>JAYESA010000004.1:159981093-160681803 GCA_036927795.1 Iris macrosiphon
TAATAATAATTCTAAACCCAAAAATAGGTCTCACAAGGGTGTTGGTTGGGTCGGACATGGGTCCACTAGGGTCTGACATGGGTCTAGACTAGCCAAAACCCTAAAACAATCAATAGAAAAATAATACAACCATCAATTAAATATAAATATAATTAATTATAAACAATACACAATTTATTAAATTAAAAAAAATACCCTGCTCTGGAAATGGGGTGGTGACATAGTTACTAATAGATGCAGTTTGAGATTCAATACATCCACTTGCCCTGCAGACTATCTGGGTTATCCAAGCGTAAAGATACATAGAATAGATTATATTTGTATAGTAAATTATAAGAATATGCAATACTCGATGGCGTGTTGGAAGTGTTTCCCTCATGACGGAGAGCTCCAAATCTATTAAGTGTCGCTAGGAAGCTGGGATTGCATATAGTCAAGAAAAATCTCTAGATGCCTCTAATTTATTATTATAGTTGTTATCATGGGCAAGTTACTAAGAATTCCTGGTCGTGGTGCTCAAGAATTTGCCTTAGATATTATGTAGGACAGGACAGTAGCTTGACAACTACTTTCAGGACAAGAGCAAGCAAATCAACCATATGAATTTATCTTATTAGTTCAAGCATTTCAGTTCAAAAAATTCTAGCATGTCAGGAGTGTGCTTCATCGAGCCACTATCAGAAGTATTGGTACATGATAGGTTAACTCGATACGATGAGCTATTATCAGGAATATCAGTGCAAGTCTATGATAGGGATTTTAAGATTAAAAGTGTCAATACAATCCATGTTCAATTCTAGCATGTCAGGAGTGCGCATTCGTCGAGCCACTATCAGGAGTATCAGTACAGGTCAGGTGTCGGGAGTTCAAGATTAACAGTGTCAATACAATCCATGTTTAGAGAATTCTAATTTCTAGTGGGTTGTCACAAATCGGGTTATAAGCAATTTAGAGAAAGCTTGCATTCATAACAATTAAATAGAATAGGCTAAACAATGGAAACAATTAAACCATAAGAGAACAAATCATAAAAAGCTAAGCTACTACAAGTATCATAGGCACATGTGGTAAGCTAGTCGCATGCAAGAGCTGGCCGTATGCAAGAGATGGCCGCATGCAGCATACTGGCCGCATGGGAGAGCTGGCCGCATGCAAGACAAATTCTACTCCTTGGGACAAGGTGAGTGATAGGCAATAAATGCAAGGTCAAGGAAGTGACTGGCCGTGTCAGAGAAGTCACCGATATGACTGGCCAAGAAAGGGAGTCATAAGGAAAAGACAAAACCATGAAAAATTATGCCAAGGAGGTGTTAAGTCAAACGTTTGAAGGTAAAAGGAACGCATAGCTCCGGGCCGCATAGATGACTCAGCCATATGCTCCTCTTGGCTGCATACACATTAGGCCGCATAAAATCTTTTGAAACTTTTATTCAAGTTCCATGAATTTGACCAAGGGACGCATGTGCAGATTCAATCATGCGTCCAACAAGATGGCCGTATGCTGACTTGGAACGAGAAATTCAGGCCTCATACCAAGCGAGGCGTATGGAACTTCTTCATCCCAGAACAACAAGTTTCAGCTATGGAAAAGCTCATATTCTAAAAACTTATTTTCTGCATGAAATCCTCATTTCAAGTCTGAATCCAGCAAATTAAAGTTTAAAATTGCATGTCAAGAGCTCATCAACGTGGAACTACTTGTTTTTGAAAACATCAAGTTTTAAGAGATCAAAACCAAGTAAACTCATGAACACCCAAAAACTTAGAATTCAGATCTAATCCTACTAAGGCATCAAAATTGAAAATAATAAGAAGTAAACATGTAGAGAAACTCATAGAGAATAATATAGAGCAATAGAAAATGTAAGGAAGATAAATAAATACAATATAGCAAGTTATTCATCATTGGCAAGATGTACTTGTCTAAACCCACTACTAAACTAATACTACTACTACCCAAGGCAAGCTCACGGATGGGGTTAGGGTTCGGCCAAGGATAGAAGAGGGAGAAGAAAATAAAGAAAGAGAAGTAAATGAAGAAGAATGTTGAGGAGAGAGAAAGGAAAGGCTATATATATCAAAGGGTGACTAGCACTATTCATAATTCTAGAAATTATAATAAAGCATCTAGAAAAATCTATAAATTATACGGAAAACAATATACAGTTATAACACACATATACCAGATAAAATATAATAATACTAAAATAGTGAGACGGGCCTCACAGTTTTCCTACAGCTCAATTTGAGTTCAGTATATCCTTTAGATTTGATTCGTACATATATTTTAGGCATCCCAGAAATATATGCATTTCAGCCAAGCTTAGTGACAGTGAAGTTAGACAAGTTGCGGGTGCGACTTCGTTTCCGAAAATAACAACTGTTTCATACTCCCGACTGAATATGTCCTTAGCCTCTATTCCCATAACCATTCGCATGCGCACTATTTCTGAACACCAGTTATTTTGATACAATTTTCTTTGCCCAACTTGATTCATAATTGCCTACCATCTTTATATGTTTTAAACTGACAATTCAGACTTGCGTATTGCATCGAGTAATTGCATAATCTTAACGGAATGAGTCTCCGCAATACTTTCTGGTTTCTTAAATCCTTCACATCGATAGTCTCAAGTATGCGTTAGATCAAGCCCTTTGAGCATCCAATCGCAACGAGTTTTCCTCAACACACTCCCATCCAATTGTTAGCCACCTCTTGTCTAACTATTTATTAAGTATTGCTTGATATGGACTTGAGTCCAAAATATCTAGGAACACGCTGCCTCAAATCACACTATCACCTGCGTAATCTGTTTCTTATGATCATCCTTTCCGATCTGCCAACGCATCAATGTCTGAGATAACCCCCGCCAGGAAACTTACCCAGAAAATGTTCTAGGTCTTCCCGAAATAAGGGACTAGCTTAAACCAATCAGTCCCATCTATATCGTTCCTCAAAATACTCTTATCTGATATCACATCGTCCCGACATAAGTTGCTTAGCGTTGATCGAATCGATAACTCACGCTAATAATCATTCGGTTCTCGCTATAAAATTGATGATGCTCAAAGGCATCACTCTAATCGAAACTAACATTTCACCGGATACATTCGATGTCACATTCTCTATCGAGTATGAAAATCACCAACCATCAAAATCCTGCTATGTTATTTTTTCAGCTAAAGGCTATTCCATCAAATTCTGAAATTAATATTCGATCGTCTCGACTTATCTTCAACATATACCACTCAATATTTATTTTGACGCAATCCCTTATGATATATCAATTGGGTCATCTTATGGGTCTCCAACGATTACTTGGATTCAGCGGACAAGTCTCTATGGTCATCAGCCCCGAAGCTACGCTAGATAATTGTGGATCATCAACGATAGACAGTTACTAAGAACCATACTATATCTTATTCCAAAGCCAAATTAATTCCAACAAATTCTATGGGATTCTACCCAAATATGAAAGTACGTTTCAAATTCTGAAACGCATGCACTACCTGCCAATATATTCGCCAACCAGGAAATATCTAGCCATCTTCAAGTTTGAGTCAATCTACCCTTTTAGCGATATCCGAGATACTCTATACTCGGAGAAATCATTCTCAATCGAACCGCCAATACCACTAACTCTAATACTTTGTCATGACTCCATCAAGTAAATTCTAGACCAATCGATACGACTTCGCGTATCATTACTCGCAACTTTCTGAATCATAGACATTACTTTGTTTTGTATCCTTTATCCCGCTTAAGATTCCTGCATAATCCATTTAGCTTGAACGGTACTGTAATTCATTCCGACGTTAAGTCTCGCCGAGTTTTCTCAAATTTTTATCCCCTATGATCCATTCTCCCATTTTGATCATTCCCATTGCTATGTTAATTTTCATGTGTTTTATTCGTACCGCACAGTCCCGATGACTTGCGTATAATTCCCTGTGATAAATTTATTCCAACTATATCTATTTCGATATTGCCATGTCCATATATATTTCTTAGGAAACTTGCCTATGCTTGTTGCACCATCTCGCTATTATCTACCTTTGTATATGCCTCGATCGCGTAACCTAGTTACCGATCATAAGTCACAAGCAACAACGATCAAGTCCTCGAAGTTTTATGTGACAGAACTATTTTTGAATCTTTCATTCCCAACGAGTCCCTCTGCTCGGCCAACAGTTTTCTTGTGTTTGCAAATCCACGAACTACGCTTGTTACTCCTGGAATTACGTCGATTCCTCGTGCACATGTGTACACCTAGCCGCAATTGATTTCCTTTGTGTTTCTCGGCTAACTTTTCGTTATATACTTTCTGACTTACTGTCCGACATAACATTTGTTTGATTCGAGAGTCTGTTCTCAGTCGTTCGAACATAATGTGTCAAAGAATATTCGAGTCACACACTGTCTTACAATTTCTCAAACGAGTCTCGATGTTACCCTATCTGTTGCGGGCAATCTATCACTGTCTATGTGAATGTCTTGCTGCACGCCTTTCTTCATGGTATGGAATATACCACTTAGATATCGAGCCACTCTTTGTATCACACTTCCTCTGCCTCGATCCAACTTCTATGTCAAATTTTCTAACCTGCGGGGATATTACCGACTACGAACCTGACGTTCGCTTACTCAAAGTCTGATAAAATACCCAGCCAATATACGAACCATCTTACTCTCGTCTATTGCATCTCGTAAAAAATTTTCTTCCCAATATTCCAACTATTACTCAAATCGTTCAACTCGCTTGTTATCGTTTCGATGTAACCACATATATGATATCGTTCGAGAGATCAACTTGTTGCACTGATGCAACAAATATTGCCCGAATCTATTTGCCGCACACTATGCAACGTCATATGATGTTACTCGGTATTACGATCGATAGAAACTATAAGGAGTAAACAGACAACAGTTCAAGTCTATATAGTCTTATTGTATTAAATATCCAGTGTAGCATCGAGTAGAGTCAAGAGTCATTCGGTACAAGAAAGCAACTTTGAGTTTGTGATGAAATGAATGATTGTCCAAGGAAGTTAACCGGGCGCTCAAATACAACTTAGTCATGCCCCGAATCTGTAAAGTCGACAATAGTCCTCCGAGCGTGATATCGTGCGTGCCTAGGTTGTGCAATGCACAAAGAAAGAAGATAAAACATGTAGTTTTCATAAAAAATACTGAATCACAGCGAAAGATTTATAGAGTCATATGAAACACTCAGAGTATGCGAAATAAAGCTCTTTTATTGATAATAGCAGCGGTTACAAAGGCCTGAATAAGATTTCCACCATTCCAAACATTATTTCTTCATATATCCACGCTAAGGCCTCGCAATTGAGAACCTGAAAGAGGGTGCCCAAAAATGTGGATCAGTACGCAACTTGTACTGGTGAGAAGGACAACCCACTCACCTAAACCGACACTAAGTGATTATGGCAAGCATACAAATTTATAGTGATTTTTCTTTTAGAACTTGGATGAATTTTATTTCATGTTGAGGCATGCCTCAAAAGCAGTAAATCATGCTCGCATATAAACTTTGAAGTTATGAAAGCATATTCGCATATAGGCAAAGAATACACTTAAGCGGACAAGCATGTTATTCTCGAATCGCATCAATAAGTAACTTGTTATAATCGGTCATCTTGATCTCTAAGCATGTTATATTCGAATCGCATCGTTAACTAAGCTAACAATACTTTTATCTTATGAAACACGTTGAATCGCCTCGTTCAATAGTGACTCATAATCTATAGTCGATTGCACGCTCTTACTCGATGCAAGGCGACATTCATCCTCCTGGCTCAAACGTTAGAGAGCCCACCATCTCTTATCTATATTTAGGCCACTGACAGAATAAGCATCATATTTGTTCATCTTTTAAGCATTATATGGGGTGCCCTATCAACTTCGAGTGTGATTCCTGCTGAAGGCCCCGTAATACCATAAAATTGAGGCACATCCCCTCAGTCCGAGTCGACTTAAGGTCCCCATATGTCATGCGCCGAAGAACGTTACATGAGTATACGAGATTGTTTCATACCTGGGTAGCAAACCCATTGGAAGTCCCGCCATGCCCTGTGCCAAAGCACGTTTCTTGATATTCTACAGCCATTTCAGCGCCCTGGAGCAACCTGCTTGAACGCTTCGCTATACCATGCTAGGAGATCACTCTCAAATTCCTCCACGGCCGATACAATTTCGACCGCTCCCGGGTGCTCCAGTTCTGGTTTATCTCATTCGAGGAATACTAAGCCCGTGCACGGGCAGCCCATGACCATTACCATGCAATGATTCTACTTGACGTAGTAAATCATTCTCGTGCTATCTTAAGGCACCATTGTCACATTTTGATAGTTTCGATATTGTAAGTAGAGGTATGTGTCTACTGGCCCAACTATTAAAATATAAGTAAATCGAGGTACGAATTGAATCACCCCACTATACTATAGCATCTCTTCGTCCTCCGATTCATTATTCCGTGGGGACCCGTAGTCGCAAAATACTACGAGTCACCATGCCGCTTCTCGACATAGTGTTCCATGGTGCCCTATTCCTGCTCGATAGTTTCGTGGCACCATTTCCACTTTTCGATTACTTAAGATATCTCGTATGCCATCTTGATAGTTCCGTAGTCTGAACCATAACTGCCTGCTTCACTGATGAAGCATTCTTATGATTCTCGTTCGATACTCATGCTTTTATGCACGCCTTGATACACTTTGTTTTAATATTCTATCTTAGTGTTCAACTATGTTTAGACTTATGTTTCTCCCAAACCACGCTCTTTGAATCTATGTATCGCAAGCATGCAACTGATATATTTTATTAAGCATGAAGTAGTAGAGGAGAAGGGTCAGGATCCGCTCACCTTTACTTATCTGCTTAGCCGTTATGCCGAGTCGTCACAGCTTATCGCTTCACCTGAGTCGATACGGTCTATCCCCAAATTTTATGGTCTGATGCGAAGCATGATTTACTTAAATGGTATAAGCATGTGATCTGGTTGTTTTTCTCAATCATCTGACCCGAGCTAATTCAAGGAATACTGCACCATCGCTTAAGTCCTATTATTTTTGTGTCGTTCTTAACTAGACCATTGATTTGTTGCAGGATACTTGACTCCGTGCAAATATCTACATCGAGGCGATAAATTGACCTCAGAATATCTTGTGTAAAAGCCTACAAATGAAACCAAAACCCGAATCAATACTTGTTCCCGAATACGTCTTATTGTAAAGAAATAAACTCAATGCCTCGTTCCCGTTCCAACTTATGTTACGCAACCGACCCAAATGTCTCATTTTAATCTAACTAAGCGTAATACGCCATACGGAGCAGGACATTACATAATATATCACTCAAAACAAGGTTCATCCTTGAACCAAAACCCATGCTTGTTCCTTGTTGATAATACTTAACCTTTATGTCAAACACTTCCTCAAATTTACTATCTCTGATTCATGTGCAACACTCGTGAAAATTCCTTTACTTTATATCGCTTTCCAACAGCTTAATTCGAGTTCAGCATATCCTTTAGTTTGGATTCGTACACATATTTTAGGCATACACAAAATTACGCATTTTAGCCAAGCTTAGTGATAGAGAAGTCGGACAAGTTGCGGTTAGCGTCCATTCCTGTAACCCATTCGCATGGGCACTATTTCTAAACTCCTAATTTTTTAAAATAATTCTCTTTGCCCAACTTCATTCATATTTGCCTACCATCTTTATATGTTTCAAACTAATAATTCTGACTTGCGTATTGTATTGAGTCGTTGCATAACCCGATCACAACGAGTCTCCGCAATACTTCCTTGTTCCTCAAATCTTTCGTATTGATAGTTTCATGTATGCATTACATCAAGCCCTTTGCGCATCATATCGCAAGTTTTACGCAATGCACTCCTGTCTAACTGATAGCCACCACTTGTCTAACTATTTCTGAAGTCTTTCTTGATATGGACTTGAGTCCAAAATATCTAGGAATTTGCTGCCTCAAATCACACTATCGCTCACATCATCTATTTCTGACGATCATCATTTCTGATCTGCCGATGCATCAATGTCTGAGATCGCCCCTGCTTGACAACTTACCCAGACAATATTATAAATCTTTTCGATATAAGGGACTATCTTAAACCAATCATTCATGTCTATCTCGTTCCTCAAAATACTTTGATATGATATCACACCGTCTCGACATAAGTCGCTTAGCGTTGATCAAATCGATAACCAACGCTAACTATTCTGATATGATATCACACCGTCTCGACGATGCAGTAAAGCATCACTCTAATCAAAACCAACGTTCCAGCTGATGCATTCAACATCACATACTCTATCGAGTATAAAAACCACCAACCATCAAAATTCTGCTATGTTTTTTTCCAGCCGAAGGCTATTCCATCGAATTATGAAATTAATATTCGATCGTCTAGACTTATCTTCAACATGCACCACTCAATACTTATCTTCGACATAATCTCTTATACGTTATCATTTGGGTCATCTTATGGGTCTCCAACGATTACTTTGATTCGGTAGTCAAGCCTCTAGGGTCATCTTTCCCGAAGCTACGCTAGATAATTGTGGATCATCAACGATGGACAGTTACTAAACTATGCTATATCTTATTCCAAAGCCAAACCAATTCTATCAAGTTCTATGGGATTCTACCCAAATCTGAGAGTACATTTTAAATTCTGAAACACATGCACTACCTGCCAATATATTCACTAAACAGAAAACATATAGCAGTCTTAGGGTTAGAGACTATCTACCCTTTGATCGATATCAGAGATACTCTATACACGGCAAAATCATTCTTAATCGAACCATCAATCCTGCTAACTCTATCATTATGTCTTGACTCCGTCAAGTAAATTCTCGATCGATCGATACGACTTCGCGTATCGTTACTCGCAACTTTCTAAATAATAGAAATTACTCTATTTTATATCCTTTATCCAACTTAAGTTTCCTCCATAATCTATTTTGCTTGAGCGATACTGTAATTCAACCCGACGTCAAGTCCCGTAGAGTTTACTCAAATTTCCATCCCTTCGGAACCTTGCTTCCATTTCGATCCTTCCCATCACTATATTAATTTATATGTGTTTCATTTGTACCGTACAGTCTCGATGACTTACGTACAATTCCCTATGACAAGTTTATTCTAACTATATCTATTTCGATATGCCACGTCTATCTATGTTTCGAAGAAAATTTGCCTACGCTCGTTGCACCATCTCGCTATTATCCGCCTCCATCTATGTCTCGATCGCGTAACCTAGTTACTGATCGTTAGTCACAAGCAACAACAATCAAGTTCTCAAAGTTTTATGTGACACAAACTGTCATGCCCCAATTTCGAAGAATCAAAAGTAGCCTAGATTTTACTTGTACAAGGCAAAAAGATAGACAAGTCATGGTATTTCTCAGAAACATCGATATAGCAACAGAAAAATAAGCAGACAAATTAAAGTCACAATAGAATAGAATAAAAAGTAGGTCTTTATTAATAATGATCTTTGAATACATGGCTTACAATATATTACAAAGCTTCTCAATTACAACTAATACTTGGCCACTTGGCTTACATTGATATTTGTCGTCTTGGCTTACAATCTCACTGATACGACTGAATTACACTGTTCCATACATTATGTCCTTTATAACATAAGATAACTCTAATGGAAGAAGAGCTTCTGCACGCCCCAACGATGCTTTGATGCCTCGGAATAGTTTCAGCCACTCCCCAAAGCTGAATACCTGGGGATGCCCACAAACGTGGATCAATACATATCGCTTACTGATGAGCAGAAACTAGCCCACTCGCCTAAACCAACACTGAGTAATCATATGAGAAGTATGCACATTAATTTAGTGATCTTTCTATTAGGGACTAGGTTCATTTTAGTATAATCATAATTATCCAACAGCTTAATGGAAACATGTTATAGAATCAGTAGCACAAATTGAATATAAGGAAAGTATTACATATCGCTAATCAGCGATTCTTACCAACAGCCCACTCGTCGTATCCCTGCAAAACAAGGATTAGTGATACAATAATTATTATGAAGGATTCCTACCGATGATCGATTAAACATGCATAATTTTTCTCGTCAACATGCAGCCTAACTATATGAGGGTCATTGGTGTTATTTTACCATATAGAATTTTATTACGGTACACAGTGCACTTCCTCAGGAAGGTAGCTAGCCTCCATTAAGAATCTCACAATACCTCGTGCCTATAAGTACGCCCTCATATTTTCCCCTAGGACGAAGCAGTACCCGGTACCCCGGGTACATATCAAGGAAAGTTACTACCTTGTGCACAAGTTGTCCATGACCATGCAACGACTATGCAAATAAAATCTTAAGCATAATTGTACGGTACAAAGAATATAAATAAATGATCTCTCGACCATGCTCGCGAATTCAACATTATCATTTTTCATATAGGTTGGTGACCCGTTGGTCCCAACATACTTTTAACTTACTTTCTTTCATATGACTTACGTGTCCATATTTTCCTACATGGGGACTTATCAGTCCATACTTCCTTTTACAAAATTGGTTCACTGATGCACTTCATAGATATACCAACATTCGATCTTCCATTCACAGAGTGAAAAGCATATAAAGGATTTTTTCACAGTGATACTTCTTTACTTATGTGAGACTTATATTACAACATATTTGTGTCAATGGTATTAGCAGTTCAGTGTTCATATGTTTTATTGATTACAGCAGCATTGAACATAAGGCATCATTATCATTGAGTAGACTAGAGCAGCATATAATTATGACATACAGCAAAGTAACACTAGCATTAATTTTATTAGGGCATAAAGGGGGAAAGAATGGACAGATCCACTCACTTATACAAATATTGTTTCCTTGCCACAATCCCATATTTGTCTACGATTCTCCCAAGAATGATCTAACGCGATGCACAATTTTCTAACTTAGCATAACCATACCCTCAAACCATGCTCCATAAAATATCACATTCGGCCAAGTTAAGCAAGACTGTATCATCAAACCAAGCATCTCAATTTTTTGCATAACTTGTACCTATCTGTCTGATCCATCTAAAATTTTAGCGTAATGCCTCTTCGTAGAGTGGGAAATTACATAGTATACCACTCAGAAAAAAATTTATCCTCGAAACTTAAAGAATTAACTCAATTCACCACATCATTTAAGTCACCCAATGAAGATTTTCTAAGCCAGCTATAGCTCAATATCTCATTTTAATCACTTGTCCTATTTTTCATTCATGAATTTTGTATACTTATACATTCAATCCCACCATCTCTTTTCTTCCTAAATAATTTATTAATGTTCTTCAGTTCTCCAATATTTTCCTACAGCTCCCTTTGAATTTTGTTTACCACTTCGCCTGGTTCGTACATATATTTCAGGCATTCCCAAAATATTGTGCACTCAGCCAATACTAATGGTTAGAAAATCAAACGACTACAGATGTAACTTCATTCCTTATTACAGATTACTTAATAATTTTGGTCAAGATGTTCTTTAACATCAATTCCTTATAACTCTACAAGTTCGTATAAAAATTATTCGATCAAACCCATCAATATCTTTGCCACACATCAAAATCAAGTTTTGGCCTAAGCACTTCCCAATATTCAGCAACATCCTCTCAATCTTATCGTATGCGCAATTTTTTTATCTCGTTCATAGGATTATTTTATATGACTTGCTGCCACAATCATTATTTTCTAATTCAACGAATATAAAATCCTCAGGGACTGCCCAGGTTAGACTACTAGCCCAAGCACGATACTTGAATCATTCCAACCAAAACCGACCGCAACATAATTTTTATCAATTCGTATTGCAATATTCATTCTATCAATGTCAATTCTGTTATTCTCATCTCTTATGAATAATTTGACCCGTCGTCACTTTGTTTTGATTCACTCAAATTTAACTAATTACATTAAGAATATCATCGGCCATCATTTTATTATGACCGAAGTGTATTTATAATTATTTTTACCGTTTCCTCAATATTCCAATTTATTTCATTCAAACTTCTAGCAATCTTTTTTCCAACACTAGCGTCATAAAAATTCTAATGAATCCAGAGTTCCCTTTACTCATGTCGTGATCTATTCCACAAATTTCTTATAGTTTAATGATCATAATTCATCCATGGCAATAGTCGAATTAGCCACATCATATATTAAGTTTCTCTTCCCAACGTATGAAATTTGTCTCAAATTTATCAAGCGATATTTTTATCTTTTATTACGGTTTATTTCTCATTCCAATTTGATTCCAGAAGAACCCATTCTAAGATAATCCACCCAACCGAACACCTATTGATTTTCTATTCCAGTCGAGGCAATCAAATCCAACTCAAGTAACCGTCAATTCTCAAACTTACTCATCCAACAGTTTATCTATTCAAACACGACCTGTTATTCAAAAATACTCATACCCATATCTCACAACCAACTATCCAAACACCGACTATACATAAATTGACTCACAACATACTATATCCGAGTCTCACACGATGTTACATTACCCAAGCAACATCCACAGGGTCATCCTATGGGTTTTCGACCACCAATATAACTTTTCAGTCAAGTCTCTATTATTTTCTATACCGGCAGCTAAACCTAGTTCTCATATGTAACTCATCTCATGCTAGGCAGCTGATAGAGACCATACGCATCCATATTCTTAGAACCAACAAAAATCTGATAAGTCTAAGAGACTTCTACCCCAATCTTATTACCAACTCAAACCACGAATGAACTACCATTGACCAGCCCACAAATAAGGAGATTTCTAATAGTTTGGGCCAGGTTTATCTACCCACGATCAATTTTAAAGGTCTACCCCCAATAAGGTTCATTCTAGACTTACCCTAACCGACAAGTTTAATCTAGAACTACACGCTCAAATTCCATATCCATCAAGTAAATCACCAACGTTCAAAATTTGAATTGTACTAACATGGTGTTTCAACTTCTGATATCATAATTATACTTCTAGTATATCAGTATATCATTCTCTACTTCTCATGCATCCGATTATCTATGGGACATGGCAACTAATCCAAAACTTAAATTTCTGACCGATCACCTTTACATGTAAATTGTTCATGATCCTTGCTCTTAATTCTTTTCCAACATAGTATGTATTCGTATGTTCAGTTTTACCCAATATAATTTATAAACGACAATATCACTCAATCAATACATTGAAGATATCTTTCTTGTAATTCATTCCACCGATCTTACTTTTGCCAAATTTATTTCGATAGGGTCAACTTTTGTTCGCATTAACCATCAATCTCAATTGTTTTACCTCATCAATGTCTCATAATTCTATCTCGTTAAGCCACATTCGATAATTACTCATGTATTCAATACATCTGTCATACCTCCAATATAGAGATCAACCTTAATATTTATAATTTGATAAATTGTATCGGTCATCTAATTTTTTATCAAAGCGACTAATTTTTCTGCCAACCAATTATTATCTATACAATAAAACTTTCTGTCATGATCCATACCCAAAATAAGGGCACGAGTGGGTGGGTACATCCAGCCCACGCTGCAACATCGATGGTAGAACATTGTCTAGGTCAACAATACTACCTATCACATCTCATAAATATATATAACCTGTCAATAATATCATACCTCCATAAGGAGGACAACATGAATATAGAAATAATATCTAAACTAATACTCAATCATAATAAAACTAGAGGAAGATAATAGCACGATATCAAATAAAAGAATGGAATCATAAAGTCATAACTACAACCAAATCCAATTATAAATAGTCTATCAACAAAATACAATAAATCTCAAATACATATAACATGCCAAATGTCTAAGATGGAGACATATTCAATACAAAAACTAGTAAATAAAACTAAGGTATCTAGTGACACCAGCTAGTCCTCCCGGTAATCACTCCAGAATGTCATGGCCCAAGGTTGCCACTCCCTCCTGTGGTTCGTAATACGTCGGACACCAGTCCTCTAAGTCATCATCTGAAAAATATATCCAGTCAGGATGGAACAAGCATACCTCTAACAACAATTTCAGTTAAATGATAAAAACTATAAAACAGTAATAGTTAGTGCAATACAAGATAAGAATAAATACCGAATCATAACTGACAGTATCAAAATGGAAAATGGATAAACACAACTATATGGCAAAAAAATAAATAGACAGAGCAATAGAGAACATCTCAGTGAAATAAAATAGACAAAAATAAACTATACTAACTACGTGCTTTGGAGTATTAGTGTTGTTATGTGATCGGCTTAGAAACCTGCATAATATGATAGGGCCTGGCTAATTATATGTGAGGTGTATGATTAACACTCACTGTACTTTCTCTTGTACAGTAAGGGTATGATCACACATCTAGCTAGTACTTTTCCACCCCCGACTAGTACAATGGATGCAAACCATGACACGTTCCACAAGAATAACTTATATAGTAAGGGTAACTTGCATAGTAAGCAGAAAAATAATATCTCATGACGCGGATCCATACTATACTAATCCATGTACCATCGTATCAAGAATCAAGTAGAATATCACTAAGTACATGAATTATCATAAATAGAATATAATAAAAATAATTCGAGAATATACTCGCCTGTGGTCCAGAACAATGAATGCAAATCGGTGTGCGAACTGGTATCACACTAACCTATATAAGAAATTTTATGTCATTTGGTGTAATAAAATGATAAACATGCTAAATAAGTTAAAATATGATTTTCTAGGTCAAGACTAGATCATATTAGTCAAACTAGGTCGATACCTTGATTATAGGTTCATACTAGTCTAACTTGCTAATATCTAATACCCTAACACCTATACCCTACCTTGGTATCAAGACACCTCTTCTTCGTACATTACCATCCATACTAACTAATGATACTGAGGTATTACTCATACCCTATCTAAACTATGACTTAACCTCAACTCTAACATATTCACTACCTACCCTTGCTAACTAACATAGGCTCATATTGACAATAACTTGCATCTAAGAATACCTATTCAATTACTCCTACTGAAAAGCCTAACCTACTCTATTGTTATTGCTGATGTTACCTCCAGTTGTCATTCCATCACATACCCTACTCCATACTTAGCCTCACTAAATCATATCAGTACCGTACCATTTTATCTCTCTAGTCGATACACACACACACTTGACACATGCACTCAAATATACACACAAACCTACTATAAGTGCACTACTGATACCCCCACACTATCACACTTATATCTCCTCAAGAACTTTATACTCACAGACACTTGACACTAGTTTGGACACAGATACAAACATACCAAGCTTCCTCCATATACCCACAAGTACATATCCTAATCTATACTCTAGTTCTCAAAGAGTCAATTAACCTCACACTTTACAACCCACTCACTGATACATTCACTACCTCATGTGTACCCTGCATAAAGATACACTAAACATTGGTTGATACTCGGATTTGCTACTCATACACTACCCGAAATCTTAATCTTCCTCATAAACCATCACTACATCTGACACACTCCCTATATAAGTCCTATACTAATCCAGTTGCTTGCAAGAATACCCTGCAGCAACACTTGCCCCTTACCTACTTTAACTGCTGATACCCATGCCCAATACACACACAGGAACTCCCCGCATCTGCTGCACCTAAACAGAACACCCCCCACTCATATCTCACACCTAAATACCCTTCACTGCTTGTCTAAGAACCCTCTTCACATTAACCAAAATACCTCATTCCCTACCTGCTGATGCTCTCCTTGGTCTGAAACAGACCAAGGACTGACCCCTCTCCCCTTAGTTTGTTGTGTCAGGTCTCAGTAAAGCTCCCATATGTCCCATACTCTGGCTCACACTTGCCTGCAAACCCCAGGTCTCCCTCTCCTCGGTCCAACTCTAATCTGAACCTGAGCCCTACTCCTGGTTTAATATGAACAGCAATAGTCCTCCTCACGCAATGTGCAGTGACCTTCCATCACATAACACATACTGTGCAATTGAATACAGTATGCAGGTATCAAACACTCCATACTACAATACCAAATGTCTACAACCATAACTACTACCTGTGCATCCAATTCCTTAACTCTGATACAACCTCTGTATCATAATTCCAGTTTGGATAACTAGCACAAGCTCCCTGCAGTTTGCTTCGAGTATGGCACAACTTTCCAACTGCAGGAAATACCCCTACATCAGTCACCCCTCTCTCCTAAAGCACTGTACAGTACACCAAATCATAGCACTAATACAACACACACAAACTCTAGCTAATAAACCATAATCACTACCAACTCTACATACACCCATAACCATATTGGCAATTTATCAAACATCTAACGGCTCATCATGATACCCGCACGTTTCACATATGATACCAACCTCCAAACACCATAAATACTCCATCAACGATATATATAATATAAATACACATGAATAATAGATCTAATCATAATATAGTATAATTGATACCAATATACACCAATACTAGAGAATACACCAATCCACCTACTCGTATCATGGCGTATCGTGATACAACCTACTCGTATCCAATTATGGATATGTAAACCCTCTCAAAAATCTCACTCTAGAATCACTAAAGAAGCATTTCATCAAACACCTAATGGCCTAAACGCAGATTTTTCTTAATTTGACTATAAAAGTCAATGTAACTATCACAATAGGGGTCATATGAACCTAGTTCTTCTTCCTAAGAAAAGTCCTTAGCCATGGAAGGTTTTCTATAGGTTTAATATATCAATTAGAAAAGAAATGGATAGAAAAATAGAAGTTTACCTATTGGAAGATGGATTTTTAATGTATTACCACCAAATGGACACAAATAAAGGTTGGACACAATCCTCTAGCCAATGCTTTTCTCCTCAAGTGCTTCTCTAGCAATGTCAAGCTCCTTAGCCTCCTTGGAATAAAAATAAGAGGGATGAGATTTGGGAATGGGTGGATTAGGGTTTGCTTCCAATTTGGGGATAAACTAATTAGGGAGACAAATGGAGGCTATTCATGAATAAAGAGGTTTATATAGGGTTAGGTTGGGGAATATTTGAATTGACTCAAAGGCCCCTCTCATTCTCTCATGAATAGGATCAATTAATTCTATAGAAGGAATATTATAT
The DNA here is from genome assembly GCA_036927795.1 of Iris macrosiphon. Taxonomy (NCBI): domain Eukaryota; kingdom Viridiplantae; phylum Streptophyta; class Magnoliopsida; order Asparagales; family Iridaceae; genus Iris; species Iris macrosiphon. The sequence continues at coordinate 159,998,331 of JAYESA010000004.1, forward strand.
TCTTAAGTCTAAATGTGTTTAATAGACTTAATCTAGTCATGACTAACTAATGACTCAAGTCAAATAGTCTAAATTCAATAACTAACTCATTCTCCTAAACTAATGAGTCAAACCATGACTAACTATTTAATTGAATCAATGGGTCAAGTCTAGTTAGGTCCACTAGTATCAAGTCTAATTAAATAGTCTAATCTACTAACCAATACTATATATATATATATATATATATATATATATATATATATATATATATATTAAATAAAATATAAACATAATATTTATAATAATGCAAAATAATAAAAATATCCCTATTCTAGAAATGTGGTAGTGACAATTTCCACCGAAAGTATTTATCCCAACTTGTTATACCTCCAGCATTTATATTGTATTTCATCCAATTAGTTCTCATAAAGAACTTCCATATGATACTAAGCAATAAGGGTCATCGATTTATCCTTCCTAATGCATCGAGTTCATATGTTGACTAAGTATTACCCACCAATCAATAAGTTCAGATATTCCCACTTCATAACTGATACCCTTTTAAGTTAGGCCTATAGTAAGTGCTACACGCCTAAGGTAAAAGGGAGAAATTTCTAACATACTCGGTCGAACTGTAAATTATATTCAAGAACTTCCAACTTAGGCAACCAAAGATTATATCTCGCATATGATTCCCAATCTATTCTAATAAATCTCATTCAATATATTTTCTAATTTATTTATCGATAGTAACATTTGATCATTGTTGCTAAATTTTAAAACCTTCATCCAGCTGACTCAAGTTACTGTCTAAATGTATAATCCATCACGTTGTTCCCAGCTAAGGCATCCAGCTTATACTTTTGCACTTTCTTGCTACCCAATGTAACATTAAGCTATTGAGGGTGTAATATTGAAAACTCAAATCAAACTATCAAGGGTCCGATGTTGATACGCAATCCAAAATACCCAAGGGACACTCGCACCATAATACAACTAGGCATCGATCCCGACTAACTTTTGGCACTACCCCATTGCTACTGGTAGGCTCAATACTATCACTATGGAAGGGTCACTGCACAAGTATTACTAAGAGGGTAGAGCCATATACCACTCAAAGACAGTCATTTCTGGCAATCAAATTATCCTTAAACTAATCCAACATTCATTCCATACTACCTTTAAATGGTAGAATTGCCAGTCACAAACATGATCCCCATACTCAGATGTAGCACACAATCTCGCCAACACACATAAATCAATTTAGCATTCCTGTTGATTTTCTTTATTAAAATTACTCATGCATAATTCACATTGATTACAACACACATATTAATTTCTCTTCATTTTTACATGCCAATTATTAATCATAAGTTATTCTTCTATGGCATCGAATCATTGTTGGATTCTTGGTATCTTTTACAAATCAAGAATCATAACTTAGGCAATCACAATATTTAGGCTTATTGTATGGAACATCTAGTGAGTGTAGCCAAGAGGTCAAATATTCTCGATTATGGAAAAACCTTCGTACAATAGCGAAAATAACACAGAACGATCACAGATGCAAATTCTATAACAGCAGAAGCGACTTTGAATGCTCGCATAAGGCAACTTTGAATACACACTGAGACGATTGTGACTATTCGCAGAAGATACTTTGAATGGACATCGAAGCAACTTTGAGTATCCGTGGAGGCATCTTTAAGTACTCGTGGAAGCAACTTTGATTTAGAATTTGTTGAGTGGAAGGACACATAAACCGTGCTATAATACCAATTTGTCACGTTCTAATTTCGAAGAATCGAAAGTAGCCACGGACGTGATGTCGTACAAGCCTAGATTTCACTTGTACAATGCAAGAAGATAGACAAGTCATGATATTTTGTTCGAAACATCGATATAGCAGTAAAAAAATAAGTAGATAAATTGAAGTCACAATAGAATAGAATGAAAAGTAGCTCTTTATTGATAATGATCTTTGAATACATGGCTTATAACATATTAAAAAGCTTCTCAATTATACCTGATACTTGGCCACTAGGCTTATATTGATATTTATTGTCTTGGAGTATAATCTTACTGATACAACTGAATTACATTATTTCATATATTATGTCATTTATAACATAAGTAGCCTCCAATGGAATAAGAGCTTCTCTGCGCCCCAACAATGCTTCAATACCTCGGAATAGTTCCAGTCATTCCCCAAAGCTGAGTACCTGGGGATGTCCATAAATGTGGGTCAGTACATATCGCGTACTAGTATGTAGAAACTAGCCCACTCACCTAAACCAACACTAAGTAATTATGTGAGAAGAATGCACATTAATTTAATGATCTTTCTATTAGAGACTAGGTTCATTTCAGTATAATAACAATTATCTAGTAGCTTAATGGAAACATGTTATAAAATCAGCCGCATAAATTGAATATAAAGAAAGTATTACATATCGCTTATCAGTTATTCTTACCAATATCCCACTCGTCGTATCCCAGCAAAACAAGGATTAGCGATACAATAATTATTATGAAGGATCCCTGTGGATGATCGATTAAGCATGCATAATTATTCTCGTCAACATGCAGCCTAACTATATAAGGATCATTGGTGTTATTTCATCATATAGTTTTGTACCACGGTACGCAGTGCACTACTCAAGAAGGTAGCTAGCCTCCATTGAAAATCCTGCAATACCTCATGCCTATAAGCACGTCCTCATGTTTCCTCCAAGGACAAAGCAGTACCAGGTGCCCCGGGTCCAGATCAAGAAAACTTACTACCTTGTGCACAAGTTGTCTATGACCATGCATCGACTATGCAAATGAAATCTTAAGCATAATTGCACGGTACAAAGAATATAAATAAATGATCTCTCGATCATGCTCGCGAATTCAACATTCTTATCTCTCATATGGGTTGGTTACCCGTAGGTCCCAACATACATTCATCTTACTTTCTTTCATGGGGACTTATGAGTCCATATTTTCTTATATGGGGACTTATCAGTCCATACTTCCTTTTACAAAATCGGTACACTGATGCACTTTATAGATATACTGACATTCGATGTTCCATTCACAGAGTGACAAGCAAATAAATGAGTTTTGCATAGTGATACTTCTTTTCTTATGTGATACTTATATTACAGCATATTTGTGTCAATGGTATTAGCAGTCCAGTGTTTATATGTTTCATTGATTACAGCAGCATTGAACATAAGACATCATTATCATTGTGTGGACTAGAGCGGCATATAATCATGACATACAAGAAATCAACACTAACATTAATTTTATTAGGGCATGAAGGAGTAGAGGAGAAGGGACAGATCCACACACTTATACAAATATTGTTTCCATGCCACGATCCCACATTCGCCTACGATTCCAACAAGAATAATCTGACGCGATGCACAGTCTTCTAACTTAGCATAACCATACCCTCGAACCACACTCCATAACATATTCCATCTGGCCAAGTTAAGCAAGACTTCATTATCACACCAAGTATCTCAATTTTTCGCTCAACTTGTACCCATCTACATAATCCATCTCAATTTTTGGCGTAATGCCTTTTCGTGGAACGGGGCATTACATGAACTATTTATGAATCTATCATTCCCAACAAGTCCCTCTGCTCGGCCAACAGTTTTCTTGTATTTACAAATCCACATACTACACTTGTTACTCCTAGATTTGCATCGATCCCTCATGCACGTGTGCGCACCTAGCCGCTATCGATTTCTCTCGTGTTTCTCGGCCAACTTTTCGCCTTACACTTTTTGACTTTTCGTCCAACATAAAATTTGTTTGATTCGAGAGTCTATTCTCGGTCGTTCAAACATAACGCATAGAAGAATACTCGAGTTACACACTGTCTTGCAATATCTTAAATGAGTCCCAGCGTTACCACATCTATTGCGGGCAATCTACCATTGTCTATACGAATGTCCTGCTGCACGCATCTCTTCGTAGTATGGCATATACCACTCAGAGATCGAGCCACTCTTTGTATCGTACTTTCTCTGCCTCGATCCAACTTCTATTTTGAATTTTCCATCCACGGTGATATTATCGACTATGAACCTAGTGTTAGCTTACTCAAATCCTGACACAATACCCAGCCAACATGCGAACCATCTTACAATTTTTGTTAAGTTTCGTCTGTTGCATCTCGTACAATATTTTCTTCCCGATATTCGAACTATTACTCGAATTGTTTAACCTGTTTGTTATCATTTTGATGTAACCACATATATGATATCGTTCGAGAGATCGACTTACTGCACTGATGAAACAAACATCGTTGAAATCAGCTTACCGCACGCTATGCAACAACGTCGTGCGGTGTTACTTGGTATTACGATCGATTGAAACTATAAGCAGTAAACACACAACAGTTCAAGTCTATATAGACTTATTGTATGGAACATCCAGTATAGCATCAAGTAGAGTCAAGAGTCATTCAATATACGGAAGCAACTTTTAATTTGTGATGAAATAAATAATTTTCCAAGGAAGTTAACCGGGCGCTAGTCATGCCCCAACTCCGTAAAGTCGACAATCGTCTCCCGGACATGATGTCGTGCGTGCCTAGGTTACACAACACACAAGATAAGAAGATAAAATATATGTTTTTCATAGAAAATATCGAGTCACAGCAGAAGATTTATAGAGTCATATGAAACATTCAGAGTATGTGAAGCAAAACACTTTTATTGATAATAGTAGCGGTTATAAAGGCTTGAATAGCCCCATTGAATAAGTCAAGTTGGCTACAACACTCGTTGATCTCTCTTGTTTACAAAGGATTTCTACCGTTCCATACATCTTGTCTTCGTATATTCAAGCTAAGGCCTTGCAACTAAGAACATGAAAGAGGGTGCCCACAAACGTGGGTCAGGACGCAACTTGTACTGGTGAGTAGGATAACCCACTCGCCTAAACCGATACTAAGTGATCATGGCAAGCATACAGATTTATAGTGATCTTTCTATTAGAACTTGGATGAATTTTAGTTCATGTTGAGGCACGCCTCGAAATCAATAAATCATGCTCACATGTAAACTTTGAAGTTATGAAAGCATATTCGCATATAGGTATTGAATTAACTTAAGCGGACAAGCATGTTATTCTCGAATTGCATCGATAAGTAACTTGTTATAATTAATCGTCTTGATCTCTAAGCATGCTATATTCGAATCGCATCGTTAACTAAGTAACTAATACTTGTATCGCTTATGAAATACGTTGAATCGTCTCACTCAATAACGACTCAAAATCTATAGCCGATGTGCACGCTCTTGTTCGACGCAAGGTGGCATTCATCCTGGCTTAAATGTTCGATAGCCCACTATTTCTTATCTATATGCATCTCACTGATGACATGAGCGTCATACTTGGGAATCTCTTAAGAATTATATGGCGTGCCCTATCAGCTCGAAGTGCAAGTCCTGCTGAAGGTCCCATAACTCCATGACATTCAGGCACATTTTCTCAGTTTGAGTCGACCTGAGGTCCCCATATATCCTGCACCGAAGCACGTTACATGAGTATGCGATATCGATCCATACCTGGGTAGCAAGCCTATTGGAAGTCCCGCCATACCCTATGTCGAAGCACGTTTCATGATATTCGACGGCTATTTCAGTGCCCGAGAGAAACCCGCCTAAATTATTCGTTATACCGTGCTAGGAGAGCACTCTCAAATTCCTCCATGGCCGATACAATTTTGGCCACCCCTAGGTGCTCCGGGTCCATTTTATCTCGTTCGAGGAATACTAAGCCTATGCACGGGCAGCCCATGACTATTACCATACAATATTTCTACTCGACGTAGTAAATCGTTCTCGCACTCTCTCATGACACCATTGTCGCATTTCGATAGTTTCGATAATGTAAGTACGGCGAGGCACGTGTCTACTTGCCCTACTATTAAAATGTATGTAAAGTGAGGTACGAATCAAATTGCCCTACTATACTATAATGTCTCTTCGTCCTCTGATTTATTATTCCATGGTGACCCGTAGTCGCTAAATACTCAGAGTTACCATGCCGCTTCTCGACAAAGTATTCCACGGTACCCTACCCCTGCTCAATAGTTCCATGGCAACATTTACCCTTTCGGATTACTTAAGATATCTCATATCCCGTCTTGACAGTTCCATGGTCTAAACCACAACTGCTTGCTTTACTGACGAAGCGTTCTTATGATTCTTGCCCGATACTCATGCTCTTTATAAATGTCTCGATATACTTTGTTTCAATGTTCTATCTTAGTGTTCAACTATGTTTCGACTTATGTTTCTCCCGAGCCACGCTCGTTGAATCTGTAATATCGCTAGCATGCAACTGATATATTTTATTAAGCATGAAGGAGTAGAGAAGAAGGGTCAGGGCTCGCTCACCTTTACTTATCTGCTTAGCTATTCTGTCGAGTCATCAAAACCTATCACTTTACCTGAGTCGATACGGTCTATCCTAAAATTTTGTGGTCTGATACAAAGCATGATTTACTTAACTAGTATAACCATGCGAGCAGCTCGTGCTTCTCAATCATCCGATCCAAACGGATTCAAAAAAGACTGCACCATCGCTTAAGTCCTACTGATTTTTTGCATGATACTTGACTCCGGGCAAACGTCTGCATCGAGGTGATAAATTAACCTTAGAATATCTCGCGTAAAAGCCTACAAATGAAACCAAAACTCGAATCGATACTTATTCCTAAATCTGTCTTATTGTAAGGCATGCAACTCAATGCCTCATTCTCGTTCCAACTTATGATATGCAACCAACCCAAATGTATCATTTTAATCCGACTCAGCGTAATGCACCGTACGGAGTGGGACATTACAGAATTAATGGGGGTTTGGTCTCAATTTAGGGAAGAACTAATTGGAAATAAAATTAAATAAATTAAATAAAGATGACAGAGGGCCTCCCCCTTCCTATTTTGTCCGGCCACGCTATCCCCCTCTATTGGCAAGGCACAAGGTCCAAAATACCCCTATTGGTTTGTTATGAAGGATTAGTTAATTAGGGAATTAATTATGGGGAGGATTTTAATCTATTGGAAGGAATATTCTATTCATTCTCCTTAATCTAATTAGTCTAACCATGACTAATCCAATCAATTGAACCATCGGTCATGTCAAGTCTAGTTGGGTCCACTTCGGCTCACTAGCACTAAGTCTAACTAATAGGCTAACCACTAACCACTAATCAGATAGTCTATTCTAATTAGCTAGCACACAACCAATACATATTATAATAAAATTATTATCACTAATATAATTGCCAAGCAATTATTAAAATAACAAAAATACCCCTCTTCCGAATTTAGGTAGTTACACTTAGGCATGCATGGTCATAGACAACTTTTGTACAAAATTTTATTTTAACTCGAACGACATCCGCAATCACTGAACCAATTCAGTCTAGAAGGAACAAGGATAATTGGTGTTAAGGTATAAGGTGCAGGAATTGTGGGACCTCCAGTGATGCTATCTACTACATTATGGGGGACATTGTAATCCCCTAAATAGTCCAAATAGTGAGTTCACGAGTGACCAGCTTTATATAGAAAAGTTGCATTACAAATAATGCCTTTTGCATGAAAATTTTGGTAAGCCTTATTTACAGGGAAGGACAATCAGTTATAGGTAAGAATCACCATTTGGCAATACATATTATATTTTTACATTCATGTTTTATAAATTATTAATTGACCTAAGAAAAGATAGAAAAATTACTAATAATCCTATATGCTTTTACATTATTACTGTATTAATTTTAATGAGTAGGGTTAATATCGCCCACCAATGTATTTCCTAATGTATTGAACTATGTCTCCACAGGTATTGGGAATCAAAGGAGACATACAAAGGCGCTGAAAGCTCATCCAACTGTGCAAAAGTTTTTTTATATTTTAAAGCTTCCAAATCCTATTTTGAAGACTTTCGCCGAAAGTATTTTTACTTTATTATCAGTAAAGGGATATGATGTATCTCATTTTTTTTCCAAAGTTGTAAGCCAAGTTTGGCAATCTTCTACTCGACTATTTGAGAATAGATATTTTTCTGTAAATTATCAATAAAGAGTTATTTTCTTTGGTGTTATGATGTTATTTAATTTCTATGTTTATACAATGCAAACTTCTACAAAAATAAATATTTTATAAATATACACGAACAGCCTTGTGCAAATGTAACATAGGCTTGTACAACATCCTGCACGGTAAAGACTTGTCGATTCAAAAAAATTAGGGCATGGCTTATTAGGACATAGTCAGGGTAAAATTCGAGAACTATATATATTCGTGATCATGTCACCTGAAGTTACTGCCTCGATAGTGTGCATCTAGTTGCAGCGACCCATGGTTCCATAATTCGAATGGATGTCTATAGTTGCAGCATCCACTTTCCAATTAAATAATAATAATTATAATAAATAATATGCTAGTACTAATGTGTACTCATAGGGTGGATACCATCAATAAGGTAATACTAGGTCCTAGGGCTTATAAATGATTATTTTAGGGTTTAAAATCATAAATTAGGGCAATTGAGATTTTCTGGAAATTTGTTGTAGTCATTAATAATTAAAATCTAATTTTTAGTACTTCTAATAATTTTTGAAGGAATCTTAGAGGTCATATTTGACCAAAACTATTTTTTAGGTTCTAATATCCTATTTTACATTTTTTGAATTTTTTTTGAATTTTTTGGATATTTTTAATATTTATTTTGAGTTATTTTAATTAAACTAATTAATTAAATAAGTTTATGTAAATAAAAACAAAAAATAAATCAACCCAGTCAGTAGGCCTGGGTCCCACGCGTCAGCAGCCGTAGAAGGACGGGCGGGGCCCGCCTGTTAGTGACTCTCCCGCCGCGGGTGCGGGAGCAGCTCGGGTCCCCCGGAGCCGAGCCCAGTCCGAAACTGAATGTCATGTTTCTTGCATTGGGACGAGGTTAGATTTCTGAATGTCAAACTTATTTTCAATAATCATGACCATAAAATTCTATAAAATTCATGGAGTGTCGGTTGTCGGAAATATGACACATTTTGGTGTTTTCAAGATTCCGGAAGATCTCGAACTCGAAATCCTGAACCGCTAGAAGTTCTAGAAATATGACATGATGAACTTCCATAAAATTATTTTTCCAGAATTTAACATATAATTTTAATCTTCTGTAAAATTTATGCAACCTAGATGTAGTCAGGGAACCGATGAAACTGTCATCTATGCGTCGTATTGGTTATAACTTATTACCGCCTTGTGACTTTATGAAACTGTCGACTTCAGAGTTTATGTTACGCTGAAATCTATAGAATTTTACACACAAATTTGGATTTTGTGAAGGTTGACTTTTTGGTCAACGGGATTTGCGTGCCACGAGTCTCAAGTTGGCAAATTTGGTTTCGTTAGACAAAATTTAGGAATAAACCTAAAAATCAGAATAATAGGATTAAATAGAATTTTAGAGTAATTATTTTATAATTAAATAAATTAAATTATCTCTTGACATGGTAATTCATCAAACGTAGGATTTTGATTCAAATTTGGGACCTGATTGTACCACAGCTAAGGACCACAGGCAAGTACATTTTCGTGATTACTTTTAATACTTGATAGTCTCTATAATGGATGCTTAGTATTGATTATTTGATTCTTGACACTTGTTACACGGATTAGTAAATGATGGATTCTTGTATGAGATATGTGACTTTCTGGAGTATTATTATTTCTTCGTATTTTGTTCAGAATTCATGTCGTACTAGTCAGAATGGAAAATACTTAGTGGACGTGTAAACTACAATTTTCATCCCATGGTCTTACTGGAATAATAGCAGCCATGCATGACACGTGTGGTTTGTCAGATTTTACCCTTAGTAGTTCACATATCGACAAGATATTTTAAATTACATAGATTAGTTTATTCCTATTTATTTCTTTCATACTTTCAGTTATTTTCTATGATCGCTTGTGGTTATTGTACATCATTGCCATGATAGGACTTCAGCATTTAGTTATTTTGGTTGCCTTATTGTGATTTCAATTTTGTTGGTATCATATATTCTTTACTATATTATGGTTGCAATTATCTAAATTTAAATAATAAAAAAAATTAAGAATATATATATATATATATATATATATATATATATATATATATATATATATATATATATATATATATATGATTATATATATGGATCTATTGATATGTGTATGATATTATGTATATATAACTATATCACATATAATACTTTTAAAAAGAAAAGAAATTAATAATAATAATAATAAATAAATAAATAGTTAAATAAGACATGATATTAAAATAGAAATAAATTTTTTTTAGAAATTAAAAAAAAGTAAAGCTAAAAGAAGATATAAGAAATAAAATATAGAAAAGTAAGATAAAAGATAGGAATAAAGTACAAGGAACGGTATATATAATTTAGATAGGAATTGAATCATAAGTTAATCTATTCTTATCACCAATATATAAACTAATCCTAAAACACGTGTTATCAGATCCTCTCTCAGTTAGCCTCCTTCTCATAATGGGAAATATGTGTGTGTGTGTGTGTGTGTGTGTATATATATATATATATAAGCACATATCTCATCCTCATCCATAATCTAACCTATATAAACCTAAACCCAATAGATACTCCAGAAAATCCATCCCCTGTTCTTAAAATCTCCTCAAGAAAACCCTAGTTTCGAAGCGTCGTTCTCGTTCTAGACAAGCCAAACCCTTTCCCATCCTGGTCACCATCGACTAGCGTACTTATGCGTCCATCTGCGCCGCAGCACCGGCCGCCGGAACCGCCCCGAACCTGCCACAACTGAAGCAGCCAACCCCAACCATCCAACTTTAAGGTACTGTTTCTCTCTCATCTTTAATCTGTTTCTTGAACAGTTTCTTTGTACATGCTCACAATATGACCCTCTAGGATTTTCTTCAAGTATAATGACTTTAGGCATCCTGGATTGATTAAAAAATCGACAGAAAGTTGGCCGAAAAATTGTTCAAAAATAGTTCAGAATTCAATCCAACCGTCCATGTTCATGTCCAATTTTTCACCAACTCGTGTAATATTTTTAAAATCTAATTGAAAGGATTTCTTCGCAACCTAACCAAAAATTTTACTGTTCTTTTACTTTTTATTAGTTTGCTTTATTGGTTAAAATATTCGGTCTCCAAAATGACCAAAAACTTAATTTTTCAAAACTAAAAACTTGCGATACAGAGTGCGTCCAGCCAAATGGGACCGCATTGTCGCATACCAGTTACATCGAAAGGCGTTTACGGTATATTCGAACGTATGTGCTTTCGTAAAAGTTGATTCGGATGTGCATGCGCACCGGAATCAACCCGTATCCGTAAAAAAAGTTCCTGTATCGCAGCTTTTGCAAATAACTACCCTACTTTGTGTGCGCTCGTCGGATCACCACAAAACTTGTTCCATTGGACTCGCATGCATTTGACTTATCCTGTGAACCAAGTTTTGCTCGATTCCGAGTCAATCGACGGAACACCGTTTCGCGGGTCCCACGATTCGACTTGACGAGCGATTTTGTAATCAGCTCACCGAAATACAAAACTGGATATACCGTTGAGTTTGTATCATTGTTTAGGATTTATTTGACCTATAATTTATTCTATTTAGAGACCTTTACTCCTGACACATATTTTGGTACAAAGTGGCCCACATGTGGATCCTGCTTTGGTCCAAAATTATTGTTTTGCCCATGTGTCCAAATTGGATGAAAGGGTGGAGTTTTCTGACTATCTCGCTTATTCCGGGAATATTGGTGATATTTATTTCAGCATTCGGAGAAGTTTGTATATCTTCATTTCTTTGTGCTACTGTTGACTTGAAGTGTTTGCAGCCAGAACATTATCTAAACTTTGCTCATACACCAGGCAAGATACCTTGCTATATCTACTATCAGTTTATTTTTATTTCAAAATTTTATTTTATTATTGCATAAATTATATTCATATATAAACTGTGCGTCCAAGGAAACTTGGGTGCGACGACGGTTTGCGTCATTATTTGTCTTTATTTTTACTATGCATGTTGACATAGAGTTAAGAGACTATCCCATAATTTTGAGACATCTTTATATTTTATTTGGCCATGACACATTTCTCACACGAGTTGTGAGTCTCATGTAGCACACGGGCTTGCGTATTCGGCTGTCCACTGGTACATATGGGACGTACGACAGATAGGATATAACTGCTAATAGAGATGCATGTTAGAAGACTTAGCAGTTATTAGTAGTCCAAGAACATAGACTATCGTAGTGTGGTGGCCCAATTCTTGTCCTTGTTTGGTTGTAGGATTGGGCTATTATGCTACGATAGGCTATGAACCAAATTTACGATACCGATACTTGCACTCCTTCTCGGCGTAGTAGCTAAAATGTGTTATGGATACAACATGCACAGAGAATTGGGTAGAGAGAACAAAAAGTAAGCGTATGTGACTCCTTTTCACTTTTTCTTATTTGGCCGTGAGCTCCACTGGAGACGTGAGTTATGATGACCCCTTATATATACTGCAGGCCTATGACGATCGAAAGGCGTTATGCCCGAGGTCCCTGGATCTCCGAGAGATCTATACCCATCCCATTATTTTAGCCAGATAGTCCATACGCAGGAAAGTTGTTCTTAAATTGCATATCACATAGACTGGTTAGGCGACCATGTTGGATGATTACTTTCAGTACATTATTGGCATGCTTCTATGTATCTTATTACGCCCCTCTGAGGACCTGGTCCTTTCCAGGTGTAGACAATCTTGACGATTTATAGGAGCATGAATCAGAACTTGCTATTTCTCTATCTTTCGATGAGGTTTTTCCTTCGAGCCTCATTAATCATTAGATATACTTATTTTGTTTCTCTTATAAACTACTTTGGTAGTAGATTTATCTCCACCTGACTAATTATTCTTATCAAGCATTTTATACTTGATTCAGTTATATAGTTGATTGGTTATTCATTTCTATTTGATTCAGTAGATGAGATCCAATTATGCCCTATGACTTATGACATAAATCTATACCACTTATGAATTGTTATACATAATACAGCATACGTATATATTATGGTTTCCATATATTGGAGTTGTCATATACATACGCCTGGCATGCTTACGTATTCTTAGTCCTACGTATTTTGGGACTGGGGCGTGACATATTTTATCGCCTTATAGCTTCTACCATATGTTGGAAATATTTTCACTATGATGTACTCATTCCAATCCTGACTGGATAACAATAATTTAGGTGACTACGATGAGGATGAGATCTCCAAATATTATGGACCGTATATTGGCGACATAGATGAGCCTGATCTTGCCCTTATGGAGGATCATGGAGAGTTAGCAACTCACACCCCGGCTATGATTGAGTAATTTAGTATAGTTGTCTTAATTAGTTATTTTGGACCGGATTGTTCTCCAGGATTTCTAGTTATATTTTGGATATAATCATTTGGATCTTTAGTTTTATTTGGGACACTATTTTGGACACATAATTTTAAGACTATTATTTGATTATCTCCTTATAATTTTATTATCTTAGTGTTTGTGATTGAGTATAGTGTGGATATGTGTGTTATGTGTGAGTTTAGTAAATACTTGTGGTTTATTGTACAGCGTTCTACTGTCGACATTACGGCATAGGCTGGGCGTGCCCATGACTCATGTCCAAATTTAGGGTACGGGTCGTGACACATTTTTTTTGTGGCCTATGCAGGTCAAATTTCGTATAAGGTTGTGAACTCGTGGTAGTATTTAAGTTAGTTGTACTACTGTGATCCTGTCATAAGATAAAAGATATTAGGAATAAATAAATACTCAATCACAACTAGAACTCTGCTATGATTAATTGCTAACCCTTATTTTTTCCTCCGAGTGATCGGACGTCCCTCATGATTGATGCCCTTCTTGAATACTACCTCATTTTATGCCATATAAATTGAATCCTTATTAATTTTAACCTTTCAAAATGCCACCCAAGACTAGAGTGTGCGGTTCCAGAGTTAATGGTGCTCTTTCCACACCTCTCGTATCTCAGGAGGCCACATCAGCTGGATCTGGAGGCCTTCCTTCTCCTCCTCTGCCACTACATGAACTCTTCATAAGCATGATGGAGGCACAGAGAGCTCAGGCTGAGACCCAAAGGCAGCAGACAAAATTATGAGGGCAGGAATAAAAAATGCTCAGAAGGTTGCCCTTGCAGCCATGAAGAGGGTTGCCCAGCAACCGCAATAGCAGGCCACTCAGCCAAGCGTGGGTAACATCCAGGACTTCAAGAAGATGGAGCCACGGACGTTCAAGGGGACCGAAGGAATCTTCTACGCTGATGAGTGGCTCGAGGATATCGAGCGAATCATGAGGGTTTTTTTGGCTTTCAGAGGACCTGAAGATTGAAGTTGTGGGCTTGCAATTTCACGATATCGCATGTACTTGGTTCAGAAATAAGCCCAGACTTGCGAATCCTGATATGACCTAGGAACAGTTCAGGGACCTCTTTAAGAGGAAATTATTTCCTGCAGTGGCCAAAAGAGTTCTTGAAAAATAATTCCAGAACTTGGCGCAGAACGAGATGACCTTGAATGAGTACGCTGCAGAGTTTGGCAGGCTAAGCCGATTTGTAGAGTACATGGTAAGGGACCCGGAGGATAGGGCTCGATGGTTCAGAGAGAGTTTGATCCAGGAGGTCAAGGTCCACATTTCTTTGGCCCATACGACTTTTACTGACAAATTGGTAGAGGCTCAGAGATTCAAGGTAGATATGGGCTTTCGGACCATGAGGAACCAGAATTCTTTATGACGGTAATGGTAGTCATGTGTCGGCAAAGCGTCCAAAGTTTTATCCAAGGACCATCCCGCAACAACAGCAATATTGTGCCCCAGTCAGAACCTCAGCTCAGCAGGTGCAGCAGCAGCCATAAAGACAAGTGCAACAAGCTTCCTTATGCATCTATTGCAAGAAGCCAGAAAACTCATGGGAGGTCTGCAGGAAGAGATTGGGCATGTGCTTATTCTATGGATCACCTGCGCATCAGATGAGATAATGTCCTACCGCACCTCCTAAAGATGGAGCCTCAGCCCAAAGAGGAAAAGCTGGACCGCCAGTGGCCCCGCAGCCGAGGGTACAACCACTTCTTACGCAGCAGCAGCAATTTGCCCAGCACCAACAGAGAGGTGCTCCCCAGTAGGGCCGAGATTTTGCATTGACGGTCAAGGAGACGGAACCCATGGGTGATGTGATAGCAGGTTCTATTCATCTTGACTCATTTCCAGCTACTACTTTATTCGATTCTGGTGCATTGCATAGCTTTATATATGTATCTTTCGTGCTTAAGCATGGTTTAGTAATAGGACCCTTGAGTGGGAGTTGCAATATCACGACTGGTGAAGGCATTATCTTAGTTAGAGATACTTGCAAGGGACGTCGTGTTACCTTAGGAGGTCGTGATTTGAATGCTAGTTTACTCGTAATGCCACTTCCGAGTTTTGATGTTGTCCTCGGAATGGATTGGTTAAGTAGGCACCATGCTTGCATAGACTATCGTGGAGGACGTGTGCTATTCCGCCCTCCAAGAGAGCCAGAATTTGAGTTTGTTAGAGGAATAGTAAAATAAGGTGATGGGATTATTTATGGAGCCCTGGTAGAGGAGAAGGTCTTGCCACATCCCATTATTACGGAGTTTCTAAATGTGTTTCCCGAGGAGTTGCAAGAATTTCCACCGGATAAAGATCTATAATTCTCTATTGACTTAGTACCGGAAGCAGAGCCGGTGTCACAACATGTCTACCGGATCAACAATAGCGAGTTAGCAGAGCTGAAGAAGCAGATTGATTAATTGCTAGACAAGGGTTTCATTAGATCGAGTTCCTCACCTTGGGGAGCCCCGGTCTTATTTGTACCAAAGAAGGATGGGTCAGTGGGAATGTGCATCGACTACAGGACCCTGAATAACCTCATAATTAAGAACAAATATCCGCTACCAAGGATAAATGATCTTCTCGATCAGTTGAGCGGTGCGAGAGTATTTTCGAAGATCGACTTGAGGTTAGCTATCATCAGCTAAATGTGAAGAAGGAAGATATTCTAAAAACTATATTTCGGACAAGATAGGGCCAGTATCACTTTATGGTAATGTCATTTGGGTTGACTAATATCCCGACAGTCTTCATGAAGTTGATGAACAAGGTGTTCCATTAATATCTTGACAAATTTATGGTAGTGCTAATAGATGATATTCTCGTCTATTCAAAAATGCTAGAGGAGCACGAGGAGTATATGACGATTGTGTTGGAGACCCTCGGAAAGGAAAAGCTCTATGGAAAGCTCTCAAAATGTGAGTTTTTCCTAGATAAGGTAGAGTTCCTTGGTCATATGGTAACTGGAGACAGGATATCGGTGTATCCGAAGAAGATTGATGTTGTAGAGTCTTGGACCACTTCGAGTTCTGTTGCAGAGATTAGAAGCTTTTTAGGATTGGCCGGATATTACAAAAAATTTATGAAGAATTTTTCTCGGATCAAAGAGTCGTTGACTAGACTCACTCGGAAGGATGTGGAGTTCGTATGGACCGAGGAATGTCAGGCTGCATTTGATAATCGAAGGAAGAGGTTGACCACAACGCCTGTTTTAACAGTGTCATCGGGAATAGGTGGATTCGTCATTTATAGTGATGCTTCGGGGAAAGGCTTGGGATGTGTTGTAGAGAAGAACATGAAGGTGGTAGCATATGCTTCTAGACAGTTGCAGCTACATGACAAGAACTATCCCACTCATTACTTGGAATTAGCAGTAGTGATCTTCTCTCTGAAGCTGTGGAGATATTATCTGTATGGAGAGCTTGTGGAATTATTCACTAACCAAAAAATCTTGAAGTACATCTTTACGCCGAAAGAGTTGAATATGAGGCAGCACAAGTGGCTAGAACTGATGAAATATTTTGATATTTCACATCAGTATCATCCAGGGAAGGCCAACGTAGTTGCTGATGCCTTGAGCAAGTATCCAATAGCTATATACCTGACGACGGATCACCACTTGCTAGCATACTTGGATAGCTTGGGCATCGAGGTTATTATTTCAGGGGTGGAGACGCAAATAATGGGCATGCAGATTCAGTCAGAGTTTATTGACAACATCCGAGAGACTCAGTATCAGGATGAGAGTCTGCGAAGCATTAGAGCTCAGGTGTAGGAAGAATTATTAGAGGAATTCGTTATTGCAGAGGATGGTTTACTGAGACATGGGACTAGGTTATGTGTGCCTAGTGGTGACCTACGAGAAGAGATCATGCAGGAGGCTCATCATTCCCAGTATTCTATACATCCGGGAGCTAATATCATGACCCGCACCCTGAATAAGGGCACTAGTAGTGAGCAACGCCCAGCCTACTCTGCAACATCGGCGGTAGAACATTTTCTAGATTAACTCTACTAACTAAACATCTCATACAATATATATATGGTACTTGTCAATCATCTCAACTCCAAACGGAGGAACAATATGGTATCTGATAAATGTAAACTATACTTAATCTTACTGCAAACTAAGGAATATAAAGTATGAGATAGAATAACGAAAGAAAGAGTCACAATACATCCACAAGCCTAAAATAATATACACATGCCAATAACCTCAATAAAAGTCTAATACAAGTCTAAATAGTAAGTCTAAGCCTCTGGTACTAGGTCCACCTGCTCTAAAGGAGTATCCTCTAATGGTATGCCATCCTGCGGCCCGTAGTAGGTAGGACACTGGTCTACGAGCCAATTATCTGAAAAATATATTCAGTCATGATTGGAGCGAAGTACATACCTCCGGAAGCAGTTTCAAATACATAATCGAGCATATATAACAGATAATAGAAAAGAATACATGATAACTAAACAACAGAACGAAATGAACTAGAATGAACAGATAATGTACTAGAATAAAGAACATACAATGGAATAACTATAATATAATAAAAATAAATAAAATTTAGCTAATGTGCCATAGAATATAAGTTCATTATATGATCGATTTTGGTTGAACACGAATACAATATGGTAACTCGATTACACGTGTGATATGTAATCGACATGTACACGAATACACTGGGGCTTGATTATATAACTAACTCCTATTCCCTCATCCCCAACCAATACCAATGGATCCAATTATGATACGTTACGAATACGAATATCGGCACACTGAACACGAGCAGTGTGTGAACATGAAGTACACTAAATCAATACCCGATACACACGATGAAATACATGTAAAGGAGTACCCGCTAAATACGATAAGAGATAATATCTTCTAACAAGATCCATGTAGTACCAGTCCATGGAACCACTGTGTCAGAATCAAGTATACAGTTCTAGAACATGAGATATATACACTATTATGAAATAAAAACTAACAGAGAAATGTACTCGCATGTGGTCCTGAGCAAATGGTATAACTCGGTGTCTGAGATGGTGTCACACAAACCTATATATGAAATATCAATGTACTTAGGTGTAATGGATGATAAATGAGTTAAAATATACTAAAATAAATTTCTAGGCCATTTCTAGGTCACACTAGTCGAACTAGGTCAAACTAGATTTTTACCTTGATTTTAGGTCCATACCTAGCTTTTATAGTAATTACAAGTCTAAACTAGTAAATACTATGTGACACTAGATTGTACTCATATTTCTAAGTCAATACCTTAGATAA
Organism: Iris macrosiphon; assembly: GCA_036927795.1. NCBI lineage: Eukaryota > Viridiplantae > Streptophyta > Magnoliopsida > Asparagales > Iridaceae > Iris > Iris macrosiphon. Next base: position 160,017,085 of record JAYESA010000004.1, read on the forward strand.
TTAGCTATATTAGTCAACATGCATTAAGTATCCTATATACCTAACTCATATTCACAATTAACTTGATATAGAACCCCTTACCTAGCTATATACACATATATACCCATAACCCAATACCTATCTAGTTAGCCTTATATACATACATTAGTATCTAAGTATCTCCTCACTAACTGTATATCTATAATTATATACATATCAATAATATCCTAACATCTAACACTTACCCACAACAACTCTACTCATGATTCACTTAGCATGATACACCAAGATACCCTAGTATCAATACTTAACTAACATTACCTTAATACCTCACAATACTCACTCTATTTCTCACAAGCCTGCACACACCGAGACACTTACAAACAACACTTAACCACCAGTAACTTAATACCTTGCTACAACACAACCTCTCATCTACTACTCGTACACATCAAACCAGTGCACCCTAAATCACTCCTACCTACTGTACTGCATGTTGTAGTTCCCTGCATCCTTGCCCAAGCTTGCACATCTGTGTGCATTGTAGGAACACTTGTGCACAACACGGCCAAGGCCTTATTGCTGCTGCCTAGTTGTTGTTGCTGCTGCATACTGCTTGAGCATGCTGCTGCTGCACTACTCGAGCATGTTGCTGTTGTACTGCTCGAGAATGCTGCTGCTGCAACTGCATGTTGCATTGTTACTGCTACTACTTGCTGCTCTAGTTGCTACACAGATACTGTTTGTTGTTGTTGTTGCTGTACTGATACTGCTTGCATGTTGCTGCTGCAACTGCATGTTGCACTGCTACTGCTTGCTGCTGCCGTTGTCGCACTGATACAGCTTGCGGCTACAGTTGCTACACTGATACTGCTTCCCCTCTAACAACTGCTCAGTTCAGTTCAACAGTCACTCATACTTCATATCACTAGACACACACACACACACACACACACACACACACACATATATATATATATATATATATATATATATATATATATATATATATATATATATATATATATATATATATATATATATATATGTGTGTGTGTGTGTGTGTGTGTGTGTGTGTGTGTGTGTGTGTGTTGAGACATTTAAACAAACACCTATAGTGCACCAAATAGAATCTCTATGATACTCAACCCATTGAGGTGCCAATTCTTCATTCTCCATAATTCATCATTCCCACAAATCATATATATATATACAACTATTAGAAGTTATTACAATATGTAATGAAGAGAATTCATGTAAATCATCCAAAATTTGCCTCGTAATGCACCGTATCACAAAATGCCATGATACGGCCTACAAGTATCCAATTATAGATACGTACCTAGTCTCATAACCCCGATCTAAGTCTAATTAGATCTAATTGGTCTTATAACACAATTGATGTGTCAAATTCGTAATTCTCCCAACATACCCATAAATTATCTCATAAAACTCACAATACAAAGCCAAATAGCCTAGAACTTGTTCCTATAGGTAGTCATATGCCATGGGGTCATTTCTAATGGTCAAATACATGACTAAGAAGCCATAATGAGAGAAAATTTCAGAAATTACCAATTGGGAGATAAATTTCTAATGAAAATGCAATTGAACACGATCCGGACACGATCTCTAGCTCCAAAGCTCCTTCTCCTTGTGCTCCTTGCTTCTCCAAGCTCAAGGCTCCAAGAGTGATGAATTTGAGAAAAAATTGATGTTGAATTGTATAGAAATCAATGGATGAAAAATAAAAAATTGGGGATCTAGAATTTGGGTCAAAATAAAATACAAATGAGGAGAGAGAGAAGAACCCCCCTTCTATAGTGGCCGGCCTATTCCCCCTTCCCCAAAAAAATTCAAATGTCCAAGTTGCCCCTATATGTTGCATTATGAGAAATAATTAAGGATAGGTATTTTGAAAGTCTCTAACTAATTATAATTAAACTAATCCTCCTTAATTTAATTAGTGGAATAACTAATGGGCTTGGGTGGAAGTTGGCTCACTAATTGTCATGACAAATCTAAATATGTCCATATATGACAAGTTTAAATATTGTCTAATCTCTCTAACTAACTAATTAACACATGACACAAGTCTCTAAGAAATAATTAGTACAAGTCCAACAATCATAGCTCAACTTAATTAAATAAATAATACAATCATTGTAAACACCCTCAACAAAAATAGGTATTTTGTGTGTATTTTATATTAGTATATTTATTATAGATTATTTTAAATATTAAATTTCTTTAGAGTATTCTTTTAATTAATTAGAAAATAAATTTCTTGATATATTTACTTATATAAATATTTATTTAGAATTATTTTTAGGCTATTTTAGATTTTTGAAGATTTTTCTAGAATTTTTGGGTAATTAAAACATAGGAAACATAAACTTCTAGGACTTCCATGATTTATTATGAGACCATACTTGCATATTGTTCCTACCAAATATTTATTTTAGGTTAAAATATTTAATTATATTTTTTTGTAATTTATTTAGAATTTTAAGAAATTTATTTAGATTTTTGAAATTATTTAGGATTTATTTGGATATATATAGTCTTAATATTAGATAGATGTTAATTTAGTGTTAACAAATATTAATAAGATTATATATAAATTATTTGTATTATCTTTAATTATATTTAATATTATAAATTATTGAGATAAATTTAAACTATATTTTAAATTAATTCAAATCCTGAGCCTACTAGGAAAATAACTTCATGCATATCCTATCCTTATTTAAACTCATCCTAATCCTATCCAAATTAGCTAATCCTAGTCGTATTCAATTAAGTAGTGTACACCATTATAAATACCTCATCCTTCATATTTTTTTTCCCCAAATTCCCCTCATTTTTGTCCAAAAACAGTCAAAATTCGTCATAAATTCAGCCTCATTTTCTAGTAGTTATGACGACTTAAATTGACGATATCTCGTAGCTCCGGACTCCAAACGCGCTCCAATTTTTTTTGTTAGAACCATATCAAGGTTAATTTTCTGAATATATAAATTATTTTAATAATTTTAGAACCTATTTTTTCAGAATATTCTGAAAGTGCCAGCTGTCTGAAATTAGACGCGTTTCCGTATTTGCGAGATTTCGGGAGATCTCGAATTCGGAATTACGAACCGTTTGAAGTTTCAGAAAGTTGACATGATGAACTTACATAAAATTATATTTTCAGAATTTAACATGTAAGTTTAATTTACTGTAAAATTTGTGCAACGTATACGTAAATAGGAAACCACTGAAAATTGTCATATGTGCGCCCTTATGGACATAATTCTTTACCGACTTGTGATTTTATTAAACCGTCGATTCCAGTGTTCATGTAGCACTAAAATCTATATAATTCTACACACAAATCAAGGATTTGAGGTAGTTGACTTTTTGGTCAACGGATTGCCTCGATTTGCGTGTCATGGATCACAAATCCGTAAAGTTGACTTTCGTTGGACCAAAATTAGGGTTTAACAATAAAATCAGATTACAATAAGATTAAAATACTATTTTAAGTTATTTTATTCAGAATTAAAATAGATTAAAATTGAGGAACCTATTCACCCACTTTTGTAACCTAACTTGTTTAATTTATGTGACGGGTAGATCGGACGACGCCTTGAGTTGGGACTTCATTCTTTTTCAAAACAGGAAAGATACCTTGCCAAATTGCTTACAGTACTTTTGCATGCTATTTATATTTCTGTATATTTATTGTATTTTCGTATATTTATTGCATGTGTAGTTTCTTTCAGTCATTACTATATATTAGATATGTTGACACACATTTGACACCTAGTATCATGAGACGACAATCATTAGGCGTATGGGATTTAACCACTCTGGTAAACCGTAGTATCTAGCTCGCACTACGGGAGTGTGTCACTCTAGTCGCTACCCCCGAGGTATGTCGATTTCTGTAGAGTCGCGCTGGTCGCTACCCCGGAGGTATGTTGATTTCTGATATTCTAGACGGGTGTGTGAGTTGTGAGGCTTAGATCGAGTTGCCTACCCTTGCCCATACGTCAAAAAGTTATCCTCATTTGCATTCATATAGATTGTCTTGTACAGCATACTTATATATTTTTCGTCTATATTGCATGTTTACTGTATTCAAATTGGCATGCTTCTATGTATCTTGTTACCTCCCTCTGAGGACCTGGTCCCTTTCCAGGTGTAGATGTTCATGACTATTCGTAAGAGCACAGATCAGGACTTACTACCTATCTTTTCCGAGGAGGTCTTACCTTCGGAGCATCTTTGATTTCCCTAGTGATGGATCGCTTCGCTGATACACTTCTATCATCACCTTATTTTCTATTGGAGATTTTATATCCCTCTCTCATTTTAGTATTGGTATAGTCGTTGGTAGTGGATTTGTCTCCACCCGACTATCATTTATGGATTATTCAGACTCATTATTCTAGTTTAGTTATTTTCTTTTGCGACTTGTTGTGTGGATGAGATTTAGTATGTCGGTGACTTGTGACAATATTTATACCACATGTGAGTTTATATTCATATTACAACATACATATGTATTATGGTATCCATATATTGGAGTTGTCATATACATACGGCTGGCATGCTTACGTGTTCCTAGTCCTACGTATTTTGGGACTGGGGCATGACATGTTTTTGTGGTGGCCCATGCAGGTCGAGAGCATATTGTCTCGGTTACATTACTGTACCGAGCAAGCCTGCAATTAGGATTAGAGTATAGGATCTCATCCACATTTGACTATGACTCATCTTCCTTCTAATCTGTTCTATCTAAATAATCGTATCCTGCTTGATTCCTATGCTTCCCTAATAGTTTCTTGAGTATAGCCTTCTTCTAGAATATATAAACCCTTGTTGTTAGAATAATAATTAGGGTAATAATCCTACCAAGAATACAACTAGAGTATTGACACATCACTAAGTTTATAATATCTAGTAAACCCTAGCATTCCTTATTTATAGATTGGTTTACCATTATCCCTTGATATAATTAGGGATGACTTGAGAGTGGTGTAGACACTACTAGAGTTAGTTAGACATTTAAGCATATTGTTTGACCCTAGTATTGAGGGGCCACTAAAAATCCAAGGTTGAATATTAGGACCAAACCTAACTTTTATAGTGAGATAGTATTATAGAACTATACATTTAGATTCTTGTCTTGATATTAGCAAAACGTACCCTAGGAAGCCAAGAGGAATAAAATAATATTTTTCTAGATCATACCCCGAACACAGAGATTAGCATACCACCTTCCCCTTAGAAAACCATGATACTATCTAGAGTCTTTTTATTTAAATTCAATCTTGTTCCTCTGAAAACCTAGCGGTCGCTACTTGTGCGACGACTAATTATGTTCTTCTTTTCTTTCAACTCGTGCCACCTAACCCTTCAATTGTTAATATTAATCCACTTGTTCTATAAGCACTATGATTAAGACCTAAGATGACCATTACCTATGGAGTTTTAAAATAGGATGCCCTAATAAGTACCAATATCTTTTCTCGTATACCCTAATAGGAGTTTCTACTTTATCCTTAAGGCGGTACAATATTAGTTAATTATTTTAAGTTGGGTAGAATGCCTCACAACATAGTATCACATAGCCTCTTGACCCATTGATGAAGAATAACCGAATGACACCAACTATAGACTTGTATAAGAAGATAGTGTTTATTCAGACTGTAGAACTTAGAGGCCCATACCCCTATTTGGTCGACTAACAACTTAGACAAGGAGTTAGTATGACAACTGTAGAGACTGTAGAGTCTTATCTTCTTTGTAAACTTGAATTATTTTATAATTTCTCTCATCATAAATCTAGCGTACTTATATTTTCTGTACTACCTTGACTTATGCCGCTATTATAGCCTAGTTTTGCAAGCTTACTCTTTTATCGAGCTTGATCATGATATATGTATTATTGGGTATACACACTAATACATTTCAGAATCAGTGTATTACGGTCTGATCAACCATAGTGCGCTTGGTTCGCCCCTCGCATGACTACTTATGTGGATTGAGATAACATTGACTTAGCTTCTTAGACAAATGTACCTGTCCTCTAGACATGTCTGAGCGTATCGTATCGGTTACATAACTGTACTAATACGAGCATGTGAATAGGAAATTACCAAATAGAATTTCAAACCATAACTGCCTTGACAATTCCCATTTGAATTCTTTAAACGCCTTGATCCCCATACTTCTATCCTATTACCTCCCCCTTGAACTCTTTATCATTGTTTTCCGTCTTCCCTTATTTCGGAAAGACGAAACCTCGTGTTTGGTATAAGTTGATACACTGATAGTACTAGATATACCCCATAGACTAATCATATGACTTGGTGACTCTTTTTTATAATTGATTAAGGGCATATCATAGATGATATATTTGTGTGTTAAAAACTTTTGAGGATTGAATAACATGTTTAAATAATTTGAGGAACATTTTCTTAGATGTATAGCCTATATAATAGATCGATAAATTCTAAGTTAGGTAGAAGTTACATTGTCAACTTGAGGTAAAAAAGAAAATTAGATTGTGATTAAGTAAGATTAGATTGAGAGATTTAAGTCATTTTAATTTTAAGAATTTTTAGAAGAATGATTTAGATGATGATGATTTAACTTTAAAGATAAGAATGCCTTATAGAATAAATTTTAAAACTTTGATATTGTAGACCAAATATTTATAATTTGAGCACATGATTTAAATTTGAATATTGGAGATTGAATTAACGATTTAAATCTTGAGAAAAAAAATATAGAACTCTAAACATGAACATTGATGGATTGAATTCAAATTTTTTTTAATTTGATGATTTGAATCAAAAGTTGAATTTTGATTGTTAGATTACCTATTTGAAATATTGATAATAGAAATTAAATTTAAAATTTGAAGATTACAAAATTCTTAAGTTAAAATATAGAAATAAGATTTGATTAGAATTGTTTAAAATCTATATGAGATTATGATAGTTAAAAATCATGATATAAAATTTGATGTGGGTTATTTAAATCTTGAAGTTATCATATAGATTTGAATTAAATTTGGATGTTGATTATTTAAAAATCTAGAAGAGATTATAATAGGTTAAATTTTGATTTAAACAGTGGTTATTTTAATTTTGAAGAGATTATGACGGATTTGAATAGATTTTGTCATTTAAATTTTTAAGAAGATTGCTGTTGACTTGCCTTAGATACAAATGTGAAGGATTTAACAAATCATTCCTTCTTCTTCTTTTTTTCGAGGACGAAATTTTTGTAAGTTGGGTAGATTGTAAATACCTTCACCAAAAATAGGTATTTTGTGTGTATTTTATATTAGTATATTTATTATAGATTATTTTAAATATTAATTTTTTTTAGAGTATTCTTTTAGTTAATTAGAAAATAAATTTCTTGATATATTTACTTATATAAATATTTATTTAGAATTATTTTTAGGCTATTTTAGATTTTTGAAGATTTTTCTAGAATTTTTGGGTAATTAAAACATAGGAAACATAAACTTCTAGGACTTCCATGATTTATTATGAGACCATACTTGCATATTGTTCCTACCAAATATTTATTTTAGGTTAAAATATTTAATTATATTTTTTTGTAATTTATTTAGAATTTTAAGAAATTTATTTAGATTTTTGAAATTATTTAGGATTTATTTGGATATATATAGTCTTAATATTAGATAGATGTTAATTTAGTGTTAACAGATATTAATAAGATTATATATAAATTATTTGTATTATCTTTAATTATATTTAATATTATAAATTATTGAGATAAATTTAAACTATATTTTAAATTAATTCAAATCCTGAGCCTACTAGGAAAATAACTTCATGCATATCATACCCTTATTTAAACTCATCATAATTATATCCAAATTAGCCAATCCTAGTCGTATTCAATTAAGTAGTGTACACCATTATAAATACCTCATCCTTCATTTTTTTTTCCTAAATTTCCCTTATTTTCGTCCAAAAACAGTCAAAATTCGTCATAAATTCAGCCTCATTTTCTAGTAGTTATGACGACTTAAATAGACGATATCTCGTAGCTCCGGACTCCAAACGCGCTACAATTTTTTTTGTTAGAACCATATCAAGGTTAGTTTTCTGAATATATAAATTATTTTAATAATTTTAGAACCTATTTTTCCAGAATATTCTGAAAGTGTCAACTGTCCGAAATTAGACGCGTTTTCGTATTTGCGAGATTTCGGAAGATCCCGAATTCGGAATTACGAACCGTTTGAAGTTTCAGAAAGTTGACATGATGAACTTACATAAAATTATATTTTTAGAATTTAACATGTAAGTTTAATTTACTGTAAAATTTGTGCAACGTATACGTAAATAGAAAACTACCAAAAATTGTCATATGTGCGCCCTTGTGGACATAACTCTTTACCGACTTGTGATATTATGAAACCGTTGATTCCGGTGTTTATGTAGAACTAAAATCTATAGAATTCTACACACAAATCAAGGATTTGAGTCGATTGACTTTGTTGGTCAACGGATTGCCTCGATTTGCATGTCATGGATCATAAATCCGTAAAGTTGACTTTCGTTGGACCAAAATTAGAATTTAACAATAAAATCAGATTATAATAAGATTAAAATACTATTTTAAGTTATTTTATTCAGAATTAAAATAGATTAAATTGAGGAACCTATTCACCCACTTTTGTAATCTAACTTGTTTAATTTATGTGACGGGTAGATCGAACGACGCCTTGAGTTGGGACTTCATTTTTTTTCAGACCAGGCAAGATAACTTTTCAAATTGCTTACAGTACTTTTGCATGCTATTTATATTTCTGTATATTCATTGCATTTTCGTATATTTATTGCATGTGTAGTTTCTTTCAGTCATTACTATATATTAGATATATTGACACACACTTGACACCTAGTATCATGAGAGGATAATCATTAGGCGTATGGGATTTAACCACTCTGGTAAACCATAGTATCTAGCTCGCACTACGGGAGTGTGTCGCGCTAGTCGCTACCCCAGAGGTATGTCGATTTCTGTAGAGTCGCGCTGGTCGCTACCCCCGAGGTATGTCGATTTCTGATGTTCTAGACGGGTGTGTGAGTTATGAGGCTTAGATCGAGTTGCCTACCCTTGCCCATACGTCAAAAATTTGTCCTCATTTAACATTCATATAGATTGTCTTGTACAGCGTACTTATATATTTTTTGTCTATATTGCATGTTTGATGTATTCAAATTGGCATGCTTCTATGTATCTTGTTACCTCCCTCTGAGGACCTAGTCCCTTTCCAGGTGTAGATGTTCATGACTATTCGCAGGTGTCACGACCCGATTCCGTAGAATCGTTGGGGCGTCCCCCGAATCGTGATGTCGTACGGGCCTGGGGTTGCGCCCGCACAAGGCTAAAGTATTTTGCATAACGAGCACATATTCAGAGTATGCAGATAAATTGAAACACAGATTTGAAACATGGAAAAGTTCTCTTTATTGATAAAGAACATCTATTATAAACTCCTGAACGAGTCAGCTAATTTGCCGCACGGGCTTACAAAAGTGTTGACTCAAAAGGAGATAGCAGTCATGTACATTACATCCCTTTACTAAACTTCAAAATGTATAGACCTCCAGGCTGGAGGACGACTTTGCCACGAAGCTGCATTGTATATGGAAAGTTGCAATCTTCTATCTTCAAGTACTTCAAAAGTGACGCGATCAGAGGATGCGCCTACAGCTGGACTGGATCGGGAAAGACGACTTCGGCTCCTCGCTCGGTTCGCCTTAGTGCGGAGAACCTGTTTCAACGAGGGTCAGCATATCGAAACATACTGGTGAAGGCGAGCTAAACCCAACTATACCAATCAACACGTTATTTTAATGAAGCATGTATATTTTATGGGTTTCTATCTTGCCTTAGTTTATTTACAAGCAACAGTATATATATATGATACTGAAATTAACTTGCCACCGTTCGGTGGATTTTACCTGTCCGTCTAAATGACCTGCACAATACTTACCATGCCTTTCCTGCCACGAAGACACAAGTTAGTTTACAACAGGTTTAAATATACACGTTGGGATCACTGGCTAGAAGCCATAATTGACCGTTTAGTCTTGAACGAGGATGGAATGCAGCAAAGATTCGTTGGTGGCTACAGACTATCATTGTCTAGATGCGTGAGACTATCGTAAAGTTCTGCCCAGACCGGATCGGTGTCAGTACCCCAGCAACCGTCCGCAGGAACCCGTTACCTTGTGCACAAGTTATCCGTGATCAATCGTTCATGATACGTTAACGTTGATGCAGTTGAGGCAACATGAACATGAGATAAGCAACATTGCATGATTCGTTTTGCACAGTCTTCCTGACAGTTTATTTCATAACAAGTGTATTCCATACTTAGCACAATTTATGGAAGAAGATGCATTCTAGCAAAACTTGAAGCATGTAAAGAACATTCATATTTACAAGCATGCAGTTTAGTAACCGTTCCCAAGTTGAATGACAAGCAATATAATCCAAGTCCATTTCCTTTTTATCTTGGTTTCTTTAATTATTACTTGGTATCGTTTGATCGGGGCAAAGAAGAATGCAGATTTATTAGATGTGAAGACTGGAAGCAGGGCTGGCTAATCGGGTTGGTAGCCACTTACTTAGATTGTTTGGAAGGGAGAAGGAAAGAGGCGCTTCACGACTCCGCTCGTAAGCCGTCTACTGCTTGTTCACCTGCACACGAACAGCTCGATCAATACTCCTTCCACTCTTTCCAATCTCGGAATTGAAGTGCAGTTCAATGAACGAAAATAATAAAAACCATCAAAACCGTTCAAGGAAAACAAGCAAATCCCAAAACTAACTCAAAGCACAAAAGCAACAAGCGACATCAAAATCCGAGGCAATAAAAGATAGCAGCGGAGAGGTCCCTCCTGACTCTGCCGCTAAGTCGATCCCGGGGGCATGGTCCACTGAATATGGGAATCGATTCCGAAGAAACAAATCCATAACGAGGACGAGTTCTTGTTTCAATATATCCCAATCGAACGATACCGTTTAGTGTTTCTTAGCCGCGCTCTCCGCACCGGGAGAACGGGGCGCTACATCCTACCCAACCAATTGGAAGTTTTGTCCCGAAACATATGAATAGAACCTACCGTTAGGGATTATCACGTCGGGGATGGCGATCATGACTCAAGGAACAATCACGAACTGAATGGTTTGATTCGCCACAGGCTAGGCATAACCCAAGTTTCAGACGACATTTGTCGATTGCATGCCCTGACTTTTTGCAGAAACTACAAGGCTGGTTTGATTTCTGTTTCCCGCCGTTATTGTGATGCTTTGCAGCATTGTTTCCTCCATTGTTGCTTTGGCGTTTGTGACTGGATGTATGCACAGCGCCGGTAGAAACGTAAGGATAGTGTGGTTCAAGTGATAGGACGTGATTCATGACTTCACGCATTGTACGATACTGATGAACGACCACGTGCCCATGGATGGCAGGGCACAAACTGCCTTCAAACCTTCTGGCTCTACTCGCTGCATCAGGTAAATAGGCCCTAGCAAATTTGGAGAGTCGGTTGAATTCGGCGGAGTATTGCTTAACTGTCATACTGCCCTGCCTCAGTTGCACGAACTCGTTCTCTATTTGACGTTGTACTAGAGGGGGTACAAACTCCTCCTCGAACGCGGCATGAAAAGTCGTCCACGAGATCGCCTCCTCTCCGTGATCAAATTGGAGAGATCGTCGATGCATGTCCCACTAATCGTGCGCATTGAGGCGGAGCTGTAGTTGCACGCAGGCGACGCGCTTCTCTTCGGGGACCTCTAGCAGAGCGAAGTGATCTTCAAGTTTGGCCAACCAATCTAGAGCTACGACTGGGTCCTCAGTCCCGTTGAATGGGGTATTGCAGACTTTCTTGAAGTGGCCAAAGTCGAAGGCAGTCACGTCCCTCGTCCTTGGAATTTGCGGCGTCTCTACTTCAAGCACGGGCTGTTCCACCGGAGTCGTTGTTGTTGCAGCGGAATGGTTGGAAGCCAAAGTCTGAACGATCTGTTGCAGGGCATCCACCTGCTTCTGTTGGACTGAGAATCGAGCTTCTATATTGTCTTAAAACTTGAGCTGACTCTCCTCCGCCCGCTTCTCGGCCCGTTCATAGAGAGCCTCATCCCTTTGTTGGTTTGCCTCCAACATCTGCAACATTTATTGGATGGGATCGATGCTTGGCATGGCTCGCAGGCTTCCTGAACTTCCCGAAGTTCCTGAACTACTTCCTTGGCCTTGTGTTTCATCTGGAGTTTGCGCAGTGGATTGCGCTGGTGCCATTCCTTCAAAAGAAGATAAATTACATTAGAATCATAATGTATTATGGACTTATTGCATGAACGTATCTCATTTTGGCCTAGCGAGTTCAAGAGTTCGCACAGGAATTTGATCGTTAAAGGAACTTTTCCAGCACGAGTCTAAGGAACTTGAATCTGTGCTCTGATACCATTATGTCACGACCCAATTCCGTAGAATCGTTGGGGTGTCCCCCGAATCGTGATGCCGTGCGGGCCTGGGGTTGCGCCCGCACAAGGCTAAAGTATTTTGCATAACGAGCACATATTCAGAGTACGCAGATAAATTGAAACACAGATTTGAAACATGGAAAAGTTCTCTTTATTGATAATGAACATCTATTACAAACTCCTGAACGAGTTAGCTAATTTGCCGCACGGGCTTACAAAAGTGTTGACTCAAAATGAGATAGCAGTCATGTACATTACATCCCATTACTAAACTTCAAAATGTATAGACCTCCAGGCTGGAGGACGGCTTTGCCACGAAGCTGCATTATGTATGGAAAGTTGCAAGCTTCTATCTTCAAGTACTTCAAAAGTGACGCGATCAGAGGATACGCCTACAGCTGGACTGGATCGGGAAAGACGACTTCGGCTCCTCGCTCGGTTCGCCTTAGTGCGGAGAACCTGTTTCAACGAGGGTCAGCATGTCGAAACATACTGGTGAAGGCAAGCTAAACCCAACTATACCAATCAACAAGTTGTTTTAATGAAGCATATATATTTTGTGGGTTTCTATCTTGCCTAGTTTATTTACAAGCAACAGTATATATATATGATACTGAAATGAACTTGCCACCGTTCGGTGGATTTTACCTGTCCGTCTGAATGACTTGCACAATACTTACCATGCCTTCCCTGCCACGAAGACACAAGTTAGTTTGCAACAGGTTTAAATATACACATTGGGATCACTGGCTAGAAGCCATAATGGACCATTTAGTCTTGAACGAGGATGGAATGCAGCAAAGATTCGTTGGTGGCTGCAGACTATCCTTGTCCAGATGCGTGAGACTATCGTGAAGTTCTGCCCGGACCGGATCGGTGCCAGTGCCCCAGCAACCGTCCGCAGGAACCCGTTACCTTGTGCACAAGTTGTCCGTGATCAATCGTTCGTGATACGTTAACGTTGATGCAGTTGAGGCAACATGAACATGAGATAAGCAACATTGCATGATTCATTTTGCATAGTCTTTCTGACAGTTTATTTCATAACAAGTGTATTCCATACTTAGCATAATTTATGGAAGAAGATGCATTCTAGCAAAACTTGAAGCATGTAAAGAATATTCATATTTACAAGCATGCAGTTTAGTAACCGTTCCCAAGTTGAGTGACAAGCAATATAATCCAAGTCAATTTCCTTTTTATCTTGGTTTCTTTTATTATTACTTGGTATCGTTTGATCGGGGCAAAGAAGAATGCAGATTTATTAGATGTGAAGACTGGAAGCAGGGCTAGCTAATCCGGTTGGTAGCCACTCACTTAGATTGTTTGGAAGGGAGAAGGAAAGAGGCGCTTCACGACTCCGCTCGCAAGCCGCCTACTGCTAGTTCACCTGCACACGAACAGCTCGATCAATACTCCTTCCACTCTTTCCAATCTCGAAATTGAAGTGCAGTTCAATGAACGAAAACAATGAAAACCATCAAAACCGTTCGAGGAAAACAAGCAAATCCCAAAACCAACTCAAAGCACGAAAGCAACAAGCGACATCAAAATCTGAGGCAATAAAAGATAGCAGCGGAGAGGTCCCTCCTGACTCTGCCGCTAAGTCGATCCCGGGGGCACGGTCCACTGAATATTGGAATCGATTTCGAAGAAACAAATCCATAACAAGGACGAGTTCTTATTTCAATCTATCCCGATCGAACGATACCGTTTAGTATTTCTTAGCCGCGCTCTCCGTACCGGGAGAACGGGGCGCTACAGCAGGAGCACGGATCAGGACTTACTACTTATCTCTTCCGAGGAGGTCTTACCTTCGGAGCATCTTTGATTATCCCTAGCGATGGATCGCTTCGCTGATACACTTCTATCATCACCTTATTTTGTATTGGAGATTTTATATCCCTCTCTCATTTTAGTATTGGCATAGTCGTTGGTAGTGGATTTGTCTCCACCTGACTATCATTTATGGATTATTCAGACTCATTATTCTAGTTTAGTTATTTCCTTTTGTGACTTGTTGTGTGGATGAGATTTAGTATGTTGGTGACTTGTGATAATATTTATACCACATGTGAGTTTATATTTATATTATAATATACGTGTGTATTATGGTATCCATATATTGGAGTTGCCATATACATACAGCTGACATGCTTACGTGTTCCTAGTCCTACGTATTTTGGGACTGGGGCGTGACAATCATCACACAATTATTCAATATTATATTCCTAAAATAAATATCCATGCCAAATTACCACACTACCCCTAACTAAAAAAGTGAGGGTGACAGCTAACAAGATATACAAGGACCTGAGGGAACACGTGTGGTGGTATAGATAAAGAGAGAGGTGGCACACTTTGTCACCAGATGTCTAGTGTGCCAGCAGGTCAAAGCCGAGAGACAAAGAACTGGAGGGTTTCTCCAACCACTACCGATTCCCGAGTGGAAATAGGAAAATATCACGATGGATTTTGTTTTCGGACTTTCACGCACTCTAGGAGGGAATGGCGCAATTTGGGTCATCGTTGACAGGTTGACCAAATCAGTCCACTTTTTGCCCTTCAAAGTAGGATTGTCCACAAAGAAGCTCGTCGATTTATATGTGAGACAGATCGTCAGGCTGCATGGAGTTCCAGTAAGTATCATCTCCGATTGAGATAGCAGATTTATATCCCACTTTTGGAGGAGTTTGTAGGCTAGCATGGGTATCCAACTCAAATTTAGCACTTCTTATCACCCTCAGACGGTTGGACAGTCAGAGAGAACTATTCAGACGCTCGAAGATATGCTTTGGATATGTGTACTAGATTTTAGTGGCTTGTGGGAGAACCATCTTCACCTGGTAGAGTTTTTATACAACAATAGTTATCAGGCCAGTATCGAGATGTCTCCTTTCGAAGCTCTGTACGATAGGAGATATCAGACTCCATTATCTTGAGAAGACGTAGACAAGAGAGCACTTTTGGGACCAGAGATGGTAGTTGATGCTGCAGAAAATGTGAAGCAGATTAGAGAGAGACTTTGAGTGCCTCAGGACAGACAAAAGCAGTGGGCCGATAGCCACTGGAGACCATTAGAGTTTGAGGTATTGATTTATTTAGTTTACGGTCAATTATGTTCTTAGATTATGTGCTGAGTTTTTTTGACATAGGTTGGTGACCTGGTGTTCTTGAGAATTTCTCCGATACATGGCACGATTCATTTCGGTAGAGGTGGAAAGCTTAGTCCAAGGTTTATCGAAACTTTCGGTGTTCTTGAGAAGGTTGGTGTTGTAGCTATCAACTAGCCTTACCGCCTACGTTGGAAGGAGTACACAACGTGTTTCATGTGTCCCAGCTAAGGAGATACGTGACAGATACTAGTCATGTACTAGATTATTATGAGCTTGAGGTTGGACTGAGTCTCAGCTACCCAGAACAACCCGTAGAGATCCTGGATCGCAGGAAGAAGGTGCTGTGTAACCAGACGATTCTGTTGTTCACGTCGCTTGGCGGCGTCACTCTTTCGGTGAATCTACTTGGGAGAGAGAATATGATATGCGTGAGCGTTACCCCTATATTTTTGCACCATGAGGTATTTTTTCTTTATGTACTTGTTCTAGCTTAAATTTTAAGGACAAATTTTTTTAAGGAGGGTAGGTTTGTAGAATCCACTTTTCAATTAAATAATAATGATTATAATAAATAATATGCTAGTACTAAAGTGTATTCATAGGGTGGATACCACCAATAAGGTAACAATAGCTCATAGGGCTCATAAATAACTATTTTAAGGTTTATAATCATAAATTAAGGCAATTGGGATTTTTTTTGAAAATTTGTTGTAGTCATTAATAATTAAAATCTAATTTTTAGAACTTCTAAGAATTTTTAAAGGAATCTTATAGAACAAATTTTACCATAAACACTTTTTAGGGTCTAATATCCTATTTTATATTTTCTGGAATTTTTTTATAATTTTTTGGATATTTTTAATATTTATTTCGAGTTATTTTAATTAAAATAATTAATTAAATAAGTTTTTGTAAATAAAAACTAAAAAAAATAAACCAACCCAGTCAGCAGCGTTGGGGGCCCACACGTCAACCGCCACAAACGAACGGGCGGGAGCAGCTCGGGTCCCCCGAAGCCGAATCGAGTCCGAAACCGACTTTGAATCAGCAAGGCCAAGCCGTGCGCACCCACATTCCTTCGATCCGGACGGGAAGGCATGGATGGCTGCCACGTTTCTTGTGACTTTGTCAAAACCACTTTGGACGATTCAGAAATCTAACCTCAATGCTCCTTATTGGCTATAACTTTTTACCACCTTGTGAATTTATGAAACCGTCGACTCCAGCACTCATATGACGCTGAAATCTACAAAATTTTACACACAAATCTAGATTTTGTGCTGGTTGACTTTTTGGTCAATAAGATGTCTTGATTTGGGTGCCACAAGTCTCAAGTTGGCAAATTCAGTTTTGTTGGACAAAATTTAGGAATTAATCTAGAAATCAGAATAATAAGATTAAAATAGGATTTTAGAGTAATTATTTCATAATTAAATAAATTAAAGTAAATTATCTCTTGACATGGTAATTCATCATAAGTAGGATTTGGACTCTGATTTGGGACCTGATTGCACCACAGCTAAGGACAACAGACGAGTACATTTCCGTGATTACTTTTAGTACTTGATAGTCTCTATAATACATGCTTAGTATTGATTATTTGATTCTTGACACTCGTTACACAGATTGGTAAATGGTGGATTCTTGTATGAGATATGTGACTGTTCGCATTTACAAGTTATGAATGAACTTTTTATTTAAAAAACGAACAAACAAGTATGAAGAAATCATACACAGAATATCTAAGTACAATATTTTTTATCTGCGTCGTGACGATGGAGATCGAGCGCTACAACGGCTCCTTTACTCCATTGATGGTCTTACGAGAGAATGAGGATGCTCTCTTCTGGTTTCTATCCTGAGCTTGTGCACATACGTAGCATGCCCTCTTCTTATGGGCATTCTATCCTGCTATTTATAGTCATCATGCTGACGAACTATCGATGCTGCATATGCCTCTGTTTTGTGGGTGCATAGGACTCCTTCAACAGAATATGGTTATAACTGTAGTCGTATGCCACTAGCAGGCTGTCACGTGGTCTTGGTTAAGATATATTGTTGATGAGATCTCGGGATTATTTTTGACTCGTTGTGTGCGTGACTTGGTTAGCTAGACACGTAGTCAGCTTTAATCATACGAGAAATCTTCCTCGATTGTAACAGATAGATCCTGTAGGTTGAGAGCCGCATAACGTCTTGGCCACATAACATTTTGGCCGTATACATGCTCTGGATTGGCCTTGGTCGGATGGACACTCTGGCTGCATGGCATTATAGCCACATACGAGCTCTCGTTTGGCCTTGATCGGATGGACACTCTAGCCGCATGGCATTGTGGCAGCATACGTGGTCTCGTTTGGCCATGGACACTCTGGCCGCATGATAACGAGGTCGTATGGGTATGTAGTCGCATATGAGTGAGCACATGGCTTGCCGCGTATGACGAGGCCATCAATGAATTGATGTAACTTTTTGTCTATTTTGAGCCACCGTCTTCACGAGTCCCGAAGTATCTCTGTGTGATGAGTGATGTGTCAAAAATTCTGTTAGGCATTGAATATAATGCCAATGGGGTCTTATGCACCCCCCATAATCTGCGGTCGTTCAGGCCATATAGTCTCTGCTATGCAGCTTTCCAATCCTTGGCTGATCATGTCGCATGATTCCAATATGGTTCCTCTGCGGCCTACTTTCATTTTGAAGGGACATAACCTCTATGCGGCCTGCATAATTTTTCATGCTTCTTCGGATCGAAGGGCATGACTGTGTAGCAGTACACTCCTATCGACGTTCGGAATGATGTATGCTTCTCGTCATCGAAAAATATCTTGATTTGACTGTAGCTTGAGAATCCATCCATAAAGGACATGCGCTCGAAGTCACAAGTGTTGTCGATCATTATATCTGCGATCGAGAGAGAAAACCTATCCTTAGGGCACGCCGCATTTAGATCACGGAAGTCAATGCAGATCTGGATCTTCCTGTTCTTTTTGTCGACGAAAACGATATTGGCAACCCAATCCGGATGTTGTTCCTCGCGGATGAAGCTACTAGCTATCAGTTTGTTGACTTCAGCTTTGATGGCGTTCATGATGTCCAGCCAAAATCGTTGTTGTTCTTGGTTGACTGGCTTAGCATTCGGTAAGATATTGAGCTTGTGGATCTTGATTTTGGGGTCCATTCCCGACATGTCTTCGTAACTCGAGAAAAAAATCAATGTATTCCCTGACGAACTGCATCAGGGATTCTTGATCCTTATCGGACAGACTTTTTCTGATGAAGTTAGATTTAGGGGAGGATTCGTCGCCCAAATCGATTTGTACGACTTCATCCTCAGTGGAAGGTTCTCACTGTTCGAACTGCATCTCCCATTGTGCGTCTAGGCATTGGGCCCACAGTTCTACTTCAAAGAGTCCAGGTGGATCCTCGTCGTCTTCCTCAGTATCAGCTGACACCATGTTGGCAGATAATATTTGTTTGAGCATTTTTCCTATTCTGATGTCGTAGTCCCAAGAGAAAGATTCTGAAGAGTGAGAGTGTAACTCATCTTCTTCATCCGAGACTTCGGGGGTTATGGGAGGCATGATGTACCCTTAGCCATGTATGGTCTTATGATAGTAATCCTCGAACTTGCCTGCAGGAGCCTGCAGACGCAGAGACAGTCGTCGGCCTTTTTCATAGTTCAAACCCATACGTAGCTTTCAGATCATATCTCATCTTCTGGATAAGGTGCTTGTCTTGAGAACTGTACCAGTGAAGTAGTATTTTATCGGTATCGAGTTCTGGTTGCAGTTCCTCTATGTCGAAGGATTGGGGACTTTTTACTCTATCAAAGATGATGAGTTTGTCTCCCATCTTCCTTGCTGGAACTATGATGTAGGAGTTTTGACTGGAGAGAATTTGGTTTGCTGCATAGGTGGTAGTACCAGTGTATGCAGATGCAGGCCTAGACCGTACTCAAGGGAATATAGTGTGTTAAGATATGCAACACCTGAGTTGTTCAAAGATAGCCCTTTATTCATAAAATAAGGTATCTTATCCACAGAAATTACATCGTCAAGAGAAGATACGTTAGCATGAGCGACTACGTACCCCTCAAGTTCGTCCTTTCCGAGATCTACCTCCAGTGCGAGCGACGACTTCGGAGGTCTCCTATGCAGCTTTACCACTAGAGGTTCGAAAGTCATAGTGGGTGTCGGATCTTCCTTCAGCGGTCGACTCGGTCTATGAAGGCGAACGACCAGAGGTTGAGGTTCTTTCCTCTATAGTTTTACCATGAGGGGAGTGGCTATGTCGGGAGCACTTTCTTTGCGATGGACTCTCAAGGGCTCATTCGATGTTGTCCCAGTCTTTGCCTCATCGTCGGGATTATTGCCACCTTCATCTTGGTGGACTTGCTTGTAGAGGATCGACTCAGAGTAATAGGCTACGACCCCTTTGAATGGATCAACGTCGACAAATTTTGTCTTGACGATGCCGCGATCGTCTACGTACTTTAAGAACTGGTCCAATATCGATGGTACGATCATGTACTGATGTATCCATGGACGTCCCAACAGGACGTTGTAGGATACGTCTATGTATATGACACTGAAGGTGACCTCTGTTTTCAAGTCGTCGATCTGGCACTTCAAGCGAATCTTGCCCAGAGGGCAGCTCCTCCCTGCATTAAAGCTACTGATGACAGTGTTGGTTGCTTCTAAGCAATACATCAGGATGCCCAGGGTATGAAGTAGACTCCGCGGGATGATATTGATTGACGAACCAGGGTCGATGTGCATCTGATCCACCTTGATGGCACTGATGTACCCTGTGTAATACACAGGACGATCACGTCCATTATTCTTTAACAATATGTCTTATTGCAAAAATATGATGTTGGATATCGCCTCTATCACATTATTGCAGTCGGGGCATTCGGCAGGATCCTCAACTGGCGGCTTGACCTATGCCAGGTAGGTGTCGACATTCTGTAAGGCCTCACTCAGAGCAACCCGAGTATCTTTGGAGAGTTGGAGAAACTCAAATAGTGACAATATCGCTGGAGTGTTGGCAAGCTGTGCCAAGATGTCGAAGTTGTAGGGCTTCTCCAGCCCCTGAAAGGTATCTTTGTGTAGTGGTTTATCGAAGCAAGTTTCTTTCTGCTTGAACTTGTCCGCTACTGAAGGCTGTGATGAACCCAGATCGGATGCGACAATTGGAAGCACACCATCGTCAGAGATATCGTACTCTCGTTGTTATGCCAATCCTGACCTCATTGTTCCTACTATAGCTTCTTCGAAAGGGATAGAAACCGTGTAACAGGATTTGGACTTCTTGCTCTTGGACTTGGTGGCAGAAGGTGTTGTCTGCTGCATCATATCTGGAGCAAGATCGAGATGAACCCACATGACCTCCCCTCGTGATGTGGTGAGAGGTATCAGCCCGGCTATTTGGTTATGAGCTAGCAGGACATTGACAACCTCCAGTGTTGCCCGGGGGATCGGGATTACTCTGCCTTTGGCTTCCGTCACCGGGAAGTTGCCGAACTGGAGAGATACCATGTTCGCGATAACTGTTTTGTCATCGAAATCCATGGTGAGGGCCTTAGCATCGAGCAGACGCTGGATGTACCACTTCAGTGTGTAAAAGTTCTGCATCGTATGGTGGACGTAACGATGGTAGTGGCAGTACTTTAGATTACTCACCTCGGCTGCCTCAACAGGGCGCTTGACATCGGGGAGCCGAAGCTTGTTTCTCTTCATAAACATATCAAAGATTGCCATGACATTATCATCTTTGAAGGAATAAGTTTCCTTCGATTTTGGGGCCTCTGCGAGCTTCTGCTCAGACTTCTTGGCTATATTGGCGACCAGAGCCTACTTTCTCTTGCTATCCCTGACGTTGTTATTGTTGTTGTTTTTGCTGTTGTAAGGGTGTTTTCCCTATCATCAGCGACGGGGATCTATATCCCCAAATATGGGTGTCCTTCACCTTATTCTCAGCACCGACATCATTTATGATGAATGTCGTCCAATATTTAAACTGAGAGTCGCCCATCCAGATCCTGATTGTGGGAAGAAGATTTCTCTGCCAGGTGTCCATCAGCGTGAATTCAGGGTTACCAGAAGGTAACTTTAGTACTGCTTGCCTGTACCGCTCAATATATTTCCGTACATATTTTTTCTCTTTTTGCCTGATGTCCATTAAAGAGGACATCGTTATGTCATTTCTTCCATCGTAGAACCGAGCAGAGAAAAGACCATTGAGATCGTCGAATAAAAAAATATAGTTATCATGGAGGCACAGAACAAATCGAAGGCTATTCCAGACAATACCCCGACAAAAAACTTGGTTAAGAGGGCTTTGTTGCAAGGTAGATCCCCTGTTACCGTCTCAAAGTAACTCATGAACAGACGGGGAGATGTCTTCCAATCAAACAGAGTCAAGTTGAAGGGCTTGTACTTGGTCGGGTAAGGTATGTCTCTCTATTCGAAGGAATACGGTTGTCGGATCGCAAGCTTGCGCAATGAGTCCCGATTTTCTATTGAGTCTAGGCGGGCCCAGAATTCTCGGATCTCCCGCATTGCTTTCCGAGCTTCATCAATTGCGAAAGGAGTAGATTATCCGGGCAGGGGATGATTACCGCCAGCTGATAGAGCGGTTGCATTTGAATCTCCGTTGGTCTCGGGGTCCAGGCTTGCTTGACCAGAGGCCCTTGCTTATTGTGGGTCCATATTTGCCTTAATTTTTAGTATTTTTTTGGATTAAGGCTTGCATTGATGCGCTCATGGTCTACATCATGGCATCGAGAGTTTTGAGGCGATGTCGATCGTTGGGACCCTCGTGGTCGTCTCCTTCCATATATGTTGTTCTCACATGGAAAGAAATGGATGGGACGGTGAAAGTCGCACTTTCAACCTCAGACTCTTATCGTGAATAGTCATCCAAGAAAGTTAGTTGCGCCGCATCCTCTTCAAACTCGGAGATAACACTACCCCCAATGTAGGAAGCTGTATCCTGTTAACGAGGATGGCTACCCCCAAGGGATCTCTGTATATGTTCCTTGGGATCACCGTCTTCTCGGAATATCGTATTATCATAAAGGTCCGGGGGATTACAACCCCTAGCTTGCGTAGCAACCTGGGGTCCTAAGGAAGAACTACCCCCAGTGACTGACAACTTCTTCTTTGAGCGGGTGCCCAGGAAAATACCTTTCGCAGGTTCCGCTGCTTGTCCCCCTTGGACCCGTCTTCTTGACCTGCTGGCCGAGTCCGACGGACTGGAGGTGCTGGACTTCTGATCTGCCCTTATGGACGAGTCTTTCTGAGCAGAATAATATAAGACAAAGGGAAGATCCTCTTCCTATGGTGCTTGCACATGTTCTCCGGGTTACAGCCGAGTGGGTGCCCTTGCTTGCAGCCGCTGGAATGTCGATTGCCTTTTTGTAGGTACTGCTACTTTGTTATAGCAGCAATTGATGATAATATTGGCATAATGATGCCCTGGGGAGAATACTTCATATGTCGTAGTTATTTCACTTACTTTGCGCTTGTGATTGATCATGTTGTGCAAGTCAAGCGAGTGATGACTAACCTTTATACCCTTCTTATGAGCCCGGGTAGACCGAGCATATGGGTGCGTAGGTGTTGACTTTGCTTCTTGACCTAGGGTTCGTACAAGAACTTGTCCCAAGTTTCCAACGGAAGACTCTTTAGACCAACCTTGTCTGATTTCTACTGCGGGCTGGACGTATGGGCCAATTTTGTACGATTTTCCATCAGGGGAACGCATATTTAGTGGCACCTGCTGACGGTCATTCGAATGAGTAATTGCTTGAGTTTGGCAAGCTCGTATTGCCCTAGAATTCTTTATCCTAGCATGCGCCTGTGCGTAGTATGAAGAGTCCAAGTTCACATATTCCCCTTTCTTAGCAAGGCGCATAGAGTCAGCGGTGCGTGAGATTCGGTCGAAGAGGGAACTTTACTGGCTATCCTGGCCGTATGTGGCCATTTTCCTATGGCTGCCGATCGGTGTCGCATGGTTCTTCTTATGCGGCTTCTGCTGTGGCCGCATAGAATATGCCTCAGCTCCCGAACTTCTAGCATCCTAGTATTTTTCTTTGCCAGAGTTTGGACACTAAGCACCTTTCTTCACAGCCTCGACTGCCGCATAGACAGGGTCAGCATGGGTGGATGCATAATGTGCATCTTCAGCAACAGGTAGAGAAACAGGTAGAGCATGCTCTACAGTTGGGTGAGGCACAGCGTCCTTTATTACCCATGTCCTGCGAGTCTTCTTAGGCTTTGCTAGCCTTGGATAAGGACGCGCTATCCCCGAAGAGCATTTTCTCGAACGCTTATTGGTCGAAGCACACCACCAGCATCCTCTGGGTGAAATCCAGTTTGGTCGTATCAGACTGCGCCACTGCCTTCTTATCAGAGAAGAAGGGCATCCCCAACAGAGTCGCCATTTTGTTCGCCATTACAAGTTGTGAATGAACTTTTTTTTAAACAATGAATAAACAAGTACGAAGAAATCCGAGATAGAATATCTAAGTACAATATTTTTTATCTAGGTCGTGACGATGAAGATCGAGCGTTGCAGCGACTCATTTACTTCGTTTATTGTCTGACGAGGGAATGAGGATTCTCTCTTCTGTTTTCTCTCTCCTGAGCTTGTGTGCACGTACGTAGCTCACCCTCTTCTTGTGGGCATGCTGTATTGCTATTTATAGTCGTCGTGCTGACAGACTATCGATGCCGCATATGCCTCTGTTTGGTGGCTGTATAGGGCTTCTTCAATAGAATGTGATTGTAACTATAGTCGCGTGCCACATGCAGGCTGCCACATAGTCTTGGTGAAGATATGTTGTTGATGAGATCTTGGGGCTATTTTTGACCCATTGTGTGTGTGACTTGGTCAGCTGGACACGTAGTCAGCACTGATCGTGCGAAAAAATTTTATCGGTTGTAACAAAAAGCTTAGTTGAGAGCCGCTTAATATCTTAGCCGTATAGCGTTGTGGCCGCATACGTGCTCTTGATTGGCCTTGGTCAGAAGGATACTTTGGCCGCATGGCATTGTGGCCACATACGTGGTCTCATTTGGCCTTGGTCGGATGGACACTCTGGCCGTATGGTATTGTGGCCGCATACGTGCTCTCATTTGGCCTTAGTCGAATGGACACTATGGCCACATGATGACGAGGCTATATGGGTATGTAGTCACATATGAGTGAGCACGTGGCATGGCACGTCTGACAAGGCCAGCAATGTATTTATGTAACTTTTCGTCTTTTTCTGAGCCTCCATCTTCATGAGTCTCGAAGCATCTCTGTATGATAAGTGATGTGTCAGAGAGTCTGTAGGCATTAAATATAGTGCCAAGGGGGTCTTATGCGACCCCTATGTTCTGCGGTCGTTCAAACCGCATAGTCTTTGCTATGCGGCTTCCCGATCCTTGGCTGATCAGGTCGCATGAGTCCAATGTGGTTTCTCTGCAATCTGCTTTCATTTTGAAGGGGCATGGCCTCTATGCGGCCTGCATAATTTTTCATGCTTCTATAGTGACTTTTTAGACTATTATTATTTTGTGTTTTGTTCGAAATCCATGTTGTACTAGTCGGGAGAAAAAATACTTAGTGGACGTGTGAACTACCATTTCTATCCCATTGTATTACTGGAATAATAGCAGCCATGTACGACACGTGTGGTTTGCCGAATTTTACCCTTACCGTTCATATGTCGACAAGGTATTTTAAATCACGTAGATTAGTTTATTCCTATTTTTTCTTCCATAGTTGCAGTTATTTTCTATGATCGCTTGTGGTTATTATACATAATTGCCATGACAGGACTTCAGTATTTAGTTATTCTGGTTGTCTTATTGTGATTTCAGTTTTGTTACTATCATATATTATTTTCTATTTTATTGTCTTATAGCTTCTACCATATGTTGGAACTATTTTCACTGTGATGTACTCGTTCCAATCCTAACTGGATAACAATATTTTATGTGACTACAATGAGGATGAGATCCCCACACATTATGTACCGTGTGTTGGCGACATAGCTGAGACTGATCTTTCCCTTTAGGTGGATCATTGAGAGTTAGCAGCTCAGACCCCGACTGCGATTGAGTAGTTTAGTAAAGTAGTTATTTTAGTTAGTTATTTTGGACCAGATTATTCTCCGGAATTTTTAGTTATATTTTGGATGTTATCATTTGGATCTTTAGTATTATTTGGGGTAACTATTTTGGACCCATGATTTTGAAACTATAATTTGATTATCTCCTTAGGATTTTATTATCTTAGTGTCTGTGATTGAGTATAGTATGGATATGTGTGTTATATATGAGTTTAGAAAATGCTTGTGGTTTATTATATAGCATTCTACCGCCGACACTGCGGCATAGGCTGGGCGTGCCCATGACTCATGCCCAAATTCAGAGTGCAGGTCGTGACAATAGTACTAACTGTCTCACCAAATAATATAGGTTGTCAAACTTACCTTGGATAACTCTAGGAAATATTTTCAAGACAGTCAAGCAAACAAAAAAGTTAAGAAGAGAACAATGTGGGGAGCATTAGGCAAGATGTAAGGGAGGGAATAAGGATGAAAGAATCCAAAGGAGTCTTATAATCCTATATGTGGATGTATCCGCAAAATTTTAATTCCTCAATTAATTTGCAAGCTCGTAGTAGCACAACCAACCTAAGTACCACCCTGAGTTCTCATTCTTTGCAAAAACTGACCTGCATGAGCCTCCATATAGTGTTTCTTCAATAGGTAAGGAATAATGCCAAAAGAATTCATGTCTCTGTACAATGTGGATGAATTCGATCGAAGACTAAGTCAAAGAACGAGAACAACATATTGCATTTTTGTTTTGGCTGCTTTATGTATTTTATTGTATATTAAATATTTTGGGAGGTAGACTCTATGGGTTGTATATCTAGTTGTCAATACATGAATATAAGGTCCATGGGGTCGTGGCATATTGGTTACAATGGGGGCTACCATTGGGATGGGCACGGTTCGAATCCTCCCTTGGGAACTTAGTTCATAATCCGGTGGAAATGACCATATCAAAAAAATACATGATATAAGCTATCTTTCCAGATATGGTAATAGTTTAGTCGAACTCCATTACCCAATCCTAAAATTATAAGCAATACTTGTGGATACGGATACATGGGTATTCATAAGTTGCATAATCTTGAATGCTTGTGACATACTAAGCTCGCTATAATCTAGGAGCGGGACTTGACAACCACTAATACAAGAGACAACAAAGCTGGTAGCAGAGTAATCCGTTGAAATGATAGCAGTATAAAATTGTTGAAAGCTACCAACAAAGTTGTTGGTTATCAAGCAGAGCTCTGAAAAAATTTAGTAGTGAAAACTTTTAAAATGTTCGCTAATTTGATTAATCGAATAGCCTAGGGTGGTCAGAACAATCGTAGCCCTCAAAATAAGATTTGGTTGTCTCTATCGATCGCTCCTTGGAACTAGCAAGTTCAGAAGAATTTTTGGAATGCTCTTTGAAACATCTTTTCATAGAGAAGTACTAACGTGTTATTGGACTCTCGGACTAACGTCTAGCCTGTTGCAAAAAAAGGCTTCATCTTCATTTGAGTTAAAGCTCTCTCTCTCTCTCTCTTTTCTCTGCAATATTGATTTCTTTTATGTTATCTAGGAGCTACAAGTGCCCCTTATAAAAGGGGGGCAATCTCCTGAAGAGTGGTACCACTTCTCATGTGCCAACTCCGTACTCTACGTGCAAGAGTGCACCATCTTTGCATTCAATATGTAGATGTGAAGTTGAAAGTACATCATCAAAGCACAACTTTGTGTCCTTCGTCCGCGTCCAAGTCCGAGAGGACTACGCCAAAGGGATTCCTCCCATGAAATTGATGACAAAATAAATACTACTTGTTGGATTTGAATATTACCAATTAGAAAAACACTACCATACTAACCACTTAAGCTAAACATCACATGTGAGTCAATAAATGATAGATCAAATATTAAAAAAAGATAGATGAAATATTGAAATACGCTACTTAAGGTTTGTCTCAAAATAAAATGGTGAGAACGGGTTACTAATGATCAAATCAATTACACCCCAACAAAGGTTTAGAAAAAAAAATCTAGCTATAGAAGCTAGAGCAGGTCATTCAGTAACGATAATATGCTATAATGAAACATCATAAGAAGGACATAGGTATAGGAATTTTATGGTTTGATGTACTAACCAATCACAAGTTATATGGGATACTCTTATACTAAAAATTTAAAGAAAGGATGATTGTGAATAATTCTAGTAATTCTTTTAAAGTATGTTTCAAAGCTATTTTTACTTACGTGACAGCCAACGTGACGGTTAATATGACAGTTGATATGACAAATTTTAAAATTAAAATTAAAATTAAAAAAATTTGGATGCTTATTTGTTTTGTTAAAATTCGTCATGACAGTTTTCATATTAGGTACCATATAGTACTATTTAATATGTTATGTCAACTATTACATAAGAAAAAATAATTTAGAAATATATTTTGGAGGGATTAATAATATCACTCGATGATTATATCATAAATATCCATCTACTTGGAGCAACAAGAGGGTACCTTTGGCGGACCAAAGGCGCTACAATTCGTTGCCTACTTGCAAGAAGAATAAGTCTTTCTCCCAACCCACAAAAGAGAATACTCAAATGATTGCCAATAAATTAAAAAAAAAAACTTTAACCCTAAACTACTCTTTGTTAACCCTCATCATTGTTTCCCTTTCGTTGCTATTGGTGACTTTTGGTACCATGTGCACCACCCTCCGTGGCCCAGGGCCCCTTGACAGAATCATCATCATAACAATGGCATAAAGGAAAGGAAGGAGAAGAATAATCATGATAATAGTGAAGGGTTTCCATTTGCATGATCTTGGTTTGCATGTGGGAAACATCATTCATTCTGTTCTTTGTTCCTCTAATGGAACTAGTGGTGACCTGTCCTTGTTAATTTAGTTTAATTATGAGCTTCCATAATGGCTTCTAGATTGTCATGAAGATTTGGTTGATATCACCATCATTCATATATGAATCAGCATGATGGTGATTGCTCGATATTTAAGCGCACGGCCACCTCTAGCAAAAACAGGATATTAGACAATTATAAATATGGGGACACCGAAGATTGGTTATATAGTCTCATACAATATTGTTCCAAGGTCTATTGGCGAGCGATCCCAGTTAAAAGATGTTAATTGGATCCGACCATCCAGAATCCGGCACTGAACCGGTCCGATCATACTCGATAAGGGTCGATTCGAGCCCGATCAACGGGTCGATTCAGTCCAAGTCCGATCAACGAATCGATCCGGCCCAACTCAATATATATGTAGATCATATATATTCTGGTTAGATTCTAGGTCCGAAAATTCAGTCCAATCCGATCTGACTCGGTCTCCCAACCGAATATGTTCGCTCCAAACCGATTTAATTCGGTCGACCAGGTCAGAACCGGCCCGGTCGATAATCCAAGTCTGGTCTGAACCTGCTGAAATCCATCCCCCCTCCGAGACACACACGTGGTGCGGGCCCCGCAAGAAAGAATACCAGACCCCCCCCCCCCCCCCCCCCCCCCGCGGTGCCCACTCCCCCTGGCGAGCCCTACGCAGCTGAAACCTCCTCTCCTCTCCTCTCCCCTCCCCACCCACTGCAGTCCCCTACTTGGCGATTATGCATTTTTTTATAGTGGGTTAAATGACCAAATTATCCCTCCCATTTAACCGTTTATTACATTGTTGTAGGGTATGTTGGTCATTTATCCCTCCAACAAATATATTATCTATTTGGAGATTTTTTTTTTTCACCAAAATATTTTCAATTTTATGGCAGTTTTTAATCCGTTCGAAGGATATTTTGGTCATTTTGCTACAAATAACCAAAATATCCTTATAACAACTATATTTTAAGGATATTTTGGGTAATTTGGCTCCTTAGAATTTCTATAAATAGGATATAATTCATCCAATATCACAACAAATTGTATTCTCTATTGCAATATTAACAAGAAGTCTAGTGTGGAGAGGCTATTTACTGTCATGAAAAATGATCAACTATTACAGCAACCTCATCCCACACCACAACAAGATCCTCAACTCAAAAGAAGATAGAAGTTTTGTATCATTTTAGAGGAGCTTATAATGAGCGTGATATGAAAAGAAGATTCTCGTATGGGGTTCTTGTTGAATGCTTACATTATAGTAAACGACTCAAATGAGAACTTAACTGCAGCACAAACAATTTGCGTAGGCATCTGAAATGTATGAATATCTAGTTATCTTGTATTTTCTTGAAAAAAATGTATTATTTTTTAATATGTATTATTATTGTTAGATAGATCATAGGTATATTTAAACATATTTGGAACTTATGTTTGAGTTCCAACATTCAATCTCTCTACAAAATTCATTTGGAGTATTACAAATAAATTTTAAAGATATTGAAAATTTGAAACACAAATATAAGTTGTATAACTTATGTAACAAATATAATATATGTTAAAAATTATCTTATTTATGATCTTCTTTTCTATGACTAATTTTAATTAAATAAATAAATTTTATTTTTCATATTTTATTAAATTTTAATTTTTTTTATTATATTTAATTAAACATGTTCAACCTTGTACCAGCACAGGCCTAGCCAAGTTCTGTCCGGTCCATTTTCGATCGAACTCGGGCCCGGACTGGATTCAACCCCTCGACTTTCGATCCAGGTTGGCCCGGCCCGCCTTTACTCCGGTCCAAGCACGGCCCGCCTTTACTTCGGTCCAAACACGGCCCGGCCCAAACCCAGTTAAAATCGATCAACCCAGTGCCCGGACGACCCAGCCCGACCTGATACACACCTTGGATCCTAGTCCCCAGCATAGAACAAGGCAACAAGCGAGCGTACTCGAAACTTTTTTAACCTTAAACACTTGAAAAATGAGAAACATTTAAATGTGTTACTATGTACTATAAATAACCAACATAACAACATATCGTAAACATGAATAAAAATAATACATTTTAACAATTTTACTATACTTGAAATATAATTTATTCCTCGTCTTATATAACTAAAGAAACTTAAAAACTAAAAAATTACATAATTATATAATTATAATTTCATAAACTATAAATTTTAAAAACTAAAAACATTCGAAACTAATACACAAAAACTAAGAAAATAACAAAAAAGTTGAAAATTAAAAAATAAAATATATAAATATAAATAAACAAACAAACAAACAAACAAACAAACAAACAAACAAAATTTTGAAATAAAAATTACAAAACTAAAAATTTAAAAACTAAAAACAACTAAAACATTAAATGTAAAAATTAGAAAATTAGAAAAGTAAAAAAGATAAAAAAAATAAAAAAAAATATTACAAAATAAAAAATAAAAATTAAACTTAAAAAATAATAAATAAAAACAATAAAAATAATAAAAATTTAAAGAAAAACTTTAAACTTAAAAAAATAGATAATAAAAAAATTAAAATTTAAAAGATAAAAATAATAAAAAATAAATAACTAGTGAATTAAAAAATAAAATATAAACTGAATATAAATATAAATATAAATATAAATATAAATATAAATATAAATATAATAATTCTAAATTTTTAAAAAAAATTTAGAATTCAAAATTTAAAAAACTTAAAAAAAATTAAATTTACAAATGTAAAAAAATAATAAAAAATTTAATTTAATTTTAAATTTTAAAATTTAAAATTTAAAATTTAAAATTTAAAATTTTAATTTTATATTTTATATTTTATATTTTATATTTTATATTTTATATTTTATATTTTATATTTTATATTTTATATTTTATATTTTATATTTTAAAATTTTATTATTTTAATATTTTGAAGTTTACGATTTTATAAAAAAATTAGAAAATAAAAAAAATTAAGAAAGTAAAAATTTAAAAATTTGAAATTAGCAATAAAACTAAAAAAAAATTTAAATTTTAAAAAGGAAAAAGAAAAATAAATAAAATTAAAATATTAGATATTTATCAATTTGAAATTTTTGACCGTTACAAATGTCGATCCGGCACGCGTAACGTGTACGGGCACCAAATGCCGATTCGATTTCTAATATCAGGTTAGAGTTTAGACCCTAAAAAAACTTTTTGTTCTTCATCAATTTTGACCATTTTGATTTTCAGTCCGTTGGGTCTTGTTGGATGTTAATGACTGTTGAATAAATACTTAAATGGTGTTAGAATAAACGTAGAAGAAAGAAAAAGAAAATATGAGAGAAGATCTCTTATTAGTGTTATTCCATAATATGAGGCAAAAGCCGTATTTATACAATTCAATGAAGGTGTAATACTAATCTCTAACCAATGTGGGATTAAAATACAAAGTGGGAATCCAACCATTTAGTAATCCACGTTATAACACTCCCCCTTTGAATGACCAACATCTCTAAGCCTATTGCCTCGTTAAAACTTTTCCAAAAAAATCCATTAGGACAAAACATGTGCAAAAGAAAAGAGTACAATCTTTAGGATGACTTAGATAGGTATTTGACACGCTTAATGTTGCCTCATTAAAACCTTGTTAGAAAAAATCCAATGGAAAAAAAACTCATGACTAAGAAAAAAGAGTACAACGCGTTATAGTCCATACAAAATGTATCTCCCCCTGAAAACAATCACTCCCCTGATGATGTTGATCCTGAACAGTGGCTGATGAAGACGTCGCATTCCAATTTTATGAACTAGTTTCTGAAAAGTTAACTTTGACAACGATTTGGTGAACAAGTCTGCAAGATTGTCACTTGAGCGAACTTGTTGGACGTCAATATCAAAGTTCTTCTGAAGCACATTAGTATAGAAAAACTTCGGTGAGATGTGCTTGGTCCTATCTTCTTTAATGAATCCACCTTGAATTTGTGCAATACATGCTGCATTATCCTCATGAATAACAATTGGAGTATCTGTGGTAGGGGAGAGGTGACAGGAGCTACGAATGTGTTGAATCAACGATCTCAACTAAATACATTCTCTACTTGCTTCATAGAGAGCCAATATTTATGAGTGATTTGATGATGTAGCAACCATTATCTGTTCTGTTGAACGTCAAGAAATAGTTGCATTTCTATTAAGAAACACATATCCAGTTTATGAACGACCTTTATAGGGATCAGATAAATAACCTGAATCTATAAAGCCAACTAGATTCGCGATGTCAGATAAACCACAAGTATAAAATAATTCAATATCGGTAGTTCCACGAAGATATCTCATCATATGTTTAATGTCATTCCAATGTCTGCAAGTTGGCGCCGAGCTATATCTAGCCAATATATTGACAGAGAATGATATGTCTGACATTGTACATTGTGATAGATACATTAATGCCCTAATGACACTAAGGTACGATACTTCGGGTTCTAGCATCATTTCATTGTCGTCCTTAGGACGATATGGATCTTTATTGATATCTAAAGATCGAACAACCATTGGAGTGCTAAGGGGATGAGCTTTATCCATATTGAACTGTTTCAATATATTTTCTGTGTATTTGGATTGATGCACTAAAATTCTATTAGTGCAATGCTCAATTTGTAATCCGAGACAATATTTCGTATCTCCGAGATCTTTCATCTCGAACTCATTTTTTTAGATAGTTTGCAGTCTCATTGATTTTATGTCTTATCCCAATCAAGGTTATGTCATCGACATATACTGCAACTATAACGAAATCCTCCTTAGATTTCTTTATGAAGACACATGGGCATATAGGATAATTCTCATATCCCTCTATTTTCATATATTCACTAAGACGGTTGTACCACATCCTTTCGGATTATTTCAAACTGTACAATGAATATATTAGCTTTATAAAATGCATGTTCTTAGCTTTTGAGCTGGGTAGGTTAAATCCATCTGGAATTTTTATATAGATATCGGTATCTAAATCACTATATAGATAGGCTGTTACAACGTCCATAAGTCTCATGTCCAGCTTTTTCTCAACTGTCAGACTTATCAAATAACGGAACGTTGTTGCATCCATTACGAGAGAATACGTCTCTTAGTAATCAATTTCGGGTCTCTGAGAAAACCCTTATGCCACTAATCGTGCCTTAAATCGAGCGATTTTATTCTTTTTTATTTCGCTTTCTTACAAATACCCACTTGTAACCTACCGGTCTGGCGTCTTTTGGTGTTTGTACTATAGGTCCGAACACTCCACGTTTATTAAGGGAATCCAATTCTGCTTGAATAGCATCCTTCAATTTTGGTCAATCTTTTCTTTGTCGACATTCATCGATGCTACGTGGTTCAGTGCCATCAATGCCCTTAGATATTTCAGTACCTACTGAGAATGAGAATATCTCATCTATTATTATATCTTTGCGATCTCATACCTCTCTTGTATATGTATAAGATATATAGATTTATTTGCTTTCAGGTACCTGAGCTTCCTCTTGGGCTTGTGTCTTTTCTAAGACAATAATCTCTTCTGGGTTTTCAGAGAGTATGGATATATCATTCATAACCTCTTCTTGAGCGTTATGTATAACCTCCTTAAGAGCGTTACTTGGACATTTTCTCTTTCTAGGGACTAAGTCCTTCAAACCTATAGGTCTACCATGCTTCTGGCGTACAGTAGATTCATTAGCCACTCTGCTATTTTTTTCAACGGGGATATCAATTCGAGCTGGCGCATTTGCAGCGGGCACATGTGATTTAATCACTTTAGCTGTATCAGTAAATGCATCTGGCATTTGATTTGCAATCTCCTGTAGATATAATATCATTCGTACCTCAGTTTTACATTGATTAGTACGAGGATCTAGATGAGCAGAGTGGGATTATCCCACGATAATTTATGCCATTTATTTGTGGCGAATGGTTCTGTAAGAATATTCTTTTCTTTCTTGTCTTCTCCTAATTGCGGGAATTTAGTCTCATCAAAATGGTAGTCTGCAAATTTAACAGTAAAAATATCACCAGTTAAAGGTTTTAAATATCTAATAATTGAGGGCGAATCAAAACCAATATAAATTTTTAAATGGCGCTGGGGTCCCATTTTAGAGCGCTGATGAGTGAGAATAGGAACATAAACAGCACAACCAAATTTAAGCAAATGAGAGATGTTAGGTCGATGGTCTGTCACAAGTTGTGATGGTGAAAATTTATGATATGTAGTTGGCCTAACAATGATCAATTTAGCAGCATGTAATATGGCATGTCCCCAAGCTAAAACGGGTAAATTTGATTGCATGAGTAAAGGCCTTGCTATGTGCTGAAAATGCTTAATCAATGAC
This sequence comes from Iris macrosiphon, assembly GCA_036927795.1. Taxonomy (NCBI): domain Eukaryota; kingdom Viridiplantae; phylum Streptophyta; class Magnoliopsida; order Asparagales; family Iridaceae; genus Iris; species Iris macrosiphon. Next base: position 160,052,041 of record JAYESA010000004.1, read on the forward strand.
TCTGCTAAACCATTTTGGGTATGAACATGAGAGACATAATATTCAACTTATATTCCTACTAAAGCACAATAATCATCAAAAGTACGAAAAGTGAACTCAACTGCATTATCAAGTCGAATTATTCTAACATGTTGGTCAGAAAAATGAGTCTTAAGCTTAATCAACTGAGAAAGTAGCTTGGAGAAGGCAAAATTTCTATATGAGAGTTAGAAAATATTTGGCCATCGACTAGAAGCATCTATTAGAACCATAAAATACCTGAAAGGTTCGCTAGCAGGACCAATTGGTCCGTAAATATCACATTGTATTCTCTGAAGGAATGATGGTGATCCAGAAGTTATTTTGAAAAGTGAAGGTCTTGTAATGAGTTTACCCTGTTAACAAGCTACACACAAATGTTTAGTATGAAAGGAAAGACTTTGGTATGATAAATTATGTCCATTAGTATTGTTGATGACCTTTCTTAACATAGTCGATCCTGGATGACCCAATCTGTCATGCCAAAGGATTAGATTTTTTGGATCCTTTATCCTTTTGCTAGTGATGGGGTGAGATTCTACTACCTTCAGAGTAGTCTGATATAGCCACGAGGAGATTAACTTGCACTTTTCTAATGTGAGCTTATTGCTTCAAACATTAGAGGTGATACAAAGATACTATTTGCTATCATCGTTCATGGTTTCAACATAAAATCCGTTCATTCGAATATATCTAAAGCTAAGTATATTTCTATTAGATCTACTAGTGAATAATGAATTTTGAATGACTAAGTGTGTTCCATTTGGCAACACAACATCGGCCTTATCATAACCTTCTATAATTTGCACGGGTCCAGCAATGGTGGTCACCTTGGCAGTGCTTGAGGCATATGTTATGAAAAACTTTCTAGTTTTCAATATAGTGTTAGTTGTTGCACTATCTAGCAAGCATATGCCATCATCATTGTCCATACCTTTCAAAAATAAAACTTAATAATATATTAATATGCTACTAAATGGTTAAAGTTGGCATATTGTCAATTATTACAACTTAATCTAAATCTAAACAAAACTGCTTTAAAGAAAGTAAACTATCAATACTATTTGATCATATAATGACCAATTTATTCAAAATGGAAAGTAAATAAACTTAGATAATCATACAATAACTATTCATTGACTTCGCCTATCATGGCGTTGAACTGGTCTTCCGAAATTGCGTTTACATCCTAATCTTGGAAGAAGTCATTAAAATCCATGTGTGTTGTACCCTCCATGAGATTAGTCTCCACACCCTTTGAGACTTCATACTCGTCCACTTTCTTTTGTGAGGTGCAACAGTTTTGCATCAATTGACCAGGTCTTCCACAACGTTTACAAATATCAGTTGGAGCAGCTGGATTAAAAATTTGGGCATAGTTTCTTCGAGGATTAAATTCCTTTTTTTTTTAACTGTGTATCGTTCCTTAGACCCGAATTATAGCCATTTCTTTGAATTCCACGACGTTCATGCCCTCTACCTCTGCGATTTTCTCGACCCCTAGTATTGGTCATATTTTTTCGAGCACTAGTCGCATTCACTTCAGGTGGAATGGGTGCAGACCCAGTTGGTCTACTAGTGTGATTTTTTATTAATAACTCATTGTTTTTCTCGGTCACGAGTAAGACAAAAATGAGTTCGGAATACTTCTTAAAATTTCTCTCCCTATACGTCTGTTGTAGGGTCATATTAGTCGCATGAAATATGGTGAATGTTTTCTCTGGCATAGAATGCTCTGTCACGTCTTCACCACATATCTTCAATTATGAAGTAATCCTGAACATAGTTGAATTATAGGCTATAAATGTCTTATAATCTTGGAAACGTAGATTTAGCCATTCATGGAGTGCACCTGGTAGTATGACCATTTTCTGGTGATCATATCTCTCGGCTAGAGATTTTCATAGCACCAAGGGGTCATTGACTGGTAAGTACTCAGCCTTGAGATAATCATGAATATGATATCTTAGAAAAATTAAAGTATTCGCTTTATCTTGTGCAGATATTGGCTTATCAGCCATAATTGCGTCACATAAGCTTTTAGCTTGAAGGTGCAATTCAATATCCAATCTCCAGTTGAAAAAGTTCTGGCCTTCTAAGTTTAGAGACTTGAAATCATGCTTGTGAGGCTCAACATATTGCTGTATAAGATCAATAATAACAAGTTAACATAAGAACTTGGTAAATCACCAAATAATTCATGTTCATCGTGTATGTTTCAAAAAATGATGTTTCAGAAGTCTATTTATACCAAAAAAATCTTGTTCATGGTATGCTTCGAACAATGATGTTCCAGAAGTCGTAGATAAATACCAAACACTAGATGTTCATGGTATGCTTCGAACAAAGATTATGTTCAAGAAGTCTTTCAAAAATATCACATATGGTATGCTTCGAACAATGATGTTCCAGAAGTCTTATATATATAGACCAAATAATTCATGTTTATGGTCATCAGATCTCTGATGGTTTTGATCTGAATGTATTAACATATATAAAATAAATAAATAAATAAATAAATAAATAAATAAAGAATAACTCCAGTGTTCTCTCCGAGATATCTATATAAGATTAACATCGGAGTGCTATCAGAGTTAACTAAAAGAAGTGAGATGAATGGATAAAAATTATTCTTTTTGCCCTAGTGGTATGTCAAGAGATGTATAAACATCAACATCAGACTGCGTCTAGGATATGCATATGCAGAAAAAAAATATAAATAACCATATCTATTACCGAAGTGGAGAATCCTTAAATGACGACTTCACTGAGATGCTCTCGCTTATTTCCTCTCGTTAGAGCTTCGTGCTGATAATGTATTAGAATAAATGTAGAAGAAGGAAGAAGAAAATAGGAGAAAAGTTCTCTTATTAGTGTTATTTCATATTGGGATGTAAAGACCTTATTTATACAACCCAATGAAGATGTAATACTACTCTCTAACCAATGTAAAAGTAAAATACAAAGTAAAAATCTAACCATTTAATAATTCACGTTATAACAAATGACTACTTTATTAACCATTAATGGCCATCAATTTTGTTTTAATTCTGTTAATTAGGGATTCCTATATAACACTTAATGGTCTGTTGAAGGATTACACATAAAACGAATTAACCCACATTCTCTCTCTCTCTCTCTCTCTCTCTCTCTCATAATTGTCTTTGTCCTACAGTTCTAAATTTTCCAAATTCTTTCTCTCAACAATTGCTAAGTTTGGATCACTCTCTTGAAACTGTGTGTAGTGACCAAAAATCAGTAACAAAATTTTTTTATTTCTAAGAGAATATTCGATAACAAGTCTACACATAGATCTCGAATAATCTCTTAGAACAATGTTTCATATACAATTTTTCAGACACCAATAAAACTATTTTTTTTTCTTTTACATGAGTCAGAAAAAATTATAACAGAAAACATTGTAATATAAATATCATTAGTCTCCTGAAGCATTTCAGTTAAAAATTTATAGTGAAAAGTGCAAATTAATGTCTTGTTTGAATTTACAAATAGGTATGTCTTACGGAATCAAAGTTTGTTGTGGAAGAATTTCTGGTCCTTCGGGAGGTAGTGATGGAGCCTCCTGTTCCTGTTCCTGCTCCTCCAAATCTAGTTTGTTGTCGAAGAAATTTTGGTCCTTCGGAGGTAGTGATGGCTCCTGCTCCTGCTCCTGCAAATCTAGCTTTGTGGCATACTGTGATTGTTGCAATATGTATCCAACGTGTTAATTCAGTTTTATTTTATTTATTTTAGGGACACTATATTTTTTGTTCGGTGCTGTCAAATTTTTTTTTGTAGGATTGTCAAATTTTGACAGTCTTTCCTATTGGCAGTTCTAAAATAGACATACGTTCAAAAAATTTGACGATCCTACCTATTGGAAGGACTGTCAAAATTTTTGACACTATGTCTATTTAACAGCATTTGGACTGTCAAAATTTTTGACAGTCCTATCTATTAGAAGGGCTGTCAAAATTTTTGACAGTCCTATCTATTAGAAGGGCTGTCAAAATTTTTGATAGTCCTATCTATTAGAAGGACTGTCAAAAATTCTAAAAGTCCTAAAAAGAAAATTTGGACAATTTCGAATAACTTTTGTAGTGTCCCTAAAAAAAAAAAAACCTTTAATTGCTTGATGTTTATGTACCTTCAATGACTACACACAGAAAAAATTGTCCCACCTCTTGTTCAGACCTACACTTGTGACCAATTGTAATTTAGCTGCCCTAAATATTTTGTACAATTTTCTTTACAGGAAATAACGGATGAAGCATACAAGTTCAAGTTTATTTTAAATATTACATATAATTTGAAAAAATATTAAGTGAGCATAATATTGTCTAATATTTGAACGTAAGTTGAATTTACACCTTAATGTAGAACGTAAGTTATATATATATATATATATATATATATATATATATATAAACTAATATCCTAAATAAGGACGTAAGTCCCTGAACCCCCTAACCTCCTAACCTGACTACTTAAATAAAAGTTTATTACTAATAGCAAAGCATTACAAACAATTTCTTTATTTCGGTTTTGTTCTCTTTATTAGATAAACCTGATTTTTTTTAATACATAATTGTTTTATTATATATATATATATATATATATATTAAAAAATTAGATTTATAAAATTTATTGATATTAGAAAGTATTAATACAATTTAAATTATATTAAAATAGTTTAAATTTGATTTGAATATATTTAAATATTGTTTGTTATAAATATGTATGTTTGTAAAGCTGTGGATATATGTTTAGACATAAAAAATTAGTTTAAATATATTTTGAATATTGAATATATTTTTATTTGGATTTGTTATATATATCTTTATATACATTTGAATATATGTTTAGGTAATTATTATAATTTTAAGATATTTCTACATAAGAAAAATACGTAAACGGATAGTCAAAATATTTTTAGATTTTTTTAATTATTAATTTATTAATTAAATTGTTTTGTTATTTATTTACGTTTTGGATGGATAAGAAAGAAGTTGGTTGAAGGTTTGATTTTTCTCCCGTAAGTAATTTTGAAGGAAGAACTTTGTTTTCTTTATTTCAATTTTTCTACTACGAACAAAACAAAAATATTATAATTTAATACTTATTGGTAACTTACGTTCCGTAATAGGACGTAAGTTAAAAAATCTACATCCTAAAAAATGACGTAAATATTTTATATGATTTGTTTAATTCAGATTATGATTCTTATGTCCAAATTTAGGACGATTGTATACTTAAAATACAAATTTAACAAACTATATATCTTATTTGAAATAAACTTAAATTTATATACATTATTTCTAATTTTCTGTTTTCTTTATACGTAAGTACTTTTTGAGTAGTCCAATTTTGATCCAGTCTTTCGCTTAATTGTTTGCACTACAGAGTGCACTTGTGTGACTGCTTGTAGAATGAAGGTAGCAAGCAAAAAACATAATGATACTTTTGTTTCTGCTTTTAAACATTACCAAGTTAATCGAACAACTAAAGAGGGTGCACTCTTGCAGTACTTTTTTTTTTTTTTTGGAGAATTCTTAAACTAACTGAACATTCATGGCTGACATTAGGGGTCAGCATTATTCGATTTTGGACCAAAAATCGAATTGAACCGAACCGAATAAGATATTCAGTTCGGTTTAAAAAAAAATCGGTTCGATTTCGGTTTTGAAAATACTATATTTTCTTATTCGATTTTCGTTTCCGTCGAAAACCGAATAAGAAAATATAGTTTATATATATATATATATATATATATATATATATATATATATATATATATATATATATATATATATATACACAGAAAATTTACTGTAGCGAAATAAATTTATATTAAATTCATGCAAACGAAAAAATTTTATAAAATTTAAAAAAAAAAAAGAGTCCACCAACAGTGTTGGCGAAAAACACAACTATTGTACACATAGGCAGGAAAAAAAAATAAAAAAAAATTAATTGGGACCCACAAGCCAATTTTTACCAACATTGTTGGCTGAAATTGGGGGGGGGGGGAGTGTGGGGCCCACGGGTTCATTTGATTCGTTCGGTTTGGTTAGTTTGGTTGGATTGGTTTGTTTGGTTGGTTTGTTTTAATTTGTTACGTTTTTTTTTAGTTTTATTTTGTAATTAGATTTAAGAAAATTTATTTTAACGAAATAAAATTAAAATAAATTAATTGTAAAGAAAATTTTAGAAATATTTTTTTCGGAAATTTATTTCCAAAGCATCAAAATTTGTATAAATTTCATCTAAAGCATAAAAGTTTAAAAAATTACGAAAAAAACATCAATTGGACGTTTATATTTTTAAATATTATATTTCTATGTTAATTTTCTCGTCGTTAACAGACGTTAAAAAATATATATATATCTGCCGTAAGAATATTACGTCTGTCATCGAGCAGACTTCGAGCGGCCATAACTACTTGTTTTGAAATTATTTTTCGTTAAACAATAAGTTGATTTATATGTTTTCGACGAGAGTAACACAAATCGTGTAGAAAAAAATTTATCCGAAGCAAGACGCACATGTTACAGGCAAAAATATAAAATTTAAAACTTTAAAAGTATCATAACTTTTGACTGAGAGATCGAAACAGGCTACAATTTGTGTCAAAATGACCGTATCGAAAAGTACTACCGGATAAACCGTCTCACCGTTTAACGGACTATCCAAATTTTCAGAATCGCAAAAAAATGATGTTTCGCCTCTAAATTTTATTTTCGAATATTTAAAATTTACTGTAGCAAAATTAATTTATATTGGGTGTAGGGCCCACGAATTTAAAACGATGTTTCGATCTCCAAAAAAAAATAGAAAAATTTAAATTAATTGTTTTATGTAAAAAAAACTAATAAAGCAAAACAAATAATTAACTAATAAAACAAAACAAATTTAAAGTAATTTTTAAAACTTTTATGCTTTAGATGCAATTTATACAAATTTTGATGCTCTGGAAAAAAAATATTTCTAAATTTTTTTTACAGTTAATTTATTTTAATTTTATTTTGTTAAAATAAATTTTCTTAAATCTAATTACAAAACAAAACTAAATAAATAAAACAAATATATAACTAATTAAAATAAACAAAACAAACAAACCAATCTAACCAAACAAACTGAACCAATCAAATGAACCCGTGGGCCCCCACATCCAATTTTCGCCAACTGTGTTGGTTTAAATTTTCCCACCCTCCCCCACCCCCTCCAGCAATTTCAGCCAACAGTGTTGGCGAAAATTGGCTTGTGGCCCCACTTTAAAATTTTTTATTTTTTTTCTGCCTACGTGTACATCAGTTGTGTTTTCCGCCAACACTGTTGGCGGACTCTGTCTTTTTTAAAAAAATTTATGAACTTGTTTCGTTTGCATGAATTTAATATAAATTTATTTCGCTAAAGTAAAATTTCTTATATATATATATATATATATATATATATATATATATATATATTAAATATATATAGGTATATGCTATAGGTATATACTAATAAACCGAATAAATCGAAAATCGGTCTAAAATCGAAAAACCGAATAAACCGAAAATCAAACCCATTTATTTCGGTTCGGTTCGGTTATGGTCTAATTCGATTCGATTTTAGATTTACTTATTCGGTTTTTGGTCGAATTCGATTTTCCTTAATCGGTTCGGCTTTGAATCGAACCGAACCGAATCGATGCTCCCCCCTAGCTGACATTGCCTTTTGTCAACTAAGAGCATCTCCCGCCCTATTGTGATTTTGAAAAAGAAGTCAGTTAGCGCATAGGAATGACACAATTTTATTTGTATTTAGAAAACCATTCTCCTGTACAATTGTCAGTTGGGAAAAAAGTAAAGTAAATATTTAATATATAATATATAGTAGAGTTGGAGGGGAAAAAAACAAAGTAAACATTTAATATATAAAAGGAGAGTTGGAAAAAAAAAAAAAAAAAACTAAGACCATAACCAAAAAAAAATTCTAAAATTGAGTCTATATCCTACTTGGTATGGAAATTTCTATCCTAGTTTACAGAGGTTATGTTGAAAAAATCAAATGAATATTGGAATATGTGTGTTCCTTCCAAATATTGTGTCTATTCACTATTTGTATCTCCTCGTCTTTTATAAAAAAGAGGGTCATGTTAGACTCATTCCACACATTCATACATTCAAACATTAAGTCCAAGGGAGAGACGACTATTATTGCTTCGTCAGTTCTACGGTGTGAAGTGTTGCTACCGTAGGAGTACCGTTTTATCCTGGGAGACAATCGCCACTAAACCGTAAGCATCTGAGCGAAACGGATATTGTCTTAAGGACATTGAACCAAGTTCAAGTCTCGATCTCGATCTCGGTCAAATTATTTATTTATATTTTATTTTCAGATCCAAAAATACATAGTTTGAATTATTTATACTAACAGTTTATACATAAAAATTACACATACAAAAATATTCTTCAATAATTTTCAATTTATATCATAAATAAAATGGAACAATTTAATAATATAGTTATCAAGAACTAGTCGTTAGCATGTTGTTCTTGATCAATGCTTGAACAGCCTCCCCTTTGAGTACAAGACTGCAGGTCGCAGAACTTACTGCAGTCTCCATCATTCTATAAGTAGTCCCTGCTTCCTATTGATATGTCACGCCTTCTTAATCTCAAGGACTTAGGGTGATAGATCTCTCCATCTCATCTTCTTCGTCTCCGGTTGACACGAGGTTGACACGTATTAAGGTCGACACGAATTGAGTCTCGAGTACAAAAGTCGTGTCTTTAAATTCAACACAACCTACACTTTTCCAAAATCAGGTATTCCTATATTATTTTTGCATTCCTATATCTATACTTGTATATCTTTAACTTTAACTTTATCTTTCTTTATTTATAATGTGGCTTATGTTCAAGTCGTATGTATATAATCCATTTAAATAAACTAAAAATAATAATGTGAATGGTAACTAAATAATTACCTAAAAAATTTACTAATTATTTAAGAAAAAATTAACCAAGTATTTAACTATCTAATATGATTTATTTATAACTAAACAATTTTAATTCAAGTGGTTAAGATGTGAAGCATTTTTCTTGGTTATTTGAGTTCAATTTCTAGAAATAACATTTTTTATAATAAATTCTTATTTAACACATTACTAGTAATAATAAAAGTTGCCTTCACCGTGAACTTTTTTTTTTCCAAATATATTTTTACCTAATTTTACTAATTAGAATTGTTTATTAAATTTAATAAACAAGATATATATTAAATTTAGGGACAAAATTATTTTGCTAAACTTGTTGCTACATTATGCCACTACAATTATAGTGAATATCATGCTTCTTCCGCCTATATTGAATTTTGTCTTATTTTCATAAGTGTTTATGTTGACTAAACTATCAAATTTTAACTTTCTAAATTTTAACAAATTATTCCGTCCATTAATCCGCCATCTTAGTTACCTATCACTCACAAAAAAAATGACCATTCGTGACATTTTGTCCCTAAATTTAATAAATAATTTTAATAAAAATTATCAGATAAAAAGAAAGTGTGAAATTAGATAAGTTGAACAAAACGTGTTCCTTCCCACCAACACTTCTTGTCAACGCTACTACTTAGAAATTTTTATTTCCATAGGTCGAATTTGGATATAGGTCTGACTAGTTTGAACCTGGTTCTGATTCTAAGTCAGGTTTTGTTAGAATTATTGTTGTTTTCTTATTGAAAAATTTCTGAGTACAAAAATAAAATTAGATTGATGTTACCGGCCTCTGGGGAAGTCGTGCACGAAGCACTGTCCTAATAGTTGATTCGGGATCTGTGTGCAGACGTTCCCGAAGCTCCTAGTGGTAAAACCCCCCGCACTACCGGTATCTCGTCGCTGCACACGACTCGGAGAGAACGACCATGACTTAGCTATGTCCAGAGCTCGGAGACGACGAAGATTTTGACAGAATGGAATGTTGCCAGCAAAGCTTTAGAGATAAAATTTTGGATAGAGTTTACAAAGAAATCAGTCCAATATATAATACTCATAATATGTAACGGTCTGAATTAATTCTCCCATTAATTCAGCCGTTACACAAAATAAAGAATGAACATTGACACAATAACGGTTCAAAAATAATTTGTAACGGAAGAATTTAATTTTCTAACGTTCAGAAAATTAAATGAAAATGAAGAAGAGCAAAAAAAATTTTAGGGTCCCAGCCCGAACCCGATGAGCAAATCGAATCGGCATTCGGCGCCCGCAGATGTGGGCGCGTACCCGCACCCGTTATGTGTAGCGCCCCGTTTCCCCGGTGCGGGGAACGCGGCTAAGAAACACAAGTCGGTATCGTTCGATCGGGATAGATTGAATTAATAACCCGTCCTCGTTATGGATTTGTTTCTTCGGAATCGATTCCCATATTCAGTGGACCGCGCCCCAAGGATCGGCTTAGCGGCAGAGTCAGGAGGGATCTCTCCGCTGCTATCTTTTATTGCCTCGGTTTTCGATGTCGCTTGTTGCTTTCGTGCTTTGAGTTGGTTTTGGGATTTGCTTGTTTTCCTTGAACGATTTCGATGGTTTTCATTGTTTTCGTTCATTGAACTGCACTTCAATTCCGAGATTGGAAAGAGAGGAAGAAGTATTAATCGAGCTGTTCGTGTGCAGGTGAACGAGCAGTAGGCGGCTTGCGAGCGGAGTCGTGAAGCGCTTCTTTCCTTCTCCTTTCCAAAATCTAAGTGAGTGGCTACCAACCCGATTAGCTAGCCCTGCTTCCAAGCTTCACTCCTTTGCCCCGATCAAACGATACCAAGTAATAATAAAAGAAACCAAGATAAAAAGAGAATAGACTTGGTTAATACTGCTTGTCAATCAAACTCGTGAACGGTTACTTACTTGCATGCTTGTTCGCTTGGAATGTTCTATATATGCTTCAATTTTAGTTAGAATTCATCTTCTTCTATAATTGAGTCAAGCATAAATTATTCAAGGAGGCTATGCAAAACGAATCATGCAATGTTACTTGTCTTGTACAACGTGCTGCCTCAACTGCATAAATGTTAACGTGTTATGAACGATCGATCACGGACAACTTGTGCACAAGGTAAATGGTTTCGCGGACGGTCGCTGGGGCACTGGCACCGATCCGGTCCGGGCGGAACCCAACGTTTAGTCTCACGTGATTGACGGGATGCTTGCAGCGCACCACGTGCTTTCGTTGCAAACATCCTCGTTAATGACTATTGTCCATAATGGCTCCCAGCCAGTGATCCCAACGTGTATATTTAAACCTGTTGCATACTAACTTGTGTCTTCGTGGCAGGGAAGGCATGGTAAGTATTGTGCAGGTAATTCAGACGGTCAGGTAAAATCCACCGAACGGTGGCACGTTCATTTCAGTAAATTCTATATGCTGCTTACTTGTAAATGAACTAAGGCAAGATAGAAACCCACCAATATGCATGCTTCATTAAAACAACGTGTTGATTGGTATAGTCAGGCTAGCTCGCCTTCACCAGCATGTTTCAATATGCTGACCCTCGTTGAAACAGGTTCTCCGCACCAAGGCGAACCGAGCGAGGAGCCGAAGTCGTCTTCCCGATCCAGTCCAGCTGTTGGCGCATCTTCACCGCGCCCTCGAAGCATTTTGAAGTCAGGAGCTTGCAACTCTTCATACACAAATGCAGCTCCGTGGCAAAGCCGTCCTCCAGCCTGGAGGTCCTTATCATTTTGAATTTATAAAGGGATGTAATGTACAGGACTGCTATCTCATTTTGAGTCATCTCTTTTGTAAGCCGTTCGGCATATTAGCTAACTCGTTCAAGAGTTTGTAATAGATGTTCATTATCAATAAAGAGAACTTTTTCATGTTTCAAATCTGTGTTTCAATTTATCTGCGTACTCTGAATATGTGCTTGCTATGCAAATCATTAAAGCCTTGTGCGGACGCAACCCCAGGCCCGCACTGTAAACCCCCTCACCCAAAATAGATATTTTGTGTATATTTTATATTATTATAGATATTGAATTTCTTTAGAGTATTCTGTTATTTAATTAGCAAATGAATTTCTTGATATATTTACTTATATAAATATTTATTTAGAATCATTTTTAGGTTATTTTAGATTTTTGAAATTAATTAGGATTTATTTGGATATATATAGTCTTAATATTAGATAGATGCTAATTTAGTGTTAATAGATATTAATAAGATTTTATAAATTATTTGTATTATATTTAATTATATTCAAGATTATAAATTATTGAGATAGATTCAAACTCTACTTTAAATTAATTCAAATCCTGAACCTACTAGGAAAGCAACTTAATGTATATCATATCCTTATTTAAATTCATCATAATCCTATCCAAATTAACCAATCCTAGTTGTAGTAGTCTCCACCATTATAAATACCTCATCCTTCATATTTTTCTTCCCCAAAATTCCTCTCTTTTTCGTCCAAAAATAGCCAAAATTCGTCATAAATTCAGCCTCATTTTCTACTAGTTATGACGAATTAAAAAGAGGATATCTCCTAGCTCCGGACTCCAAACACGTTCCAATTTTTTTTGTTAGAACGATAATGAGGTTAGCTTTCTGATTATATAAATTGTTTTTATAAATTATGAGTATTAAATTCTGGAAAATTCGTAGAACATAGCATGTCCGAAAATAGACGTGTTTCGATGTTTTCGCGATTTCGGGAGAACCAGAAATCAGAATCACGAACCGTTTAAAGTTTCGGAAAGCTAATGTCGAGATCAACGACATATATTTTTCCCAGAATTTAATTCGAAGTATTTACATACTGTTAATTCTGTAGAACTTCTAGGTTAGAATTTAACCATCGGTGCACAATACAAAATTTGTATGTGCCATAAATCCCAAACGAATTTGAATTCAGACGAGCCGTAAATTCTAGTATGTTTTGATGCTGAAATCTACAGGAAATCATGCATGAAAGTCGAGTTTGTATCGGTTGACTTTTTGGTCAACAAATCGCCTCGATTTGTGTGCCATGAGTCTCGAGTTGATAAAATTCAGTTTCTTTGGACAAAATTTAGGAATTAACATAAAAATCAGAATAATAAGATTAAAATAGGATTTTAGAGTAATTATTCCAGAATTAAATAAATTAAAATAAATTATCTTTTGACGTGATAAATTTGTAATACATATGCTATTTGGACTGTGACTTGGACTCTGATTCATACCAGCAGCAGGACCCCAGGCAAGATACCTTGCCAAATTGTTTACAGTACTTTTACATGCTATTTATATTTCTGTATATCCCTTTCATTTCTGTATATTTCTTGCATGTGTAGTTCTCTTTCAGTCATTACTATATATTAGATATGTTGACACACACTTGACACCTAGTATCATGAGAGGACAATCATTAGGCGTATGGGCTTTTAACCACTCTGGTAAACCGTAGTATATAGTTCGCACTACGGGCGTGTGTCGCGCTGGTCGCTACCCCCGCGGTATGTCGATTTCTGGAGTCTCGCTGGTCGCTACCCCCGCGGTATGTCGATTTCTGATGTCCATTGACGTGTGTGTGAGTTGTGAGGTAGATCGAGTAGCCTACCCTTGCCCATACGTCGAAAAGTTGTCCTCATTTGCATTCATATAGATTGTCTTGTACAGCGTACTTATTTATTTTCAAACCATATGCATGTTTACTGTATTCAAATTGGCTCGTATTTTCTGTATCTTGTTACGTCCCTCTGAGGACCTGGTCCGCTGCCAGGTGTATCTTTTCTTGAGTATTTGCAGGAGCGCAGATTTGGATGGTTACATGTGATCCGAGGATGTCTTCTCTTCGAGCTGTGATGGATAGTTGGTATTCTTATATTGTGTTGTGGTGTTGTACTCATATTGTATTTGCTCTTATATTCGAGTTGGTAGTGGATTTGTTTCCATCCAACTATCATCCTTATATACTTCTTATTGAGATCTAGTTTCATAGATACTGGTTATTTATTTCTATATGATTTTGGTGGATGAGATTTAGATTTTACCCTATGACTTGTATTACATTTTATACCACTTGTGGATTTTATATTCATATTACAGCGTACGTATGGATTTGGTTTCCATATATTGGAGTTGCCATATCCATGCGGCTGGCATGCTTACGTGTCCTAGTCCTACGTATTTTTGGGACTGGGGCGTGACATGTTTTTGTGGTGGCCCATGCAGGTCGAGAGCATATTGTCTCGGTTACGTTACTGTACCGAACAAGCCTGCACCTAGGACTAGAGTATAGGATCTCATCCACAATTGACTATGATTCATCTTCCTCCTCTCTATTCTATTCGAATAATTGCATCATGCTTGATTCATGTACTTCCCTAATAGTTCTTTGAGAATAGCCTTCTGCTAGAATATAGGAACCCCTATTATTAGGATGATAATTATGGTAGCACACCTATTAAGAATACAACGAGAATATAGACACACCACTAAGTTTAGAATATCTAGTGAACCTAGAATTCCTTATCTTTAGATTGTTATACCATTACCCCTTGATGTATTAAGAAGACTTGAGAGTAGTATAGACACTACTAGAGTTAGTTAGAAGTTTTACCATAATGTTTGATACCTCGTATCATATAGTCTTTTGACCTATTAATTGAAGTGTAACCGAATGATATTTATCGCATGCTAGCAAAAGACGACAGTGTTTATTTAGGCCATAGAATTTAGAGGTCCTTGTCCTATTTGGTCGACTAGCGACTTAGATAAGGAGGTTGTATGATAACTATAGAGATTGTAGAGTCTTTTATTATTATTGCTTATGTTATTTTTGCTTTTGCGAACTTGAATTATTTTGTAACTTCTCACATCATAATCCAGCGTTATATTTTCTGTGCTACCTTGAATTATGCTGCTATTATAGCCTAGTTTTTGCAAGCTTAATCTTATATCGAGCTTGTTCATGACATATGTGTTATTGGGGCCTGATCAACCACACTAATACAAATTGTCTAATCAAAATCAGTGTATTATGGTCTAGCTAGCCATAATGCGCTTGATTCGCCCTTCGCAATAGTATTTTACGTGGATTGAGATGTATAGTGGACCAGTAGACAAATATACTTACCCTCTAGATACGACAAAGCATATCATATCAAGTACATAACTGCACCGATGTGAGCATGCGAATAGGAAATTACCAAATTAAGATTTCAATCCACAACTGTCTTGACAATTCTCATTTGAATTCTTTAAACGCTTTGATTCCCATACTTCCATTCTATTACCCCTCCTTGAACTCTTTTCCGTTGCTTTCCGTCTTCCCTTGTTTCGGAAAGACGAAATCTCGTGCTTGGATATAAGTGATACACGGATAGTACAAGATATACCCATAGGCCAATCACATTATTTGGTGACTATCTTTCATAATTGATTAAGGGCATATCACATATGATATAGTTGGTGTTAAAGTTTTGAGGATTGAATGACATGAGAAAATAAATTGAGGAATATTTTCTTAAGTGTAAGAGCCTTATGTGATAGATGGGTAAATTCTAAGTTGGGTAGAAATTGTATTATTAAACTTGAGGTAAATTCTTTTAGATTGTGATCAAGTGAGATTAGATAGAGAGAAACCATGTTCTATTTTAATTTCGAGGACGAAATTTTTGTAAGTTGGGTAGATTGTAAACCCCCTCACCCAAAATAGATATTTTGTGTATATTTTATATTATTATAGATATTGAATTTCTTTAGAGTATTCTGTTATTTAATTAGCAAATGAATTTCTTGATATATTTACTTATATAAATATTTATT
Organism: Iris macrosiphon; assembly: GCA_036927795.1. NCBI lineage: Eukaryota > Viridiplantae > Streptophyta > Magnoliopsida > Asparagales > Iridaceae > Iris > Iris macrosiphon. The sequence continues at coordinate 160,067,850 of JAYESA010000004.1, forward strand.
TAGAATCATTTTTAGGTTATTTTAGATTTTTGAAATTAATTAGGATTTATTTGGATATATATAGTCTTAATATTAGATAGATGCTAATTTAGTGTTAATAGATATTAATAAGATTTTATAAATTATTTGTATTATATTTAATTATATTCAAGATTATAAATTATTGAGATAGACTCAAACTCTACTTTAAATTAATTCAAATCCTGAACCTACTAGGAAAGCAACTTAATGTATATCATATCCTTATTTAAATTCATCACAATCCTATCCAAATTAACCAATCCTAGTTGTAGTAGTCTCCACCATTATAAATACCTCATCCTTCATATTTTTCTTCCCCAAAATTCCTCTCTTTTTCGTCCAAAAATAGCCAAAATTCGTCATAAATTCAGCCTCATTTTCTACTAGTTATGACGAATTAAAAAGACGATATCTCCTAGCTCCGGACTCCAAACACGCTCCAGTTTTTTTTGTTAGAACGATAATGAGGTTAGCTTTCTGATTATATAAATTGTTTTTCTAAATTATGAGTATTAAATTCTGAAAAATTCGTAGAACACAGCATGTCCGAAAATAGACGTGTTTCGATATTTTCGCGATTTCGGGAGAACCAGGAATCAGAATCACGAACCGTTTAAAGTTTCGGAAAGCTAATATCGAGATCATCGACATATATTTTTCCCAGAATTTAATTCGAAGTATTTACATACTGTTAATTCTGTAGAACTTTTAGGTTAGAATTTAACCATCGGTGCACAATACAAAATTTGTATATGCCATAAATCCTAAACGAATTTGAATTCAGACGAGCCGTAAATTCCAGTATGTTTTGATGCTGAAATCTACAGGAAATCATGCATGAAAGTCGAGTTTGTATCGGTTGACTTTTTGGTCAACAGATCGCCTCGATTTGTGTGCCATGAGTCTCGAGTTGATAAAATTCAGTTTTTTGGACAAAATTTAGGAATTAACATAAAAATCAGAATAATAAGATTAAAATAGGATTTTAGAGTAATTATTCCAGAATTAAATAAATTAAAATAAATTATCTTTTGACGTGATAAATTTGTAATACATAGGCTATTTCACTACCAGAAAAAGTCAAATTAGCGACGTCTAAAAACGTCGCTAAATAACCAAAAATCGTCGCTAATTAGGTTTAGCGACGTAATTAGCGACGTTTCATAGCAGTCGGAAAACACCAAGTCGCTAAAACAAAAAACGTCGCTAAACGTCGCTATGCCGACGTTTTTTAGCGACTTTAATGTGTCGCCAAAATTAGCGACGTTTTGCGACGCCAAGTCACTAAAAAGCGACGTTTAGAAAAGTCGCTAAACGTCGCTGATTAGCGACATCTATAGCGACGTTACACCGACGTCTTTAATGACCTGGCTATACTGCCATGTCAGCAATTGGCGACGTAATTAGCGACGTCATTAGCGACGTCCTTAGCGACGTTTTACAGCGTCGCTAAGTAGCGACGTAATTAGCGACGTAAATTAACGTCGCTAAACGTCGCTAAACGTCGCTAATAACGTCGCTAATTTTAAAAAAAAAAATAAAAAAAAATAATGTGCAGAAGCAAACATTGGTGATTCCCTGCAGTTTTACATCATCTTCATCATACACACCAACATGATTCAATCTAGTTAACTATATAATCCAATTAAATTAAAGACCACAAGAAGTATCAATCCAATTAAATGTGGATAACTATATAATCCAATTAAATTAACTAAAAAATTAAAGACCACAAGAAGCATCATACATCATGTCTATTGTTGAAGTATCAATAATTCATAAATAATAATAAAAATAACTATACTACTACGGATCTGCAGGAGGCTGACCAGCGGCGCGCTTCAAGGATAATAACTCCTCATACTCGTCCCGTGGAATCGACACCGATGTCGATGGAGAAGGCAATGACGTCGGTGGAGGCCGTGCCCGCTCCAAGTCTGCGAGTCGCTGGTTGTAAGAATCCAGGGTAGATAACAGCCTCGTACTGCTATCACCCATTGAATCCTGCATCCTCGTCAGGTTCTCGCCCATCGATAGCTGTGACGCATGCATCCTCGTCAGCTTCTCGCCCATCGATAGCTGTGACGCCTGCAGCTCCATGATGTTGCGATCATTGGAGGCTCTAATATCATTTATCAATTCTCGTAGCTCCGTCATGCTGCGGTCGAGCATATCCAATCGTGCGATGAGCATCGGATCGTCCGCCTGCGGCTGGGACCGGGACTGGTCCTCCATACTTCGCAGCAAGTCATCACGGAGAGACGCAATCTGACGGTCAACGGCCTCCTGGACGGCCTCCTGGACTCTGGCCGACGACTGCGAGGGCTGCGACTGCGAGGGGTGTGTGGAATGCACAGCTGTCGGGGAGGCCCTAGATGACTGCGTCGCAACCAGGGCGCCATAGGAGCCCGTACCGTAGTACGTACCCCTCTGGAGACCACCAGCTGCGGTCACCCACAGGTCGTCCGCCGACGGAGATGGACCGGGCTGCGACGAAGCACCAGCCTCTCCAGGTGTAGGTGCACTAGCAGTCGCCCGCTCACGAAGCCTAAGATACTCGGCCTAGAAAAGGTTTGGAAACTCAATAATTGCCTAAGTTATATTAAAATAAACACAAAGTAAAGTAATACTTACATAGGTCTGTGAGGCCCTCTCATCAATGAGATTTCCGTCCTTGCGATGGGTGGCCAAGAAGACGGTCACCATGTTTGCATCCTCACCCCTCTGTACCTGTTAAAAATATATTTTTTATTACTAAACTTAAATATTTTTTCCAAGTACCATTTTATGGTACTTATATTAAAATAATATATTTTAAAAGAAAAAACATACCAAACGACGGAAATGTTCCGTCATCGGAATCGAGCCACCACACCACTTGGCAGCATTCTGCCTAGCCGCCTTGGCCTTCTTAGACCTTTCCTTGTAGCTCGGATCGTCGAATCTAGCCCTCATCGTAGTCCACTGCTCAGGCGTGATCCAACCTTGGATCGGTTTTCCAGCACGATCACGAGCCTTCTGGTCATCCAGAGCATCTCGGATAAGCTTGGCGGCAACGGTAGGAAAGAGCCGCTCGATCAACTCGGCCCGGTGCGGAGGATAAAAATACGTTTGCTACAATAAATAATTCATTAAGTTAGCATCACGAATATGCATAAATTAGAGAATTTATTTAATATACTTTTACCTGGAAGTGCGCAAACCAGAACGCCTTCCTCTCCTCCGGAGCCTCAGAGTAGTTGATCCAAGGGCCACCGTAGTTGTTCCTCAGAAATTGGCCCAGGCGTCTCTGAACCGACGATGGACGATATCTATACAGAAATAATAATTTAGATTACTGAAAAAGTCAATATACGATGAATAAAGAGGAACACAAATATATACTAAACCATCTAATTGACTTACTTTGTACCGTCGGCCCAAATCTCTGTCCTCGTCTCCTCCGGTGGTGCGCATGGAGGATCTTGCTGATGCTGGGACAACGTCGGCACGACCTCCTCTACATGCTCATCTGTCTCCATGGTTCCGTCAGCAGGAGGAACGCTGGACGAGGGAGTACTATCACGCCTGGAAATACTCATCCCAGGAGTGATGCCACGCAACGTCGTCGCAGTCGGAGATGTGACTGATCGATATACTGGAGTACTGGGCGACGATGATCCGGAACCAACAGTAGGCAGTACCGGAGTGGCACTCTGTCTACCTCGGGACCTGCCGAATCCTCCGCGTCGTCCTGTCATATCTGATAACAACATATGATGAATATAGAGAAACACAAATATATACTACATTCTACAGTCGAAATGTGATACATATCTCAAAGCATTATACAGTCAAAATATAATACATATATTCGTTAATGTCAACATCTACTTCTACATGCAATATTTACAGTCCAAATACAGTTACATTCTACATGGAATATTTTATATTTTCAATCATCTTCAGAAAATTCATCTTGTTCGCCTTCCTCGTCCTGCTCTTCCTCTTCCTCGTCTTCACTTTTATCTACTTCGTCGTCCTCTTCGGATAATTCTACATCTTCTACATTATTACTCGTGTAATGAGTAACTTCCGTTGAGTCCACATCTACAATATTTGTTACAAGAGGTAGATCGTCCTCCTGATAAGCTATTTCGTCAATGTCAAAGGTATTTCTAGCTTTAGTCTTGCATACTGCCCACCAATCCGACCTCGCTGTCCCCCGTCTAGGATAAGTTGTGAAGTACACGAGCTGAGCCTGACTTGATAGGACAAATGGTTCGTAGCCTTGATATCTACGCTTGTAGTTTATATCCACAAGGCCATGCTTGTCAATTTTCCAACCTTGATCTTGAATCGGATCGAACCATTCACACCTGAATAGCACGATATTAGCAGGTTCTGGGCCATAATTATATGTCAACTCCACAATCTCTCGTAAGATGCCAAAAAAATCATTGCCCGGATTGACGTCTTTGTAGTTTGTAGATTTGATACACAAACCACTGTTTTTCGTGGAATCAAGATCCAGAAAGCTGTCTCTGATAGGAGCATTTGTTGACTTGAACCTGAACCCATTCACACAGAAACTTGGCCATATTTTTACGGCAGTAATTGGTCCCTTGGCTAGAGTCCTAATAGATTCAGTCTCGGGTGATATTAGACGATCGACCTAAATACCAAAGTAGCGATAGTAAGTTATTTGTTTTGCAAGTGCAGAAATAAAAAGTAATTACCAAGCATCTTACATATGCGCTCAACCAAGAAGAAAAATGGCATCTCATATCTTGTTCTACTTCTTCGTCTGTTATGTAGGGTCTAACCGACCTCAACTCATCATTATATGTGCTGAAAAACAATGAAGCAACTGCTGATTAGTAGCATAATAGTATCTTATACTATTACATTGAGATGATGTAAACGTGGACGTATTAATTACTTACCCCTCTAGCTTCTCCACTTCATCCTCGTCGTAATTGAGTAATATATACAATTGAGCAGCCCTTAGCTCATCGTCATTCAAATATCTCTTCTTCATTTTTCCCGAGGGCTTTCCGGATGCATTGAATACTTTGAGTATTGCATCATTAGATTCCTGATATGCATCGTCGTTTCTGGGAGCTTTCGTCCTATTAGTAGCAACATGCGGTTTGAAATACGTCGAGCAAAAGTTTGTAATCTCCTCAAGAACATAAGCTTCACAAATAGAGCCTTCAACCCGTGCCTTATTTTTCACCTTTCTCTTTAGGTGATTCAGATGGCGCTCGAAGGGGTACATCCACCGATAACCGACAGGACCACCAACACGTGCCTCATAGGAAAGATGAATTGGCAAATGCTCCATAGAGTCGAAGAATCCAGGAGGAAACACCTTCTCGAGCTTACATAGTGTTACCGCAATGTCCCTCTCTTGCTTTTCTAGACGATCGACGAGCAACTTAGTACAACAAAGATCTCTGAAGAATATGCTCAGCTCTGTCAATGGGTCCCAAACGACCTGCGGTAAGAATTCCCGAAATGCAATCGGAATTAACCTCTCCATGAATACGTGACAATCGTGGCTCTTCATACCTACTAGTTTGTTCTCCTTGAGGTCGACGCATCTTTTCAAGTTCGACACGTACCCGTCTGGAAACTTTAGACCCTGAATCCACCTACAAAGTCTACCTTTATCCTCTTTATCCAGTGAGAAAACTGACTTAGGTTGCTTTAACTTTCCATTCCCCTCCTCTATCAAATGCAATGCAGGACGTCTACATATGTCTTCTAAGTCCAACCTGGCCTTCGGATTATCTTTCGTCTTCCCCTTTACATCCATTACAGTATTAATTATGTTATCAAACACATTCTTCTTGATATGCATGACATCAAGGTTATGTCTGATCAGATTGGTGCTCCAATATGGCAGATCCCAGAATATACTCCTCTTCGTCCAGTTATGGGTGCGACCAAATCCGTCACACTTGTACCCCTTAGCAGGCTCTTCGATAGCACTTGGTAAATCTTTTACCTCTTCCCATATCGTGCATCCGGGCCACCTTGGCGGTGGATTGGCCTTCTCCACAACTCCCGCACGAAAAGCATTCCGATTCCTCCGGTACGGATGATCCTTCGGCAAAAATTGTCGATGACAATCGAAGAAGCACGGTTTGCCTCCGTGTTTCAAACGGAAAGCCTGAGAATGGTCCATGCAATACGGACATGAGAGACGACCATGGGTGCTCCATCCCGATAACATTCCATAGGCCGGAAAGTCGTTGATGGTCCACATAAGTGCTGCCCTCATCTGAAAATTCTGCTTCCTAGAAACATCGTACGTGTTGGCACCTACTTCCCACAGCTGATTCAACTCATCTATCAAAGGCTGTAAATACACATCGATGTTCCTCTTCGGATTGTTCGGACCCGGGATAATAACGGTTAGGAACATATACGGAGTCTTCATGCACATCCAAGGCGGTAGATTGTACGGAGTGACGATCACAGGCCAACACGAATACTGGGAGCCCGAAAGTCCGAATGGGGTAAAACCGTCAGAGCAGAGCCCCAATCTGACATTACGTGCTTCATCGGCAAAATGTGGATACTCTCGATCAAAGTGCTTCCATGCTTCTCCATCGGATGGATGATCCAATACTCCTTCGATCTGTTTTCGCCTGTGCCAACTCATGTTTTCTGCAGTCTCCTTAACCATAAACAACCGCTGCAACCGCGGCGTCAAAGGCAAGTAGTGCATCGAATCGGTAGGCTTCCTTGCACCGACAGACTTTCCTCTAACAGTGGCCTTGTAGCGATCAGCACTACAGAATCTGCACGCATCTTCATCCTTGTCGTCTTTGTAGTACAACATGCACCCGTTGCGACATGCATCGATTTTCTCGTATCCCATCCAAAGCGATCTCACCATCCTCTTAGATCGATAGAAGTCTTTAGGCAACTTTGCACCCTCGGGCAAGATCTCTATAATCAAATCGAGCAGTCGATTATAGCATTCTTGCGACATGTTAAAATCGGACTTGATGCTCAATAATCTTGTAACCACCTCCAACGGTGAATGATCCTCACAACCAGGATATAGTGGAGTCCTTGCATTCTCAAGCAACTCCATAAACTTTGCAGCATCGGCATTCGGTGCCTCCTCAGCTGCATCATAATTGTCCGGATTGAAACTCGGTCCCGCCGCATCATAATTGTCAGGATTGAAACTAGGCCCCGCCGCATCATAAACCATGTTCACCAACCCGTCGTCGTATGCATCGTGGTCTTGGACATCCATATACGGCTCCACATAGGGCTCCGACTCCGATGCTAGAGATACAAGTTCTCCGTGCGCGGTCCACTGATAGTAATTCGGCGTAAAGCCCTTCGAGTATAAATGATACGTAACTTCCACTTCTGGATGATATTTCCTGTTGCGACATCTCACACACGGACACTTAATTTTGGTACCGTCCATGTACTGAGGGAACGCCTTGGCGAACTGCAGGAACTGCTGTACACCCTCAATGAATTCATCCCGCACACCGCACATGTCATCAGGATGACGGTTGTACATCCACGAACGATGACGCAGATAGTAATTCATATCCATTTCTAGATACTTCTGCAAAAATGACAGTATGTATCATATAAATTATTACATACAGTGGTTTATCACCTAGCTTCATAACTTAACCGTACTATAAAAATCATATCTGATATAATACATACTTTCATTTATCAAAGTCTAAAATAAGCAATATTCATGCTAACCCATCTTAAACCAACTAACCAATACCTGGACACTAAGCTAACTAAAACTAGTATACATAGCTCACTAAATGCAACTGAAAACGGATACTGATACAGTGGGACTTGTTGATACTTACTGATACATGGTTGCTGAAATGACACAGTGCTGATGGTTTTCCTCTTCGGTTGCCTGCTCACTGTTGCAGACCTCCTTCTCACTGCCCACTACAAGGCTCGAGCATGCCATCCCGCTTATTCTAGATACCATCTTAGTACACTCCTATCTAACATCTCTAAACATCACTAACCTACATATCTATATATACCCTATTAACACTTGACTTTATACCTTGCCTCCATCAACTCCTACAATTGCCTGTACTGATACCTCACACAGTCCCTAATACGTATCAGTGTATAAGTACTGATGACTGATACCAAACTGAAACTGAGATGCACTAAGGCATGCCTCTGCAGTGCCTAGGGACTGCCCCCAAGCCTAACTGACAGGCACCATTTGGGTGCACTGCTGCAGTGCCCCATGCCAGAGCCCCAAGTCTGTGTCCATGTGATATTAGTGTCTGTGTCCATGTGATATTAGTGTCTGTCTGTGTCCATGTGATATTAGTGTCTGTGTCCATGTCAAAAAACTTAATCCTAACCCTAGGTCCTTATCAGTGTCTGTGTCAGTGTGTGTGTGTGTCGTGTCGTGTCTGTGTCACCATCTGTGTGTGTGTCGTGTCTGTGTCAGTATCACATGTGTTCTGAGAGAGAGAGAGAGAGAGAGAGAGAGAGAGAGAGAGAGTTAGGCTTTACCTAGAGCTCGAGGAAGAGGAGGGGGATGCCGGAGTAGCCGCGGGGGAGGTCGACGGAGCAGGCGGTCGACGGAGCGGGGGGGGCGGGGGAAATTTTGTTTCGTTTCAAAATTTCAACACATGGGGAAAAACGAAACCGAGCCCTAATTAACCAAATTTTAGCGACGTTTAGCGACGTCAAATAAGGACGTCGCTAAATTAAATTATAGCGACGTTACGGTCGTCGCTAAACACGTTGCTAAATATTTCTAATATAAACGTCGCTATTTGCGTCGCTAAACGTCGCTAACTTAGATATATTAGCGACATTTAGCGACCAAAATTGAACTTATAGCGACTAATCTTATAAAAACTGAACATAAGTCACTAAACGTCGTTAAATGTCGCCAATTAGCGACGTCTACCGACGTTTTACATGGAGTCGCTAAATTAGCGACGTTTTTACCTGGAGTCGCTAAAAAACGTCGCTAATCCCGCTTATTCTAGTAGTGTTTGGACTGTGACTTGGACTCTGATTCATACCAGCAGCAGGACCCCAGGCAAGATACCTTGCCAAATTGTTTACAGTACTTTTACATGCTATTTATATTTCTGTATATTCCTTTCATTTCTGTATATTTCTTGCATGTGTAGTTCTCTTTCAGTCATTACTATATATTAGATATGTTGACACACACTTGACACCTAGTATCATGAGAGGACAATCATTAGGCGTATGGGCTTTTAACCACTCTGGTAAACCGTAGTATATAGTTCGCACTACGGGTGTGTGTCGCGCTGGTCGCTACCCCCGCGGTATATCGATTTCTGGAGTCTCGCTGGTCGCTACCCCCGCGGTATGTCGATTTCTGATGTCCATTGACGTGTGTGTGAGTTGTGAGGTAGATCGAGTAGCCTACCCTTGCCCATACGTCGAAAAGTTGTCCTCATTTGCATTCATATAGATTGTCTTGTACAGCGTACTTATTTATTTTCAAACCATATGCATGTTTACTGTATTCAAATTGGCTCATATTTTCTGTATCTTGTTACGTCCCTCTGAGGACCTGGTCCGCTGCCAGGTGTATCTTTTCTTGAGTATTTGCAAGAGCGCAGATTTGGATGGTTACATGTGATCCGAGGATGTCTTCTCTTCGAGCTGTGATGGATAGTTGGTATTCTTATATTGTGTTGTAGTGTTGTACTCATATTGTATTTGCTCTTATATTCGAGTTGGTAGTGGATTTGTTTCCATCCAACTATCATCCTTAGATACTTCTTATTGAGATCTAGTTTCATAGATATTGGTTATTTATTTCTATATGATTTTGGTGGATGAGATTTAGATTTTACCCTGTGACTTGTATTATATTTTATACCACTTGTGGATTTTATATTCATATTACAGCGTACGTATGGATTTGGTTTCCATATATTGGAGTTGCCATATCCATGCGGCTGGCATGCTTACGTGTCCTAGTCCTACGTATTTTTGGGACTGGGGCATGACACGCACGGCGGTCACGACTCGGGGGACGCCTCGGGGCGTGACATAGTGGTATCAGAGCACAGATTCAAGTTCCTTAGACTTCGTGCTGGAAAAGTTCCTTTAACGATCAAATTCCTGTGCGAACTCTTGAACTCGCTAGGCCAAAATGAGATACATTCATGCAATAAGTCCATAATACATTATGATTCTAATGTAATTTACCTTCTTTTGAAGGAATGGTACCAGCGCAATCTGCAGCGCAACCACCGAACGAAACACAGGAAAGTAGTTCGGGTACTTCGGGAAGCTCTCGGAGCCAGCGAGGCATGTCTCAAGTCGACCCGCTAGAGCGGGTGATGCAAATGTTAGAATCGCAACGACAAAGAGACGATGCTCGCCAAGCCAGGTTCGAGAGCAATCTAGAGAACCGATTCTCAGTCCAACAGAAGCAGGTAGATACCCTGCAACAAATCGTTCAGACTTTGGCTGCCAACCATTCCGCCGCAACAGCAACGACTCCGGTGGAACAGCCCGTGCTTGAAGTGGAGACGCCTCAAATCCCAAGGCCGAGGGACGTGACTGCCTTCAACTTGGGCCATTTCAAGAAAGTCTGCAACACCCCATTCAACGGGACTGAGGACGCAGTGGTAGCTCTAGATTGGCTAGCCGAGCTTGAAGATCACTTCGCTCTGCTGGAGGTCCCCGAAGATAAGCGCGTCGCCTGCGCCCAACTACAGCTCCGCCTCAACGTACACGATTGGTGGAACGTACATCGACGATCTCTCCAATTTGATCACGGAGAGGAGGCGATCTCGTGGACGACCTTTCGTGCCGCGTTTGAAGAGGAGTTTATACCGCCTCCAGTACAACGTCGAATGGAAAATGACTTCGTGCAGCTGCGGCAGGGCAGCATGACAGTTAAGCAGTACTCCGCCGAATTCAACCGACTCTCCAAATTCGCTAAGGCCTATTTACCTGATACAGCGAGTCGAGCTAGAAGGTTTGAAGGTGGACTACGCCCTGCCATCTATTCGCACGTGGTCAATAATCAATATGGAACAATGCGTGAAGTCATGAATCACGCCCTATCTCTCGAACCGCAGTATCCTCACGTTTCCACCGGCGCTGTGCATACCTACAATCACAAACGCCAAGGCAACGATGGAGGAAATACCGTAACAAAGCGCCGAAACAACGGTGGTCAGCAGAGGGCAAATGCTAACCAAATATGTCTCTTCTGTAAAAGACAAGGGCATGCCGTCAACCAGTGTCGAAAGAAACTCGGTTTATGCCTTATCTGTGGAGACCCAAATCACACAATGCAAAACTGTCCGCTCTACTCTGCTAGCCATCCCCGACATCCAAACCCCTAACGGTAATCATTATTCCTAAGTTTCGGGACGAAACTTCCAATTGGTTGGGTAGGATGTAGCGCCCCGTTTCCCCGGTGCGGGGAACGCGGCTAAGAAACACAAGTCGGTATCGTTCGATCGGGATAGATTGAATTAAGAACTCGTCCTCGTTATGGATTTGTTTCTTCGGAATCGATTCCCATATTCAGTGGACCGCGCCCCAAGGATCGGCTTAGCGGCAGAGTCAGGAGGGACCTCTCCGCTGCTATCTTTTATTGCCTCGGTTTTCGATGTCGCTTGTTGCTTTCGTGCTTTGAGTTGGTTTTGGGATTTGCTTGTTTTCCTTGAACGATTTCGATGGTTTTCATTATTTTCGTTCATTGAACTGTACTTCAATTCCGAGATTGGAAAGAGAGGAAGAAGTATTAATCGAGCTGTTCGTGTGCAGGTGAACGAGCAGTAGGCGGCTTGCGAGCGGAGTCGTGAAGCGCCTCTTTCCTTCTCCTTTCCAAAATCTAAGTGAGTGGCTACCAACCCGATTAGCTAGCCCTGCTTCCAAGCTTCACTCCTTTGCCCCGATCAAACGATACCAAGTAATAATAAAAGAAACCAAGATAAAAAGAGAATAGACTTGGTTAATACTGCTTGTCAATCAAACTCGTGAACGGTTACTTACTTGCATGCTTGTTCGCTTGGAATGTTCTATATATGCTTCAATTTTAGTTAGAATTCATCTTCTTCTATAATTGAGTCAAGCATAAATTATTCAAGGAGGCTATGCAAAACGAATCATGCAATGTTACTTGTCTTGTACAACGTGCTGCCTCAAATGCATAAATGTTAACGTGTTATGAACGATCGATCACGGACAACTTGTGCACAAGGTAAATGGTTTCGCGGACGGTCGCTGGGGCACTGGCACCGATCCGATCCGGGCGGAACCCAACGTTTAGTCTCACGTGATTGACGGGATGCTTGCAGCGCACCACGTGCTTTCGTTGCAAACATCCTCGTTAATGACTATTGTCCATAATGGCTCCCAGCCAGTGATCCCAACGTGTATATTTAAACCTGTTGCATACTAACTTGTGTCTTCGTGGCAGGGAAGGCATGGTAAGTATTGTGCAGGTAATTCAGACGGTCAGGTAAAATCCACCGAACGGTGGCACGTTCATTTCAGTAAATTCTATATGCTGCTTACTTGTAAATGAACTAAGGCAAGATAGAAACCCACCAATATGCATGCTTCATTAAAACAACGTGTTGATTGGTATAGTCAGGCTAGCTCGCCTTCACCAGCATGTTTCAATATGCTGACCCTCGTTGAAACAGGTTCTCCGCACCAAGGCGAACCGAGCGAGGAGCCAAAGTCGTCTTCCCGATCCAGTCCAGCTGTTGGCGCATCTTCACCGCGCCCTCGAAGCATTTTGAAGTCAGGAGCTTGCAACTCTTCATACACAAATGCAGCTCCGTGGCAAAGCCGTCCTCCAGCCTGGAGGTCCTTATCATTTTGAATTTATAAAGGGATGTAATGTACAGGACTGCTATCTCATTTTGAGTCATCTCTTTTGTAAGCCGTTCGGCATATTAGCTAACTCGTTCAAGAGTTTGTAATAGATGTTCATTATCAATAAAGAGAACTTTTCCATGTTTCAAATCTGTGTTTCAATTTATCTGCGTACTCTGAATATGTGCTTGCTATGCAAATCATTAAAGCCTTGTGCGGGCGCAACCCCAGGCCCGCACGGCGGTCACGACTCGGGGGACACCTCGGGGCGTGACATTATGCGTGCCGAACCGAACCGAGCCGAGCCGGGCCGGGCGGCGGCGCGCGCGTGTGGCCCAAGGGGTTCCCCACACAACAACTTAAGAGAGCAAAGAAGAGAAACTAATATATGTACACAAGAAAGCTTTGGCCCATCTGATGTGGGACTAAAGAAAGAAAAATGAAGCTTGAGCTTTTGAAAGCAAAAGCAAAACCAACAATCCCCCTCAAAAGGTCAAGTTCCGAAACAGAGATAAGAGTGAAGTAAATAGGGAGAGAGAGAGAGAGAGAGCATATGGGCAGTAAAATACTATGCATAGATGAGATGGACTACAACCTTGAATCTCACGTAGTGACTATTGCCTTAATCTGAAGAAGTGCTTGATGGACTATGCCTTGAATCAGACTTCTTGAACCAGATTTAGAAAAATAGCACACATAGTACGCTAGAGGTCCTTGGTCTATCGGGTGGCGCTTTTAAATAGCCATGCGCACTTTCCACATTCATGAGAGTTGTCTGGGATCGCCCTGTCCCATAGTCGCGGCCTTCACGACCTCTCATATAGGTAAGTCCTTAATGGTTGGTGATATGAATCAACCCAGCATTGCAGCTTGGACCTATTAAGAGTTTAACCTCATCCTAACCATATCACACGGGAACACTGTCACCATAGGGATGGGGAGTCATTGTACACATGTACAGCCGCTTGGACTTTATTTTAATGAGACTTTAATCTCGAGTCAGTGTTCCATAAAGTCACCTAAGTTCAGCTTGTTTCTACCTATTGAACCGGATTCTTGGGATCTCCAGTCAGACTCGGTTGGGTTGCCACTGCTGGTGACTAACTTATGGGCTTAACCCCATCCCCCTCGATGATTCTAGGATCAAAGTCCTAGACAGACCCTTCGTCAAGTGATCTGCAAGGTTCTTTTCTGACTTTATATAGTCAAGAACCATATATTTGCCTAGTAGGCTTTTTATTGACTTAAAGCGCAGCTGCAGGTGCCTGTTCATCTTAGCATTCACAGAATCATGCTTTAGTAGTTCAATAACAGATTTATTATCACAATTTATAGAAATTGCAGGAACATGACTAAGAGAAACAGGTATATGCATAATAAAATTTTTAAGCCATTCAGCTTCTGTGCAAGTTGTATCTAAAGCTATCATTTCAGAGTCCATTGTACTCCTAGCTATGATAGTTTGCTTACAAGAGCCCCAGGAGATCGCAGCTCCTCCTAGAGTAAATACATATCCAGTAGTAGATTTTATATCATGTGAGTCGGTTACCCAGTTTGCATCTGAATAACCTTCTATGATATCAGGGTGCCTAGTAAAATGAAGTTTATAATCTAGGGTGTCCTTGAGATATCTAAATACCCTATCCAAGGCAGTCCAATGTGACTGATTTGGGTTACTGGTATATCTACTTAGTCTCCCAATAGCAAATACAATATCAGGTCTTGTCATGTTTGTTATATACATAAGGGAGCCTATCATCTGTGAATATTTGTGTTGTTCCAAAGGTGATCCTTCATTCTTTTTTAGTACAATACTGCTGTCATAAGGAGTAAGGACATGTTTCTTATCAAATAACTCAAACCTTTTTAGCATTTTTTCAATTGAATGTGCTAAAGATAGAGTATAACCCTCTTTGCCTTTGGTCACTTGCATTCCTAAAATTAAGTTGGCTTCTCATAGGTCTTTCATATCAAACTGGCTAGATAAATAGTTCTTTGTAATATTTATCAATTCTAGTGATGAACCTAGGATAAGAATGTCATCTACATACAAGCATAAAATGACATAACTTTTACATGTACCTTTAGAGTATATACATTTGTCATACTCATTTGACAAGAAACCATATTCACAAATTACTTTATCAAATTTATTGTGCCATTGTTTGGGAGCTTGTTTCAAGCCATAGAGGGATTTTACTAGTCTGCAGACTTTCTTTTCTTGACCTTTAGCAATGAAACCTTCAGGTTGGTCCATATAAAGTTCTTCCTCTAGATCTCCATTCAAAAATGCTGTCTTTACATCCATTTGATGGATTAGCATATCATGAATGGATGCTAAGGCCAAGAAAGTTCTAATGGATGTGATCCTGGCTACAAGAGAGTAGGTATCAAAATAATCTAACCCTTTCTTCTGGGTAAAACCCTTAGCAACTAATCTAGCTTTGTATTTCTCTATAGTACCATCGGCTCTGAATTTCTTCTTAAAAATTCACTTACAGCCTATTAGTTTATTGCCTAAAGGTAGATCTGTTAGAAACCAAGTGTTATTCTCCATGATGGAGTTGTATTCACTGTTAATGGCTTCTTTCCAGAAGGGAGCATCAGGAGACGACATTGCTTCTTCATAAGTTGAGGGATCACCCTCTATCAAAAAAGTGAAGAATCCTTCTCCTAAATTTTTCTCAATCCTATTCCTTTTACTCCGTCTTGGTTCTAAGTCTTGTTCAGATTATGAGCTAGGTATTTAGACTTGAGAACTAGTAGAGGGTATGGAGGAAGAGATTGAACTTCTATCCTTAAAAGAAAATATGTTTTCAAAGTAAACTGCATCTCTTGCTTCTATAATGGTATTGTTAGAGATTTCATTTACTTCTGAGTGAGTCACTAGAAATCTATTGGCATAGCTGTCTAAGGCATATCCTATGAAAACAGCATCTACAGTCTTGGGAGCAATCTTCCTCTTTTTAGGTTCGGGAATTCCGACTTTAGCAAGGCATCCCCAAACTCTAAGGTAATTAATCCTAGGTGCTCTACCTTTCCACAGCTCATAGGGAGTCTTATCTTTTGTCTTACTAGGAATCTTATTAAGAATGTAACAGGCAGTTAAAAGGGCTTCTCCCCACAAGTTATCAGGAGCACCAGAGCTGAGAAGCATGGCGTTCACCATATCTAATAGAGTGCGGTTCTTGCGTTCAGCAACTCCGTTAGACTGAGGTGAATATGGAGCAGTTACCTCATGAATTATTCTATGTTCTTCACAGAAGTTAATCATTTCGTTTGAGGTATATTCTCCACCACAATCAGATCTAAGGATCTTAATCTTCCTTTCTAATTGATTCTCAGCTTCAGATTTGTAGACCTTAAATCTATCTAGAACTTCATATTTGGTTTTGAGAAGGTAGATATAACAATACTTTGAATAATCATCTATAAACGTAACAAAGTATTTTCTACCGCCTCAGGTCAAAGTCCTATTTGAGTCACATACATCACTATGGATAAGTTCTAGAAGGTCAGAATTTCTTTCTACAGATTTGAATGGTAATCTAGTGTGTTTGGCTTGAACACAAATCTCACATTTGTGTTTGTCATCTATTGGAGTCTTGGGAATAAGATCTAAGGTCATCATTCTTTTAATGGAACCTAGGTTCACATGACCTAGTCTGCCATGCCAAACATTTGAATATTCTATATTAGAGACAATGAGAGAACAATCAGAAATTTTATTCATTGTGCTTAAAAAGAAAAGACCGTCTTTTACAAAGCCTTTTCCTATAAAAGAGTCATGCTTAGAAAAAACTACTTTATTAGCCTCCATTACAATTTTGTATCCTGAGGCTACAAGAAGGGATCTACTAACTAGATTTCTCCTGACAGACGGCACATGAAGAACATCATGAAGAGTTAAGATTTTTCCTGATGTCATCTTCAGGTTAACTTTTCCTCTTCCAATAATTTGTGCCGTTGAGCCATCTCCTAGGGTCACACCTCCTCCACTTGATTCCTGATAGTTTGAAAAATATGAGCGATCAAACGAAACGTGAACATTAGCTCCAGAATCCAACCACCAATCATCAGAATGGTAAGAGAGGTTAATAAGGGGTTGAAAGCTTACAGACCTGAAGGAACTCGAAGAACCTTTGTGAAGCATGTTCGCTTCTGGTCTAACTGAGCCCTTTCCTTTGTAGGAGGTCTGGACAGCTTTCTTCTTCCTATGGTAGCAGTTGGTGGCCATATGATTTATTTTACCACACACAAAACAAAATCTCTTCTGATCCTGAGTCTGACTGAAGTTTTTAGGTTTTTGGTTTTGGTGATGATGGTGGTTAGGCTGAAAGTTTTTCTTCTTCTTGAAGAAATTCTTCTTGGATTTATAAGAAAAATTAGACTTGGGTTTTCCTTGGCCTTCTACAAGGTTTAGCTTAGCTTTAGATTCAGTCTTAGGCTTAGACCTCAATCTAATTTGTTCTTCGGTTCTAATTTTTTTTAGGACTTGATTGTAGGTAAGATCTTCTTGTGTATAAATAAGTTCCTTAGAAATATCAGACCAAGAGGGAGGTAGCTTGTCTATTAGGTATGCTATTTTATGCTCATTAGAGAAAGATGTCCCTTTGGCTTGAATATGCCTAAGGTATTCTTGGAATTCATGGAGCTGGTCATTCATAGGCTTGTTATCTACCATGAAATACCTATTAAAAGTTGAAGAATTAAACCTTTCTATTCCGGCATCATCACAGCCGTATTCATCTTCTAAGGCTTTCCAAAGTTCTTTAGCGCTCTTGTATTCAAAAAATATATCATACAAGGATTCAGATAATGCGCTCAGAATTCTATGAAAGCAGTGGAAGTCTATCTCTTTAGGGGTTTTTGGTTTCGAGGAGGTGGACACTCCTATATCAGACTCAGTATCATCAGAATCATTTATGATGGGTGTGGACCCATCAATGGCAGAAATAAGTCTTAAGGTCGTGAGCCAAAATTTTATTTGACTCTGCCATCTTTTAAAGTATGAGCCATCAAACTTAGCAGGTTTTGCAGTAGAGGATTCCTCCTTACCAGTCATAATTGCAGTCTGAAAAATATAAATTTATTTAATAACAATGTCTAAGATAATAGTTTAGGTGGTTGCTAAACAATCTTAAAATCTTTAGTTTTTCAAGTGTTGATCAACTCAGGTTAGCTGTAGGGGCCGGTTCCCAGCTAGCGGCGGTCCGAAGACTCTTAAGTACCGTGTCGCTTAGGGCTATTTACACCCGGTTGACAGAAGGACCCTTTCGGCTTGTGCCCGAGTTTCTCTCTACTTTAAAACTTTAGATTTGAAGATTTTATTTGCAATTTTCTTTTTACTAAACTATTTTCTTTTGGTCCTAGATTGCTTTCAAAAATACTAAGTGATTAAAAATGAAGCAAATTGTATGTTAAAATTGAAAGAAATTTTTGTGATCAAAATTACAATTGACAAAATTATCAAATGTGCTAACAATTTTTAAAACACTTTAAGCAAATTTACAATTTGACAGTATAGTAAGCAACTTGATAAGTAAACAAATAAATCAATTGAGGAATTGAGACAAATTGCTACAGTAAATGTTAACTTAAATTTTGTAGAAAATTGCTAGAGTAACTATTAACAAATTGCTAGAAGTAGCTATATAAAAAAAAATTGCTATAAGTCAAATTGCTACAGTAACAAATTTTTAGAAAATAAATTGCTACAGTAACTATTAATTCTAACAACTCTACCTATCAACTTGTGAATACAAAAATATTTAACAGTAAGTATTTTGCTATCAACTTGTGAATACAACTCTAACTATCAGTAAGTATTTTGCTATCAACTTGTGAATATAACTCTAACTATCAGTAAGTATCAACTTGTTAATACAAAAATATCAAGTTGTGAATACAAAATGTTACAGTAACTATTTTCTTCTCTAGAATAAATCAACAGTAAGTATTTATCAGAAACTATTTAAATTCTAACAAATAAATCAACTCTTAGATTGTTAGAATTATTGTTGTTTTCTTATTGAAATTTTTTTGAGTACAAAAATAAAATTAGATTGATGTTACCGGCCTTTGGGGAAGTCGTGCACGAAGCACTGCCCTAAGAGTTGATTCGGGATCTGTGTGCAGACGTTCCCGAAGCTCCTAGTGGTAAAACTCCCGCACTACCGGTATCTCGTCGCCGCACACGACTCGGAGAGAACGACTAGGACTTAGCTATGCCCAGAGCTCGGAGACGACGAAGATTTTGACAGAATGGAATGTTGCCAGCAAAACTTTAGAGATGAAATTTTGGATAGAGTTTACAAAGAAATCAGTCCAATATATAATACTCATAATATGTAACGGTCTGAATTAATTCTCCTATTAATTCAGCCGTTACACAAAATAAAGAATGAACCTGGACACAATAACGGTTCAAAAACAATTTGTAACGGAAGAATTTAATTTTCTAACGTTCAGAAAATTAAATGAAAATGAAGAGGAGCAAAAAGAATTTTAGGGTCCCAGCCCGAACCCGAAGAGAAAATCGAATCGGCATTCGGCGCCCGCAGATGTGGGCGCGTACCCGCACCCGTTACGCGCCGAGCCGAGCCGGACGGCAGCGGCGGCACGCGCGTGTGGCCCAAGGGGTTCCCCACACAACAACTTAAGAGAGCAAAGAAGAGAAACTAATATATGTACATAAGAAAGCTTTGGCCCATCCGATGTGGGACTAAAGAAAAAAAAAAGGAAGCTTGAGCTTTTGAAAGCAAAAGCAAAACCAACAGGTTTCGATTTTATCAAGTCAGGTCTTAGTTCATGTTCAGGTCGAACTCGAGACCGGTCGAGTTGCATTCAGGTTTAGTGCACATTTAGGTTCGTGATAGGGTTGATTATCAATTTACCTTTGTTAGGAATGTGCGTTGAATAGGATCGCGACGTGCCAGATTCAGGTATGGGTCGAGTCGAGCCATGATTTTGGTCTAATCACGTCAGATTCATGTCATAATTCCAAATAATTTGGACAATCTAAAAAATATGAGGTGAAATTTTTTTTTATTTTATTTTTGTGTCAAACATAGTAATATGGATGTCATTGTCAAATTTCCATTAATAAAATACTTTAGGGGTACGAATTGAGAGGTACGTACAAAATCTAGGTTCTTTTAGAGTTATATAGAAGATGAGAGGAAAATGATGATGTTGGAATTAGTTCTTATATTTAGGATTGAATAGTCCTTTGTATGTGATTGATAAATTAAATATGTTGGACTGGTTTTTCCACAAACTAGGATAAAGAGGTAAGCACGAAATCTAGTACTCAGGGGCGCGGAGACAGTGAGAACAAATTTAGTCAACTCACCTCACTCGGAATTTTTTTTTTTCTTTCTAAAAGTCTATATTTTTTAATTTTAATCACTAAGTCCAAATTTATAATATTTCTATAATATAAAATCATTAGTATATATATATATATATATATATATATATATATATATATATATATATATATATATATATATATATACTAATGATTTCATATTATAGAAATATTATAAATTTGGTGATTTCATATTATAGAAATATTATAAATTTGGACTTAGTGATTAATATATATATATATATATATATATATATATATATATATATATATATATATATATATGGGTAAACGGAATATGAGCCATAGGCTCATATTTCTATATGAGCCATGCACATGTGGACCAATAGAAATGGATTCCTACATCCCATGTGCATTAGTACACTCCATTTCTATTGGTCCACGTGTGCATTGGCTCATGTAGGAATATGAGCCTATGGCTCATATCCTTTTTTTCCTATATATATATATATATATATATATATATATATATATGCTAGTAGATTGGATTTGGATTTGGTGGTTGAGATTAAAAGGTGATGGGGTCAACACCTTTTAATCTCACCCATTCAATCAGAATCCAACCCGTGCAACATAGGATAATTTTATATTATGAAATCATCCGGATGGTTCTATAGCATATATATATATATATATATATATATATATATATATATATGGTCCGGATCGGGAGTCCCTTTTTCGGAGTCCCGCGGGAGCAATGCGATCTTTAGTCATTGGATCGGCGAGGACACTCCGATCCGATGGTGCATGGGGACTAGATTTTGACTGAACTCCTCGGACGGAACTTTCGATCTGAATCCATATATATATATATATATGTGTGTGTGTGTGTGTGTGTGTGAGAGAGAGAGAGAGAGAATTTATTTTTGGGCTTAGTTTTACATATTTGAGGTTGGTTTCTCTCACATCCTAAATTCTTGACTAGTTTCATATTGTACTGCTAGGACTGTGATTCCAAATATTGAAAAGTTACACTATATGTGCCCGTGCGCATAAAAAAATTTAATGTTGTCTTTTAGTATATAATTTTCTTTTTAGACTTAATTTTACGTTGGTTTCTCCCTCATCTTACATTTTTGAGTAGTTTTTATTTGTACTGTAGGACTGTGATTCCAAATATGGAACAGTTATACTAGTGGTCCATTTAGTTCACTGTAATACAATCGTAATTGTAATAAAATCGAATGCAAATTTTTTTTTTTCATTCGATTTTATTACAATTATGATTATATTGTAATACACCAAACGGTCCTAGTTCTCCAAATCGACTTCACATTAAAATAACTTTGAACTTTTTACTTCCCTTCTTGTATATTTTCTTTGTTACCTTCTTTGATTTTGAAATATAACTTCTTTGTAATTAAGTTATTGGGTTTTGAAACTGAACTTAAAAGTTGAGGAAGGATGTCTTACTCTTATGAATTCGGGTGTATTCTTGTTGGAGATATACTTCTATTTTCGTTTCTAAATTTTGTTATTTGATCTATAATATTTAAGTCTTTATGTGTTTGGTAAATCATGAGCTCAGACAAGCATTTTTTCTCGCAAGTGGTTAATGTGTTTTATCGTTATGGCTGTAGGATTATTTAGGTATGAGCATTCGATTTATTCTGTTTCAACCGAATCAAAATTGTCAAAATAGAATAAATCAAAATTCTAAAAATCTAAAATCGAGATTGAATCGAAATTAGCAAAAATCGAAACCGAATTGAATCGAACCGAATAAGCTATAAAAAAGTTTTTATATCCTTTCTGGTGTATCGAATCGAACCGAAACCGAATTTGTTCAATTAAAAAATTTAGACCCTAATTTTTATTTTTTGTTTTATTTTTTTCCATTATTTCCTTTCTGGTGTATATAAAAAAGTTGTTAATTATGAGAGTGAGGGTATAATGGTAAAAATAAAGAAATAGTAAAAATTAAGAATCTAAACTTTCTAATTGGACAAATTAGAACTTATACTCTAAACCGGTATAAAATCTAGAATGTAAACTCTAATTAGTCCCAAAAAATAACTTCTAGATATTATTTTACGTCAAAAAAAAGTAAAATAAAATTGAAACTAGTTCGTTGGACAATAAGAGTTTGGCTTGCACTAGATGTTTTTGTAACTTGCTACAATAAACTAAGTAAACTTTTTTTGCAGGCCAATATATATATATATATATATATATATATATATATATATATATATATATATATATATATAATTTTGTCCTTTTTTTCAACAAAAAATATTATTTTGCCATTATGAGTATAATCTATCAAGTTAACATAGAAATTCTTAACATTTTGAACATAAAAAACAAGGGCTTTTTGATATTACCTTTCTCTTAGATTAGGTATATTGATATTAGTTTATGTTAGATTAAAAGTTAAAAATACACCTCTGAAAGTGTCGTTAATGAGTTTTGAAAATGTCGTTAAAGAATTTTTTAATCTAACAGGAGGTAATATCAATATAACTA
Source organism: Iris macrosiphon (assembly GCA_036927795.1). Lineage (NCBI taxonomy): Eukaryota > Viridiplantae > Streptophyta > Magnoliopsida > Asparagales > Iridaceae > Iris > Iris macrosiphon. Next base: position 160,090,591 of record JAYESA010000004.1, read on the forward strand.
AACTAAGAGGGAGATAGTATCAAACAGCCTTAAAAATAAATTAGGGTTTGAGGAGTATGGAATTTTCCACCCAGGAAAATATGTTTATGGTCATAAATTCGGTCCAAAAATTCTAACAAAATTTATTATTTTGGTGCTTTTATCATTTTCCCAGGTGTCGGAAAATCCTCTCCCTTCTTCTTCTGCAGTACACTGACCAGAAATTTCAGCCTACGCATGAATGCAACTATTGGTGTCGACGTTGGACGAAAGACGACCACAGTTGACCAGAAACGAAGTAGATTGAAAGTTATGGACACGGTTGGTTGCCTTGCGTTACTATTTCCTTATACAATCTTGCTTTATGGCTCCCGCGGGATCCAGACACCGGGCCCCACGTGGCCGGCCTCCATTGGAGTAGGTTTCCAGAAATTTTGAGTGTGGACTTCTGATGCTTGCAGGGGAGGATGTTAGAACCAATGGCCGGAGGCCACGTAGGCAGGACTTGGCCTGCCTCCGAAGACCATTAAGTGTTCCAATAATGCTAAGTTTACTACCAAATGCTTACAACATTTTTTATAACCCTCCACCCCTGCTATGTGGGCCACCCTTCGGTTCCATCTTTTCTTCGATGAACGACTGTCACGTGACGTTTCGGTCACGTGACGAGCACCCAGACATAAACCGGGTTCCACCTCTCCTCCCTCCTTCAATGGACAGCCGTCACATGGCCGCCACGTGGCCGCCACGTGACAGTTGTAAGAAAATTGTAGACATTTGGTTGTAATCCTAGCATAGTCCTAAGTGTTTTTGTTTCTAATAAGTGGAGGACTAGTTTTGCTACATCTAAGTTTGAAATAGGGCTAATTACAGTTTAGACCTCTGGATTTTATATCAGCTTAGAGTTTAAGTCTGTCATGTTCAGTTGGAAAGTTTGGACTCTGAATTTTGTTTTTTGTTTTTTGTTTTTTGTTTTTTGTTTAATCTTTCTCTTTATATACCCCCAGTGAGGTCTTAATAGGAAAAACGAAACAAAAATTAAATATCCAGGGTCCAAACTTATTCATTGGACATGTTATAACTTAAACTCTAAACTGGTATAAAAACTAGGATCTAAACAGTAATTAACCCTTTGAAATAACATAGTTATGTTTATTTCTACGGACAATTAGATGATTTTTTTTTTTTTTTTTTTTTTTTTTTAGATAATCAAAATTTCTAACGTATGCTAGATTATGAATCTAGATGTCAGGAATATTCTAAAACTAATCCGGACAAGTAATAATTAAAAGAAAGAATATTTTAGCAAATGTCTCTATTACACATATATATAAACTAATATATACATTAACTTATTTAAAAAAAATAGCAAATGCTCTCATTTTTTTGCATGCAATATTTAAAAATTTAGGATATATTCCTACTATTTTAATCAAAATTTTAATTATTTTACACATAATGAAGATATTTGCTAACTAAATAAGTGATGATATATACTATTTTTTATATTTGTAATTGAAGCATTTGTTAAAATATCTCTTAAACAAATGATGATTACCAAAAAAGAAAACTTTTTGATGTGTTCGTAGTGCCTAGCAATATAAACGAGAGTTCAGGAAAGATCATATAAACCAACATTTTTAATTCCCAAAAAGGTGAATATTTGTATTAAAAAATTAATAAATAAATAAACGGTGGGTGGGGGTGAAATCATTCATTCCCCGCCGGTGTTCCATTGATGATCGTCAGTATTTTGTTATAGCACAAAGTTTTTTTTTTTTTTTTTTTGCATGATATAGTACAAAGTTATTGACTTAAAAGTATATAATTGCCGTTTTACAGGCAGGCGGAAAGAACGTTATATCCGTCACAACAATGTACCATAATTTGGCTGCAGGTGCACTTCTAGTGTACGATATCAACAGGTATGTATTTATTTGGAACATTGTGAAGGATATAAATAGTGCAAGATCAACGGGCGATTCGGAATTCGGGCCGGGCCTGGGCTAGGCCAGGTCAAATTCGGCTCGGGTCCGGTCAGATCAAATTCGGTCCGGGCTGGGTTGGAGGATCCGACCCGCAAGTCCGGTCCATTGTCGGCTCCGTTCGGGTCGAACCGAATTGGACGGTCCGGTTTGAACGGTTCGGACCGGCCGGTTTTGACCAGATTCGGCTAGATTAAATTTTTTTTTTTTTTTTTTTTTGCAGTTTTTTTTTTCCGTTGTAGCAGTTTTTTGTCTGTTTTAGGGACCAAAATAAACATTATAATTTTTTTTTTTAGGATATTTGGGATCATTTGGATCCAAAATATTTATATAAATAGTCCATAATTCATGAAAAATAAACACAATAAAATTTATTTTCTCCTATAAAATTTGTTCCCTCTCTTACAAAGTTTAGAAGTAAGGCAATTACAAAGTTTAGAAGCAAAGCAATTACTAGAGTCCAACTTCTTCCCTCTCAACGCATTTTCTTACGATTTCTTTTGGAGGCTTCTATTAGATGTTACTTGCGATTTCTTTTGGAGGCTTCTATTAGACGTTACAAGTAACTTTAATATTACATAATAGTTTTTTTTCCTGATTTAAGATTTTTCTTCCTCCCCCCCCCCCCCCCTCTCCCCTATCCCCTCTCCCCTCTCTCTCTCTCTCTTGTAAAGAAGTAACTAATTTAGTTCTAAATTTTTTTTAAATTTTTTTTTTAAAAATATGGATGGACAAGATTCAAACAAACATATTAAAAATTATGATTATTATAATAATATATTTGAAAATAATCATATTCCTGATTTTGTGCCACCGACACAAATGTTACCTCCTGAAGTTAGAAGTATGACCAAGGCTACAAATATTGCCAATAGGAAACAATATTTTTTATGGAAATATTATACAAAAATATTTGTCTCTGATAGTGAGGACGCACCGGTTTTAGATCCAAAAGATAAAAAAGCAATACATAAAGCTGCGGAATATAAGAAATGTAAGCGGGTTTACAAATAGAAAAAAATGATGGCACGGGCACTTTAAAAAGACACTACGAAAGTTGCTATAACAAAGACGCTGCAGACTACACAAGCACAACTAAGTACCGGTGGTTAAGGATCTTCTTTAGGTAACTTTACTTATTCTGATACTCGTAACAAGACTGAGTTAGCAAGATATATGATATGTGAGGAACAATATTTACATTTGTTGAGAGTAATTTCTATTATAATTATGCAAGTAATACTCTTAATCCTTATTTTACTAAAGTTTCTAGATCTACTATTAGAGCAGAGGTTCTGAATTTTTTTCAAAAAGATAAGACTGCTTTGAAAGAAAGTTTTATGCATGTTAGTAAATTAGCTTTAACTTCTGATATATGGACTACTAAGCAAAATTATGCTTATATTTGTATCATGGTACATTATATAGATCTAAGATGGATGTTACAAAAATGCATCATTTGTCTAAGGCCTTTATTATTTTCACATACCGGCGCTGTAATCGGTGGCGCTATAATATAATTTGTACGTGAATATGATATTCACAATAAAATATTTTCAATTTTTTTTCATAATTATAGTAATAACACAGGTTCTATTAATGTTTTGAAAACATAATTTACGCCTATGTTAGAAGGTCGACTTTTTTATGTTAGATGTACTTGTCATATTATTAATTTGATTGTACAAGAATGTCTTGAATTCTTTCAACTAAATTTAGAAAATCTTAGATCATGTTTACATAGTTTGAACTCTTCTGCAAGTAGACAACAAACTTTTAAATTTTATGTACATAATATGGTGTTACTTTTAGGCGATTTGTTAAGGATGTACTACATAGATGAAATTCTACTTATTTAATATTGTAATCTTCCATTAAGTTTAAAGATGTTATTACACATTATTGTAATGCTAATCCTAGTTTTGATTATCAAGTAACTGAGAATGATTGGTTAATTGCTAAATCTATTTTTGAATTTTTAGAATTATTTTACAATGCTACATGTATTATATCTGGAGTTTATTATCAAACTTCTCCTTGAGCTTTAACAGAAATTCTTAACATGTCTCATTTATTTTGTAAATGATAGACACAAATTAATTTCAAATCCCACAAAAAAAAATGGATCTGAATAACAAACCATATCTTTCCATAACCGTTCAAATATATCCGCAATAGCAACTGCGCAAACCGTAGCGCATGCGCCAATGCTGAATTGCTAAGTGCAAAGTGTGCCACTTTGCGTCCGAGTCCGAGTCGCTCCTATAGAATAAATTCCAAGAGAATGACAAAAAACATAAATGCTTTCATTAAGAAGTTAATCATTTTTTATCATAATAAAATATTCCTACATGGCATCCATGTGCGTCATCACATCCTATGTGCACACTTTAACATAAACAAAATATTATATTGAGATACTCACTTGGTTGTATAGCCAATATAGAACTATCTTTTATAGTTTAAAGACAAAAACACTAACAATATGTGTACCATGCGGTCACATTGATATTAAATTAAGTTTTTTCAAAAATATTTCCATAGTAAAGCAACTAACAGGAAGAGAGAATGGGATTCATGCCATTAAACCAAGTGATGGGTCATGGACAACCAATCAGCAAACAATCTCCACCACAATCATTGATCACTTCAGAATTATGTTTCAACAGGAGGTTACCTTGCCTATGGATTCATCATTCACGATTTCTTCCAATCCTATAACTAGTGATGAGAATTTAGCTATTGGGGAGATTCCAACATTCAAAGAAGTTGAAGACATTGTCAGGAGTATGGGTCAGCCCTATTTTATCAGAAGTTCTGGAGTACTGTGGGTAATGAACTCTACACAACAATTTGTCAATTCTTTAACTCTGCTAAGTTACCTCCACCTCTCAATTATACTCATACTGTTCTAGTTCCAAAGAAGGAGTGTCCCGAAACACCATCTGATTTTAGACCGATTTCATTATGTAATGTAGCTTACAAAGCAATATCGAAAATCATCACTGGAAGACTCAGACCCCTTATGAACAAACTCATCTCGCCAACCCAGAATGCATTTGTCCCTGGAAAGACATATTACTGATAACATTGTTGTGGCCCAGGAGCTTTTCCACTCGTTGAAAAAATTTCCAAAAAAAAAAAAAAAAAAAAAAAAAATGCTTTTGTCCTTAAAATTGACATGTCGAAAGCATATGATCGATTATCCTGGTCCTTCATCAAATCGGTTCTTCATGGATTTGGTATTCAAAACCACTCTAATGATCTGATTATGCAATGTATTACAACATCCTCCATTTATCTTCTAATCAATGGATCCCCCCAAGGATGGTTCAATCCAGGGAGAGGTATTCGACAAGGTTGCCCAATGTCCCCTTACATCTTCATTCTTTGTAGCGAGGTCCTTTCTCGGCTTTTCTACTCCTACGAACAAAATGGTCTGTTTCACGGAATTCGTATCAACAAATACTCCCCCTTCTATCAGTCACCTGCTCTTTGCAGATGACCTTCTCAACTTTGGGTATGCCACAAGTGCTTCAATCCATTATACCTACTCCATGTGGTCGGGACAGTTGATAAACTATGAAAAATCAAGTATATATTTCAGCAAGCATGTGGGTTTGTCTGAGAGAAAGGCTCTGTCTGAAATCCTTCATCTATCTCCCTTGAAGGAGGATGACAAATACATGGGACATCTCTTACTCAAGTCTAAACACTCACCTGCAACTTACAAGTCTCTACTTGATAAGTGTACCAACAGACTTAAGGGGTTATCCGGAAATCATCATAGTGTGGATTTCAGTATGGAAGCAGAACTCCATGCAATTCGTCGAGGAATCCTGCTTGCAAAAGACCTCAAAGCCGGAAGATTCATCATTGAAGGTGACTCCTTAAATTGTACCAGATCTTTTCTAGGTGGAAAATCATTAATCCTACGGAAACTACAAGACCTTCATCAGGACATACACATCCTGGCTAGTTCCTATCAACCAACCCAGTTCTGTTTTGTCAGGCGTACTGGGAACCAGGTTGCTCACAACCTTGCCGAAGAAGCTCTCCGTAGTATGAGGAGTTCCTACATCCATTCCCCACCTGAATGTATTCTCCAACAATTAGTTGTTGATTACCACCAGTCTACTCTTAACAATGTATCTCTTGCGAATTCGGATTATTAATAGATGTTTTACTGTTTAATCAAAAAAAAAATGAAAAAAAAAATAAGTTTTTTCAGGAGGAGGGTTCAAAGAAGTAGCTCGTTACTGTGGGCCCTTTTGCACTATGCACGGTCTGTTAGTCCTGAAGTCAGATCAAAGTAGAGGAGGTCCACAAAGTAGAGACTCACACAAGAGTTCGTCTCTACACAAGTTTGTGCACTGAGATTCACACAAGAGTTCCGCTCCAGTAACACACAACTCCACAGAAGCACTATACCAAGAACATGTTACAAACTGACTAAAGAAAAAAAGGAAAGAGCAAATACAGCAAGAATCAGAAAATATTTTTCTCTTTACGTTAGCAGACGCTACAATGAGAAAGAACGAACACGAGAAATGAAAAACAAAGAAATAAACTCCTCCTGGGGTGATCAAAACCAACAGTGCTCAAGGCAAGATTCGTCCTACATGATGATCTGCCCTCAGGATCCAGCAAGTTCACGCGAGAACTTCTTGAAGGCTCTAAGTCACCTTCGGAATCACTCGGTAAAAGAATATGTGGAAGGGTGTTCACTCGGCCGCATGCTCCTCTGGTGCTCTCTGTTTTTTCTCTCTCTCACTTTTTCCATCAAACCAAATGAAAGAGGAGAGCCTATATTTAAAGAGGATTTTAGCATCAATGTGGCCTGAGGAAAAACCAGGCCGCATACGCGCTGACCGACCAGTTGCCCTCAAACCCGGGCGACAGGGTTGCATACGCCGACTGCGCCGCATGTGCCGCCTGCGCTCTGTACTGCACATAGCAGACAGCGCCGCCAGGCGCCGAAAGCTGCAGTCGCGTGGCACAGAGAGCCACGGGCCGCCCGCGCCGCACTGAGCCTCCAACAGAATGTCCATGTCCCCTCCACATAGTTCCTTGCCTCTTGATGACCAGGTCGCATGGCACCGGGCCGCATGGGCTCATGGCCGCATGCGCACCGGACCGCATGTGCACCTGGCCGCATGGGTACCGGGCTGCATGGGCACTTGGTCGCATGCCCACCGGGCCGCATGGGCACTTGGCCGCATGCGCTCCTGACCGCATGGCCCCTGGCCGTATGCGCTCCTGGCCGCTTGGGCTCCAGGCCGCATAGCTCCATGAAGCACACGCCCGAGCAAGCAACCGTGTATATAACTCACGCATGAAAGGAGCACACGAGCACCATGCGACGATGCTGACGTGCTAAGTGCAAAGTGCCCCAACAAAGTGCCACTTTCCGCCCTTGTGCACGAGTCCGAGTCTGAGTCGTAGCTCTTAAGGAAAACTTCCCAAAGATGGTGACAAAATAAAGATTGTTATAATGGGGTTCACACTTAATCCCTTTAGGAAAATCAACCAACATGGGCCACCACCCCATGTGCATATACCAATACTAAGCATAGCTATATATTCAGATATACACATTGGTGGTTTTCCAATGTGGGACTAAAAACTCCCAAAGCAAAGTAAAAAATACCAACAATTCTCCACATATATCATAATATATGGTCGAGCGTTCCTCACAATGACTGTCCATAATGTATTAGGATAGATGTCGCCAACGACTTGAATCTTCCTGCATGGGTCAAGCAACAGTACGATACAAGAATGGACTACGCCTTGAATTTTGAACCATAGCTTTTGTTCTTCCCACTCACATAATGACATCAGCTGTGCCTCTGGTCGCACATTCAAGGCCCTGTGCTGACCTAGTTTTATTGTATGTATCTTGGGTGTCTACAAGTTTACCCTCAAGAGACGGCCTATATCTCTGTCCATACACTTAGGTGAGTTCCTTTCAAGAGAGTTTAATAATTTTCCAGCATGAAGCAATGCACTTCCGTGTGGTGCTACGTCATTGTGACATGGCTCATAGTCGAGGTTGACTACCTCATGTGGTGTCACCCACAGTAGCATGAGGTCACTAGCCTCTTAGTAGTGTTGTACTACGTCCCAGCATGAAGCCTTGCGCTTTCGTATGGTGCTACATCGTTGTGACATGGCTCGCAGCTAAGGTTAACTACCTCATGTGGTGTCATCCACTGTAGCATAAGGTCAGCGGCCTCTTAGTAGTGATATGCTACAACTCTCTATCTTTTCAGCATTAGTCTACATGCCTATTTGCGGTACTATTACCGCTGTGACATGGCTCACAGCCGAGGCTTTACATATTTTACCTCATCGTGGTGTCACACCACTGTAGTATGGGATACAAGTCCCTTATAGTGCTAAACTACACGTGCTTTCTACAGCGCACGCTGGACATTCACTCTGCTCAAGAACTCAGTAAGGCGTCGAAGCCAACCTTATACAGGAATTGTTCTATAGAACAAAATAGTAGACTATAGTGGTTCCGGGTACCTATCCCATATTGTCCATAAGGACTTCCCACTGTACCTGATATTTTTTCAGTCAGTGGTCCTCCCGTAAACCAAAATCTAGATGCCTAATAGATTTCTCTTTGAACTAATAACATAAAACTTAATAGTAGGATTACAAAGAGACAATATCAGACGTCCTTCAAGCTCATTTTACCTGCTATATCTTCGACTAGATGGCGCTTGAGGACTTTAGTGAACGGATCCGTCAGGTTCTCCTGACTCCGAATATCCACCATTGTAATAAAACCAGTCTTGATAAGATTGTTCAGTGCTCTATGCCGAAGCCGCACAGTCCTCTTCTTAATATTGAAGAGACTGTTTGATGCTACTGCTGCAGCTGCCTAGTTGTCATAGTATATCGGTACAGCTAGAATCTGTGCACCAACTATTAGGAGATCGTACATGAGCTTCCGAAGCCATTCTGCTTCATCTGTTGCAGCTGTAAGTGCATGGAACTCAGACTCCATTGATGAGCGTGAGAACATAGTCTGCTTCTTCGACTTCCACGATATAGAAGCTTCACCTATTGAGAAAATATATCCTCATGTGGATCTCTCGCTCTCTTCTTCTTAGCCCCAGCTAGCATCACTGAAGTCTTCTACCACTGCTGGATCTTCGCTGTAGTAAAGTGCAAACTTCTGAGTCTTCTTGAGGTATCTCATCACCCTCTTCATAGCTTTCCAATGTTCAATACCTCGGTTACTCATGAATCTACTCATCATCCCCATGACAAAAGCAATATCAGGCCTAGTGGCATTTGTAGCATACATCAAGCTCCCGATAACGCTAGAATACTCCAATTGTCTGAAATTTTTTCTGGGTTAGGCTTCAGTTTCTTGCCACACCTATATGGAGTATCGATCCCTGGAAGATCCTGATATTCATAGCGTATGAGCATCTTCTCCACGTAGTGAGCTTGTGATAGAGCAAGCCCAGCTTTCGTCCGGATTATCTTAATCCCAAGGATGACATCTGCATCTCCTATGTACTTTATACTGAATTTAGACGAGAGGAACACCTTTGTTCTAGTGACACATTATTCATTGGTGCCTAAGTTAGCACGTCGTCCACATAGAGACAAACGATGACACCTCTATCACTAGCGAACTTCGTGTACATACACTTATCAGTTTCGCTGACCTTGTAGCCATTTGATTTGATAACTTTGTCAAATTTCTCGTGCCATAATTTGGGAGCTTGCTTCAGACCATACAAAAATTTTACCAGTTTGCATACTTTGTCTTTAAAACCTTTTATGACAAACCCTTCTAGCTGCTGAATGTAAATCTCCTCAGACAGTTCACCATTCAGAAATACTGTTTAGACGTCCATCTGATAAATCATCATTCTGTTAATAGAACCTAGATAAAATAATATCCTGATAGTAGTCATCCGTGCAACGGGAGCATAGGTATCGAAGTAGTCAACCCCATGTATCTGAGAAAATCCCTTGACCACTAGCCTGTCCTTGAACTTGTCAATAGTTCCATCTGCTTTCATCTTCTTCTTAAAGATTTGCTTACATCCGATGGGTTTAGCTTCTTCAGGAAGATTGACTAACTTTCAAGTATTATTAGAAGTTATCGAGTCAAACTCGTCACGGATAACCTGTAATGCCCCGTTCCCCCTATTCGGGGAGCGCGGCCAAGAAATACTTACGACCGTCCGAACGGGACAGATTGAATTAAGATCCTTTCCTCGTTATGGATTGGTTTCTTCGGAATCAGGTCCCATATACAATGGATTGTGCCTCGAGGATGGACTCGGCGGCAGAGTCGAGAGGGGCCTTTCCGTTGCGTTGGTTTCTTGTCCGTTTTCGATTGCCGTTTGGTTGCTTTCTTGTTGGTTTTATGACTTGCGTTTTCTTGAACGGTTTCAATGGATTTCATTGCTTTCATTCTTAGGATTTCGTATTTCGTATCGAGCCTTGGAGACCGAAGCAGGGGATACTGATCGTCTGTTGGTGCGTGCAGGTGATCGGGTAGACGACGCTTGTGCGGAGTCTTAAAGCTCTCCCTTTTCTCTCCTACTTCACTAACTTGTGAGTGGCTCTATTTCGATAAGCGCCTTCTTTCCAAGGATTTCGTTCTTAATAAAAATTGACTCAGTTGTGCATTCATTCAAACGATACCAAATATATATATAAAGTTGAATGAAAAGATAAGAAGTAGGCTTGGAACATTTATTGCTTGTCATTCAGAACCTTGCATAAATTCATCGATGCATGCACGTTCGTTGGGTATATTAATTGGTCGGCACTTATTTATAGCACAAGTTGTTCTTCTTTAAACTGCTGAATGTTATTGCATATAACTTGTTGGTTGATTATGGTAGCACAGTAAAGCGGTACCGTACATGCCGTTCTTTAAATTGCTTATGTGTTAACTATGTGTTTGGTGGGTTGGTGTTAGACAAACTTGTATACAAGGGGTAACGTTCTACGAACGGTCGCCGGGGCACCGGGACCGCTTCGACCTGGGTAGAACATTTGCTAGTGTAGTCCTAGCGCTTGGATGGGTCCGTGCGTCCGCCAAAGGCTAGCTACCTGAGGCGGAATGTCAGCCGATCCATCCCCCGTCCAACCAAGAGATGTTGTTGTTGTATATTTAAACTGTGCAGACTAACTATGTCTTCATGACAGGGAAGGCTATGGTAAGTTGTACAGGTGGTTCAGACGGTACAGGTAAAGTCACCGAACGGTGGCATGTTGAGTTATGTTATTTTGTTCTTGCATACCTGCTAAATGAAATCTGAACTAGGCAAGAATAGAAACCCACCTAAGCACATAATTGTAGCATACTCATTAGAACTCATCTCATGAGCTTGGTAAAGTTGAGCAGCTAGCCTTCACCAGTACTTTTCGAAGTACTGACCCTCGTTGTAGCAGGTTCCCCGGCGCAAGGCAACGCGGCGAGGAGCTGAAGTTCTCTCCGGACTTTTGGGATTCTTGGCGGTTCGTGGCCAAGACTTTTGGAGGCTCAAGCTAGAAGCCTTTCACTCTCTCCGTTGCTGAATATCGCTAAGGCGATGGTGCTTACTCGCACCCAAGGTGTTTTGTGTTTTTAAATCTATGTAAAGGGACATAATGTATGGATCGGCTATCTCATTTTGCGTCCAAGTTTGTAAGCCCGTGGGGCATTTTATACTTTTGAGTCAAGCGATGTAAAAAGATGTTCATTATGAATAAAAGAGAAACTTTTCTATGCCTCAACTTTGTGTTATCTTATATGTCTACTCTGTTGCATTGAACTAAAGAATATCCTTATGCCTAAGGCCTTGTGCACGCGCGCCCTACGCGTGCACGGCATCACGCCCGGGGGACGATTATCGATTAGCCGAAATCGGGGCGTGACATATTGGTATCAGAGCATGCTTCAGATCCTTTGATCTCACAAAGAAAGTTTCTAAAGAGGACCTTGTTCCTTCCGAGTAGACCCTTGAATTCGCTTGGCCAAAATGAGATGCGTTCCATACAATGAGTCCATAATATGCCTAGAGACTAATACAAGTTACTTTCCTTTCAAGGAACGACTTCCGAGCCGGGTGCACAAGCGCAGATGGTAGCGCAAGTGCAAGCGAGTAGTTCAGGCACCTCGGGCAGCTCTGGGAGTCCAGCTGGCGCACCCTCTGCTGATCCGTTCGAGCGAATGATGCGTTTGATGGAGACGCAGCAGAAACAAGCTGAACTACGGCAGAGTCAGTTCGAGTCACGGATTGAGGCTCAATTCGTGGCGCAGCGATCTCAGGCGGATACACAGCAGAAGCAGATGAATAGTCTGCAAACAATGGTGACGAATATGGTCGCCAACAATCATTCTGCATCCGCCCCCGCAACCGTGCCTATAGTTGCTGAAGCCACCGGACCGCAGAATTCCCAGGGTACCTTACCCTCAGGCGAGAATGGGTCAATCGTGTCGATATCTGAATTTAAGAAGATGTGCCGTGCTACGTTTAAAGGCACCGAGGACCCTTCCTTAGCGATGGACTGGCTGGTCAAGTTGGAGGACCACTTTGAAGCGCTGTGCCTAGACGAGACCAAGAAAGTGGCGTGTGCCCAGCTTCAGCTCCGATAAAATGCACATGATTGGTGGGATGTGCACAAGCAAGCTATTTTGAGTGAAGGTGGCACAACGGCTATCTCCTGGTCCGTGTTTCGCAAGGCCTTCGTGGAGGAATACCTTCCACCCGCCGTCCGTCGCGAAAAGGAAGACGAGTTTGCGCTACTGAGGAAGGGAGACATGACGGTGCGTCAATACGCCTCAGAGTTCAACCGACTTGCAAAGTTTGCCAAGTCGCAGATCGCCGACACTGAAAGTCGTACACGGAAGTTCGAGCTCGGACTACGACCTTCTATCCATGCCCACGTCATAGCGACTCAATATCGTACCATGCGGGAGTCCCTGAATCATGCACTATCCCTGGAGTCGCAGTATCCTCCAGTTCGCACCGTCGCTGTGCAAAATTACAATCACAAGCGTCCTGCCAACACAGGAGGAAACAACGCGCAGAAGCGCCCCAACAACGGCGGTAAACAGGGAGCAAACCCGGGAAGGGGTAACGAAGCCGTCTGCCACCGATGCAATCGTACAGGACACATCGCACGGAACTGTCGGGTGTTCAATGGGTCGTGCTTTAAATGCGGTCGTCAGGGCCACATGGCAGTGAACTGTCGTGCTAGCGGGCAGGAGCAGCAGCAGCAACAAAACCAGGAGCCTCAGCGTCAGGGGCAAACTCAACGAGTGAACCAAGCACCGCCAAACGCTCAGGGCCGAGTCTATGCTTTGACTCGGGACGAGGCACTTGCATCGAACACGACGGTGTCAGGTATATTACTTTTTAATAATGTACCTGCTCGTGTATTGTTTGATTCTGGTGCAACACATAGCTTCATTGCGGCGGACTTTGCCGCCGAACACACATTCCCTATGACACCGCTAGGCTTAAACCTAAGTCTTAGTACTCCTTCGGGCGTAGATTTATCGGCTCGCTTAGTCTGTCGTGAAGGTAACATTTGCATCGGGGGACGGAAATTGTCATTAGATGCGATAGTTCTAGACATAAGGGACTACGATCTTATTCTGGGGATGGATTGGCTCGGCGCTTGTTCAGCTACAATCGACTGTGCAAAAAAGGAAGTCGTGTTTCGTTTGCCCGGCGAGATCGAGTTTTGCTTCACGTGCAGTCCTGAGTCGAAAGCGTCGAATGCCTGCATGGTGATCTCAGCAATGTCTGCTCGACGGATGATTCACTCCGGCTGCGAAGGGTACTTAGCGTCCGTTCGAGACACTCGGCAAGATTGCGCAAACGTTGAGTCTATTCCCGTTGTGGCGGATTTTCCTGATGTGTTTCCCGACGAGTTGCCAGGCATGCCGCCCGATCGAGAGATAGAGTTCACTATAGACACGTTCCCAGAAACTCGACCAATTTCCAAGACGCCGTATCGAATGGCCCCGGCAGAATTGAAGGAGCTTAAAGTACAGTTGCAAGACTTGCTAGATCGAGGATACATTCGGCCTAGTGTATCTCCGTGGGGTGCGCCTGTGCTATTTGTAAAGAAAAAGGATGGCTCGTTGCGGCTCTGCATCGACTATCGAGAATTGAATAAAGCAACCATTCGTAACCAGTATCCTCTTCCAAGAATAGATGATCTTTTTGATCAGTTGCAAGCTGCCACGGTATTCTCTAAAATCGACCTCCGTTCGGGCTATCACCAACTAAAGATCAAGCCAGACGATGTGCCAAAGTCAGCTTTTCGAACTCGCTATGGCCATTATGAGTTCCTGGTGATGCCGTTCGGACTAACCAATGCACCCGCTGCCTTCATGAGTTTAATGAACCTTGTGTTCCGGCCCTATCTCGATAAGTTTGTAGTAGTATTCATCGATGATATCTTGGTGTATTCGAAGAGTGAGGAAGAACATGCAGAGCACTTGCGGACCGTGCTACAAACTCTTCGGGACAACCAGCTATATGCTAAGCTGAGTAAGTGTGAATTCTGGCTAAGTAGTGTATCTTTCCTCGGGCACATCATTTCTGCGGGAGGCATCTCAGTCGATCCGAAGAAGGTGGAGGCCATTGTCGAGTGGAAGCGACCTGCATCCGTTAGCGAGATTCGAAGCTTCCTCGGGCTAGCGGGCTACTACAGACGGTTCATGAAGGATTTTTCCAAACTTGCACTACCTCTGACTCGCCTCACACAAAAGGGAGTCGCATTTGAGTGGTCCGCCGACTGCGAAGCTTCGTTTAAGGAGTTAAAGCATCGCCTCACCTCTGCCCCGTTACTTGCACTACCAGACGAGATCTCGGGATTCCAAATATTTAGCGACGCGTCTGGGCAAGGCTTGGGGTGTGTACTTATGCAGCGAGATCGAGTGATAGCCTATGCCTCCAGGCAACTAAAGAAGCACGAGAAAAATTATCCTACACACGACCTGGAGTTAGCGGCAATTGTCTTTGGCCTGAAATTGTGGCGACACTACCTTTATGGAGTGCCTTGCCGAATTTACACTGATCACAAAAGTTTGAAGTACCTATTCACCCAGACGGACCTCAACCTTCGTCAGCGCCGTTGGCTAGAATTGATAAAAGATTATGACTTGACAATAGACTACACGCCTGGAAAAGGGAACGTTGTAGCAGATGCTTTGAGTCGGATCTTCGTTGGATCTCTGTCAGTCGATCGCAGGTTACGAAGGGACTTAGAAGAGATGGGCATCGAACTCCGAATTTGATATCGTGGCGCGCGGGTCGCTCAAATGCGATTCGTACCCAACCTAATAGAGCGGGTCACATCTACCCAGAAAGATGACCCTTTCCTAAGGAAGATGCATGAGCAGATTCTAGCGGGGAAGGCGAAGGACTTTGCAGTAGATGAAAATGGAGCGTTGCGGGTGAAAGGAAGGCTATGCGTCTCCGATGATTCAGAACTTAGAAAGGAGATCCTTGCGGAAGCTCATTACGCAGCCTATATGATCCATCCCGGGAGCACGAAGATGTATAAGAACCTCCGAACGACCTTCTGGTGGCACGGCATGAAGAAGGATGTTGCACTCTTTGTGTCCCAATGCATAACCTGTCAAAGGGTGAAAGCAGAGCATCAGAGGCCGGGCGGGGAGATGCAAAATCTTGTTATCCCGGAATGGAAGTGGGAGCACATCTGCATGGATTTCATTGTTGGTCTGCCAAGGACGCAACGGGGGAACGACGCAATCTGGGTTATCGTCGACCGGTTAACCAAGTCTGCACACTTCATTGCCATCAAAAGTACTTGGAGCGCCGATCGCCTCGCCCAGACCTACCTTGACGAGATAGTCCGGCTGCACGGAGTGCCAGTTTCTATAGTATCAGATCGAGACGGGCGATTCATCTCGCGTTTCTGGGAGAGCCTTCAGTTGGCGATGGGGACCAAGTTGAAGTTTAGCTCAGCCTATCATCCACAAACCGATGGTCAGACAGAACGAGTGAATCAGATACTAGAAGACATGTTGCGCCTCTGCGTGATCGATTCGAAGTCAAGTTGGGACGTCTACCTGCCGCTGGCCGAATTTGCATACAACAACAGTTATCAGTCCAGCATCGAGATGGCTCCGTACGAGGCTTTGTATGGGCGGAAGTGTAGGTCACCAATCTGCTGGGACGAAGTCGGAGAACGACAAATCCTTGGGCCGGAGCTGGTTGAACAAACCGTCCAAAAGGTTCGGTTGATTCGTGAACGGTTGAAGACAGCACAAAGCCGACAAAAGAGTTATGCCGATGCTCGACGTCGCCCCCTTGAATTCTTTGAAGGGGACCATGTGTTCTTGAAAGTCTCGCCTATGCGCGGAGTCATGCGGTTCGGAGTAAAAGGAAAGCTAAGTCCGAGATTTGTTGGGCCGTTTGAAGTTCTCAAACGGGTTACTCCGGTCGCCTATCAAGTTGCTTTGCCGCCTGCCCTATCAGAAGTACACGATATTTTTCACGTTTCCCAGCTGAGAAAGTTTGTACACGACCCGAACCACATAGTCGACTTGGGTCAGTTGAATCTGCAAGCGGACTTGTCGTACGCGGCGGAGCCTGTCCAAGTTTTGGATCGTAAAGAGAAGCAGTTGCGGAACCGAACCGTCTCGCTAGTGCGCGTCCTGTGGCGGAACCACTCGGTCGAGGAGTCGACCTGGAAACTTGAATCTGATATGAGGGAAAGGTTTCCCTCATTATTCCTTAGTGGTAGGTTCTATTCCTAAGTTTCGGGACGAAACTTTCTTTTGGATGGTTATGATGTAATGCCCCGTTCCCCCTATTCGGGGAGCGCGGCCAAGAAATACTTACGACCGTCCGAACGGGACAGATTGAATTAAGATCCTTTCCTCGTTATGGATTGGTTTCTTGTAAACACCCTAAATTTCAGGAATAAAAATTTATACAATTTTCCCGTATTTTGGTGTTCTTCTGGAATTTATAGCTAAGGTGATTTGGGATTAATATAATTTTAAGTGTGACTAAATGGAGTTAAAATGTTCTGGAAATAAAAATTTATGGTGTATAATGGAGAACCGGACGCATGGCATTTTTCGGTGAATTTATCGGACACCGGAGCAACGTATCGAGGACCATTAGCTATTTGGATTGCGAACCAAACCGAACCCGAACCAAACCCACCCGAAACCCGCAAGGGAAACCCTAGCCGCCGGATTTTACTGTGCATAGCCTATAAAATCTCCCCCTCGGCGTTCGTGCCCAGCCCTAGCCGCCGCGACGTCATCTTCTCCCAACTCATAGTTGCCGAAACCCTTGATCCCCACCGCCGATCCTGCTGGAAGCCGACGCCACCCTCGACGCCGAGACTCCCACAGTCCCATCGTCGAACCCCTCGACGCCGAGACTCCCACAGCCCATCGACGAACCTAGGCCCCCAGCGCCACCGCCTCACAGCGACTCCGCCACCGCCCAGAGACACGCCGACGTCGACCTGCCGATTCATCGCCGCTCGATCACCCATCCAGCCCGAGACCCCGCTGAACCTCCGAGCGGCTCGACAGCAGCCCCAAGCCGCTGCCGACTTCGCCGTAGCCATCAAGATCTCCTCTCCGTCAGTCGACCAGGACGCGAGCGACGGACACGGACAGGAGCTCGATCCGGACACGGTGACCAGAACTCGGCTCGCGTCAATTTGGATTCCGGACACTCAGAATTCAGCACTCACCAGGCCCTGTTCAGGTACCGGTTTCTTCCTCATCGCAACTCCAATTTCAATTCCGTCTGTTGCTACACGTAGACTGTATAACCCCCTCGGTGCCCTTGCAACTCGCTCGGTGCATCGCGTCTTGTAGTGGTCGTACACCGCGATCCAAAACAGGAAAAAACAACGCCCTGTTTCACCCCGGAACTGAGTCCGCCCCGCCAATCGGGACGACTTGGTCGCACGCGGTCTTTACCAAACTGTGCGCGACGTAGATACGGTCGTGTAGGATTTCGCAGAAGTCGATTTGGAGGTGCGTGCACCCCGGAATCAACGCGTATCCGCCGACGACACTCCGTATCCGTCCTTTCTGGAACACGCTGTAACTTCGTGTACACCCGTCGGATCGAGACGAAACTTGCGCCAACGGATCCGTAGTAATACGCTGGTCCTGTGAGCCAAGTTTGGTTCGATTCTGAGGACGTTGACGAAATCACGTATCGTGGGCCCCACCGGCTCCACGTGACGGGTGATTTTGTGATCGGCTCATCGGAATCCAATTCTGGAAGTTCCGTTGGGTTCGTATCATCGTTCCTGACTTGTAGACACTGAGTTTGCGGAATTTGGAGACCTTTGACCCTGACGCGCTTTTCGGTGCAAAGTGGGCCCACATGTGGAACCCGCTTTGGCCCGAAAATGACCTTTTTGCCCCTGTGTCCAAATTGGACGTAAGGACAGGCATTTCCAGCTACTTGACATCTTCTGAGACTGTTGGTGATGTTTATTACAGCTTTTGGAGTAGTTCCCACCGGATCCACAGATACCAGGACAGTTGTTGATATTCGGACATCAGGCAAGTGTACCTTGCCAATCTATGCAGCTTAGTTATTTATTTTCCTTGCTATATATATATTGCTATGCATGCTCAACCTAGGACCGTGTGACGTACTTAGCGTCCGATTATCAGTCGGGTGCCGACACTGTACGCAGTGTTGGGTACGATCATCTAGAGATGGACATTCGTGACACTTTATTTTCGTACTTGTCTTATCAAGTACCATATGACTCAGGACACTGGACACTATTCATGAGACAGGATTTTCCCGAGATATTCGTGGTGATTCTGTATAGGATACAGGACATGGACATTATATTATTAGATACTTATGACTGGTTGCATTTAGCTATGATCGCGCTTGACATGGGCATGAGACGTTGTGGTCATGATATGCGTGGTTACATTGGGTGGGGAGAGACACACAGGCTACAGGCTGTATTTATGTATATCTTCTATTATTGAGAGGTCGTAGGTTCTCGTAGCAGAGCCTGACCCACTACCGGTTATTACCGCTACCGGCTCCCCGACACAGAGCTTGTAGTGGCTCAGCCTGAGACTAGTGATGCTCTCACTTGCATTTACACTTAAATGGTTACATATTTACCCCATTGTTCCTTTAGTTATTTATTTGCTGCACTGCTTATCTGTATTTATTGGCATGTTCTTTCTTGTACCTTGCTATGTCCCCTGAGGACCTGGATCCGGATTTTGTTCCCCAGATTTTGCAGACGTGGTTTATCCCGAGATCTACGGGACAGGTGCAGGAGCTGATCCAGGAGTCGTACCACCATCTGAGGACGAGGTCTTAGCTGAAGACTTCTCTTGAGCATCCATGTTCATGCTCAGCTTTCATTTATTTATTTCAGTCTTTTACTTTCTGGTCTGTTGAACCTTTGTACTAGATATTTATCGGGTTGTTCCCCGAAGTACTTTGTGAGACTTGCTGATGATTCACATTCCTTATTTATTCTGTGGATCATGTTTTATATCTTGTGTGGATGAGATTAGTTGTGCCATGATTGTCGTAGACTTGTTTTACAGCTTAAGTATGCCCTGATGGATCCATTATATTGAGTTGGTCCATCGGTGCGTACTGCTGGCCGTTGCCACGTGTCTAGTCCCACGGTATTTTGGGACTGGGGCGTGACATGGTTTTTGTGGTGGCCCATGCAGGTCAACGACTAAATAGTTCTGTTTCAACTTAGGGACCGGACCAGCCTGCCCTAAGGATAGTATAAACTATAGGATCTCATCCATTATTTAACCATTTGTTGAACTCTATATCGAACTCGAAATTTGTTACTTGAACTGCATCCTGTATTGATTCCTCTGAGCGTTCTCATATTTTATCTTTTGATTTCAGAGCAATGGATTCCGGGAACAGAGAGGATATTCCTTTGGAGACGCCACACGACGCTGTGGTTACCTATGGAGACGGAGTGACACCAGGGGATGGTGGACAAGCATCGCAGAGTGATCAAACCGGGCAGCCTAATCCAAGGTTCCGGAGAGATGATATTCCACCACCACCACAGTTCACTCCCCAGATGCCAGTATTCCCGTCAGGACAAGCCATGGACGGACAGCAAATGTTCCAGATGATGTATGCTATGATGCAAGCACAGCAGCAAGTTCAGCAAGAGGCTCATCGGCAGGAGGCCGAGTATCTGAGGACCAGCCTGGTATCCGCAATGGAGCAGGCAAATCCGGCAGCGAGGAGAACATCGACGGGATCTATCACCGATTTCCGTCATCTCAAGCCTCGCACGTTTTCCGGTAAAGAAGGGCCAACGGAAGTTCATGAGTGGCTCACCAACATTCAGCATCAGTTGGAAGCCGCTGAACTTCCAAGAGAGAAGTGGATGACTGCAGTCAGAATACAGTTGACTGATAATGCGCATCACTGGTGGTTAGCAGAAGAAAGGAGGCTTGGACAGGACCGAGTCACATGGGAAGAGTTCTCCAGACTCTTCCAAGAGATGTACATTCCAGCCATTGCACGGTCAGAGCTCAGAGACAGGTTCAACCGCCTTATCCAAGGCAGCATGTCAGTAGAGGAATACAATGCGGAATTTATTCGCCTGAGCCGCTTTGCCCCAACACTGATTTCAACGGAGGAAGAAAAAGCAGAGAAGTTCTTTGATGGCTTGAAGTTCGAGCTTCAGAAAGTGATTGGAACGGTAGCACCTACCTCTTATACCGATGTCCTTGCAGCAGCCCGACGCTTGGAGCGCGTCACCAGGAGGGAATCTAATTTGAAGAGGCCTATCACATCAGTACAATCCAGGCCAGCACATGGGGATTCAGCAAAGCGAGCCCAAAGGGGTATGCCAGATAGAGCAGCACAGAGAGACAGACCTCTTCCTACTTGTCACCACTGCGGCAAGGTAGGACACATTGAGAAGGAATGCCGGCGTAAATTGGGACTATGTTTGAGCTGCGGATCCAACCAGCACTTTTCCAGGGACTGTACTGAACGCCGGGACGGAGCACCAAGACTAGCATTACCTGCACCACGACCAGCTTATCCAGCAGCAGGAGGCCAGCAAACAGGAGTTGGTGGGGTCAGACCACCAGCCCCAGGAGGGAATCATCAGAGACCACCACTGGCACCACAGGCAGCCCTATTCCAGCAGCAGCAGCAGCAGCAGAGAGGTCCAGCTCAGGGAAGAGGACAGGCTTTCCCATTAGCTGTTGAGGAGGAGGCTACAGCAGGCGAGGTCATCGCAGGTACTATTTTAGTAGCTTCATTACCTGCAGTAGCTTTATTTGATTCTGGAGCGTCGCATTCATTTATAGCAGCTAGCTTTGTAGCCACCCATAGAGTAGCTACCGCACCCCTTCCGAAGATGAAGAGGATTCTTACGGGAGGCGGTATTATTCCGGTTAGTGATGTCTGTAGATCATGTTCTGTAGTAGTTTGTGGCCGAGAAATGCGAGCTCAATTTCTAATCTTTTCCATGCCGGATTATGATGTCGTACTTGGTATAGACTGGTTAAGTCAGTACCATGCGACTCTTGATTGCCGACTTGGGCGGGTTATATTTAGACCGCCAGGACACCCAGAATTTGAGTTTCTCCGAGGAGCAGTAGAGCAAGGAGTTCAGCCTACTCTTAGGGTACTATCTGTAGAAGGGGAGACAGGTTACCCAAGAGTCATATCAGAATTTGTGGATGTATTTCCTGATGATCTTCCAGGTTTACCGCCTGATCGGGAAATAGAATTCACAATAGACTTAACTCCAGGAGCAGAGCCAATCACTTCATCAGTTTATCGGCTAGCACCTAAGGAGTTAGTGGAGTTGAAGGAACAGGTAGATGATCTTTTGGAGAAGGGTTTCATTCGGCCCAGTGTTTCACCTTGGGGAGCACCCATCTTATTTGTGCCAAAGAAGGATGGAACAGTACGGTTGTGCATTGATTACAGGGCACTGAATGCCGTGACCATCAAGAACAGGTATCCCTTACCACGCATTGATGATCTATTCGATCAATTGAGTGGTGCAAGGGTATTCTCGAAGATTGACCTTAGATCCGGCTATCATCAGATCAAGGTGAGGAAGGAAGACATCCCGAAGACAGCTTTCAGGACGAAGTATGGGCATTATGAGTTCCTGGTGATGCCGTTTGGTTTAACCAATGCGCCAGCAGTGTTTATGAGTTTGATGAACAGAGTCTTTCATCAATTCTTGGATAAATTCGTAGTGGTATTCATTGATGACATTCTCATATATTCCAAGAGCCCTGAAGAGCACGAGGAGCATCTCAGAATCGTATTAGAGACCTTGAGGCAAGAGAAGTTATATGCCAAGCTCAGTAAGTGTGAGTTCTGTATGGACAAAGTACCTTTCTTGGGACACATCATATCAGGAGAAGGACTTTCAGTGGATCCAGAGAAAGTTGCGGCGATAGAGACTTGGCCTACACCTACATCAGTTGCAGAGGTAAGAAGTTTTCTCGGACTTGCGGGATATTACCGAAGGTTCGTAGAAAATTTCTCAAGGATTGCAGAACCAATGACAAAGCTAACACGAAAGGATCAGGAGTTTATATGGACAGAAGACTGCCAGAAGGCTTTTGAAGAACTAAAAAGAAGATTAACAACAGCACCTGTCTTGACTCTTCCTTCAGGGTCAGGAGGTTTTGTTGTTTACAGTGATGCATCCGGCAGTGGACTAGGATGTGTTTTGATGCAATATGGCAAGGTCATTGCTTATGCGTCAAGACAGTTGAAGGACCACGAGAAGAACTACCCCACGCATGATCTGGAGCTAGCAGCAGTGATATTTGCATTGAAGATATGGAGGCACTACCTTTATGGAGAGAGGGTAGAAATCTTTACTGACCACAAGAGCCTGAAGTATGTGTATACTCAGAAGGAGCTTAACATGAGACAGAGACGTTGGCTGGAACTGATGGTAGATTTTGACATCGATCTGCAGTATCATCCGGGAAAGGCGAATGTTGTTGCAGATGCACTCAGCAGGAAGCCTACGGCTTATTTCTTGACAATGCAGCCCGAGTTATTGAAGGACTTACAGGAGCTACAGATAGAGGTTATCGTACCGGGACAGAATGGCTTGATGGCTAACCTTGAGATTCAGTCATCACTCGTGGAGAAGATTAAAGAAGCATTGCCCACCGATGCTAGATTCCGAAGACTCAAAGAAAGGACAGAAGCAGGTATTCAGACAGGACTTCGCATTCACGAAGACGGGACATTGAGATTTGGAAACCGCTTGTATGTTCCAAATGGAGAATTGAGACAAGAGTTAATGACTGAAGCGCATAGCTCTATGTACTCTGTTCACCCAGGAGGAACCAAGATGTATCGGGACTTGAGACAGTATTACTGGTGGCATGGAATGAAGAGAGAGATCGCAAGATTTGTGGCCAAATGCTTAGTATGTCAACAAGTGAAGGCGGAGCATCAGAGAACTGCAGGTATGCTACAACCGCTCCCGATACCGGAATGGAAGTGGGAGCACATCACGATGGACTTTGTCACAGGATTTCCGAAGAGCCCCAGCGGAAGAGACGCAGTATGGGTGATAGTGGATCGACTCACTAAATCGGCACACTTCTTGCCATTTAGAGTTGGACAATCCACAGAGATACTAGCCGACATGTATATGCGACAAATCGTCAAATTACATGGAGTGCCTGTTAGTATCGTATCGGATCGAGATTCGAGATTTACATCTCATTTCTGGAGATGCATGCAAGAGAGTCTGGGCACCAGACTCAAATTCAGCACGGCATATCACCCGCAGACAGATGGACAATCGGAGCGCACCATTCAGATCTTAGAGGACATGTTGAGATCATGTATGCTAGACTTTGGAGGTTCTTGGGAAGATCATTTGCACTTAGTAGAGTTCTCCTACAATAACAGTTATCAGGCCAGCATCCAGATGGCGCCATTTGAAGCTTTATACGGAAGGAAGTGCAGATCACCTGTGTGTTGGAGTGACGTTGGTGAACGTCAAATACTAGGTCCAGAATTGGTAACGCAGACCGTGGAGAAGGTAAAGCAGATACAGAATCATCTACGAGCAGCTCAGGACAGACAGAAACATTGGGCAGATACACACAGACGTCCCCTAGAGTTCAAGGAAGGAGATCATGTGTTCTTGAGGATTTCGCCCACTCGTGGTACTATCAGATTCGGGAGCAGAGGTAAGCTGAGCCCAAGGTATATTGGGCCATTTGACATTCTAGAGCGCGTTGGTGAGGTGGCTTACCGCCTTGCATTACCTCCATCCTTAGAGGGAGTGCATGACGTATTCCACGTCTCACAGTTGCGAAGATACGTGACCGACCCAAGTCACGTAGTCGATCATTCAGAGATCGCAGTAGGCCCGAGCTTGAGATATGAAGAACAACCAGTTGGCATCCTCGACGTCAGTGAGAAGACATTGCGGGGACAGACAATCAGACTGGTCCGAGTAGCATGGAAACATCATTCACCAGGCGAATCGACTTGGGAACGAGAAGATAGTATGCGCCAGCGATACCCCCACTTGTTTGAGGAGGCAGTTGCAAATTAAGCAACCTTGTACTTCCATAACTCTTTCTTTAGTAACTTATTCTTTGATTGCGAGGACGCAATCCTTTTAAGGAGGGAAGATTGTAAACACCCTAAATTTCAGGAATAAAAATTTATACAATTTTCCCGTATTTTGGTGTTCTTCTGGAATTTATAGCTAAGGTGATTTGGGATTAATATAATTTTAAGTGTGACTAAATGGAGTTAAAATGTTCTGGAAGTAAAAATTTATGGTGTATAATGGAGAACCGGACGCATGGCATTTTTCGGTGAATTTATCGGACACCGGAGCAACGTATCGAGGACCATTAGCTATTTGGATTGCGAACCAAACCGAACCCGAACCAAACCCACCCGAAACCCGCAAGGGAAACCCTAGCCGCCGGATTTTACTGTGCATAGCCTATAAAATCTCCCCCTCGGCGTTCGTGCCCAGCCCTAGCCGCCGCGACGTCATCTTCTCCCAACTCATAGTTGTCGAAACCCTTGATCCCCACCGCCGATCCTGCTGGAAGCCGACGCCACCCTCGACGCCGAGACTCCCACAGTCCCATCGTCGAACCCCTCGACGCCGAGACTCCCACAGCCCATCGACGAACCTAGGCCCCCAGCGCCACCGCCTCACAGCGACTCCGCCACCGCCCAGAGACACGCCGACGTCGACCTGCCGATTCATCGTCGCTCGATCACCCATCCAGCCCGAGACCCCGCTGAACCTCCGAGCGGCTCGACAGCAGCCCCAAGCCGCTGCCGACTTCGCCGTAGCCATCAAGATCTCCTCTCCGTCGGTCGACCAGGACGCGAGCGACGGACACGGACAGGAGCTCGATCCGGACACGGTGACCAGAACTCGGCTCGCGTCAATTTGGATTCCGGACACTCAGAATTCAGCACTCACCAGGCCCTGTTCAGGTACCGGTTTCTTCCTCATCGCAACTCCGATTTGTTTCCATCCGACTGTCATTCTTTAGTTATCCATCAATAAGTGCAGTATAAGAAAAGTTGCGGGGAACAACCTGTCATCAAAATAATAATAAGAGAAATAAACCAAGTACATTTGTTCAGTAGTCACTAAGCCAAGTCTAATGTCTAAAGAATACTAAGCATAAATAAATAAAGAAATAGCAAAGTGCTCAAGAGAAGTACTCTGGCACAACTGTCACCACCCCATTTCCAGAGCTGGGTATTTATTTATTTTTAATTTGGTTAATTGTATATTATTTATAATTAATTGTATTTATATTTAATTAGTGGTTGTATTATATTTTTATTAATTGTTTTAGGATTTTGGCTAGCCTGGACCCATGTCAGACCCTAGTGGACCCATGTCCGACCCAGCCCACACCCTCGGGAGACTTATTTTTGGGGTTTAGAATATTTATTATATTTTTAGTGGGTTAGTTGGAGAGATTTGGAGTTAGTTTGAGTGCTTTTGGAACCCGAAATCCAAAACCGAGTTATGGGAGAACATTTTGGACATTTGCCAACTTGTAACCCATTTATTTTGCTTGGCCGGCCCTATTTTCCCATACCCGACCACAAGCACAGCAGGAGCAGCCCCTCCCCACCTCATTTCTTCTTCTTCTCTTCTTCTTCTTCTCCACCCATTTTTCTTCTTCCTTTCTCCTTCCTACTTCAAGTAAGCATCCTTTTCCTCTTCTTTCTTCTTCTATTCTCCATGGTTGCTAACCCTAACCCTACATTTTTCCCTAACCTAGGTGGGTAGAGCCTAGATTTGGTGTTGGAGCTAGATTTGGGAGCTTGGAAGCTAGTTGAGGTGGATTTGGAGCATTTTGGAGATTTTGGCTTGGGATTCCAACTCCCAAGAGGTAAACCCTAATTTTATCCTTGTAATTACTCTTTTATAGTGTAATTAATAGTTTAGAACCTTCCTAAACCCTTAGGCTACCCGTGGGAGGAAGTTGGAACTAGTTTGGTTGAGTTTGGAGACTTTAACACTAGGTTTTGTGTCAATTTCGGGTGGAATCCGAATTTGGCCCAATTTTGGGTTATGCCCTAGGTTAGACGGACCTAGGTAGACGTTGTCGGGTGTCTTGAGGGTGAGTGCGTGTCTCCGTTCGGACACGGGAAGCCGCATCGCGGAGAAACGGGCGTTTCGGGCGAATTTGGGGGTTTTCGTCGTCGCCGATTCTAAGTGCGTGTGCGTTTCCGCCACGGACCTAGAATCGACTCGTTAGTATTTTTTCTAGGATCTAGGCATCGTTTAGAGTGCGTGGGTAAATTTTGGGCCGATTCCGAGTTCGTTTGGTGTACGTTTCAGGAGGTTTTCCGAACCGCGCACCGCATGTTCGTCGAAATGACCGAACGGCCATTTCGACTTGGTTTCCTTGTTTCGGGCTTGTGCGCGCGTTGGGTTAGTATCGGGGAGTGTGTGCTAGAATTCTTGGGCTATATTTTATATATTTATAGTTGTTTGTGCGTGTCGGGGTCGTTGGGCGTGCGTAGCTTGGGCGTTATGGGCGTTGTGTTGTGTGTTGTGTGTGTGTTGTGTTTATATATATATATGTATATATATAATTTTGTTTGTGTTTCTATATATATATTTATATATGTATGTGTTTTTATGTGTTTGTGAGTGTGTATCTGGTTCATTTTATATTCTGTTTCGGCAGTAGATTTGTTTCCATCCGACTGTCATTCTTTAGTTATTTACTGTTGAGATTTAGTTACCTAGTTATTGGTTATTCATGTATATTTGATTTCTGTGGATGAGATTTAGATATTACCCTGTGACTTGTGATTAATTATACCACTGGTGAATTGTGTTCATTATACAGCGTACGCACGTATATATGGTTCCCATATATTGGAGTTGCCATATATACGGGCCAGCTGGCATGGTTACGTGACCTAGTCCTACGTATTTTGGGACTGGGGCGTGACAATGTTTTTAGTGGTGGCCCATGCAGGTCGAGAGCATATTGTCTCGGTTACGTTACTGTACCGAGCAAGCCTGCGTCTCAGAGCATATTGTCTCGGTTACGTTACTGTACCGAGCAAGCCTGCACCTAGGATTAGAGGATAGGATCTCATCCATAATTGACTATGACTTATCTTTCTTCCAATCCATTCTATTTGAATAAATTGCATCCTGCTTGAATCCTGTGCTTCCCTGATAATTCTTTAAGTATAGCCCCTGCTAGAATATAGGAATCCCTGTTGATAGGATGATAATTAGGGTAGTAATCCTATTAAGAACCCAACTAGGGCATTGACATATCATTAAGTTCATACTACCTAATGAACCCTAGTCTTTCATGTTACCTAGTGAACCCTAGCATCACTACCTATAGATTAACTTACCATTATCCCTTGACGCATTTATGTATGACTTGAGAGTAATATAAACACTACTAGGATTAGTTAAAGAATTGACCATAATGTTGACCCTAGTCTTGAGGAACCAATAGAAAATCCAAGATTGAATACTAGGACTGAAACCCCAGCCTATGTTTGGATAAACCAGAGTTTTACGCCAAAGACCCTTTACCCTTGTTGGCGTAAAACCCATTTGACCGTTGTTGGCATAAGAACCAAATGACTTTCCTGTTGACGTAAAAACCAAATTATGCAGAAGATTATCTCCTTTACGCTGCAGTTATAATAACTGCTACCTACGATCCCTTAGTATCCCTTATCCTGCGTAGGACACATCCTAAAAATCACGTAGGTAACTGCCCTGCGTAATCTTGATGATTCCTGAATAAATAGATAACCAGCGTAGAGTAACCTGATTAGGCATAGAACATAAGGATAGGATGTAAGCGTATTTGTTACAGCCTTAGCTTTTCCCAGCCATGACCCAATCTTGTGCATTAAATGCAGAGATACGCCTCGAGCCCTGTGCAAAAAGAAACAGCTTTCTGACAGGACATCTGATTTTGTCTCACCTCAAGCGTATGACTTGTATCCAATCAGTCACTAAACGACAACCTGGGTCCCCGTGCAAAATCATCATCACAACCGACCACTCGATCGTTGTACAATTACTTTTGTCAGATGTCAGAATTCACCAAATTTGACTGACAAACTCATGAGTTACTCGTACAACTTTACGCTGCAACGAATGTTAGACTTTACGCAGGAGATATTTTTGCGCAGATTTTAGCGCAAAACTTTTACGCTCAGACTTTTACGCAGACTATTACGCACAGACTTTTACGCGGACAGCTCTGATACCCCTACTTTATGCGGACTTTCTTGAAATCTCTGTTTTAGGCGGACAACATATAGTGTATACTAAGATTGTAGAATCTAGAAGGCCATACCTCTTTTAGGTCAACTAGCAACTTAGACAAGGAATTAGAATAATAACTGTAGAGATTGTAGAGTCTTTTTTTTTTTGTGATTGTGAATTATGTTGTAATTTCTCTCATCATAATCTAGCATACATATATTTACTGTACTACCTTGACTTATACTACTATTATAGCCTAGTTTTGCAAGCTTATTCTTTATCGAGCTTGTTCATGACACATGTGTTATTGGGGCCTGATCCACTCCACTAATACAATTGTCTATTCAGAATCAGTGTATTACGGTCTGATCAACCTTAGTGCATTTTGATTCGCCCTTCGCATAACTACTTACGTGGATTGAGATATATAGTGGTTAGTAGACAAATGTACTTGCCCTCTAGATATGTCTGAGCATATCGTATCAGTTACGTAACTGTACTGATACGAGCATGTGAATAGGAATTACCAGAATAGCATTTCAATCCACAACTGCTTTGACAAATTCCCATTTGAATTCTTTAAACGCCTTGATCCCCACACACTTCTAATCTATTACATTCCCCTTGAACTCTTGATTACTGTTTTCCGTCTTCCCTTATTTCGGAAAGACGAAACCTCGTGCTTAGTATAAATACGAAGTATATTATTTCTGTAGTCATTTCTGTTTGTTCTTGGGTAATTACCAAACCCTATTATTAGATTTGATTTCAGTATAAACTGTGTTACCCTTAGAATGACCTTCGCTACCTACCAACGTTTTATTACGTTCCTGATACGTGCATCACTATGGCAGCATGAAATTTTTATTTTGCCTCGTAACTTAGGTCAAGTTCAGAACCCAAATATTACGATGAAGAATGTATCATTTTGCTGTCAGGAGTCTAAATGAATTTCACCTGGATAAACAATTGATTGACTCCTGAAAGGATAGCAGCACCTATGACTAGGTTGACTTATTAGGATTAAGAATTCCTATGGACCAACGAGTGTCAAGCCGCTTTCGAGGAGTTGAAGAAGCGACTGACCACAACACCCGTATTGACTATTCCATCCGGATCAGGCGGTTGTGATCTACAGACGCATCAGGAAAAAGTTTGGGATGTGTATTAATACAGAATGGCAAGGTAATGGTATATGCATCTAGACAATTATGAGTGCATGGGAAGAATTTGGAACTTGCAACCGTTGCAATTACTCTGAAGCTAGGGAGACATTACTTATATGAGGAACCAATGGAGGTCTATACAGACCCCAAAAGTCTCAAGTACATCTTCACGCAGAAGAACTTATATGAGACAGATCGTAAGGTTGCACGGCATACCAGTCAGCATTGTACCAGACAAGGATTCTCGCGACCAGAGTTGGTGGTCAACACCATAGAGACAATTAAGTAATGCAAGGACATTAACGAGTAGTGCAAGACAGACAACAGTAGTAGGCAGACCGTCATCATCATCCCTTGGAATTCAAAGAGGACGATCATGTCATCTCGAGGATATCACCTACTAGAGACACCATTCGATTCGGAGGACGCAGCAAGTTGAGTCCAAGGTGTGTTGGACCATTGACGTGCTAGAAAGAGTAGGAGTAGTAGCATATCAACTTGCGCAACCACCTTTCCTTGAGAGAGCACTTGCTGTATTCCACGTATAGCAACTCAGGCGATATGTGACAGACAGCAGTCATGTTCTCAACCATTCGTAGATCACCATCAGGTCGAGCTTGTCGTATCAGGAGCAGCCCGTAGAAATCCTTGATCATCGAGAAAAAAGTATTGAGAAATCAGTCTATTCCCTTGGTCCGCGTGGCATAAAAGCACGGCGCGCCAGGAGAATCTACTTGGAAGCGTGTGGACGACATGCGTAAACGTTTTCGAACCTATTCGTAAACCAAGATATAAATTACTTTGTTAAATTATATCTATTGCCGTCTTTGACTTTTACCCCGGCTTAGTTTTAATTTCGAGGACAAAATTTTTATAAGTTGGGTAGATTGTAAACCCCCTCGACCAGATTTCAGTATTTTCAGGATTATTTTAACAATTTAGGATTTATGGCAATATTTTAAATATTTTGCTTACATATCCTATTGACATGTGCACCTGTCCATCACCTAATTATTTGGAGCTTTACCTTGACTGTCATCCCCGAATAAAGTTCACATACCTGTCATAGACATGTCAGACTATTTCCCTGAATTTTGTGCAACTCCCAGATGCTTTATTTTGAGCCTCGTTTGAGACGCACAAATATCGTTACAAAAGTCCGTATTTATTTCCTAATTAATTTCTTGCTCTTTACCCATCTCTGTACCCCTAGAGATTTGAGGCCCAACATGCACCTGTTTTGGCCAAACAAAAATACGATAATTTTCTACACTGAGTATACTACATTTAGTGTATTGACACCATAGAAAAATTATGACCCTACCTGCCTCTAAATAATTAGAGAACACCGTGCGCAGTATTTATCAATTTAATAAATACGGTGACCCGTATCACCCAGAAACCAGGTCCAATCCCTGCCCAGACTCACCCCCATTTCCCCAGGGCCCTCACATAGCAATTTTCCTCAGTTCTGTTCATTTTAGCATTTTCAGGAATCGGGTGTTTTCCCAGACAATTTCGTAATTGCGCAATTTCTCAAAATAGGACTTTTACGCAATTTATGAAATTACAGGGACTTTCCTGCAAATTTCAGTGCGAGGTGGCACCCCCTCATTGGCCGGTGAACCTGCGCCGTCCATTGGGAGGCAGGACCCACCCGAAAAGATCCCGGAAATATCCCGAAAATATCCACAAAATATCCTGTAAAATATCTTCAGATATTTTACTTAAATTATTAATAAAATTTTCTATAAAAAGAAAAGAAAAGAAATTAAAAGAAATAAAAAAAAACCCAAAACCCTCCCCCCCCCCCGACTCGGGCCGCAGCCACCCCCCCCCCTTCTCGCCGCCAGCGCCGGAGCCCGCCCGCCGGAGCTTCCCCTCCGCTCGGTGAGCCTTCCCCTCCCCTCCCCCGACCTTCCCTCTCTCCCTCTTCTCCTCCGCCAGCTGCCGCGGCCGTCGACCCCTCCGCCGGAGTCGCCCGCGAGCCCCGCCGCGGCGAGCTCCGCCCCCCCCCGTTGGCCGACTCTTCCCCCCCCGACCCCTCGGCCATCTCCTCCTCCTTCCTCCTCCTTCTTCCCCGACGCAGCGGCCTCCTCGAGAAGCAGCAGCAGCGGGCCAGAGCTCCGCCGAGCCCCGGCCAGCCTCGACCCGGTCGCCGTCGCGCCGCCTCCGGCCTGCCCTCGCCGTCCTCCGGCGACGTCCCCAGCAGCCCGAAACCCTAACCCTAGGTGGGATCCGACTCGGACACGCCGTGTCATGTCGGCTCGGACACGAGAAACTTCGTTTCTGGAGCCCTGTTCAGGTATCAATATCTCTCTCCTCGTAGCTCTGTTTCTGATTCTGTCAGTTGCGTCGTGTAGACTGTGTGACCCTCTCGGTGCCCGTGCAACCCGCTCGGAGCATCGCGTCCTGTGGCGATCGCAAAGCGCGATCCAAAAACAGGAAAAACAACGACCCGATTCACCCCGGAACTGAGTACGCCCCGCCAAACGGGACGACTTGGTCGCACGCGGTCTTTACCAAAACGTGCGCGACGTTGATACGGACGTGTAGGAATTTGGAGAAGTTGATTTGGATGTGCGTGCACACCGGAATCAACGCGTATCCGCCGACACCGTCCCGTATCCGTCAGTTCTGGAACACGCTGCAACTTTGTGTATACACGTCGGATCGAGATGAAACTTGCGCCATCGGACTCGTAGCAATACGCTGGTCCTGTGAACCAAGTTTGGTTCGATTCTGAGAACGTTGACAAAATCCCGTATCGTGGGCCCTACATGCTCCACTGGACGGGCGATTTTGTGATCGGCACATCGGAATCCAGATCTGGACATTCCGTTGGGTTCGTATCGACGTTCTGAACTTGTTGACACTAAGTTTGGCGAATTTGGAGACCTTTGACCCTGACACGTTTTTCGGTGCAAAGTAGCCCACATGTGGACCCCGCTTTGACCGGAAACTGTCATTTTTGCCCCTGTATTCAAATTGGACTTAAGGACAGGCGTTTCTAGCTATTTGATATTTTCTGAGACTGTTAGTGATATTTATTTCAGCATCCGGAGACTTTCATTCTGAGGCCATAGTTTCTGACACTTGGTATTTGACATCTGGATATTACATTTACAGCTCTCTTGCCATGCAAGTATACCTTGCCTTGTTATACTGTTTAAATTCAGTTATTGTTAGTTACATATTTATTTATTTTTAATATTATATAAATGTGCGCGTCCGAGAAAACTCGGGTGCAGTCAACGATGGCGTTGACGTTAGGACTTGTGTCTGACCTAGTGTCTAGTAGACCCACCTAAATGGTGTGTATCTGGTTCATTTTATATTCTGTTTCGGCAGTAGATTTGTTTCCATCCGACTGTCATTCTTTAGTTATTTACTGTTGAGATTTAGTTACCTAGTTATTGGTTATTCATGTATATTTGATTTCTGTGGATGAGATTTAGATATTACCCTGTGACTTGTGATTAATTATACCACTGGTGAATTGTGTTCATTATACAGCGTACGCACGTATATATGGTTTCCATATATTGGAGTTGCCATATATACGGGCCAGCTGGCATGGTTACGTGACCTAGTCCTACGTATTTTGGGACTGGGGCGTGACATGGCCGGAGGACAGCGGGTGGAGGTGGCTGCGGGGGTGCAATGGTGGATATCTCGGCCGCCGGATGCAGTGGATATCTCGGCCGCCGGTGTGGTAGGGCCGAGCTGCGGGGAGTCGGGGGGGCTCGACGTCGGTTGGGCAGCAGGGTGGAGAACCGCTGGTTACAGCGGCGGAGAAGTGCCGGAGTGGCTGCGGGATCGCTCTGGCTGGGTCAGAGAGCAGTGGGTTGCAGCGGCGTCGGAGTTGATGGAGATCGGATGGGGCTCGGTGCCGGACTGGTTCGTCGGAGTTGCGGGTGCGGCTCGACGCTGGAAGCAGCGGGTGGAGCTGGTTCCAGCAGGCTGAGCTGTGGGGTGCGGGCTCGACGGCGTGGCCGGAGGGACGGTCAGCCGCCGGAGGACAGCGGGGGGGGGGGGGGGGGGGGGGGGGCGCTGCGGGCCGCCGGATCTCGCCGGCGCGGCCGAAGGGAAGGTCATCCGCCAAAGTTTCTCTCCAGGAAGAAGAAAGAAAGAAGAAGAAGGAAGAATAAAAATGAATATGAATGTAGGGGGCTCGGTTTACTAGGTGGAGGAGGGAGGAGAGAGAGGAGAGGGTGGTTTCCAATGTGCCTTGGGATTAGGGCCTGCATTGGAGAGAGGGGTGAAAGGATATTTTATAGGAGGTTGTGTGGAGGATGGATGGTTGTGATGCTCCCAATTCAAATGGAGGGTTGGGATTTTACATTAAGGGATTAGGTTTTCTTCATGCAAAGGAAGGGGGAGAGGGTTGACTACGGTCAAAGAAAGGGGTAGCCTCTCTATTTTGCCTTGGCCAATGAGGTGAGGATACCTAATTTAATAATTGCAACTAAGCCCCTTAAATTTGGGTAATTGTACAAACACATGAAATAATGGAAAAATTGTGGGGGATTTGGTATTTGGTGTTTTGTAGGGTGAGGGGGTGTTGTGTGTTTGGCATGTGCTTAATTAAATGGGCATTGGGATTAAGTTGGGATTAAAATAGGATTAGTCAAAATTGGTATCCCCGATTTAATTAGAATAAAAGTGACCCGCGCTTTTAAATTAAATAGGGGCACTTGGGGTCAAAATTTAGAAATGACGCAAAGGTCAAAAATGGTGGGGGCTTGGAGTCAGTCTTGGACCTTTTAGTTGGTCCGGCTCAACGGGTTAAGTTGGTATCTCAAAATTGAGGGTAACGACACAGGTGTCCGACACGGAATTTAATTATGGGATTTTGGATACGGGAAGTTGTACAATTAATTTAGGGCACAACGGATTTGATTTTGTGTGACGAAAAAGTCCAGTGCCTAAATTGGCGAGTCAAGTCAGAAGTACAACAGTCTGATGGAATTTATGGGCTAATATTGGGCTCCGAATAATTTAACAATGGTAGGGCGCGCCAAGGGTTTAATTAATAAATAACAAACATATGCAACCCTACTTTAAACCTCAAATATCTACTGCTAAACCAAAATTTTCTAACCCATACCTGACTATCTATAGAATTAATTGAGGGGGTTTACATCCTTCCCAACTTAGAAAAATTTTGTCACCGAAATTAAAAGTAAAGAACGATAATAGCTAAGAGAATTTAAAAACAAGCTAGTAATCAAATACGGTACGTAAATTCGTACCTTGCTCCTCAAATAAATATGGGAACCGCTGTCGAATGGAATCCTCACGCTCCCAGGTAGACTCGCCTGGCAAATGATGCTTCCATGTAACTCTGACCAATCGAATAGTCTGCCCTCTCAAAGTCTTCTCGCTGTGATCGAGGATCTCAACTGGCTGCTCTACGTAAGATAGACTGGGCCCGACTGTAATCTCTGAATGATCAAGCACGTGGCTAGGGTCTACCACATATCTCCTCTGCTACGATACGTGAAATACGTCATGTACTCCTTCTAATGATGGAGGCAATACAAGACGGTAAGCCACTTCGCCAACTCGTTCCAAGATGTCAAATGGCCCGATGTACCTCGGACTCAGCTTGTCTCTGCCTCCGAATCTAATGGTACCACGAGTAGGCGATATCCTCAAAAGTACATGGTCACCCTCCTTGAACTCCAATGGCCTGCGGTGCGCATCTGCCCAATATTTCTGTTTGTCCTGTACTGCACGCAGGTGGCTCTGAATCTGCTTGACCTTCTCTACTGTCTGTGTCACCAACTCTGGACCAAGTATTTGACGCTCTCCTACGTCACTCCAACATACTGGTGACCTATATTTCCTACCATACAGTGCCACACAAGGTGCCATCTGTATGCTAGCCTGGTAGCTGTTATTGTAGGAGAATTCCACCAAGTGTAGGTGGTTCTCCCAAGATCCTCAAAAATCAATCATGCACGCTCTCAACATATCCTCTAATATCTGTATCGTACGCTCTGACTGGCCATCAGTCTGTGGGTGATATGCAGTGCTGAACTTGAGACGAGTTCCTAGGCTCTCCTGTATACTCTGCCAAAAATAAGACGTGAATCTGGAATCACGATCCGATACGATGCTGACAGGCACTCCATGTAGTCATACTATCTGCCTCATATATATGTCAGCTAATATCTCCGTGGACTGTCCAACTCTGAAGGGCAAGAAATGTGCAGACTTTGTGAGTCTGTCTATGACAACCCAAACTGCATCCTTCCCGCTAGGGCTCCGCGGGAATCCTGTGACGAAGTCCATGGTAATGTGTTCCCACTTCCATTCGGGAATGGGAAGTGGCTGCAATAATCCTGTAGTCCTCTGATATTCAGCCTTGACTTGCTGACAAACTAAATATTTTACCACGAATCGTGTAATCTCTCTCTTCATCCTATGCCACCAGAAATGCTTTCTCAAGTCTCGATACATCTTCGTACCCCCGGGATAAATGGAATAAATCGAGCTATGTGCCTCGGTCATCAACTTTTGGCGTAGCTCGCCACTCGGAACATATAGGCGATCCCCACATCTCAATATTCCGTCTTCATGAATCCTGAGTCCCGTCTGCATGCCGGCCTCTGTCCTCTCTCATAGACGTCAAAATCTAGCATCTGTAGGCAGGGCTGCCCTGATCCTCTCAATGAGTATAGACTGAACCTCAAGACTGGCCATCTATCCATCCATGCCTGGCAATACAATCTCTATCCCAAGCTCCTGGAGATCCTCTAGCAATTGCCGCTGAGTGATCAAAAAGTATGCCATGGGCTTCCTGCTTAAGGCATCTGCTACTACATTCGCCTTGCCAGGGTGGTACTTCAACTCAATGTCATAATCTGTCATCAACTCTAGCCAGCGCCTCTGCCTCATGTTGAGCTTCTTCTACGTGTAGACATACTTCAGACTTTTATGATCTGTATAAATCTCAACACGCTCACCATAAAGGTAATGTCTCCATAGCTTTAGTGCAAATATTACTGCAGCTAGCTCCAAATCATGCGTCGGATAGTTCTTCTCATGAATTCTCAGCTGTCTCGATGCGTAGTCTATCACCTTGCCGTGTTTCATCAGTACACATCCTAATCTTCTCCTAGACGCATCACTGTACACTGTAAATCCTCCTGATCCTGAAGGTAGTATCAAAATCGGTGCTGATGTCAGACGCTTCTTCAGCTCATCGAAAGTCGCCTGACACTCGTCGGTCCAGATAAACTCCTCGCCTTTACGCGTCAGTCGCGTCATTGGCGCAGCTATCCTCGAGAAGTTTTCCACGAACCTCCAATAATATCCGGCAAGTCCGAGGAAACTCCTAACCTCTGTAACTGATGTAGGGGTAGGCCATGTCTCAACTGCAGCTATCTTCTCTGGGTCAACTGAGAGTCCATCTCCGGTAATTATGTGCCCCAGAAATGGTACTCTATCCAAGCAGAACTCACATTTGCTGAGCTTGGCGTACAGTCTCTCATGTCTCAGCGTCTCCAACACGATCCTGAGATGTCTCTTATGCTCCTCCTGTCTCTTGGAATATACCAAGATGTCGTCGATAAATACCACTACGAACTTATCTAAGTACTGGTGGAAGACATTGTTCATCAAACACATAAATACTGCTGGCGCGTTGGTTAAACCAAACGACATGACTAAAAACTCATAGTAGCCATACTTCGTCCGAAAGGCCGTCTTCTGGATGTCCTCTCTCTGTACCTTGATCTGATGATAACCAAATCTGAGATCGATCTTCGAGAATACACATGCACCACTAAGCTGATCAAACAAATCATCGATGTGCGGCAGTGGATACTTGTTCTTTATCGTTACAGCATTTAGCGCCTTGTAATCGATACACAAGCTTACCGTCCCATCCTTCTTCGGTACAAATAGAATGGGTGCTCCCCATGGAGATACACTAGCCCGTATGAAACCCTTATCTAAGAGATCCTCTACTTGGACTTTCAGCTCAACCAACTCCTTTGGTGCTAGTCTGTAGACGGAGGAAGTAACTGGCTCGGCTCCTGGAGTCAACTCTATAGTGAACTCAATCTCTCTGTCAGGTGGCAGTCCTGGGAGATCCTCTGGAAACACATCCTCAAACTCTGCTATAAAGTGAGGGTACATCGGTTCACCTTCTGCAATGTGTATCGCTAGGGTAGGTTGGACACCATGCTCTCGGGCTCCCTGAAGAAACTCAAACTCTGGGTGATCTGGGGGTCTAAAGATGACACAACCACGACGGCAATCTAGCGTTACGTAGTATTGGCTCAACCAATCCATGCCTAGGACAATGTCATAGTCCGGCATGGAGAAAACCAGAAATCGGGCACGCATCTCTCGCCCGCAGACAACTACTGAACATGATCTACAAGTGTCGCTAATAGGTACTATTCTACCTCCCGTAAGAATCCTCTTAATCTTCGGAAGGGGTGCGGTGGCTATTGTATGAGTAGCCACGAAACTAGCAGCTATAAAAGAGTGTGTGGCACCAGAATCAAATAGGACTAATGTTGGTAATGAAGCTACTAAGATAGTGTCTGCGATCACTTCTCCGGCTGTCTCTGTCTCCTTTATAGTCATCGCATAGGCCTGACCATGTCTCGGTGCCGGTGCCTTCGGCTGCTACTGTCTAGCCTGCTGGAAGCGATCTTCTTATGGGACCAAGGGTGGCCTCATCTAATTTCCCCCTGGTGCTGGTGGTCACTGTGCTCCAGCTCCTGCGTAAGACGGTCTCGGTCCAGAAGGCTGCTGATAAGGCCTCGGTGCTGGCAAGGCTGGCCGATGAACCATCTGTACTGGAGCCCTCTGGTCTGGGCAATCTTGGACTGCATGATGGTCCGACCCATATCTCAAATAAGCACCCAGCCTTCGTCGACAGTCCCTTAATAAATGTTCCTTCTTGCCGCAGTAATGGCATGTAGGAATGACAGCTCCCTGCTGTGGTGCTTCCCTCTGTTGCTGCTGCTGCTGTACTAGAGGATGCTTCGCAGGTCCCCCCTACGGGGCTCAAACTACTGATGATACGCACAGGAGCACTTCAGGCTGGCCTCCATATTGTTGATGCGGTACTGGCGTCGTGCTGCTAGTAATACCTCAGAGTAAGAGGTAGGGGCTATGGACCCGATAAACCTCTGGGTCTCAAAACTCAGGCCTTCATAGAACTTCTCGACCTTCGCCTCCTCAGTAGGGATCAGGTATGGTACGAACCTGCTCAGGCGGAGGAACTCAGCATTGTATTCCTCAAGAGTCATACTCTCCTGCCTGAGGTTCTGAAATCTGTCCCGAAGCTCTGCTCGGGCAGTGGAGGGTATTTACATCTCCTGGAAGAGCCTAGAGAACTCTTCTCATGTGGCACGGTCTGGTCCCAAATGCTGCTCCTTGGAAAGCCACCAATGATGCGCGTTGCCAGTGAGCTGCATCCTGACGGCCGTCATCCATCGGTGTCTGGGGAGGTCGGTAGCCTCCAGCTGGTGCTGAATGCTGGTGAGCCAAGCGTGGACCTCTGTCGGCTCCTCTGTGCCAGCAAAAGGTTGCGGCATCATACGACGGAAGTCTATGACAGACCCCATCGTCGACTGGTGTGCTGGTGGTGACGCCTGCCCCAAGGCCGTCACGATACTCTCTCTCAGGGTCTCAGCCTGGCGCTGCTGGGCCTGCTGCTGAGCCTGCTGCTGGACCTACATCATCGCATATACCATCTGGAATATCTGTGTCCCATCCATCGGTTGCCCTACGGGGAATGGCATATAGGGCATTTGGGGAGGGAATGGTGGAGGTGGTGGTGGCTATTGCTCCTCCTGACTCGGGATCATCTGATCCTCAGGTCCTGTCTGATGCGGAGTCTGATGCCCGTCTGAAGGTACCTCGGGATGTCCTGATGACTGTCCCATGGGAGCTGGAGTCAACAGAAGGACCTGTTGCAGTTCCGGTTCCCCGGATGATCCTGCGTCACGGGGAACATTGCCCGGCTGTGCGACGCGTCCGCTGCGGAGATTCATAACTCTGAAAAGAAGTTATGACTGCGATCAGCGTTGAGGAAATAAACAAGATGCAAATTGGTAAAAGATATCGAGATAGAGGTATCATGTGAAGGTTTTAAACTTTGTAGATAAGATTCCTAATATCTATTCCTAATTTGCAGGCTCGCTTGGCACAGTCAGGTGACCAAGACGATTTAAATTGGACCTGCATAGGCCACCACAAAAACCTTGTCATGCCCCGGTTCCATAGATAAGGAACCGAGTCACGTGGCAATGGCCAGCAGCGCACTTCGGCGGGCATTCCAATCTAATGGGCCCGTCGGAGTGCTCCTAAGCTGTAAAGTACAATGAATAACCCATCACATAATACATAAATAGTTAATATAAATCTCATCCACCGGAAACAAATATAAGAGCACATAGAGGTAATCACAACAACTAATGTGCAGAAAGGAAATATCCAAGATAAAGTATCAAGTACAAATACTAAAGTAGTCACACGGGAATAAACCCGGTAGTACAAAATACTGGAATGAAAGTAAACAATAAGATAACTTGGAACGGCATCAGGTAACTAGATAATAATATCGTCCCAAGGAAAGAGTCACTACCAGTGATCAGGCGAAGTCCTCAGGAATGACCTCGTCCTCGGCAGTGGGTCCTGCTGCTGGATACGTACCCGGACCGTACTCCTCCGGGTAATCCTCGTCGCCTAAACCTGGAAGGGAACCAGGTCCTCAGAGGGAGGTAACAAGGTACAAAAATACAGCATGCCAAGTAAACAGAAAGTACAAGTCCAATGACAGGGTACTCTATCATAACCAAACAAGTGTGACACAGTTTAAAGACAATGTTCGACGCGTGGGCTATCCAAAATAAAACCGTAGCTCCGGACACGGAAACACACGGGACATACCGCAGCTCCGGGCAAAGAGTCACACGGGTGATACCACTACACTAGATACAAGATCACTATATAAATACAATATAAATATATAAGCGCGTGCAGAGGAGCCCAAACGTCTAGTAAATGTCTTCCCCTTCCCAAGCGGTCAACGATGGTACGCTGAACCTGAACCTCTATCTATCAGTCTTGACACACAGAAATACTCAACAGACGCAACCCTAAGGTCGTCCCAGTCTCTGGTCATGATGTCAGTATCAGGATACAGGAGTCTGGCACGATCACAGTGTATGAGTGTGTCCTGGGGTGTCAATATACTCAGGTACGTACATCGAGGTGTTACGAAACATCTAGCAATTATTCTAAGACGTTACAAAAAACGTCTGCACCCGGTTGTGATCCGGACGCGAAGTATCGAACGTCAACATAAATACGTGCATAATGTACATAAAGAAAAAATAAATATCTGTAAACTGAAATACAGGGTGGCAAGGTATACTTGCCTGCGTGCGGCTGCTGATGATGGGGATCCGGTACCACGTCCAAGTCCTCAGGTCCCGTAGTACCTAGAGATGAGATACAAACCAAAATTAATAATCTACTCCACGTCAAACAGGGATGCGACACACATCTATACCCAAGCTCAGTCTCAGCTACGACTCACAGGGACAAGACGCTAGGGGGGTTGACCAAAGTTGACTATCGGTACAATACGTCAAATCATCTAGTCATCTGTACTACATCATCAAACCATCCTCAAAACACAGTTAACGATTATTAATCCTTTATTTCGTATCATTTTTACCAATCACAAAGTACTACTCTATATTAACCACCTTAAATTTCCACTCCCCAAATTACCGATTAGGGTTTTACACTACACACTAGTCCTCAATCAATCACGTGCTCCTCGGTGTTCATCATAGTTCAAATAAATTAGAATCTTATTTCTCCTCAATTTAATCCTCATTAAATTAATTAGCATTTTACCACCATGTGATATATCTCGAACATTTATTTAAAAAAATTAAAACCTAAATCTCCATAAAAATCCTTTATCATATTTTATAATTTATTTACCACCATCTGATAACGACACAGGTGTCCGACACAGAATTTAATTATGGGATTTTGGATACGGGAAGTTGTGCAATTAATTTAGGGCACAACGGATTTGATTTTGTGTGACGGAAAAGTCCAGTGCCTAAATTGGCGAGTCAAGTCAGAAGTACAACAGTCCGATGGAATTTATAGGCTAATATTGGACTCCGAATAATTCAACAATGGTAGGGCACGCCAAGGGTTTAATTAATAAATAACAGACATATGCAACCCTACTCTAAACCTCAAACATCTGCTGCTAAACCAAAAATTTTCAACCCATACCTGACTATCTATAGAATTAATTGAGGGGATTTACATCTTTTGACTTGAGAAGATATATAAATGCGTACTTTGAGAAATCGTCAATAAAAGTGATGAAATACTTCATTCTGGCTTTTGTGGAGAATTGCTTGAAGTCACAGATATCTGAGTGTACCTACTCCAGAAGATCTGTGCTTCGGTTCACTCTTATGAACGGCTTCCTGACGATCTTCGTCTGCGCACAGACTTCACATTTTTTTACTTCTTACCCCCATATTTGGAGATAAGGCCTAGAATAGACATCTTGTTAATGCATTTACAATGCACATGTCCTATTCTATTATGCCACAACTCAAGAGAATAACCAGAAGTAGAGACTGCATTGATACAAATAAAAGGAGTTACAAGCTACAGTTTAAACATCCCTTCGGTACAGAAAGCTTTTTCGAAGTATGTTCCTTTTTAGGACATCACTATCTGACCAGCATCGATATCCATCCTTAGGCCCATCTTGCACAACAGACTCCCAGAAACCAGATTCTTGGTGATCATTGGTACGAGCTTCACATTCTCCAGTCAAAGTGACTTTCCAGAAGTCAGCTTCAGTACTACCCTCACGATCCCCAGTACTGTAACTTAAGATTTATCCGCCATCGAGACTTTCTTAGAGATAGGCTCGTACTTGGCGAATAACTCATTCTTAGAGCACACGTGACAAGATGCACCA
Source organism: Iris macrosiphon (assembly GCA_036927795.1). Classification (NCBI taxonomy): domain Eukaryota; kingdom Viridiplantae; phylum Streptophyta; class Magnoliopsida; order Asparagales; family Iridaceae; genus Iris; species Iris macrosiphon. Next base: position 160,133,517 of record JAYESA010000004.1, read on the forward strand.
GTGTCCACCCACCAGTCAGTGTCCATGCCATGTGACTCAACCTACGCAATCATAGTAACTAGGTTAAGCTTACCTTGCTCTTTTGATTTATTGTTCGACCTGTAGTCACTCTTGTAGTGGCCCTTCTTGACATATTTGTAGCACGTCAAATCAGTATTTGGCTTTGGCTTGAATTGAACCGACTTCACCTTCAACTGGTTGAAGTCCTTCTTCTTCTTCTAGGAAAAATTTTTATTCCCTTTAGAGTCACTAGCATATGCCATGTTGGCCTTAGCCAACTGCTTGGAAAAGGATTCCAACTTAATTTTCCCTCTGGATTCATCTTTAATGTGAATCCAGTAAAGAAGATCTTCGAGATGGATCTCCATCTTCTTACGGTACATGTCAGTCTTGAACTTGATCCAGCTTTGAGGAAGCTTGGTGACGATAGCCCCTACCATGAACTTATCTTCCTGCTTCATACCCTCTTACTCCAGTTTCTACTGCATCTTCAGAAGTTTCTTGACTTGACGTAACATCACCTTCTCGTCCTCAAATTGCAAACTAAAAAACTTCTTGACGAGATAGATTTGGATATTTTCTCGTAATATTTGTAGTGCTTCTCAAGAGATTCTCAGACAACTCTTTCATTATTCTTCTTGTTTTAGGAATCTGACATCGAGTCATCCATAGCACTGTGAATCAACAACCTGCAAAGGTCATTGTCTTTCTTTCACTTGGAATGCGCGTCCTGCGCCACACCAACTGTAAGCTCTCATCCATCTTCTGGAATGGTAGGTTCAGGATCAACCAACACATAAGCAACTTTGACAAGACGAAGATTCAAGGAGATCTTCCTCTTCCAAATGTTGTAGTATTTGCCATCAAATTTCTCAAGCTTGTGAAAGCTAGTATCAAGAAGGTTTGAGCGGTTGTCCATTCTAACTCAGATCTTGCCTTGATATTGTTAGTCCCAAAGTCAGATCAAAGTAGAGGAGGTCCATAGTAGAGACTCACATAAGAGTTCATCTCTACACAAGTTGGTGTACTGAGATTCACACAAGAGTTCCTCTCCAGTGATACACAACTCCACAGAAGCACTATACCAAGAATAGGTTACAAACTGACTAAAGAGAAAAGAAAAGAGCAAATACAACAAGAATCAGAAAACTTTCTTTACTTTACGTTAGCAAACGCTACAATGAGAAAGAACGAACACAAGAAATGAAAAACAAAGAAAGAAACTCCTACTGGGGTGATCAAAACCACCGGTGCTCAAGGCAAGATTTTTCCTACACGACGATCTGCCCCCAAGATCTAGCAAGTTCACACGAGAACTTCTATAACGCTCTAAGTCACCTTCGGAATCACTCGATAAAGGAATATGTTGAAGGGTGTTCACTAGGTCGCATGCTCCTCTGGTGCTCTCTTGTTTTTCTCTTTCTCAATTTTTCCAACAGACCAAATGAAAGAGGAAAGACTCTATTTAAAGAGGATTTTAGAACTCATGCAGCCTGAGAAAAAACTAGGTCACATACGTGCTGACCGACCAGTTGCCCTCAAACTCGGGTGACATGGCTGTATGCGTCGACCGCACCGCTTGCGCGCTGTACTGCACAGAGCAGACAGCGCCAGGCGTCGAAAACTGTAATCGCATGGAACAGAGAGCCACGTGTCGCCCGTGCCGCACTGAGCCACCAATAGCATTCCATGTCACCTCTATATAGTTTCTTGCCTCATGATGACCTGGCGTAAGGCTCCTAGTAGGATGGCACAGGGCTGCATAGGCTCTTGGCCGCATGGGTACCTGGTCGCATGGGTTCTAGGCCGCATGGGCACCTGGCCGCATGCGCATCGGGCCACATGGTCACCTGGCCGTATGCGCCCCTAACCGCATGGCCCCTGGCAGCATGCGCTCCTGGTCGCTTGGGCTCCAGGCCGCGTAGATCCACGAAGCATGCGCCTGAGCAAGCAATCGTGCATGCAAATCATACATAAAAACATTGTACGAGCGTCATGCTGACATGCTAAGTGCAAAGTGTGCCAACAAAGTGCCACTTTGCGCTCGAGTCCGAGTCTCTAAGCCCCTTCGGGACTTAGCTCATAAGGGAAACTTTTCAAAGGTGGTGACAATATAAAGATTGTCATAATGGGGTTCACACTTAATCCCTCTAGGAAAATCAATCCACATGGGCCACCACACCATGTGCATATACCAATACTAAGCATAGCTATATATTGAGATATATACTTTGGTAGTTTTATAATGTGGGAGTAAAAACTCCCAAAGCAAAGTAGAAAACACCAACACGGTCCTGGCACCCCCCCAACCTGGAATAAAATATATAAATTATATACCTCCAATTGACATAATAATCACGCGCGCATACACACGAGTTCCACGGTAAAGTTTAAAAAATTTCTATTATATATTACTATATACGCGGGAGCACAGCCACGTAGAAGTCGAGATCCCGCCGACCACCGTCCCACTTCAACCTAGATTTTGCGGGAGCTGACTCCCTACCGTGCATATATACCAAATGAAAAGTGCGTCATTAAAGCGCTACTTTGTGTTTTCTCCCATGTTCGACTTGCTAGTTCCTTTTGGGACCCAACTCCAAAAAAAAATAAAAAAATGGATATAATTTTTTTTTATGATTTAAATCTTGCCCTCTAAAACATCTCATCATATCAATCACATGGACTATCACTTCCCATATATACAAGTCAATAAAATAAGAAACGTATATTAAAATACACATTTAGAATTACCACATGAATGTGACATCATTAATTATAGAGAGAAATTTCAAAAACCCTAACATATGCTTATACAATTATCATAAATGATCTATACATGATAGAAATATTTTTCCACATTCAAGACTGGCTAGAGAATGTAAGAAAATACTGTAATCCTAAGATGATGATCATGGTGATTGGAAACAAATGTGATATGCGTAAAAGAATTATGAACCGTGAGCAAGGGGAGCATAAAAGAGAGGTGAGCACTGAGGATGGAGCGCAATTCATAAAAGAAAATGGATTGATGTTTATGGAGACCTCAGCGAAAACTGGACACAATGGGTAGAGCTGCTATATCGTGGACGTCGAAGAAGCAGACAATGCTCACTCATTCCTCGACGGAATATAAGTTTTGTGCATTGCGGCTGCAGCAGATGAAGCAGAGCGACTTCGGAAGCTCATGTATGATCTTTCAGTGGTTGATGCACAAATTCTGACTGTACCATTATACTGCGACAACTAGACGACTACAGTGGTGGCATTAAATGGTCTCTTCAATGGTAAGAAGAGGACTATACGGTTTAGGCACAGAGCACTGAGTGAGCGTATCAAGGATGTAATCATTATAGTAGTTGATGTTCGGAGCCGGGAGATTCTGGCATATTCGTTCACAGAAGATATTATATTGAATAAATGCATCGAGGATGGCATCATTACAGTACTTGATGATCGGAGCCAGGAGGGTCTGGTGGATCCGTTCATGTAAGGCCTCAAGCACCAGATGATCATAAGAACTATAAAGGAGCGTATTACTCTATGCTACCGTGGGGTGACACCACATGAGGTACCTCGACGGTTACAGCCTCGACTTTGGGCCATGTCACAACGGCAGTAGCATCGCATATAGTCAGAGCCAAGCACTATAAAGAAGCGTAGTACTCCATGTTACAGTGTCGATACCACATGAGGTACCTCGACAGGGTAAAGCATCGGCTTTAGACCATGTCATAGCAGCATAACACCATATATAGTCAAGGATACAACATATATGGGCTTGGAGGACTTATGTTATTATGTCTTTGTAATCCTACCATTTAGTTTTATATTATTAGTTTAAAGAGAAATCTACTAGGCATCTAGATATTAGTTCAAGGAAGGATCATTGACTAAAAGAATATCAGAAATAGTAGTAGTCCTTTAAGACATTGAGGGGTTACAGACCCAGAACCACTATTGTCTATTATTTATTCTTTGTGTAGAACAAGTCATATGGGGGGAAGGCTTAGATGTCTTAATGAGTTCTCAGGCATTTTGAATATCTGGTGTGCTTTACAGGAAGTATGGTAGCATAGCACTACAAAGGAACATAAGGATCCATGTTACAGTGGGTCACTCCACCATAAGGTTCCTCGATAGGGTAATGCCTCAGCTTCGCGAGCTATGTCACAGCAACGTAGCACTGCATATAGGCAGGTAGCCTAATATTGTATAATAAAGAGTGGTATGCATTACTACAAAGAGGCCGGTGACCTCATGTTATAATAGGGTGACACCGCCAAGAGGTAAAAGATGTAAATCCTCGGCTACGCGAGCTATGTCACAACGGCATAACACCGTAAGGAAGTGCAAGGCTTTAGGCTGGGTAGTTTGGTATAACAAAGAGGTTGGGACCTCATGCTACAGTGGATAAAACCACGATGAGGTGGAGCCTCGGCTTCGGGCCATGTCATAGCAGAGTAGCACCGTAAGCAAGCGCAAGGCTTCATGCCAAAGACTCTTTAAAAGAACTCACCTAGAATGTATGGAAAGAGATATAGGCCGTTGCTTAAGGGTAAGCTTATAGACGTCCAATATATACACCAAAACTAGGCGTGCACATGGCCTTTAATGTGCAATCGAAAGCACAGTTGATGTCATTGTGTGAGTGGAAAGAATGACAACTATGGTACAGAATTCATGGCTTAGTCCATTCTTGTATCATACTGTTATTTGACCCATGCAAGAAAATTAAAGTCAAACCGATATCTATCCTAATGTATGATGGACATTCACTGTGGAGAACCCTCAACCCATATATTGAGATATGTAGTGGATTGTTAGTGTTTTTGCCTTTGGACTAGTAAAGAATAGTCCTACATTGGCTACACCACCAAGTGGGTATATCAATATAATACTTTATATATGTTGAAGTATGCACATGAGGTATGATGGGGCACATGTGGGTGCCATGTGGGGGTATTTTTCTAGGAGAAAAAAAGGAATAACTCCTCAAAGAAAGTATTTATGCTTTTTATTACTATCTTGGAACTCGAACTCGGGCTATGCAGTTATTACTATCTTGGAGCTCGAACTCGGGCTATGCAACTCGCGCTTGTGCTGATGTGTTGTTGCACGCATGCGCGAGTTGCGTTGACTCCGTTGATGGAGGATTTAGAATAGTAATCCTTATTTTGGGAGTTGGTATTTTAGTCCCACATCGGCTAAGAGTGGAGATGGGGGATTTAGAATATTAATCCTTATTTTTGGAGTTGATATTTTAGTCCCATATCGGATGAAAGAGGAGATTGGTTTCCACCCTTCTTTATAAATAGAGCCCTCGTGTCTCCTTTTGGAGACATATTAAAAAGGCTCAAAGGGGAGTACAGGGAGTCCGTTGGAGTCACACACAGAGGTGACAACGAGCGTTCCAAAAGTTCTCTTGTGAACTTGCTGGCTCCTGGGAGGAGATCGTCGATAGATGACGAATCTTACTTTGAGCAACTGTGGCCTTCACCACTCCAGCAAGAATAATTTTTTATTCTATTTTTTTTCTCTTCTTCTAGTTGTCAAGTTATGTTTCAATTTGTAAGAATCATCTCACTGTTATAGTATAAGTACCCGATATACGGATATAATACGTGTATATCTTGCTTTATGTTTAATTGCTTACTTTATATTTTATGTCATTCATGTATTGTTTAGGTTATTTTTGCAAAGTTTCCCCTTAATTGCATGGTTTGGACCATTGGTCCCTTGGTTTTTGTGTGCATGGCTGTGATGAACCCGGGAGAGGGACATGGATTATGATCTAATGGCCAACAATCAACCATTTGCCTATTTAAGCAAATTAGTTCTCTTTCCTTCACTTTTCATTTCTCCTTCCTTCTTCACTTCTTCAACCTTCACCGAGAGCAACCGAGCTTGGCCTTGGCCATGGGTGACCTTGGTAGTATTAGGCTAGAACTTGACCATAGGTAAGTACATCTTGTCAACCGAAGGAACAACCATAGATCTTGCTTTGATTCTTAGTATAACTTATTTTAATCATTTGATCGGTTTTATTTTTGGGTAACACTTAGAACTTGTCTCATTGATGATTTTATTTTTCTTGAATTTGATTTCTCATGGATCCTGAGAACAGCAAGTCAGAGAATACAAAGTTTGCTTGAGAATGCATACAAAAAGTACGCAAGGAATTCTTGACGCATAAAGCGAAGTTCCAGTGAATGCACTTGTGTGTGTTTTAAAAATTCCTTAGAAAGTGCGCTAAGATATGTTGAGTACTTTGGCGCACTTCTCTACTCCTACGTATATTTTTTACTATGGAAATTCCTTAAAAAGTATGCCAATTCTACTTGGCGTACTTTTGAATGGGTCAGCAAGTCATCAAGAATGTACGCCACTCCTTAAATAGCCAAGTTGGCGTACTTTGCAGATATTATAGATTTGGCGTACTTTGGTGAAACTTTTCTTACCGGCGCACTTTGTTGCTTCTGGAGAATGGCGCACTTTGCTCTGTTGGCGCACAACGTGGCATTCTTTAGATACAACGTACTTTGTAGCCCTTCGTAATTACTTAATGACTAAGCAATAACTTCTGACCATTCTTGAGAATTGTGTTCTCGAATGATATTTTGTCTCGACTGTTGTGTCATGCATTGAGACTTGCATTTTATCTTTTAGTAGACCTTCCCATGCTCTTTATGCGCCAACCCTCCTTTTTGGGCATACTTGAAGAAATGTGCCAAGCTCCTGGCTCGCGTACTTCTATCATTGTGTGCCAAGTTTCTAGAGTGTGATTTAGTATTAATTGTGTGACATCTTTTGCTTAGAGCACTTTGGGTATCAAAGTGTGCCAGAACTGTCCAGACTAGTGATTGTGCGCCAATAGTGGTATTGGCCCATTGTGTGCGAATGTTTTTTTCTTTCCTGATATTATGCGCCAACTATGAATTGATATTTTATGTTCCTGTATGTCCGTATTCTCTTTAATATGCATAACTCTTGGTGATTCTCTGGTTCTCTTTTATCCCGTTATTTTAGTTAATCCTAGTTATTTTCTGAATATGATATTCTTGATATTGATCTTGATTTCGTGACATGATCTAGGGATTGTACACTATAAATGAACTTCTGAATCTTGACATGGAACCAAAAATCCCGATACTGTATTGATAATCCCGATACAGTATTGATAAACCTAATAGTGGCTCTATATAGCGCACTCCTGACTCGAGAATTCTTGTATTGTCCTGATCAAGGCCCTGGGTAGTACCTGTATTGCATGTCCCATTATTCCCGTGGTTGATTTTGATTATGCTTATCAAGCTATTGTCCAGTCTTGCATCATCTATAAGGCAAATTCCTAAGCACCATTGTCAAATTTTTTGAATAAATTATCTATGCTAATAAACTAGATTGATAACTAGAAGCATTTAGGGAAATTTTATGGCTACATACAATCCCGATATCCCAGCGACACCATTGGATTTGGAGCTCTCCGTCATGAGGGACACACTTTCAGCACACCATCGAGTGTTGCTTTACAAGTAAAATATCTATACAAGTTAATTATATTATGTATTATTTACGTCTGGATGATCCGGACAGACTGCAGGGCATGTGGCTGTATAAATTTTTTAAACTGCATGTGTTAGTAACTAGGACTTTGATAACCCTAGTTGGCTAATAATAGTAAATCGTAGGGTAAGATTGGCCATGATTTCTTGATTTACACTCTAGTCTAGTCCCATTCTGATTTATTTAACAACTGATCCAGAAATTATAACCTGAGTACTGATTCCAAATATCCTTATTTAAATACTCTAGAACTGTTTATCTGTTATTTTACCCGATGCACTTATTTAAATGTTCCTTGTGTTATTTTTTATTGATTTGTAAGCATGATGGTTTTTAGTTCCTAAGATTGTCTCCCTTGTGGTACTTGCTATTTTGGGGTCTGACTCCACTGGTTTTGTATGGCCAGATATCGGAGCAGGACCACAGGATATTCCGTACTTTCTGCCTCAAGATGGTGAATACTAGAGCACCCAAGGCCATGAGTGGGTTCCTCTTTTATCACCCACTTGATCTTGTATAATTATTATTTTGAGGCATTTAGCCCCCGAGCACGTGTTTAGCTCATGTTTTGGGACTTGATATTCTAGCCTACAGACATACATGTAAAGTATATTCTAGACTATAGCTAGAGCTGATCATGTAATATGGTACTCTTATTAGTTCTTCATTTTATAACTAGCTTCATGATCATCGGTGTATGTATAGTTTGGTGATCATATATTTTGTAACTTGTTGCTTGATTGAGATTGAGACACCTAGGATTCTTGACCCAGGAATGATTGTTGGTTTGTAGAGTAAAATGTCATATGTCTAGACAACCGTGACTGTATCTTGGGGTATAAAGTACTCTGGTATACATAGCTGGCTTTGTCTACCCTCGATCTCCAGTATTCTGGTTCTGGGGCGCGATAGGGTTTAAGTGGTGGCACATTCAAGTCTAAAAATTCAAAAGTTTGGGGGTTTACCAAATATTTTAGATGTCTCAATCATGTTACTCATTGATATCCTCCAGTATCAAATTTATATCCCTGAAATATTGATTCAACATCTACCTTAACCTCGATCAATTCATGAAAATTGATTTGAGTGTCCAAGTAGGGTGTTTGGGCTCGGTTGGGTTCAACTAGCCAATTGATGGTAAATTTACAATGTCGTTGGTTCGAGATGTTTGTCCATATTTTTGGAGCATGGGGGAGATCAAAATAATGCAACACCCATGTCCCAACTGTACTAGGTACAATCAAGGCCAATAATGTGAGTTTAGTTGGAAGGAAATAGGTCGTGCATTGCTCAAAGTATCCAATCCATGGCAAAGTATCATATATATATATATATATATATATATATATATATATATATATATATATATATATATATATATATATATATATATATATATAAAGGATCCTATAATTTAATTATTTAACTAATAAATCAACAAAATAAATAAAATATATTATAAATTACCAAATTAATCCTATTCCAAAATGAGGAAACTTACAATCTACCCACCTTAAAAGAATTGCGTCATCATAATTAAGAATAAAGCTACTCTAGGAATCTATAAAGACATGGCAACTAAAGGCAGTTCTAAGGTCATACCTACATCTTTGAATAAGTGAGAATAATACTGTCGTATAACATCCTCTCGCTCCCAAGTGGGTTCGCCTGGAGAGTGATGCTTTCAATCTACCCGAACCAGTCTGATCGTCTAATCCCGTAATATCTTCTCACTATATCCAGTATCCCAATTGGTTGATACCCTTCTGGATTTGGTGGTCTGACTCCTCCAACTCTTGTCTGTGGTGCTCCTAGTGCTGGATAAGCAAGCCTAAGTAGCTGTTGGGCTGGTCTCGATGCTGGTAAAACTTGTCGGTGCACCATCAATTCTCCTTCTCGATGCTTCGTACAATCTCTGGCTGAATGTTAGTTTGAACCGCAAAGAAAACATAATCCCAATCTGCGTCGTCATTCCTTAGAGAGATGGCCTACCTTGCTACAATAATCACAAGTAAGGAGTCCTGGTATTGGTGTTGGTAAGGCTGGTCCATGAATCATCGGTGCTCCTCTCCGTTGTTCTATACAGTCACGTGCTGATTGCTGTTTCGATCTGCAAATAAAGCATAGTCCCAACTTGTGCCTGCACTCGCTCGCATGATGGCCTTGCTTGCCACAATATTGACATATAGGAAGTATCAGTAGGGTTTCTCTGGGTGGCTGGTGCATGTGAGGTCTGTTTGCAGCACCTCCCTGTTGTGCTCAGTCTGGTGCTAGTGCATGCGGCCGCTTCTGGCTGGACTCTCTTCTGTTGACGTATTCCATGCATCGAGCCATGGTAAGGACGTTCATATAAGAAGTAGGTGCAACTACGCCAATCAATCTCTGTAACTCAAAGCTCAATCCATCAAAGAATTTCTCCGCCTTCTCTTTTTCTGTCGAGATCAGAGTAGGGGCAAAGCGACTCAATCGTATAAACTCCGTATTGGACTCTTCCATTGTCATATTGCCCTGAGTGAGGTGATTGAACTTATTTCGAAGTTCTTCTTTAGCAATAGATGGAATGTACATCTCTTGGAAGAGTCTAGAGAAATCTTCGTAAGTAACTCGGTCTGGTTCGAGTCGTTTCTCCTCAGTGAGCCACCAGTGATGCGCATTGCCTGTCAGCTGCATTCTGAAGGCAGTCATCCAACGCTCCCTCGGAAGTTCAGTTACTTCCAGTTGATGCTGGATGTTAGTAAGCCACTCATAAACTTCGGTGGGCTCCTCCTTGCCAGAAAATGTACGTGGCTTCAATTGGTAGAAAATCGAGATGGATCCCGTCGTTGGCTGTCTAGCTGGTGGAGTTGTCTACTCCAGTGATGTCACTATATGTCCCTCAGGTTCTCTGCCTGGCATTGTTGGACCTCCTCCTGAATCTGCTGATGAGATTGCATCATTGCATAGAACACTTGAAATAACTGATATCCATCCATAGGCTTCCCTGGCTGGAAAACTGGCATCGGTGGTATCTGTGGAGTGAATTATGGTGGTGGTGGAATATCGTCTCTCCGGAACCTCGAGACGTGCTGATCTGCCGGGTTGCTTTGTTGAGTTGATGGATCTCCTCCCAATGGCATCACCTCGTCGTCGTAAGTAACCACAACACCTTACGGTGTATCTGTGGGAGTCTTATCGCTAGTTTTTGGATCCATTACTCTGCACACAAAGTAATCTATGAGGATCACACAGATGAATTAAGGCATGATGCAAGTCAAGAAATTAATTCGATTTAGAGGTCAAGAACGTGTCAACATGTGGATAAGATCCTAGAAGTTCATCATATCCTATTTGCAGGCTTGCTCGAGTTCCGTAATTAAAATTGAAGTAATATATTCATAGACTTTCATGGGCCACCATAAAACTATGTCACGTCCCAGTCCTAAAATACCATGGGACTAGCCACGTGGCAATGGCCAACATCATAACTCCAATGGACAAACCCAATTTAATGGACTCGTTATAGTGTACTTAAGTTGTAATATATATAAATAAGCATCTATAACACATATCAAAGTTTATATATATAATCTCATCCATAATCAGAATCACAACACAAGGGATAGTCCAGTTATAAGAATAATAAAAATAAAACTATCCATCAATAAGTGCAGTATAAGAAAAGTTGCGGGGAACAACCTGTCATCAAAATAATAATAAGAGAAATAAACCAAGTACATTTGTTCAGTAGTCACTAAGCCAAGTCTAATGTCTAAAGAATACTAAGCATAAATAAATAAAGAAATAGCAAAGTGCTCAAGAGAAGTACTCTGGCACAACTGTCACCACCCCATTTCCAGAGCTGGGTATTTATTTATTTTTAATTTGGTTAATTGTATATTATTTATAATTAATTGTATTTATATTTAATTAGTGGTTGTATTATATTTTTATTAATTGTTTTAGGATTTTGGCTAGCCTGGACCCATGTCAGACCCTAGTGGACCCATGTCCGACCCAGCCCACACCCTCGGGAGACTTATTTTTGGGGTTTAGAATATTTATTATATTTTTAGTGGGTTAGTTGGAGAGATTTGGAGTTAGTTTGAGTGCTTTTGGAACCCGAAATCCAAAACCGAGTTATGGGAGGGCATTTTGGACATTTGCCAACTTGTAACCCATTTATTTTGCTTGGCCGGCCCTATTTTCCCATACCCGACCACAAGCACAGCAGGAGCAGCCCCTCCCCACCTCATTTCTTCTTCTTCTCTTCTTCTTCTTCTTCTTCTTCTCCACCCATTTTTCTTCTTCCTTTCTCCTTCCTACTTCAAGTAAGCATCCTTTTCCTCTTCTTTCTTATTCTATTCTCCATGGTTGCTAACCCTAACCCTACATTTTTCCCTAACCTAGGTGGGTAGAGCCTAGATTTGGTGTTGGAGCTAGATTTGGGAGCTTGGAAGCTAGTTGAGGTGGATTTGGAGCATTTTGAAGATTTTGGCTTGGGATTCCAACTCCCAAGAGGTAAACCCTAATTTTATCCTTGTAATTACTCTTTTATAGTGTAATTAATAGTTTAGAACCTTCCTAAACCCTTAGGCTACCCGTGGGAGGAAGTTGGAACTAGTTTGGTTGAGTTTGGAGACTTTAACACTAGGTTTTGTGTCAATTTCGGGTGGAATCCGAATTTGGCCCAATTTTGGGTTATGCCCTAGGTTAGACGGACCTAGGTAGACGTTGTCGGATGTCTTGAGGGTGAGTGCGTGTCTCCGTTCGGACACGGGAAGCCGCATCGCGGAGAAACGGGCGTTTCGGGCGAATTTGGGGGTTTTCGTCGTCGCCGATTCTAAGTGCGTGTGCGTTTCCGCCACGGACTTAGAATCGACTCGTTAGTATTTTTTCTAGGATCTAGGCATCGTTTAGAGTGCGTGGGTAAATTTTGGGCCGATTCCGAGTTCGTTTGGTGTACGTTTCAGGAGGTTTTCCGAACCGCGCACCGCGTGTTCGTCGAAATGACCGAACGGCCATTTCGACTTGGTTTCCTTGTTTCGGGCTTGTGCGCGCGTTGGGTTAGTATCGGGGAGTGTGTGCTAGAATTCTTGGGCTATATTTTATATATTTATAGTTGTTTGTGCGTGTCGGGGTCGTTGGGCGTGCGTAGCTTGGGCGTTATGGGCGTTGTGTTGTGTGTTGTGTGTGTGTTGTGTTTATATATATATATGTATATATATAATTTTGTTTGTGTTTCTATATATATATTTATATATGTATGTGTTTTTATGTGTTTGTGAGTGTGTTAGTGAGTGCTTGTGTGATTGTGTGAGTGTGTTAGTGAGTGCTTGTGTGAGTGTGTAGGTGAGTGTGTGTGTGAGTGTGAGTGAGTGTTTATAGGTATATATATATATGAGTTTATGTATATATGTATATATATTTATATATATATGTATTTGTGTGTGTGGTTATGTATTAGTGAGTGTGTGTGTTAGTGTGTGTGAGAGTGTGTGTGTGAGGGTGTGTGAGAGTGAGTGTGTATGAGTGAGGGTATATATATATATATGTTTGAGTGTGTGTGTGTATATGTATATATATATTAGTGTGTATATATATATAGATATGAGTGTATATATATATATAGGTATGTGTCTATATATGTATAAGTGTGTGTGTGTTTATGCATAAGTGTGTGTGTATTTATATATGTTAGTGTTTGTGTGTGTATAAATATATATGTGGTTGTGTGTGTGTGTGTAGATATATAAATATATAGAGTGTGTGTGTATATATATATGGTTGTATATATATATATATATATATAGATATATGTATATATATGTGTGTCTGTATGTGGTTGTGTGTGTGTGTGAGAGTGAGAGGGGGGTGGACTGAACAGCAGCAGCAGCAGCAACAGCTAGCAGCGAGCAAGGGAGAGAGTGATATGTATAGATATATATATATCTATAGTTAGATAGATAAATAAGTTAGATAAATAAATAGATAGATAGATAGATAGATACATATGTAAGTAGATAGCTAGATATAAATAGATAGATAGATTTATGAATAGATAGATATCTAGATACTAGATAGATAGTTAGATGGATACATAGATAGATAATAGATGGATAGTTAGATAGAATGATAGATAGATGGATAGAAATATAGATAGAAACATAGATAGATAGATATATAATAGATAGATAAATTGATAGATAGACATATAGATAGAGGTAATAGATAGATAGATAGATAAGTGGATAAATAGATAGATAGTTAGATTGCTAGATAGGTAGATAATTAGATTGTTAGATACATAGATAGGTAAATAGCTAGATGAATAGATAGGTAAATAGGTATATGATAGATAGATAGATAGATAGATAGATAGATAGATAGATTAATAGATAGGTATATATCTAGATAGATAGATATTAGATATCTAGATATCTAGATATCTAGATAAATACATAGATTAGATAGATCTATATATAGATACATATAACTAGATAGTTAGTTAAGATAGAAAGATAGTTAGATAGATAGATTCATAAATAAATAGATTAGATAGATAGATACATAGGTAGATAAATAGATAGCTAGATAATTAGATATCTATATCTATATGCATAGATATATACATAGCTAGATAGATAGTTAGATATTTAGATATAGATATATATATGTATAGGTAAGGTATGGTATATATGTATAGGTAAGGTAAGATACATAAGGTATGTGTATATGTGTATATATGAAGATACCTAGGTATATGCCTATATGTATTAGATATCTATATTTTAGCCTAGATTATAGCTAGATATATATGTTTAGGCATAGTTAGTTAGCTAGAGGGGTAGTAGGGTTGAGTTTAGAGAGGTATCTTAATACCTTGGGATACCGAGGTATCTCAATACCTTGAGATATCCAAGGTATTGAGTTTCGAGCGGGGTATTTGAGCAATAGCCTAGGAATAGTATTAGAGTGATTTTTATATGCATATGTGTATATATTTACGCGTGCCAGCATAGGTTTTAGAGGGTATAGGCGGGGTATATAGCGTAGGGTGAGGTATCGGATACCGAGGGTATCCCGGTATCTCAAGGAGGCGAGTTTGAGAGTTTTCTAGCTTAATGAGCTCGGATTGACCTAGAATTTTAGGAGCACCCTAGTTTGACCTAGACTTGACCGTAGTTGACTCGGTTGACCGCCAAAGTCAACCTTTGACCTAGTTTTGACCCAGAGTTGACTTTTTGGACCCAGAGTTGATTTTTTGACCCAGATTTCACCGGTTTGACCCGATTGACCTAGAACGACCCTAGAAGCCTATTTTTAGTTATTTTATATCTGTTTAACTCATTAGAAACCTGTTTAACTTTACTTTTCGCATAGGTCGTTGCGACACCGGTTCGGATCGCCAGTTGCTCAGGGCGTCAGGCGAGTACATTCTCTGATAGTTTTCATTATCTGATGATTATTATGATTCAGCTTCTAGTATAGTATCATCTGATTATTCTGGCACAACACGGGACACTGACTGATATTTCTGGATTCATTTACTTGCGACACGTACATTTCATGTTTCTGGCCTCTATTCTGGAATCACTATTGGCATCACCTACAGGCATCACCTACAGGCATCACTCATGTTCAGGCTGGACTCATCTTGATTTACGTGTTGGGTCTTGGATCCACTTGTACTAGTCGGGGCGGGGAAATACTCGAGTAGACATGTAAACATTCCCATCTGGAATCATCAGGAATCACTCCCTCTGGTCTAATCTGGAATGATAGCAGCCGCGCACCTAGTGCGCGGTGAGCCGTACTTACCCCTAGCCGTTTACATGTCGAAACAAGTATTTCAAAGACACCGAGTTCATTCTTTATAGTCTGGACTCACTTGCATTCTTGTTGGTCTCACTTACATATTTCTGGACTTGACTCACTACATGTATTTCATGCTGGACTCACTACACGTTCATGTGCACGGACTTGATCTTAGCTTAGATTTCCTGTATCTTGCAGTTATTACTATCTTGCTCTGATATTCATGCATCTTTACCTTTATGCACCAGTGATGTATATTTTCTTGTTTCATACTTGCTTCATTCTTCTTGCTACTTGCTATAACTATTTTATAGTTTTTATCATTTAAATGGAACTGCTGTTAGAGATGTACTTGCTCCAGTCCTGACTGGACATATTTTTCAGAGTATCCGGAGGAGTGGTGTCCGACGTTTTATGGACCTGAGCCTGTCGATGGTGCAGACAGGGACCCTCTAGTTTAGGAGTGATTTTCGGGTTGGTAGCCGGGATCACTGAGACCTTGTTGTTGTTTTATTAGCTTTAGTACCGGATTTGTCTCCGGTTTTGGATTAAGACCTTGTTTGTATATTATTTTGGATATTGTTGTATTATTATTTGATGTTGTGGTTGTTGTAGTAGTTGTTGTGGTTAGACTTTATAGTTGTTGGACTTCTTGTTATCTTATCATGCTTAGATTCGTGATTGAGTACTTGATTATCATTATGATATTGCTCCTCCGTTTGGAGTTGAGATCTTGGCAGATTTATATATATTTGATTGCGTGGTTGCCCTCCTTTTGGAGAGGTCATGGCAGATTTTTTTGTGAGTTATCTAGATAGTTGACCTAGACAGCGTTCTACCGCCGATGCTGTGGCGTAGGCTGGACGTACCCACGACTCATGCCCGATTTTCCGGGTGCGGGTCGTGACAACAACCTCGTCCTCTGGTGCAAGTACTGCTCCAATGTCAGCTCATGTCCCATAAACCTTGGGGTAGCTCTCATCATCTATGCCTAGGGACATAATATGTATCCAGGTACTCAGGGGACATAGCAAGGTACAATAAACACTCAAGCTAATGTAACAATAAAGAATAAACATTGTGCTTAGGGTACCTATCATAACCAACTAAGTGAATGCAATTGAGAACGTACTCTTCCGCTAAACCATCGGGGCCTGTAGGTCTCATAGACACGACAGTAGCACGTAGTAGTAGTAGTAGTAGCAGCAGCAGCAGCAGCAGCAGCAGCAGTAGTAGTAGTAGTAGTAGTAGTAGTAGTAGTAGTAGTAGTAGTAGTAGTAGTAGTAGTAGTAGTAGTAGTAGTAGGTACGTACAGGTCCTGTCAAGGTACCTGCAGCACTATAGGGCCCAAAGCGCAAGCAACGGTAACATGTATTGTGTGGTAGCTCAACGGTACGGTAGATTCTTCCCGATCCCCATGTATCTTGTGTCTCATGTCTATAACACGCAAGACGAGTACTAACTATGTCTCAAGTCAAGAAAGAGGATTCAATCAAGTAAACTAATCATATATCACGTGTCATGTCCTAACACAAAAGCCAAAATTATTGAATATCTCAAGTAAGGCCTATGTATATAAGGGTCATGTACATTGTCCTACGGTATATCGTGCAAGAGTTTCACGTATAGGATATACGATGATAATGCAGTCTAACGATACCCGATTTCGCATATGGAAGTAGGCACCCGAATATACTTCAGATGCTGAGTATCATAACGGTCCTAGGATTACAACAAGTTCGAGCAAAGACTAGAAATAGAATCTATAACTAGTAGTAGAATTAAGCACAAAATACTGAAACAAAGGCAAGATACACTTGCCTGATGTTTGTTGCTGCTGTATTGTCTGACTGGTGTCCTCAACCGAAGGTGCAACAAATCCAAGTTGTCCAATTATAAGATATTATAATCAAGACACCATCTAATTTAATTAACATAAAAAGAATAAGATTGTTTGTACGATGTCAGCTAGTATGGTGACGTTCATGCCAATAATCCAACAGTTACGGGTCATGGGCCAACGTGCCAATAACCACATAGCATGGCACTATCTAGTATATTGTAGGGTCTCGTTTATTGTATTTTCTTATGTATATATAGACACCTACATGATTTTTGATACGTGTAATCCTATATATACACATATATGACACGATGTACCAACACTCGCAACAACGCTAAGCTATACCTCGAATATCCATGTCGGCCCTCAAACACGCATGTTGATATCCATTAATATCAAATAAAAGATGAATTAATTCTTGAATATTTATTTATTTAGTAAAAAATACCAAAATAACCACCGTTGCATGCACAAAGTTACGTTGCTCGTCAACTAGGTGTTCTAACTACTTTGGCAACTAGTTTGTGCATGTAAGATTGCCAACTTGCATAAAAGATTCAATTAACACATAAAATATAATAATTAATATTCTAAAACTTATTATTAATTTATGTAAATTTATATTTTAATATTAAAATTACAATATCTACCAAAACTAGGTTATTATGGTTTACACATTGCCATGTATTAGTTTTTGTGCCATCAAAGAGCAGTTTTTATGTAAAATTAGAGTTTAACTTGCATAGGGGTTCCTTATTTGTCATCTAAAATATTTATGAGTTCTCACAAGAGTTTTTACATGGAAAAAATAATTATTTAAAAGAAATTACAAAACTTACGTGTTCTTGATTAAGACAGAGCTTCTTCTTGCGACACGGACCTTTTGAAGCGCCAAACGGATTCCAAACTCCACAAAACTTGAGAAAACTCTTGGAGTATTCAAATAAGATGTAAATCTAGGATTATTAGGGATTGTTTATGCTATTTACACAGCAATATGGCTGTTGCAACCAGCAGCAATTTTTGGCCTTTGGAGGGGTCTTCGAATCTTCTAGGAGGGTTGTAACACCTTAGGAACTTGTGTGGGGGCTTGCAGATGAGAGAGAACTGAAGTAGAGGGGGATTAGGGGGGTATTGGGGGTCGTGATGTTGGGAGAGGGGGTCGTCCAAGAAGAGGGAGGAAGTTAGGGTTAGGGTTTGTGAACGAAAGTTGCTATATATATATATATATATATATATATATATATATATATATATATATATATATATATATATATATATATATATATATATATATATATATATATATATATATATAATAGTTTGGTTGTTGGGCATTTTTGGTTGGGTTTGCAATGGGCCCTAAGCTTTATTTCATACCTAAGAGGCTTGGTTTAGCCATTAATGAGGCTTTGGGTGCACTTGGGTCTTGTTGTTTTGGTCTTTCTTTGGTTTGAGTGCAAGTGCACAAGATGGTTTACTTTCGGTGTCCCAAAGAGGGTATTGGTTGTGTTATTAGGTTGTTGTGCATGTACGAGGGTTAAGTATGAAAAATATATATAAATAAATAAGGGATGAGTGTGGGATAGTGTACATATCTTATGAAAATTCATTTGAGTATCCATGTAGGGTATTTGGGCTCGGTTGGGTTCAACTAGCCAATTGATGGTAAATTTGCAATGTCGTTGGTTCACGATGTTTGTCCATATTTTTGGATCATGGGGGAGATCAAAATAATTCAACACCCATATCCCAAGTATACTAGGTACAGTCAAGGACAATAATGTGAGTTTATTTGAAAGAAAATAGGTCATGCATTGCTCAAAATATCCAAGCCATGGCAAAGTGTCATACATATATAAAAAGGATTCTATAATTTAATTATTTAACTAATAAATCAACAAAATAAATAAAATATATTGTAAATTACCAAATTAATCCTATTCCAAATTGAGGGGGCTTACACTTTGCTGACCCAGTCCCAAGTATTCTAGCAGTATGCGCAGGTCCAAGCTCAAGTACTAGCCAGGCAAGGAGGTCCGCAGCAGTGAGGACCAGCACCGAGAGGACGAGGTCAGGCGATGGCACTCAATGTAGAAGAGCAGTTAGCTTCTAGTGAAGCTGTGCAGGTACCATTCTCGTCAACTCTCATTCAGCTTCAGTATTGTATGATTCTGGTGCATCACATTCCTTTATGTCTGCACGATTTGAGACATGAGTTAGATTGGACCCCGAATCCTTATCAGTAAGACTCAATATACTTACTGATAACGGTATCGTGGGAGTAGATATAGTTTATATCTCGTGTCGAGTCATAGTGTATGGGAGAGATTTTCTCGCTAGACTGATAGAGTTTATGATGGAATGTTATGACGTCGTCCTAGGAATGGATTAGTTGAGTGCTCGACACGCATCGATATATTGCCATGATGGCAAGATTGTCTTTCGTATCCCTGGAGTGAAAGAATTTTTAGAGGAGAGATGGAGTCTCCGTCAGCAATAATGAGAATGGCAGTAGCAGAAGTACAATTCCCCAGAGTGGTCAGTAAGTTTCCAGATGTGTTCCCAGAAGAACTTTCAGGCATGCTACCAGAAAGAGAGATCGAGTTTACCATTGATCTACTTCCAGGAATAACACCAGTATCAGAGAGAGTCTACAGGATCGCACCATCAGAGTTGAAAGTCTTGTACCAAATGATTAAAGAATTAAGAACCAAGGGATTTATTCGTGCTAGTGGATCGCCTTGGGGAGCCCAATGCTACTTGTGAAGAAGAATGATGGAATGTCATGATCATATATTGATTATCGTACCCTCAATGCAGTAACCATCAAGAACAAGTATTCCTTGCCAAGGATCGATGACTTGTTCGATCAGCTTAGTGGAGCAGTAGTGTTTTCCAAGATTGATCTGCGGTCGGGATATTATCATATCAGAGTCAGAGAGAAGGATACACCCTAGATGATGTTCAGATCAAGATATGGACATTGAGAGTTTCTAGTAATTTCCTTTGGAGCAACCAATGTGCCAACAGTATTTATGGATCTCATTAATCGTATTTTTATGCCATACTTGGACAAGTTCGTGATTGTGTTCATTGACGACATTTTGGTGTACAGTCGAAGTGTGAAGCAGAGCACGAGCAATATCTTCGTGCAATTCTTCAAGTCCTTAGAGAACATAAGTTATATGCCAAGTACAACAAGTACAAGTTTTGGCTTGACAGTATTTCATACTTTGGGCATATTATTACTAAAGGAGGAGTTGAAGTGGATCCCCAAAAGATAGAAGCCGTTGAGACATGGCCAGTTCCCTGAACAATTGCAGAAGTTCATAGTTTCCTGGAACTAACATGATTATCGAAGATTTATGTCAGACTTTTCTACAATTTATGCACCCTTGACACAATTGACTCGTAAGAATGTGCGCTTTGCTTAGACAGATGAATGTCAAACCTCTTTTAAGAAGCTCAAGCAGAAGTTGATTACGGTACCAATTTTGACTTCTTCCAGATGGGTCAGGTGGGTTTCACCATATATTACGATATGTCAAAAAAAGGACTATGGTGTGTTCTTATGTAGCATGGCAAGGTTATAGCTTATGCATCTCGGCAGCTTTAAGACCATGAGAAAAATTATTTGACGCACGACTTGGAGTTAACAGCAATTTTTTCGCACTGAAACTTTGGAGACATTATTTATATGGAGATCGAGTAGAGATTTTTACCGATCACAAGAGTTTGAAGTATATCTTTACCCAGAAGGACCTCAACATGAGGCAGAGGAGATGGCTAAAGTTGTTGACAAACTACAACCTTGACCTTCAGTATCACCCTTGGAAGGCCAATGTCGTAGCGGATGCTTTGAGCCGGAGAGAAAGAGCTTATTTTATTACGACTCAGCGAAAATTTTTAGAAGAACTTCAGAAGATGGGCATATAAGTAGTATTACCTGATAACACGGCATTGATAGCTGGCTTTCAAGTTCAATCTAGTATTGTGGAGAGGGTCAGAGCAGTGCAGTCCACAGATGTCAAGCTTCAGCGACTCAGGACAGAGTGTAAGAAAGGATGTAGACCCGAACTAAGCATTCACAGTAACGAAACTATTCGATTTGGTAATCATCTTTGTGTACCAAGTAGAGATATCCGTCAAGAGATCTTGTTAGAATCCCACAGTTCTCATTTTTTTGTTCACCTGAGAGAAACGAAGATGTATAGAGACATTCGTCTGTATTTTTGGTGGAAAGGTATGAAGAGGGAGATAGCCTGATTTGTCTCTCGGTATTTGGTTTGCCAATAGGTTAAAGCTGAGCATCAGAGACCAACATGACTTCTTCAATATTTACCAATTCTCGAGTAAAAGTAGGAGCATATCACCATAGATTTTGTGACTGGTCTTTCTAGATCCCCAGCTGGCAGAGATGCTATTTGGGTAATAATGGATCGACTTACAAAGTTTGTTCATTTCCTTTCCTTCATAGTAGGACAGTCAATAGAGCAGTTAGCCTGGATGTACATGAATCAGATTGTCAGACTTCATAGAGTACCGGTCAGCATCATATAATATAGATATTCTATATTCACCCCTCACTTTTGGCAGAGCCTTCAGCAGAGTTTGGGTACCCGTTTGAAGTTCATCTCAACTTATCATCCGCGGACAGATGGCCAGTCAGAACGTACCATCCAGACCCTAGAAGATATGCTTCGATCATGTACCCTTGACTTTGGTCGTTCATGGAAGGATCACTTACACTTGGTCAAATTCTCTTACAGCAACAGTTATCAAGGAAGTATCCAGATGGCACCCTTCGAAGCACTGTATGACAAAAAGTGCAGATCCCCTATACCTTAGGATAATATTGGTGAGAGACAATTGCTTGGTCCCAAGATAATAGCCCAGACAGTTGAGTTAGTCAGAAAGATCGTAGAGCATCTTCGAGTAGCTCAAGATCGTCAGCGATATTGGGCCGATTAGTATCGGCAACCTCTTGAGTTTTCTGTCGACGACCATGTATTCCTTCGGATTTTGCCTACCCGAGGGGTCATCAGATTTGGTGTACGAAAAAAGCTTAGTCCAAGGTATATAGGTTTATTCGGTATCCTTGAGCGAGTGGGGGATGTTTTATATCGTCTTGCTCTTCCGTTATCGCTTTGTTAGATACATAATGTTTTTCATGTATCCCAGTTACGATGGTATGTACCAAATTTAAGTCATATCCTAGATTATTCAGAATTGATTGTTGGTACCGACCTTTCATATGAGGAGAGGCATGTATCTATTTTGGACCGGAGATATAATATTCTTAAGAATCGAACTATTCGGTTAGTCTGAGTTGCTTGGGGGCTGTAGAAGCATGAAATACGCTGGAGAATTGTACGCGTATTATACAGGCAAAACCCCCAACATATATGAAGTTCGCGTAAAACAGATCTTCAAGGCTGTATGGCATAAAATATGACTTCAAAGCTACACGCGTAAAACAAAGCCTCAGAGATGTTTGGCGTAAAGAAGAGCTTCAGAGCTGCCCGCGTAAAGCAGTGCTTCAAGGCTGTTTTGGCGTAAAAGGTTACTATACCCTCCGGCGTAAAATACGTTTGTTTTTAATGCAACGAAAAGTTGTACGAGGAACTCTTCGTATTCCTCGAATGAATCTATCAGACAAAACAGTGAACCTGACTCCTGACAAAAGTACTACACGACAATCGAGAGGATGGCTGTGATGATGATTTTGCACAAAGACCCAGACTGTCATTTAGTGACATATTCTTGATATAAGTCATGTTTACACATTCAAAGAATATACTGCCTATGCCACATGGGCAGAAATGAGCCTTTACGCTCAAGATGAGACAAAATCAGATGCCACGTCAAAAGTTGTTTCTAGTACAGAGCTCGAGGCATATCTCTACATTTAATGCACGAGATGGGGGCAGATCTCTGCATTTAATGCATGAGATTTTGTTCTATTTTAAAATAAGTAGGAAAGCTAAAACTGTGACTAATACGCTCACATCACCATTCTTGCATTTTACGCCAACCTGGCTATTTTCAACTATAGGAGTACACCGTATGCTATCTCCTCGAAATACACCAACTCAGCCATATTTGCAAAGGTACATGATAAGGCTATTTTGCCCAGAATACGCTCAAGACCTCAATCATGACAGATAATTGGCTATTTTATGCTGGTTGTCTGTTATCCATGAATCCTCAAGTTTTACGCAGAGCTTGGCTTTTACGCCAACCATCTTTACGCAAGGTACAGTTATCTACGTGGCTTGCTTGCCGTGATCTTCGAGAAGCAGTTATACACGTTATCTTATAATGGGACACGTGTCACACGCATATTCAAAAGGTCATCCGAACGTGGGTAGCAGTTATTATAACCGCCGCGTAAAAGATGCAACTCTCTTCACCGTTTGGCTTCTACGCCAACTGGACAGTTATTGTGACTGATCTCTATAAATAGAGACCCCTGGTCATAGGGTATAGGGATCGAGGGAGCAAGACACACACACAGAGATGGATCAAGAGATCAGAGAGAGAGAGCAGAGAGTGTTGATTGACAACTTTGGCAACGAGAATTCAATCCCACTTGCAACCTTTGAAGCTTCTTCTTCTTCTACATCACTTCTTCATCATCGTGTGGTCCAAGGGATAAAGTGATCGACCGCAGATCAGACTCCTATAGCAATTTTTCCCCAGAATTATTTTTTATTGTACTTAACATCCTCGTATAGGATTAATTATACTCTTTTTCTTGTTTGTAATCAAAAAAGAAAGATTTCGTATAAACCCTCTTCCTTATTTTTTGTTTATCACCAAACAGGGGCATCACTCACTGGACGAGTCAACTTAGGAGCGCGGGGATGATATCCAAGCTCGATACACATATTTGTTTGACTCATGAGGTATACTTGTTCGTATATCTCATACCCTAATCTTGTCTTGTGAATACTTGTCTTATTCTAGGATTATGCTTGATTCTCGTATGCCCTTAATTACCTTGATTGTATGTCCCCTGATTTTTTGCTAGACCCCGGGCCTTATTAAAATTTCGAGAATAAAATTTTCTTAGGAGGTGAGAGTTGTGAGACTCGTCTCACTGTTCTAGTATACGTACCCGATATACGCATATAATATATGTATAGCTTACTTTATGCTTTATGACATTCATGCATTGTCTAGGTTGTTTTTGCAGAGTTTCCCCTTAGTTACATGCTTTGGACCATTGGTCTATTATTTTTCATGTGCATGGCTGTGATAAACCCGGAAGAGGGACATGAATTATGATCCAATGGCCTAAAATCAACCATTTGCCTATTTAAGCAAATCTTCTCTTTTTTTCACTTTTTTTTCTTTTATTTATTTTTTATTCTTCAGTTCTTCATCCTTCACCGAGAGCAGCCGAGCTTGGCCATAGCCGTGGGTGACCTTGGTAGTATTAGGTTATAACTTGACCGTAGGCAAGTACATTTTGCCAACCGAAGGAATAACCATGGATCTTATTTTGATTCTTAATATAACTTATTTTAATCATTTGATTGGTTTTATTTTTGGGTAACACTTAGAACTTGTCTTATTGATGATTTTGTTGTCCTTGAATTGGATTGCTCATGGAGCCCAAGAACAGCAAGTCGGAGAATGCAAAGTAGGCCTGAGAATGCATATAAAAAGTAAGTGGGGAACCCTTGGCACATAAAGCAAAGTTACAGTGAGCGCACTTGTGTGTTTCAAAAATTTCTTAGAAAGTGCGCCAAGATATGTTGAGTACTCTGGGTGCATTTGTTGTGGTGCCCCATTCCCCTTTTTTGGCGTGACTAAGAAATTCTTTCGGTATCATTCGATCGGGATAGATTAAATCAAGATCTTTCCCTTATTATGGATTTGCTTCTTCGAAATCGATTCCCATATTCAGTGGACCGTGTCCCAAGGATAGACTTAGCAACAGAGTCAAGAGGGACCTCTCCGCTGCAATTTTTTTGCCTAGTTTTTGTTGTCGCCTTATTGCTTCCGTGCTTTTGAGTTAGTTTTTGGATTTGCATTTTCTTGAATGATTTTGATGGATTTCATTGCTTTCGTTCGTTGAACTGCACTTTCATTTCGAGCTCGAAAAGCGGAGAAGAGGTATTGATTATCTGTTTGTGGCAATGTAGGTGATCGTGCAGTAGATATCATGCGAGCGGAGTCTTGAAGCACCTCCTTCCTTTTTTCTCTCCAACCAACTTCTGAGTGGCTATAATTTAATTAGTTGACCCTTCTTCCAAGTCTTCACATCTAAAATATTGCCCTATTGATTTTTTCATTCAGACGATACCATAATAACTAAAAGATGTCAAGATAAAAAGGAATAGACTTGGATTACTTTATGCTTGTCAATCAACATGTGAACGGTTACCTTGTCGCATGCTAGTTCTTTTAGAATGTTCTTCATTATGCTTTAATCCTAGTTAGAATATATATACTTCTTCTATGATTGTGCTATGTATAGAACACACATTACTAAACAATAAACTAATCAGGAAGACTATGCAAAACAGATCATGCCATGTAACTTGTCTCATGCTTGTATTGCCTTAAACTGCACCATTTGATAACTTAGTATTAGACGTTGTTTGGTTATGAACAACTTGTGCACAAGGTTTCTGGCTTCTACAGACGGTCGTCGGGGCACTGGGACCGATCCGATCCGGATAAAACATTCTGAATATTCGTCTGTAGAAGGACGAAATGGCATGTAGCGGGTCTCGCCACCTGCGTTGCATACCATATCAGTCCCATGATTATAACTCATCCTTTATGGCATTATACCAGTGATCCCCCTAGTATATTTCAACTGTACAAGGTAACTATGTCTTTGTGTTAGGGAAGGTCATGGTAAGTTTTGTGCAGGTGGTTCAAACGGGCAGATAAAAGTCACCGAATGGTGGCATATTTATTTTTGTAAACTTCCATATCTAATGTTTTTTTGTAAAATTAAGTAAGGCAAGA
Source organism: Iris macrosiphon (assembly GCA_036927795.1). Lineage (NCBI taxonomy): Eukaryota > Viridiplantae > Streptophyta > Magnoliopsida > Asparagales > Iridaceae > Iris > Iris macrosiphon. Next base: position 160,159,711 of record JAYESA010000004.1, read on the forward strand.
AACAATATATTGATTGGTATAGTTGGGTTATCACTGTACCACGTATTTACAGAAATAAATTAAGGCAAGAAACAACATATTTATTTTGAGTACAGCAAGTGCAGTATCTGCACAGTGCAAACCAAGCAGAGGCTGCAGCAAGAAGGTGGAGCAACATGCTACTGCACAGTGACAATATCAGTGAGCAATCACTGATATTACTGTAGTAGAGGTATCACCAACAGCCAGTGCGGCAATTAAAGGCAGTATCAGCCCGAAGGAGCACTACAGTGCTCAACATCATAGAGATGTGTATTAGCACGGGTACAAGGGAGTATCGAGCAGTAATGTGCAGTGCACAATTCAATCAACAGGGAGCAACAACAGGGAAGCCCAGTATCTAGCTGCAGAATAACTGTGCAAGAGGAGTTACACAGTAACAGTATCCGTATCAGTCCAATATTCAGGTATCTGTTCAATAGTTTTAGTTGGTAGTTGGATTTTGGGGTTTATGAGGTATTGGTTTAGCAGGGTATTTTAGTAATGGTTTAGTTTGGTTTTGGTTAGTGAGTTTAGATGAGCTAGTTTAGTCAATCTAGTGTATCAGTTTAGTTAGTAAATAGCTAACAGTTAGTGTAGTTCAATAGTTATTTAGTTATACACTTGTTTAGGTTAATATTTAGCTAAAGTAACTATATGTACTAGGATGTATATATTAATAGATTAGCTATATGTGTGTATGGATCTATGTATGCTAGCAAGTATATGGGTTACTAATATGTAGGTATTACATGGATACATATTATATGTTAGTAGTTTAGATACATTATATAGTTAGTACTTGAGGTATTATGTATATGTGTATTAGTATATTGGTTAGGGGTTGCTATGTATTATCTATATCAATAGGGTGTGAATTACCTTGGGATACCAAGGTATTGGGTCAATACTCAAGGTATTGGGCTTGGGTATCGAGATAGGTGTGATATGCATTGGTGCAAGGCCAAGTTATCATATTTCATTGTTTTGATATAGATATTAAGAATATTGACTTGTATATATATCTAAAATACTATTTTCATATATAAAAACTTGCGTATATTAGGATACGGCTTTTTGAGTATTTCATAGTATCTTAGATTAGCTTGTATAGTTTAGTATCATAGTGTATCGACCTAGTGCCCTAGTGTTAGACTCTTGCAACCTAGATTTAATCTGTTTGACCTAGAAATGGCTTTATGACTTAGAATTGCATCAACTTAACTTACTTTTATTCCCTAACCTTGTATTTATGCAACATACCATATATAGGTCTGTGTGACACCAGCTTGGGCATCGAGAGACACACCTTGCTCAGGACTTTAGGCGAGTACATTTCTCTGATAATTTTTAATTCATAATAGTGTATATATGCATGTTCTAGAATTGTATACTTGACACCGATATAGTAATTTTATGGACTTGTACTATATGGATCCCGTCAGGAGATGTTATCCCCTACCGTTTTTAGCGGGTACTCGTGTACATATATTTTATGTGTATATTGGGTATTGATTTACATTTTGCGTTCACACACTGCTCGTGTTCAGTGTGCTTATGCGTGTACACCCACTGCTCGTGTTCAGTGGTTATGATATTCGTTTACACCTACTGCTCGTGTTCAGTGGTTATATTCGTGTTCATAGCGTGTCGTGATTGGATCCATTGGTATTAGTTGGGGATGGGAGAGTAGGAGTTGATTATGTGATCAAATCCCCATTGTTACATCGTGTACATTCTGGTTTCATACCTCACTTGTAATCATCTTACCTGATTATGTTCACCCAAACCGATTACATAATGAACTTGTATTCTGAGGCACATTAGTTAGATTGCATTTACTTCATCATATTGCAGATATTCATATTGTTGTTCTATATTCTCATACATTACCTGTATATCTATTGTTCATTCATTCATATATTAGTGATCTTGTATTTCATTTCTATTATCTATTTTATATGCTCGATTATGTTATTGAAACTGCTTTCAGAGGTATGTACTTCGCTCCAATCCTGACTGGATATATTTTTCCAAATGATTGGCTTCAAGAACAGTGTCCCACATTCTACGGGCCACAGGACGTCGTACCTTTAGAGGATACTCCTATAGACCAGGAGGACTTAGTTGCAGAGCCCGAGGAGGTCTAGTTTATTTGTGTTGGCATGTATTAGACTATTATATTTGTGGGGATTCACAGTTGTATATTATTTCAGATTATGGATTGTATCTTATTCTTTCCTTCGCTATTCCATTCTTACTTTATCTTCCTTAGTTTGTTTTGTGATTGAAATTATTTATACTTATGAGATACCATATTGCTCCCCCGTTTGGAGTTGAGATGATTGACAAGTACCATGTTATATTGTTAAGATGTTAGATAGTTAAAAATGACCCAGACAACGTTCTACCGCCGATTCTGCGGCGTAGGCTGGGTGTAACCACGTACTCGTGCCCGAATATCTGGGTGCGAGTCTTGACATTTTTTTAGTGGTGGCCCATGCAGGTCTAGATTCACAATTTAGCAATATCGTAGTTGTGCTCGCCTAGAGTACAACTATGAGCCTGCTATAGGAAACAGGATTTAGGCTGAGAGTTACTCAATTACACCTAGAAAAATTTCAAAATCTATTTTGCAAATTCTTATCTATTGAATGTTTACTTTGCTTGAATAAAATTCTGTCATTCTTTGATGATATCGTATCATATTCAATATTGATTCCTTATTTCAATCTATCTTCAGGATGCCGCCAAAGACGCATTTCAAGCGCTCAGGTATCGCGACAGCACGATCAGTCACCTCATCACCCTTGAGGGCAACACCCTTAGATGATGTTCCAGAACCTAGCTTCCAGAGATCAGCTTCACCGGTCCAGGTGGGCGTATCAGCAGCAGCTTTCGGAGGTGCTCCACCTCCAGTACCGAGGACAGCGCAAACAGTTTTCGAGGATCTTCCACCCCCACCACCAGTAGTCGATCAGATGCAAATGTTCACACTTTTTCAGCAGATGATGGATGCGCACCAGCGATAGTCAGAGGTCCTGCGACAGAGCATAGAGAATGCTCACCATATCACACTTGCAGCAGTTGAGAGAGCTTTCCCAGTCTAGCCATAGACGGCACCACCTCAATTTATTCCTCAGCAGCCGAGGCCGGGTACCATCATAGACTTCAAAAGGATAGGCCCGAAGGACTTCAGAGGCACAAAGAGGATCCTCTATGCGGATAATTGGATCGAGGACATCGAGGGGAACCTGCGGCTGGCGCAGATTCCAGAGATACTATAGATAGAGGCAGCGGAGTGTATGATGTTCGACATTGCCTTGATATGATTCCGGACAGACCCCAGGATTGCAGTAACAGGACTTACTTGGGAAGCCTTCAAAGAGCTTTTCAATGAGAAGTTTTTCCCAAACGTGGCTCTTACATCCTTATAGAGCCAGTTTTAGTACCTCGTCCAGGGAGGTATGTCAGTGGACGAGTATGCGGCAGAGTATTGCCGACTAGGTCACTTCGTGGAGGGGAAAAACCCTAGAGGTAGAGCCAGAAAGTTCAGGAAGGGCCTGAACCGGGAGGTCAAATTCTACACCAACGGAGATCCTACTGCCACCTTCGGGGAGATTCTCATATAGGCGCAAAGAGCAGAGGATGACTTAAAGCTTGGCTCTAAGAGGCTGAGGGACACAGGAGGATCCAGTACCAACACGGGTCCAGCGAAGAGGCCTCATTTCTAGCAGCAGTACCAGAGACATTACCAGCACCAGAGGCAGCAGTATTATGGGCCATCTAGAGCGACGACACAGTAGATGCATCAGATCTAGAGGGCAGTAGTTCCTTGTACTTTCTGTAAGAAGCAAGGACATGGATGGGAAGCATGCAAGATGAGGCTAGGCCAATGCTTATTCCGTGGATCGGGAGATTATCAGTTGAGGGCTTGTCCTAAAGTCCCAACTCGTCCAGTTCAAGGCGGAGGTCAGGCACAGAGGGCACACGCTAGACCACCAGCGGGACAGCAGCAGAGAGGACCTCTACCACCGCAGCAGCAGCAGTTTGCTCAGCATCAGCAGCAGAGAGGTATGCTGCGACAGGGGCGAGCTTTTGCCTTAACTGTCGTAGAGGAGAAGCCGGTTGGCAATGTCATCTCAGGTTCAGTTTATCTCGATTCCTTTCCAACTCACATTTTATTCAATTCTGGTGCTTCTCATAGTTTTATATCTGTATCTTTTGCTCTGAGACATCATCTTGAGTCTGAACCATTGGCGAGGACTTGCAAGATCATGACCGGGGGTGGCATTATCTTGGTTAGTAATATTTGCAAGAATCAGAGAGTTTCTTTATGAGGCCGAGACTTGAGCGTATGTTTACTCGTAATGCCACTTCCTAGTTACGATATAGTACTCGGGATGGATTGGTTGAGTAGGCATCATGCTAGTATCAATTATTGTGGAGGCAAAGTTTTATTTTAGACGCCAGGAGAGACGGAGTTCGAGTTCGTCCGAGGAGCAGAGCAGAGCGAAGGCAATTTCTATGAAGCTTTGGTAGAAGAGCAGGAGCTGCCACATTCGCTGATTGCAGAGTTCATGGATGTCTTTCCAGAGGAGTTATCGGGGTTGCCACCAGACAGAGATGTAGAATTCTCTATAGATTTGGTGTCAGGCGCAGAGCCGATATCTCAGCACGTCTATAGAGTAAACAACAGCGAACTGGCAGAGTTGAAAAATCAGGTGGATGAGTTGCAAGACAAGGACTTTATCCGTTCCAGTTCATCACCATGGGGTACTCCGGTACTTTTTGTACCAAAGAAGGATGGGTCAGTACGTATGTGGATCGACTACAGGGCACTTAACAACCTTACTATCAAGAACAAATACTCGTTGCCGCGGATTAACGACTTGTTTGACCAGTTGAGCGGAGCGAAGGTATTCTCAAAGATAGACTTGAGGTTGGGGTACCACCAAGTAAAAGTGAAGAAGGAAGACATCCCGAAGACAGCTTTCAGGACTCGTTATGGGCAGTTCGAGTTCTTGGTGATGCCGTTTGGGTTGACTAATGCCCCGACAGTGTTCATGAACCTGATGAACAAGGTGTTTCATCAGTACCTGGATCAGTTTGTTATAGTCTTCATTGATGATATTCTGATATATTTGAAGACCCCAGAGGAGCATAAGAAGCACTTGAGGATAGTTCTGGAGACCCTCGGGAAGGAGAAGTTGTATGGCAAGCTATCAAAGTATGAATTCTTCCTTGATAAGGTTGAATTCCTCAGACATGTTATTACAGGAGATGGAATCTCAGTGGACCCAAAGAAGATTTCAGCAATTGAGTCATAGTCTACCCCGAGTTCAGTAGCAGAGATCAGAAGTTTTCTTGGATTGGCGGGCTACTATCAGAGGTTTGCTCAGGACTTTTCCAGACTTGTAGAGCCGGTGACTAGACTAACCAGGAAGGACGTGGAGTTCCTCTAGACTGAGGATTTTCAGTCAGTATTTGAGGAGCTGAAGAGGAGGTTGACTACAGCCCCAATCTTGACATTGCCATCAGGAGCAGGAGGATTTTCCATATATAGTGATGCATCGGGAAAGGGTTTGGGTTGTGTGTTGCAGCAGCACGAGAAGGTGATTGCCTATGCTTCCAAGCAATTATGCTCGCATGAGAAGAACTATCCTACCCATGATTTGAAGTTGGCAGCAGTTATCTTTGCTCTCAAATTATGGAAACACTACTTGTATGGAGAGAGAGTGGAGATCTTCATTGACCATAAGAGCTTGAAGTACATGTTTACACAAAAAGAGCTCAACATGAGACATCGGCGATGGTTAGAACTGATGAAAGACTTCGATATTTTCTTGCAGTACTATCCAGGGAAGGCCAACGTAGTCGCGGATGCCTTGAGTAGGTATCCCGTGGCATGTGCTTGACTAGAGACATATATTTATTGGCCGATCTTGACAGTTTGTGTCACGCCCTAGTCCCAAAATACGTAGGACTAGGAATACGTAACACGCCAGCCGTATGTATACGAACTCCAATATAAGTAAACCATATACACACGTACGCTGTACATGAATATCCAATCCACCAGTGGTAATATACTATCTTAATAAGTCACACGCAATCTATATCTTATCCACAACACAAATAGATAGATAAATGGAAATAAATAACTGAATATCAAATAAGAAGTCTCAAAGTATGATAGTCGAATGGAAACAAATCTACTGCAAATCGACTATACTAAAACTACTAAAGAGAGAAGATAATCAACTCTAATATAAGAATAAATATCTAAAAAAGAAATATCAACTAAAATCTCTAATAGCTAAAATGAATCACAGATAATCCGAAGATAAGGCCTCCTCTGTCTGATAAGAAGCGTTGGGTCCAGGTCTGTACTCCTGTGGATACTCCTGCTCATCTGTATCTGGAAAGATACTAGGTCCTCAGAGGGACGTAACAAGATACATAATAAAATGCCAATAAAGTACTAAAATGTAAACATCCAATGGGGTTGCCTAACCGTCTAAGTGAATGCAGTTTGAGAACAACTTTCCAATACGTGGGCTATCTGGCTAAAATGGGATTGGCATGGTTCTCTTGGAGATCTAGGGGCCTAAAAAGTATGTCGTCTTTTGAACGCCAGAGGCCGCCTGATAATATATAATATATAGTGGTCATCACCACCCGTCGCTCCGGCGGAGCGTCTGGGCGAACAAAGGAAAGTGAAAAGGAGCCAAAACGCCTTACTTGTTGTTCTCTCCACCATATGCTCTAATCATGTCACATCCATGACACGATAAAACCTCTAAATAACTGCAAGGTCTACTAGCATACAAAGTTTCTATCTGCAGTTATCCCTATCCGTCGTACGACCTATAAGTACCAGTGGCCAACCGAGTACGCAAGTCCGTGTCCTACATGTGACTCACACTCATGTAAGAATAGTGTCATGGCCAATGAAACATAAGATGTCTCATGATAATGGGGTGGTCTCATAAAGTAGGTCTAATACATATACATAAATAAAAACAGAATACGACGACACCGTCGTTGCACCCAAGTTTTCTTGGACGCGCAGTTTATATAACAGTTAAAATAAATGAACTAAAATAAGCAGAAATAAAACATGCATGCATCATATAGAATATAAACAAAGTACAATGGCAAGGTATACTTGCCTGGCAAGAAATCTGTATAATGTAAGCGTCCAAATGTCAATGACACAGGATAAGAAACTAATGGCTCTGAACAAACGTCTCTAGATGCTGAAATAGACATCTCCAACATTTTTGGAATCAGCAAAATAGCTAGAAATCACTACCCTTTCGTCCAATTTGGACACAGGGCAAAACGGTAATTTTGGGTCAAAGCGGGGTCCACATGTGGCCCACTTTGCACCAAAAAGTGTACCAAGGGTAACAGTTTCTAAATGAGATAAATTATAGCTTAAACAAACTCTAAAGGTCAGTATGAATTCAACGATATAACCAAATATGGATTCTGGTGAGCCGAACAGAATTTTGCCCAAAAAGTCAACCGTGGGGCCCGCCAATAAGTGACTTGGTCAACTATCTCAGAATTACGTAAAAATTAGGTCACAGGACCAGCGCGATACCACGAGTCCAGTGCACATGTTTTGTCGTATTCTGAGGAGCGTGCACTAAATGGCGCAGGGTTTTGCAAAAGTTGCGATACGGGGAATTTTCTGCGGATACGGGCTGATTCCGATGCGCATACGCGTCCAAATTAGTTTTTGTGAAAATCCACACGTCTAGGTATACTGCACGCACCTTTTGGTACACTTGATACATGACGGGGCGGTCCCGTTTGGCGAAGCGTGCTCCGTATCGCAATTTTAGAATTTGGAAAAACTAGATATTTTGGGTTTCCATCTAATTTATTTTAACATACAGCAGCTAATAACTTATTGTATTTGACAGAAAATAAACTAGATTAGGTGGTCTTAGCATACCAAAAAGAAAAATCGAATTCGGATCTCTGTGGTGGGAGATACGAATCCGTGAACATAGGTAGTTACCGCAGTTTTTTGTGATCCCAAAAGTTATTATTTTTTGCCAACTTGGTCGCTATTTTTGCCTAGGTTTACGCATTGTTCGAGATAAACTAATATACAGATATTGAAGGGGGTTAAGTCGTGAATATACCGGTGAAGACAGGATTGAGTTTGGTCGAGCGGGGGCACTGGAAACAGGGCTTGAACGCAGGTAAGTTGCAGTTCAGAATCTGTCACGGCGCGGGGTCACGGTCGGCCGTGCGGCGGTTCTCCGGTGGGTTGCGGCGGCTCTGGGCACTGGCGGCGGTCGACTTCTCGGCGGCGCAGTCGAGGGTGGAGTAGGAGTGAATTAGGGTTAGGGTTTATGAGTTCATGATGTATATATAGAGGGAGGGGTCGGGTAGTACACGCGGCGCGAGGAGTAGCTGCCGCTGTTGTTTCTCTTAGGCGGGTAGCGGGTTTGGTTGGGGGATCTTAACGGGTAGGTTTAGGATATAGGGTTTGGGTAGCTTAGTATGTGGGTTTGGGTATCCATTAAGGTTTTATTATTCATTTTCTTTTTCTAATTCTTTTTTTTTTCTTATTCATTTCTTATCTATTTTAATTTTTTTTTTCTTTTCTATTTAAACTATATATATATATATATATATATATATATAGAAATTTCTAGAAATTATATTAGTGCTTACCATTAAGCTATCAACTGTCCACAGGGTCTCCTACATGGAATAAATTAAAAAACATTTATAATTGCTCCATAAATCCTCTAAAGTACCAAACACCTAAAATAAAAATTTAAATAAATTCTATTTTCTCTATTTAGCTTATAATTACTATAAATGAATTAAATAATTAATTAAAAATGTTAATACGATTTTTAGAATTATGAGTTTTATATTCTACCCAACTTATAAAAATTTTGTCCTCGAAATTAAAACTAAGCCATGATAGAAAGTCAAGGATGGTATAAGATATAAATTAACAAAGTAAATTCATACCTTGGTCTACGAATAGGTTTGGAAAACGCTTGCGCATGTCGTCCTCGCGCTCCCAAGTAGATTCTCCTGGCGCGCCATGCTTCCATGCCACGTGAACTAAGGGAATAGACTGGTTCCTTAATACTTTCTCTCGACGGTCAAGGATTCCCACAGGTTGCTCTTAGTATGACAAGCTCGGCCCAATGGTGATCTCCGAATGGTCGAGAACATGATTGCTGTCTTCCACATATCGCCTGAGCTGCGACACATGGAATACGTCATGTACTCCTTCCAGTGAAGGTGGTAGCGCAAGTCGATATGCCACTTCTCCCACTCTCTCTAGCACGTCAAATGGTCCAATATACCTTGGACTCAACTTGCCGCACCCTCCGAATCGAATGGTACCTCTGGTAGGTGATATCCTCAAGAAGACATGATCGCCCTCTTTGAACTCCAAGGGACGACGATGAAGGTCTGCCCACTGCTTCTGCCTATCTTGCGCTGCTCGCAAGTGTCCTTGTATCTTCTTAACTATCTCAACGGTGTTGACTACCAACTCTGGTCCCAGAATCTGACGTTCTCCCACGTCACTCTAACACACAGAAGACCTACATTTTCTTCCATCTATTTCTTCAAATTGAGCCATATGGATACTCGATTGATAGCTATTGTTGTAAGAAAACTCCACAAAATATAGGTGGTCCTCCCATGATCCTCCAAAGTCTAACATACAAGCCCTTAAAATATCCTCCAATGTCTGAATAGTACGCTCTGACTGCCCATCTGTCTGTTGGTGATAAAATGTACTGAACTTTGGACGAGTTCCAAGATTCTTCTACATGCTCCTCCAAAAGTGCCATGTGAAACGCAAATCTCTGTCTGATACAATGCTGACTGGTATGCCGTACAATCTCATGATCTACCTCATGTATAAGTCAGCCAAAGCTTCTGTAGACTGGCCAACTCTAAAAGGTAAGAAATGTGCTGACTTGGTGAGTCGGTCCACTATTACCCATACTGCATCTCTCCCACTTGGACTCTTGGGAAAACCCGTGACGAAGTCCATAGTGATGTGATCCCACTTTCACTCTAGAATCGGAAGTGGTTGCAATAATCTTGCTGTTCTCTGGTGCTCCGCCTTTACTTGTTGACATACTAGACATTTAGCTACAAAGCAAGCTATCTCTCTTTTTATTCCATGCCACCAAAAGTGCTATCATAAGTCACGATACATCTTGGTATCTCCAGGATGAATAGAATATATTAAACTATGAGCTTCTATTATCAGCTCCTATCGAATCTCTCCATTGGGAACATATAGATGATCACCACATTGTAATGTCCCATCTTTATGAATGTGCAATCATGTCTGCTCTCCGACCTCTGTCCTTTCTTTCAATCTCCGGAATCGGGCATCTGTAGGCAAAGCTGCCTTGATCCTCTCTACTAGTGATGATTGTACTTGTAAGTTGGCTAGTGTCCCATCAGCTTTGGGTAATATCACTTCAATGCCAAGCTCTTGTAAGTCCTCCAATAATTTCCTCTGTGTTGTCAAGAAGTAAGCTGCTGGTTTCTGGCTTAACGCGTCTGCTACAATGTTAGCCTTGCCTGGGTAATAATGTAGCTCTATCTCAAAATCTTTCATCAACTCAAGCCATTAACGCTGTCTCATATTTAACTCCTTCTGCGTGAAGACGTACTTGAGGCTTTTGTGGTCTGTATAGATCTCCACTCATTCCCCATATAAGTAATGTCTCTATAGCTTTAGAGCAAATACAACGGCTGTAAGTTCCAAGTCATGAGTTGGATAATTCTTCTCATGCACTCCTAACTGTCTAGAAGCATATACAATCACCTTGCCATGCTGCATCAATATGCATCCCAAGCCTTTCCCTGATGCGTTACTGTAGATCACATAACCTCCTGATCCTGATGGAATAGTCAATACTGGTGTTGTAGTCAGTCGCTTCTTTAACTCTTCAAAAGCGGCTTGACACTCGTCGGTTCATATGAATTCTTGATCCTTACAAGTCAACTAAGTCATAGGTGCTGCTATCCTTGAGAAGTTTTCTATAAACCGTCGGTAATATCCTGCAAGTCCAAGGAAACTCCTCACCTCCGATGCTGCTTTAGGAACAGGTCATGTCTCGACTGCCGAGATCTTCTCTGGATCAACAGAAATACCATCTTTCGTAACGACATGCCCAAGAAATAAAACTCTGTCCAAGAAGAACTTATATTTACTGAGCTTTGCATATAACTGCTCTCTCCTCAAGGTCTCTAGAATAATTCACAGGTGCTTTTCGTGCTCCTCGTGGCTCTTCGAATAGACAAGTATATCATCTATGAAGACGACCACGAACTAGTCCAAATACTGGTGGAAGACTCGATTCATTAAGTCCATAAAGATAGATGGAGCATTGGTCAATCTAAATGGCATAACCAGAAACTCGTAGTGTCCATACCTTGTCTTGAATACGGTCTTCGGGATGTCCAGCTTCCGTACCTTTACCTGGTGATATCTCGATGTCAAATCTATCTTCGAGAACACCTTGGCTCCACTGAGTTGATCAAATAAGTCATTAATGCATGGCAAGGGGTATTTATTCTTTACAGTCACTGCATTTAAGGCTCTGTAGTCAATGCACATACGCACAATATCAAAAGTTGGCATAGGAAGGACTAAGATTCGGGCGTGCATCTCTCTGCCATGAATTACTATAGGACACGATCTACAAGTTCGACTAACATGTACAACTCCTCCTCCGGTGAGAATTCTAACACAACTAGGTAAAGGTGTAGAGGCAATATTATGTTTGGCAATAAAGCTAGATGATATGAATGAGTGGGTGGCTCCCGTATCAAACAATGTCATAGCAAGAAAAGTAAAAGCAAGAGTAATACCTACTATGACATCAATCTCCTGATCCATGTCATCCACTTCTAATACAAAAGGTTGTCCGTTCCTCTGTGGTTGTCCATAACTGGCCCTCATGAACTAATCCTCCTGAGTAGGTAGCGGTGGTCCTCGCTGAAATCCTCCTGCTGCTGGGGGTCGAGGTTCTCCTGGTCTAGCCATCTGTTGAGCTGGCTTTAGTACTGGAAGCGCTAGTCTCTGAACTGGCGGTGGAAGTGTCAATGTTTGCTGTGTTAGACAGTCTCTCGCCAGATGTTGTCCGAAACCATATCTCATACACTGTCCCAAACGAGTCTGACAGTCTCTTGAAATGTGTCCGCGTCTCCCATAATAACTGTAGTGGGGCTTCTTCGTATTCTGGTACGGTCTTGCTCTGTGTTGGTATTGTTGTTGCTGTACAAAAGGACATCTGATAGGTCCTCCTTGTTGCGTCCTTGCTGGTCCCTGATGTGTCCTTGCTGGTCCTTGTTGTGTCCTCATTTGACCTTATTTTCCTTTACTAATGGTCTCTTGCAATCTGGCTTCTGTTAGTAATTCAGCATAAGAGATCCGGGACTGTGAGCTAGTGTAGTGTTGGAGCTCCTGAGTAAGCCCGCGGTAAAATCTCTTAGCCTTGGCCAAGTCATCCGGTATCAAGACAGTGCCATATTTACTAAGACGACTAAACTCGGCATCATATTTGTCAACTGTTCGATTTCCTTGCTCCAGGTGAAGAAACTGATCGTACAATGCATCTCTGACAGTGTCCGGGAAGTACTTTCTCTCAAAGAACTCTAAGAATTGCTCCCAAGTCTGGTATGTACCCAACTGGCATTCATTGATTCCCACCAGTGATGGGCATTACCATATAGTAGCGTCCTTACGCCTGTCATCCATAGGTCTACAGGTCGCTGCGATGCTTCCAATAGCTTTTGAGTGTGGGTGATCCAGTTGGTAGTCTCCTTTGGCTTTTAGTGCCTTTGTATGGCTTAGGACCCATCTGTATAAAGTGCTTTACTGAACCAACTCTAGCTCAAGGTACTGAAACTAGTGCTTGAGCTGGTACAGTAGCCTGTGCAGCCATCCTCTCAAGTGCTGCCAGAAATTCCTGTCTCTGCTCTGTAGCTAGTATGGCAGCCTGTTGTCGCTGTTCCTGCATTATCATCTGGAAGAATTGGAACAGCTGTATCTGGCCATCCTGTGGTGTCGATGAAGCTGTAAGGTTCCCATTAGGTGAAGCGGGAAGATCAGATGGAACTGGATTGTGAGTTTGTCCATCTGGCCCCAGAATTCTAGGAATCGTTGAGGTCCCTCCTTGAGTCTGACCATTGACTCCTGAAGGTGTGTCACCATCGGCAAAAGTATATCCATTTTGCATATCCATCTCTCTGCAGGTGATGTACGAAACGATTAGAAGAAGTACATGAATCAAACATGATGCAAGCATTAAATAGGATAGTTGAAAGGAAGGATAAGTTTTAGTCAAGAGTGGATGAGATCCTTATATTCTATTCCTATACGTAGACTTGTTCGGTACAGTTACATAACCGTGACAATATATTCTCGACCTCCACAGGCCACCACTAAAATATGTCACGCCCCAGTCCCAAAATACGTAGGACTAGGAATACATAACACGCCAACCGTATGTATACGAACTCCAATATATGAAAACCATATACACACATACGCTGTACATGAATATCCAATCCACCAGTGGTAATATACTATCTCAACAAGTCACACGCAATCTATATCTCATCCACAACACAAATAGATAGATAAATGAAAATAAATAACTGAATATCAAATAAGAAGTCTCAAAGTATGATAGTCGGATGGAAACAAATCCACTGCAAATCGACTATACTAAAACTACTAAAGAGAGAAGAGAATCAACTCTAATATAAGAATAAATGTCTCTAAAAGAAATATTAACTAAAATCTCTAATAGCTGAAATGAATCACAGATAATCCGAAGATAAGGCCTCCTCAGTCTGATAAGAAGCGTCAGGTCTAGGTCCGTACTCCTGTGGATACTCCTGTTAATCTATATCTGGAAAGGTACCAGGTCCTCAGAAGTACGTAACAAGATACATAATAACATGCCAATAAAGTATTGAAATATAAACATCCAATGAGGTTGTCTAACCGTCTAAGTGAATGCAGTTTGAGAACAACTTTCCAACACGTGGGCTATCTGGATAAAATGGATTGGCATGGTTCTCTTGGAGATCCAGGGGCCTAAAAAGCATGTCGTCTTTTGAATGCCAGAGGCCGCCTGATAATATATAATATATAGTGGTCATCACCATCCGTCGCTCCGACGGAGCGTCCGGGCGAACAAAGGAAAGTGCAAAGGAGCCCAAATGCCTTACCTGTAGTTCTCTCCACCCCATGCTCTAAGCATGTCACATCCATGACATGATAAAACCTCTAAATAACTGTCAAGTCTACTAGTATGCAAAGTTTCTATCGGCAGTTATCCCTATCCGCCGTACGACCTATTCGTACCAGTGGCCAGCCGAGTACGCAAGTCTGTGTCCTACATGTGACTCACACTCGTGTAAGAATAGTGTCATGGCTAATGAAACATAAGATGCCTCATGATAATGGGGTGGTCTAATAAAGTAGGTCCAATGCATATACATAAATAAAAACAGAATACGACGACACCGTCGTTGCATCCAAGTTTCCTTGGACGCGCAGTTTATATAAAAGTTAAAATAAATGAACTAAAATAAGCAGAAATAAAATATGCCTGCATCATATGGGATGTAAACAAAGTACAATGGCAAGGTCTACTTGTCTGGCAAGAAATCTGTATAATGTAAGGGTCCAAATATCAAGGACACGTGATCAGAAACTAATGGCTTCGAACAAACGTCTCCGGATGCTGAAATAGATATTACCAACATTTCTGGAATCAGCGAGATAGCTAGAAATTACTACCCTTTCGTCCAATTTGGACACAGGACAAAACGATAATTTTGGGTCAAAGAAGGGTCCACATGTGGCCCACTTTACACCGAAAAGTGTGCCAAAGGTAACAGTCTCTAAATAGGACAAATTATAGGTCAAACAAACTATAAAGGTCAGTACAAACTCAACGGTATATTCAAATGTGGATTCTGGTGAGTCGAACATAATTTTGCCCAAAAAGTCAACCGTAGGGCTCGCCAATAGGCGACTTGGTCAACTATCTCAGAATTGCGTAAAAATTGGGTCACAGGACCAGCGCGATACCACGAGTCCAGTGGAGCAAGTTTCATCGTATTCTGACGAGCGTGCACTAAATGGCACAGGGTTTTGCATAAGTTACGATATGGGAAATGTTTTGCGGATAGGGGCTGATTTCGATGCGCACACGCGTCCAAATTAGTTTTCGTGAAAGCCCACATGTCTGGGTATACTGCGCGCACCTTTTGGTATACTTGATACATGATGTAGCGGTCCCGTTTGGCGGGACGTGCTCCGTACCGCAATTTTGGAATTTAGAAAAAACAGATTTTTGGGGTTTCTATCTAATTTATTTTAACATACAATGGCTAATAACTTATTGTATTTGACAGAAAATAAACTAGATTAGGTGGTCTTCGCATACCAAAAAGAAAAACTGAATTCGGATCTCTGTGGTGGGAGATACGAATCCGTGAACATCGGTAGTTACCGCAGTTTTCTGCGATCCCAAAAGTTATCATTTTTGCCAACTTGGTCGCTATTTTTGCCTACTGTTCGAGGTAAACTAATACACAGATATTGAAGGATGTTAATTCATGAATATACCGGTGAAGACAGGGTCAAGTTTGGTCGAGCGGGGGCACGAGAAACAGGGCTTGAATACAAGTAAGTTGCAGTTCAGAATCTATCGCGGCGCGGGGTCGCGGTCGGCTGTCGCACCACAGATGTGGGGAATTCAGGTACAGATAGAGCTGATGGACCGGGTCAGAGCTGGACAGTATAAGGATGAGTCTCTGAGGAGCATCAGAGCACAGGTTCAGATTAGGTTGGCAGAAGATTTCAGCATCACAGATGATGGATCATTGCGGCACAGTACCAGATTGTGTGTACCGAGAGGAGCATTGCGCGAGAAGATTCTGCAGGAGGCGCATCATTCTCAGTACTCTATGCATCCAGGCGCCAATAAAATAAATAGAGACATGGGAGATCATGTATAGTGGTATGGTATAAAGTGAGAGGTAGCTAGCTTCGTATCCAGATGCTTAGTTTGCCAGCAGGTAAAGGCGGAGAGACAGAGGCCAGGTGATTTGCTTCAGCCTTTACCCATTCCGGAGTGGAAATGGGAGCATGTGACCATGGATTTTATTTTAGGACTTCTGCATTCTCCTGGAAGTAAAGATACGATTTGGGTCATCGTAGACAGGTTGACCAAATCAGTCCACTTTCTGCCATTCAAAGTGGGTATATCTACGGAGAAGCTCGCGAAGATGTATGTACGCCAGATTGTCAGATTATACGGTATTCTAGTGATCATAGTCTCGGATCGAGATAGTCGCTTCACGTTCCACTTCTGGAGGAGCTTGTAGGCTAGCTTGGGCACTCAGCTCAAGTTCAGTACTGCATATCACCCTCAGACTGACGGACAGTCGGAAAGGACTATTCAGACTCTCGAGGACATGCTATGCACCTGTGTTTCGGATCTTGGAGGTTCTTGGGAGGATCACCTTCACTTGGTAGAGTTTTCATACAATAACAGATACCAAGCCAGTGTCGAGATGTCACCATTCGAGGCGTTGTATGGACGGAGATGCCGTACTCCGTTATCCTGGGATGATATTGGTGAGAGAGCTTTATTGGGACCAAAGATGGTAGTGGATGCAGCCGAGAAGGTGAAACTTATCAGGGATAGACTTCCAGTGGCGCAAGACAGGCAGCGATATTGGGCCGATAGCCACCGGAGACCTTTGAAGTTTGAGGTATAGATTTTTGTTTTGTATTGCTTATGTTTGATTATTGTTTGTTATAGTGCTAAGGTTGTGTTTCGTGCTAGGTTGGCGGTCTGGTTTTCTTGAGGATTTCTTCGATATGTGGCATGATTCGTTTCGGTGGAGGCAGAAAGCTTAGTCCGTGATTCATCGGACCTTTCAGTATTCTTGAGAGGGTCGATGTAGTTGCATACAGACTAGATTTACCACCTGCATTGGAGGGGGTGCACAACGTGTTTCATTTGTCGCAGTTGAGATGGTACATGGCAGATCCCAGTCATGCATTGGATCACTCGAAGATAGAGGTGGGCCCTACTCTTAGCTATCCAGAGCAGCTAGTTGAGATTCTGGATTGGAGAGAGATGGTGCTGAGGAACCAGATGATTCCTTTGGTGCATATCGTGTGGAGGCATCACTTGCCCGGAGAGAGTACCTGGGAGCGAGAGGCCGAGATGCGCGAGCGATATCCATATTTGTTTGTGCCGTGAGGTATAATTCTTTCTTGTATTGTATTATTTGCTTTTGGTAGTTAGTTTTTCCTTAATTTTGAGGACAAAAATTTTCTAAGATGGGTAGGATTGTCACCCTCACATTTTTATTTGAGGGTAGTTTGGTAAATGATATGGGTATTTTAAATTTTAGGATTGATTGTATTTAAATATTGTGCATGCATGATTAATTATTTGTTGTATTATTTATTGATTGTTAGTTATAGATTTATTTTAGACTTGTGTAGTGGTCCTAACCTATTTAATTAGATGTATGAACTAATATTTCATATTAGTTTAGATTGAGCCCAATAATTAGGCCCATGGATTAGGAGGTTGGATTAATTAGTGAAACCATTAGACTAGAATCTCTTCTCCCTAATTAATTTATTTATGAGAGGCCCCAAGGGGTAAATAGAAAATTTTATACTTGCTTGGGGAGAGGGCTAGGGCCGGCCATAGAGGGAGGAGAGAGAGTGCCTCTCTCATTTCAATTTCCAATTCCATTAGATCGTGTTTTCCCCTCTTTCCAATTTCCTTCATTCTCTCACCATTTATACACCAATTTCTTCACAATTTCATTCTCTAATTATTCATTGGAGGCTTTTACATCAAGGATCTACAAGAAGGAAGCAAAAAGCAAGAAGGAGAAGACCAAGATCTATAAGGAGAGGAGCTACATTCTATTTGGAGACTTTTTATTGGGAATCCATCTCCCAATAGGTACATTTCATTTTTTCCTCTTCTAGTAGACTCTAAATCTAAAATTTAACCATAAGAAACCAACCCATATGCACAGGCTACCCATAGTAATTGATTTTAAGTTCATAGGTGACCTATAGTGGAAGTTATGTGCATTTTGGTGTCAATTTTGGGAGAATTCCGAGATTGGCACATGTAGTATTTGTCGTTTGATCAAATAGATCAATAAAACATATGATTGTTTGTTTGTGACTAGTGTTGTGTCCACAATTTGGTACGTGTTGGCCGTATCTCATCAATTTGATGAAACGGGTTGATTTTGGGAGTTTTTTTCTGACACGGGACTTGTGCATATCACATTGTGACACGGATGTGTAGTTGATCTAATTACTATATGTATTATTCATATTTAGTGTATTAGACTTGCTCGTGTCCTCCGGGATGCGTTTGGTTGTATGTTGGAGCCGTATCGCAAGCATATTATAGAATTAGTGTGATACGGGTGTGGTACACTCCATGTGTTTGGTTTATTATCCTCATTCCTATTTATGCATATGTATATATATATATATATATATATATATATATATATATATATATATATATATATATATGAGTATATATATAGTTAAGTGTATTTGTATATGTGTGTGTCTATATGTATTTATATCTATATATATATATATAGAGAGAGAGAGAGAGAGTAACATACATAGTGGTATGTGTATTAGTGTTTATATGTATATATGCATATGTGTGTTTGTGTTTATATATGAGTGTATATATATATGTATATATATAAGGGTGATACATATAGATATATTAATAGTGTGTATATATATATATGTACATATAGCAGTCATAGAGGTGAATGTATTTGTGTATGTGTGAGAGAGTGCTATATTGTGTTTGTGTGTGTGTGAGGGTAGGAGCAGTTCAGCACAGTGGCAGAGGAGAGCTGCTTGAGCTCATATGTGCAATGAGAGGCATCAACCTAGCAGAGAAGTAGCAACTGTGCAGGAAACACTCATTCACTGCAGCACAATGTGCAGCAAACAAGATCAGTAGCCTCGAGTACAGCAAGTGCAGATATGTACAGTACAAACCAAGCAGAGGCTGCAGCAAGAAGGTGGAGCAACATGCTACTATACCGTGACAGTATCAATGAGCAATCACTGATATCACTGCAGTAGAGGTATCACCAACAGCCAGTGCAGCAATTAAGGGCAGTATCAGCCCGAATGAGCACTGTAGTGCTCAACCTCGTGGAGATGTGTATCAGCTCGGGTAAAAGGGAGTATCGAGCAGTAATATGCAGTGCACAGTTCAATCAACAGGGAGAAACAACAGGGAAGCCCAGCAGCTAGCTGCAGAATCACTGTACAAGAGGAGTTGCACAGTAATAGTATCTGTATCAGTCCAATATTCAGGTATCAGTTCAATAGTTTCAGTTGGTAGTTGGGTTTTGGGGTTTATGAGGTATTGGTTTAGCAGGGTATTTTAGTAATGGTTTAGTTTGGTTTTGGTTAGTGAGTTTAGATGAGCTAGTTTAGTCAATCTAGTGTATCAATTTAGTTAGTAAATAGCTAACAGTTAGTGTAGTTCAATAGTTATTTAGTTATACACTTGTTTAGGTTAATGTTTAGCTAAAGTAACTATATGTACTAGGATGTATATGTTAATAGATTAGCTATATGTGCGTATGGATCTATGTATTCTAGCAAGTATACGGGTTACTAGTTAGTAGGTATTACATGGATACATATTATATGTTAGTAGTTTAGATACATTATATAGTTAGTACTTGAGGTATTATGTTTATGTGTATTAGTATATTGGTTGTGGGTTGCTATGTATTAGCTATATCAATAGGTTGTGAACTACCTTGGGATACCAAGGTAATACCAAGGTATTTGGTCGATACTCAAGGTATTGGGCTTGGATATCGAGATAGGTGTGATACACATTGGTGCAAGGCCAAGGTATCATATTTCATTATTTTGATATAGATATTAAGTATATTGACTTGTATATATATCTAAAATACTATTTTTATATATGAAAACTTGCGTATCTTAGGATATGGCTTTTTGAGTATTTTATAGTATCTAAGATTAGTTTATATAGTTTAGTGTCATAGTTTATCGACCTAGTGCCCTAGTGATAGACTCTTGCAACATAGATGTTACCTCAAGAATGGGTTATGCTTCAACTGTGATGGTCAAGGCCACCTATTGAAGAACTATCCGTACCCCTCTAATCCCCCCCCCTCAATATCCAAATTCTGCTACGGTGCATCTAGCCAACCGAGCTGTACCACAACAAGAGCGTCGTCAAGCTCAAGGCCAGGTGACACAAGAAGAGGCTCTCACTTCGGATACCGTTGTGTCAGGTATATTGCTTTTCAATAACATACTTGTTCGCGTGCTATTTGATTCTGGTGCTACGCATAGTTTCATATCCACAAATTTTATCATAGAAAAGAAGATAGAAATGACACCATTATATCTAGACCTTAGTGTTAGCACCCCATCGGGCACAAAGATACAAGTTCGTTTAGTATGTCAGGGCGGTCACGTATGTATTGGAGGAAGAAAATTGTCGCTCGATGTGTTAGTCCTAGATGTTCGGGATTACGACATCATCTTAGGGATAGATTGGCTCCACGCTTGCTTGGCAACTATCGAATATGCAGAGAAATGGATCATCTTTCATCTACTTGGAGAGGCCAATTCTGTTACATGAATGATTCAGCAAAAAAAGTATCGAAGACCTATATGGTAATTTTTGCGATGTCAGCTCGACGGATGCTACACTCTGGATGCGAGTGATACTTAGCATCGGTTCGGGACACGCAGCGGGATTGTGCAAACGTTGAGTCTTCTTCCATTGTGGCAGAATTCTCTGATGAGTTTCTGAGCAAACTACCTGTCATGCCACCCGACCGAGAAATCGAGTTCACCATAGATACCTTTCCAAATACCCAACCGATTTCCAAGGCTGCATATCGAATGGCCCCTGCAGAACTAAAGGAGTTAAAGTTTCAACTATAAGAACTACTTGACCGTGGGTATATTCGTCCGAGCGTGTGTCCTTGCGTGCGCTTGTACTTTTTGTAAAGAAGAAAGATGGGACGTTACGACTATGCATAGACTATTGGGAGCTAAATAAGGTCACTATCTGAAACAAGTATCCCATGCCTAGGATCGATGACCTCTTTGACCAACTACAAGGGGCGTCAGTGTTTTTGAAGATATACCTTCACTTTGGCTACCACCAATTAAAGGTCAAGCCAGAGGACATATTGAAGTCAATATTTTGCACCCGCTATGGCCACTATGAGTTTATTGTCATACTATTCAGACTGATGAATGCTCCTGCCGTAATCATGGATTTGATGAACCTTGTATTCTGACCATTTCTTAATAAGTTTGTGGTGGTATTCATAGACGACAACTTAGTGTACTCGAAGAATAAGGTTGAATACGCAGGACACCTGCGGATGGTGCTTCAAACTCTTTGAGACAATAAGTTGTCAGTAAAGCTAAGTAAGTGCGAGTTCTGGTTGAACATCATATCTTTACTCTGGCACATCATTTCCGCGGAGGGCATCTCAGTCGACCCAAAGAAAGTTGAAGCCATCATGGAGTGGAAGAGAGCTGAGTCGGCCAGCAACATTCGAAGCTTCCTTGGTCTAGCGGGCTACTACAGGAGATTCATAAAATATTTTTCAAGTATTGCTTTGCCTCTGACTCATCTCACTCGGAAAGGAGTAATGTTCGTGTGGTCGGGCGACTGTGAAGCTTTATTTATAGAATTGAAGCAACGACTAGTCTC
The DNA here is from genome assembly GCA_036927795.1 of Iris macrosiphon. NCBI lineage: Eukaryota > Viridiplantae > Streptophyta > Magnoliopsida > Asparagales > Iridaceae > Iris > Iris macrosiphon. The sequence goes on from JAYESA010000004.1 coordinate 160,181,586, forward strand.
AGCACCGATTCTTACTCTTTCGGACGGGCCCGATGATTTTAAGATTTACAGCAACGCTTCTGGCAAGGGTTTGGGTTGTGTCCTTATGCAGAGGGACAAGGTGATAGCCTTTGCGTCAAGACAGTTAAAGCCTCGCGAAAGAAACTATCCAATGCACGATCTGGAACTGGCAGCGGTAGTGTTCGTGTTGAAGTTATGACGGCATTACCTCTATGGCATACCGTATAAAAAATTTACGGATCACAAAAGCCTCAAGTACCTCTATACTCAAAATGATCTAAATTTACGGCAACGACATTGGCTTGAAATCCTTAGCGACTTTAACTTGATGATCAGATATACACCGGGCAAGGGCAACGTTATAGGTGATACATTAAGTCGAGTGTTTGTTGGAAGCTTAGATATCGATGACAGGCTACGAAGGAATCTGGAAAGCTTGGGTATTACACTCCAAATCAAATACAAAAAGGGGGCACTGGCAGCTCAGTTGCCCCTCGAACCAGTCCTATTGGAGAAAGTTAAGTCCGCTCAGAAGGACGACATATTCCTAGAGAAGATGCGTAATATTATCTCAACAGAAAAACTTTGCTGTGAGCACGGATAGAATGGTACGGGTGAAGGAAAGATTATGTGTTCCTAATGATGCAAACCTCAAAAAAGTGATACTCACTGAAGCCCACTATGCGAGTTATACTTCACATCCATGAAGCATGAAGATGTATCGAGACCTCCGTACGATATTTTGGTGGCACGACATAAAGAGGGATGTGGTATTGTTTGTGTCATAATGCATGTCGTGTCAGTGAGTAAAGGCCGAGCACCAAAAGCCGGGCGGAGAGATGCAGAACCTTGTTATACCGTAGGGAAATAGTGTTTGATGATAAAACAAAATAATGGAGAAATGTTCGTACGAAGCTATTTCTGGTTTACAAACTCAGGCTATTAAACTCACATGGTATACAAAACACTATCAGAGGTATCATGAACATGATAGGTTTTGAAAATTCACCTGGCGAGTCGTCATTTTGGTTTAGATAAAACAGATAAGAGGGTTTGTATGAAACCTTCCTTCTCTTGTTTACAAACAGAAAAAAGAGTACAATTAATCCTATACGAGGATGTTAAGTACAAAAGTTTGATTCTGGGAAAATACTGCTATAGGAGTCTGATCTGCAGTCGATCACTTTGTCCCTTGGACCACACGATGACGAAGAAGTGCTGTAGAAGACGAAAAAGAAGCTTCAAAGACTGCAGGACTTTCTGGATATCCTCTCTTTTCTTGAAGGATCCTTAACCCTCTGAGAAATTCGACCTCTGACAAGAAAAAAATTTGACCTTCCTCTCCAAAAATTCGACGACTGTTGTCCCCCCTTGACCTCCGTGGCCGGAGGTCTCTATTTATAGGGTTTGGTCACTGTCGGCGTAAAAACCGAACAGCGGAGAGAGCTGCACCTTCTACGCGACGGTTATAATAACTGCCACCCACATATGAATGATCTCCTGAATCGGCGTGTGACGCGTGTCCCATTATGAGGTAATGCGTATAACTGCTCGTCGAAGATCAATTGTCCCTCGCGTAGAGAAGGTTGGCATAAAAGCCAAATAACTGTCACATTGGCGTAAAAGCCAAATAGTTATCTCGTTGGCGTAGAAGCCAAGTAGCTGTCTTGCAGGCGTAGAAGCCCAATAGCTGTCATGTAGGCATAGAAGCCCAATAGCTGTCATATAGGCGTAGAAGCCCAATAGCTGTTATGTTGGCGTAGAAGCCCAATAGCTGTCATATTAGCGTAGAAGCCAAATAGCTGTCATGTAGGCATAGAAGCCCAATAGCTGTCATATAGGCGTAGAAGCCCAATAGCTGTTATGTTGGCGTAGAAGCCAAATTTTGTGTAGAGCTTGATGCTGCATGGATAGGTAACTGGCGTAAAGATAGCCAATTTATCCTTCTCTGACTGAGGTCTTGAGCGTAAACTGGGGCAAATAGCCTTATCACGCATTCTTGCAAATGTTGCCTGAGTTGGCGTATTTCGAGGAGATAGCATACGACGTACTCCTATAGTTGAAAATAGCCAGGTCGGCGTATTTCGAGGAGATATCATACGGCGTACTCCTATAGCTGAAAATAGCCTGATGGCGTAATGTGCAGGAATGGTGATATGGACATATTGGCCCTAATTATGGCTCACCCAGTCATTAAAAGTAGAACCAAATCTCGTGCATTAAATGCAGAGATCTGCCCCCATCTCGTGTATTAACTGCAGAGACGTGCCCCTAGATCTGTACAAAGAGCAGCTTTTGACGTGGCAGTTGATTTTGTCTCGCTCCGAACGTAAAAGCTCGTCTCTGCCTATGTAAAATAGGCAGCGTATTCCTTGGATGCGTAAACGATGTCTTATATCAAGGGTTTGTCACTAAACGATAATCTGGGGTTCTGTGCAAAATCATCATAAAAGTCGTCCTCTTGATCGTCGTGCAGTACTTTTTGTCAGGAGTCAGGTTCACTACTTCGTCTGACAGGTTCATTCATGGAATACAAAGCGTTTCTCGTATAACTTTCCGCTGCATTAAAAGCGGACAAGTTTTACGCTATAGTGGCAATGTAGCAACCGTTGTACGCCGAAGCAGTCTGGAAATACTGCATTACGCGGGTTGTTCAGGAGCTGTGTTTTACGCTGAAGGGCGTAGAAGCTCTGTTGTACGCCAATGGCTCTGAAGTCTTGTTTGTACGCCACCCAATGCCGGAGCTCTGTTTTATGCGACTTTCTGCATGTTGAGGGTATTACGCGTATGATTCTCCGGCGTATTTTTCATGCTTCTACAAGACCCCCTTCAAAGTTTTCAAATTCCTCGTAATTTGAAATACTTTGAATGAAGCATGAAACGGTTAAACTTGACTCGTTCCGCGAGGCTGATTTCTCAACAAATATTTAGGAATTTGTTGGGATTTAGTGTGATCTCCTCTGCCTATATAAAGGCGATTGAGTTAACCTGTTTCTTCCACACTTCCTTCACCAAAAATAGATGGTTGTCGAGCTTCGTCAGGTTGACTTGAGGAAGAAGAAGAACATGTTCTTCCAGCATATAAAGAGCCATAAAAAGAGGCATCTTCGAGCAAATGTCCTCTGCAATGATGGATCATGGAAGGATATCATAGCTTCCTTTGCTCGGGATGATCAGCAATTTCATATGGTGATTCGCCCAGGAGAGAGGAAGGGTCTCATTTTGCCACACAGCTTGCAAGCTGTATTTTCTCCCGTTATGGCGCTGGACGAGGGTAGGCAGTTTGGCCCTGTCTTCCAGTATTGTGTTGGGTCTGGATCCCAAACACAAATTCTAGGGATTGCCAGCCATGGCGTATAGAGGATGGGCTTGTGTAATTGATACACGCCCAGTTGTGTATCCTCCCACCATTAATCATTTTTTTGTTAATCGGCCGCGAAAATCGATTAACTGCTGTAGAAGATAAAAAAGATCTCCACCAATATGATGACCTGGCTCAGCAGATTCTTGGTGTGATCTTTGATGAAAATGAGAAACCCTTTATAGAAAAAGGATTTCCATCATATGTAATCATGAAGATGAAAAACCCTTTGTAAACAGGATTTTCATTGTCTTCTTTTACGCATCTGATAATTTGTCATATTTGCTGTGAGGAAGTCTGAATATGTGCAGCTCCAGCACGTCTGAGTAATTTTACGCCGACTCTGATAAAAGAGTATCTGATCTTGTCCCGTCTTTTACGCGTAACTGAAGACGCGTAGAAAAAGCATCTTAACATTTAAGTCGAATATCCAAACTGTCATGCTATTTTGAACGAGGAGTCGCGTAAAATTTTTGAACTGTCACTTCTCTGATGCGAAGAATTCTTGTTCAGACCATTATCTTCAAAAATGATTTCCCAAAAATTCCTTGAAAGAGGGCGAGAAATGGCCGTTTAAATAAGCCATACTTGAACTTGTGTAAAAGATTCTGACTGGACTTCGGATGAACTTCCAATCGACCCAAGAAGAAGAGTCATCTTCAACGTTGAACTTTGTATGTTTTGGGCACTTGGAATATTTTGTAGCCAAGAAGGAACATTTCTGCGCAAACCCTTGCAATTGGCCATCTGTAGCTTTCGAGCGTAGAATCGTAGATTTGTAGCCTCTGAGCGTAAAAAGCTTTCGAGCGTGATATCATAGATTTGTAGCCTCTGAGCGTAAAATTATAGGTTTGTAGCCTCTCGAGCGTAAAAGCTGCTGAGCATAAAAGCATTTGGGCGTAAAACCATAGATTTATAGCCTCTGAGCGTAAAACCGTAGATCTGTAGCCTCCCGAGCGTAAAAGCCCCTGAGCGTAAAATCATAGATCTGCTCTGCACGTATATTCTGGATCCACTGATTGTCCGTCTTCTTCTTTCAAATGATAGGCTGACGTGGTCCCAAATCATAACCGAATATTAAATATCGGATTTGGTTAGGAATTCGAAGAGTTATCCGAACTCTATAAATAGCCCAAGGTCCTGAGAGAGAAAACTTTTATCTGCCTTCACAAAACCCTAGCTTTTCAAGAACCTTTCTTCTTCGTCTCTTTCTTGAAAACTCAGAATCGCCATGGCCCCTAAACAAGCTTCTGCTGCTAAGGGAAAGAAGGTTTCTTCCTCTTCTCGTTCTTTTGCTCAAGGACGAGCAACTTCTATTAGGCTGAATGAGCCTCGATCGGAACGCGACACTACGCCGTCGAGCTGTGCTCCGGACGTCATAGGTAAAAGAACTTCGAGAAAAATAGAGAAATCTCCGCACACGTTGTACGTGTATGCGAACCAATACGCCCACATTTCTAATGTGTCAGCGTAAAAGCTATCTCTTCGCAGTTTGGCGTAAAAACTCAGACTGTCAAAATTTGGCGTATACTACAAACTTTGAGTTTTACGCGCTGGATAAAAAATTCTGGCGTAAAAACTCAAATTTTGGCAGTCTGGCATAAAAACTCAGACTGTTAAGTTTTTGGCGTATACTGCCAACCTTGAATTTTATGCCTTGGAAATAGATTCCGGCGTAAAAAGCTAAAGTTTTTTTTTTTTTTTGCAGTCTTGGCATAAAAAGCACAGACTGGTAATCTTTGGCGTAAACTGCAAGAATGTAACATCTAGTGTAGAAACTGACTTTGTTCTCTTGCATTTTTAGTGGACTTACAGATCCCTCTTTTGGCTGAGGTGATGGGCTCTACCGCCGGGATGCTGAACTCGAATTATCTGGAGCATTTGTCGTATGTGACATTCCCCATTTATGGAGCCAATTTCCCTGAAGAAAGGGGAACTCTGATATTGTCCCAAGGAGAGCGTATGCTGCTGAGTATGATCAGTGGGGAGCCCCTGACATACATAGACGGGACGGAGTATAAGAAACCGGGTTTCTTATTCGGGAATGTTATTGACAAGCAATCCCAGACCAAGCCCAAGAAGGAGGACTGGGTGTTCTCTACTGAGGGCACGGTCATGTATCTGCCGAAGATGCCCAGGGATTACCCTATCTCGGCCTTTTTTCATGCCACACATCCTAGGAAGATTATGTGGACTCTGACTCCAGATCTTCACGGCCGATCGGGGAATATTTTATACAACAAGGGAGGTGACCGGGGGTCCTATATGAGCCGTCCTTCGGTCCATGTTATGCCCTTTAGGGGATTACTGCCGGGCAGTCCCGAGTGAGGACACTTCGCTGATCCAGCCGGTTTAGATATCGACCTTCTGCAACGACTTCATGGGGCAGGGAGGAATGTAACCCAGAGTCAACCCTCGGACCAGTGGATGGCTTAGCCCGGGGAATCTTCGATGGGCCAGTTTGACTGCTTGGGCCCTGAAGCACTTCCAGGTAGAGATGAAAAGGATTGGCTTGTTCACGGCCGTGAGTGCCATAAGTGTTGGGTTGCCTGTCAACCCGAACTTCTTCTTAGCCTTGATAGAGTGATACAATTTGCTCATTGGGACTTTTGCCACTCTGCTGGGGGAGTTGGGCTTAGCCCTTCATGAGATGGCAGAGATTTCAAGGCTGCCAATGGGGGACGCTCCTTATGAAGAGTATGTCCCTATAAACAGGGAGTTGAGGGATACAAACCCTCGAGCAATGGCAGTATATCAGGAGCTGATGAGCCACTACCTCCTTGCACCACTTTCTACAAGGAGCCATCTGATTTGGCTCATATCAACAAGTGGGCAACATACCTCTTCTTCCACCAGGCCAGAAATGCTAAGTCGGACAAGGTGGTAGATAGCCGAGATAGGCCCTTGAACCTCTTGAACATGCTCAACGCTGATACGGTCGATGACCTCATCGAAGATGCAGGGGCTCTGGATCATGTTTTTGACGAGGAGATAGGGGGTTACCCTGTAGGCACAAAAGCCTTTAGTTATATGAGGCATTACCGGAAGCCTCTGTCAAGGGAAGCTCAATTGGCTGGCTTCCTCTCCGTCTGGCTACGCCGTTGGGTAGTGCCGGGCATCGCGTCTGCGGATCGCATCCATCGCAACACTTTATGGCCCGCAGTGCATTTGGTGTTCGGAGCAAGACTGGGCCTGCTACCTGCTATGGTGTGTAGAATACAAGTAGGCATGAGGGCCCTTACTGATGGGTTGCTCGCTGATGAGACGCAGCGTGAAAGATTTTCCAGGGTGGAATTACCATTCTTATACTTGATAGGATGGTTAATTCTTCACAACACTCGGGTGATGTCTCCCAGTTCCGCCAGCAGTTCAGGAAATATCTTCTTGTTGAATTACAAGAATTCCTCTTGGAACGTGGTGACCGTCACAGATTGCCGGCGGGCATTAAACGTTGCCTACAGCTGAAAGATCTTCTGTATCATCTCCCCTGTACATATCAATCAACAGGGGAAGAAACTCAAGGATGAAGGTCACAGGAGAACCATTCTTTCTCCTGAAGCCTTCTATTGGTTGGTCAGCATTAGACCTTCCCACTTGTTGTACAGGAGTGATGACCATTGCTACTTGGAGCCGTATCTGCCCAGTCGGTTCGCCAGGCAGTTTGGATATGACTAATTACATGTGGGGAATGCCATTACCAGCTTCAAGTCCAGAGGTGGACTTATTGATGGAGCCAGAGGGTGGCGGTACTTCATCACGGGCTGTACTGGCACAACTTTTGTCGTGCCCGTGACTTCTCTTTCCATGGAGCTGCGTATCCTTCACTCATACACGCAGTTCTATGCGTCTATCAATACCTTCCATCGCAATTTTGATGTGCGTGGAAGTTTTAGGATGCCTTCCCATAGGTCCACTGGAAGGGAGGATGTTCTGTCTGTTTCCTCGTATGAGAATGAAGACACCACCGGGGTAGACAAATTTTTGTTGACAATACCGAGAGGCATAATAGCTCCACCTGCAGAGCCTCTCGTTATCCCCCAGAAACGGAAGGCTTCTACTCCAAAAGAGCCTTCCCCTCGCAAAAAGAGGATAGCCAAAGGTCCGAAAAGGACTTCCACCAGGGAGGCTTCTAGGAGCGAGCCTGTTGTTTCCCCGGTTGGGGGTGATTTGTTGATCAGAGGTCCTTCGCCTTTTAGAGAGGGAACCTCCATAGTTCTGGCTGGCAGTGCCGGAGATTCTTTGCTCGAGATCGCTGCTGCTACTGCTTCTGGTAATGCTACAAGATCGCCTACAAGGCCGAGCATTTTAAGAATACCCTTATCCAGACAAGTAATGGGAGTAACCCCTACTTCATCTGTGAGTATTTCCAGTGAGATTCCACCCGATGAGCCTCGAGTGGATCTTGGTGAAGACTGGGAAGATTATCCTCCAACGTCAGTTGGTGCACCCCCTTCTCCAGGTATGATAGCTCATTTAGCATCATTAAGAAATGATTTAGCTGTACTGGCTGCGGACACGACATATATACTATCGGCCATGGATAAATGTTGTCCTTATGCCTCTTTTAGGAAAATTAATCATCAAGTTGACATTAACTTTCTCTTGTCTTCTTTTCAGGAGAAGACCTCTCTGGAGGGAGTGGAGCTGACGCAACCTTTGACATTGTTACGGATCCTGTCGATGAAACGACAGCGTTTGATATCGAAGAGGCATGCTTTGGAGCTGCCGATCCTTCGTCCGCAACATTTTTGGGCGTCGTCTCGTCAACGGCGATCCAGATATCATCAGAGAAGGATGAGCCTGTCATCACGACTGTGCCTCCATTGTTGAGTATGCTAGCAACTTCAACCGTTGCTTTTGTCGCACCATCTACTTAAGCGACAATTGTGGCAACATCCTCTGCCAACGTTCCACCAAGGGATTTTACTGATATCGCGGCCACTCCCAGCGTCCATTCGTATTTTACTATGCTAGTTGAACAATATACTAGCATATTCTATGTTACATTAAAATCGCTGATATCCATGGTACTGGAGAAGAATCTGGGCTTTGATGCTCTGAAGATGTCCTCCAATCTCACCATAGCGCAGATCAGAAATTTCAATGACACTGAAAGAGCTAATGCGTTAGAGCAAATAGTTAATAGTTTAGAACAACCCATTAACGAATATTTGTAGCTATCCCGAGGCAACATCGATGATATGATTCAGACCGAGTACGACTCCTTGACTGCTAAGTTGGCTGAACAGATGGAATCTCAGAACAAATCCATCCAGACACAACAGCGAGAGATAGATGCAGAGCGGGCCATCTTGGAGGAGGTTATCCCTCAGCTAACCCAATGCCAGGTAGAACATGAGGGAAATGTAGCGAGGGTCCGCAAATTGGAAGCTAAGCTCGCTCAGGCTAAAGAGTGGGCTTGCGCTTCGGCGGCAGCTCAAGATGTTTTGAAGGGCCGAATGAATACAGCTCAGCAGAACCTGGTACATGCGGGTGTCATCCACGGTGATTTTGTTCGTTTTTAGTCCGAACTATCCCTCCTAAGTGATGATGAGGCACGACTGGAGCGGGCTCGTACTAACTTCTTGGACTCCAGGAATGAGAGGATGGCCGCTCTGGCGCAGCAGATTCGTGATTTGACTGCTCCTCCCCAATGATGTACCTTTTGCTTTCTTTTTGTAACTTGCTCTTTCTGGAGATAATAAAGAGACTTTATCTGACTTTGGTGGACCCATCATTTTTGAATATAAATGACAGGCTAGGGTGAAAGTGATATCAGAGGTATCATGAACATGACAGACTTTCGTTAAGGTTTTGCTGAATGTAAATCTATTCAGAGTTAACATGAACCTAAAAGAATATAATCCAACTAAATTTGTATACTAAACACTATCAGAGGTAATATGAACATGGTAGGTTTACAAATTAGTTAAGGATATCTATTCGGAGGTCACATGAACCTGATAGAATATAATCCAGTTAACCTTTATATGTAGTGTCGCCAGAAGGATATCTTCATCATACTCCATTAAGCAAAGGAGATCAAGTAAAGTACATCTTTAGAAATTTGCAGTTGATAGGAGCCATTATCAAATTTTCATTAGGCTTGGCTCATCTGTAAGCGTCATTTGAGAATATCCTTTCAATCAAAAAGAGCCCTCCATTTCTTTATGATTGCTTGTGTGAACTACGGATATCGTACTAGAGGTAATATGGACGTAGTACAATACCGTATTTGTTGAGGGTATCCCACTGGAGGAACTTTGGTGGACCTATTATTTGTTGCGCATGTTGAGTGCAAATAATAAGTTCGAAACAAGTCCCTGGCTAATAAAGATATCCTGTTGGGGAAATTTTTGTGGACCCATTGCTTTTTGTGCACGAGAGTACAAGTAATAGGTTTTGAGATAAGTCCTGACAGAGGTCACACAGACGTGACAGCTTTTTGTGGACCCACTACTTTTTGTGCACGTTAGTACAAGTAATAGGTTTGAGACAAGTCCTGACGGATGCTTGTAAAATATGACTCTGTGGGGATGAACATGGACTGAATCTTTCTTTGCTGGGGAAAGAAAAATAGTTCAGAGGTAATATGGACATGAACCATTAGTTTCTATTGGACCTATTACTTCTTGCGCACCAGAGTACAAGTAATAAGTTTAAGACAAGCCCTGCCAGAGGTAATATGGACATAGCAGTTTTTGTGGACTCAACACCACTGGCGTACTTAGAATTAAGTATGGGTGTTAAGTTGAGATGACAACCGCTATCAGAGGTAATATGGACATGATAATCGATAGCCACAAACAGGGAGATTTGCTCAGAGGTCACCTGGACAAAGCAAACTCAGCTGGGGAAAATAACGTTTGGACAACAGTTCAGAGATAATATGGACGTGAACCAAGTCCGAAAAATTCACTAGAGAGTGATTTACTTAGTGGGGATAGACCTGAAGGTTTGCTCTACTGGGGAGATGCAAATTGCCACGTTTGAAGTGAGATCAATTTGCAGTGACCGTCATCTTGTTTTATAAATGCAAAGTGATGACTTTGGCGTCGATCAACTCCTGGATTCTTCTTTTCAGTACATAGCATGCCCTTGTGGGGTGATGAATGTACCGATGAAAGAGATAATATTTTGGATCATCGACCTTGCCAGCTCTTTCAGGGTATCTGATGTTGGGCAGCCAAAGTTTGTTTTCCTTCATCAATATATTGAAGATTTCAATGATGTCATCTTCATTGAAGGAGAAAGTCCTCTTTGGCCTTCGGGCTCCCGATGCCTGAGTTTTACGGATTTTCGGGAAGATGGTCATCGTTGCATCATCTTCGGACTCAGAAGGAATTCTACCCCTAACTTTGGAAGTTGCTCTATTTTGACGAGAGAGACTACCCCCAGATGTGTCGTTATTTGGTTCTTCTTCTTCTTTTTGTCCACTTTTATAGACAGAAGTTGATTCAGAGGGGCCTGCCTCTAGTATTATGGGATCATACTCTGGAGGTTTGGAGTTTGCAATAGATGCAGTATACCCTAACCCAAAATGAGTTCTTTGACAGTAGGGACCACCATGCAACGGTGTTCGTCTGCCTTTTCCATGGTTGAGGCCCTGCTTCAACTTCAGATCGTAACCCATACTTTGTATAATCTTTAAAGCCTGTGGGCTATACCTGTGGATCTACATTTTGCCAGCATCAGACTCGTGAGAATCTTTTTGTATAATCGATCTATTCCCAGCATTCGACCAAAGATTATTTGATGCTGATCGTTGCGACTAGGTGGAACAATAAAGATCGATTCTTTATATGGCCCATCTGTCATAATGATATTAGATGTTGATGTTGTCCCACCTAATCTCCCCATGCTTGGTAGTTAGGGGCACTGGATCTTGGTTTTGACCCCTGTCATTGCGTTTCTGGATCAAGAAATCACGTAAATCAGGGGAATTAACAGAAGAAGAGGAAGATTTGCTCCGCCTTTTTATATTAGTAGGCCTATGGAGGTTAGGAATCATAACCCTTTCCCTGCCATAGGAATACAGCAGTTCAGCCATGTGAGCAGCACATGATCCATGAGGAGCGTATCTTCCCGTAAAATGAGTCTTCTTTACGCGGATGGGCTTATCCTGGCATAATCTGAAACTTTGCACAGGCTGGCGTAAAGCTGAAGAAGTTCTCAACTGGCCGTCAGCATTCCGCATAATCTGAAGGGCGGACAGATTCTTCTCTTGATGGCGTAAAAGCCGAGAGGTCAGGAAATCTTCCACTTAGGAGTTTTGCGCTGGTTGGCGTAAAACTGGGAGAGCCCTCATGTTCTGAAGAACGACTAACTTCTTCTCTTGCTGGCGTATAACTCCAGAGGTCGGACGAGTTGCAACTTATTTTCCCTTGTGGTGGTTGAAGGGATCATCTGCCTCATCGTAGATGGGAGATGATGTTTTACTCGCAAGGCGCGGTATAAACTTTTGGCTTGGCGCTAAGGCATTGCCAGAAGCTTTGTCTGCCACATCACAGACGGGAGACAAAGTTTTACGCGCGAAGCGTGGCTTAGACTTCTGGATTGGCGCTAAGGCACTGCCAAAAGCTTTGTCTGTCACGTCACAGACGGAAGACAAAGTTTTACGTACGGGGCGTACAGGTCGAGAGGTCACAACCTCGTTGGTCGGAGAGGGAGAGTTTGCAGGAACAGTAGGAGATGTCTTTGGCATCCTCACTTTGTGCAACTTCCTATTGTCCTGGACAGAGAAAGAATGAGAGCTACCCACTGCATGAAGCTTGTCTTCATTATCAGATTGGTCAAATTGGACGACCATAGTCTTCTTCGTCGATTCGACGGATACATCATCGTGTTGAGCAGTAGCTTTCTCGTCAGATGAGAAAGTGATCCCCAGCAGAGTCGCCATCTTGTTTGATGATAAAATAAAATAATGGAGAAATATTCGTACGAAGCTCTTTCTGGTTTACAAACTCGGGCTATTAAACTCACGTGGTATACAAAACACTATCAGAGGTATCATGAACATGATAGGTTTTGAAAATTCACCTGGCGAGTCGCCATTTTGTTTTAGATAAAACAGATAAGAGGGTTTGTATGAAACCTTCCTTCTCTTGTTTACAAAGAGAAAAAAGAGTACAATTAATCCTATACGAGGATGTTAAGTACAAAAGTTTGATTCTGGGGAAATACTGCTATAGGAGTCTGATCTGCGATCGATCACTTTGTCCCTTGCACCACACGATGACGAAGAAGTGCTATAGAAGATGAAAAAGAAGCTTCAAAGACTGCAGGACTTTCTGGATATCCTCTCTTTTCTTGAAGGATCCTTAACCCTCTGAGAAATTCGACCTCTGACAAGAAAAAATTCGACCTTCCTCTCCAAAAGTTCGACGACTGTTGCCCCCCCTTGACCTCCGTGACCGGAGGTCTCTATTTATAGGGTTTGGTCACTGTCGACGTAAAAACTGAACAGCGGAGAGAGCTGCACCTTCTACGCGGCGGTTATAATAACTGACACCCACGTATGAATGATCTCCTGAATCGGCGTGTGACGCGTGTCCCATTATGAGGTAATGCGTATAACTGCTCGTCGAAGATCACGGCATGCAAGCCACGTAGGTAACTGCCCCTCGCGTAGAGAAGGTTGGCATAAAAGCCAAATAACTGTCACCTTGGCGTAAAAGCCAAATAGTTATCTTGTTGGCGTAGAAGCCAAGTAGCTGTCTTGCAGGCGTAGAAGCCCAATAGATGTCATGTAGGCGTAGAAGCCCAATAGCTGTCATATAGGCGTAGAAGCCCAATAGCTGTTATGTTGGCGTAGAAGCCCAATAGTTGTCATGTTGGCGTAGAAGCCAAATAGCTGTCATATAGGCGTAGAAGCCCAATAACTGTCATATAGGCGTAGAAGCCCAATAGCTGTTATGTTGGCGTAGAAGCCAAATTCTGCGTAGAGCTTGATGATGCATAGATAGGCAACCGGCGTAAAGATAGCCAATTTATCCTTCTTTGACTAAGGTCTTGAGCGTAAACTAGGGCAAATAGCCTTATCACGCATTCTTGCAAATGTAGCCTGAGTTGGCGTATTTTGAGGAGATAGCATACGGCGTACTCCTATAGTTAAAAATAGCCAGGTCAGCGTATTTCGAGGAGATAGCATACGGCGTACTCCTATAGCTGAAAATAGCCTGATGGCGTAATGTGCAGGGATGGTGATGTGGACATATTAGCCCTAATTATGGCTCATCCAGTCATTAAAAGTAGAACCAAATCTCGTGCATTAAATGCAGAGATCTGCCCCCATCTCGTGCATTAACTGTAGAGACGTGCCTCGAGTTCTGTACAAAGAGCAGCTTTTGACGTGGCAGTTGATTTTGTCTCCCTCCGAGCGTAAAAGCTCATCTCTGCCTATGTAAAATAGGCAGCATATTCCTTGGATGCGTAAACGATGTCTTATATCAAGGGTTTGTCACTAAACGATATTCTGGGGTTCTGTGCAGAATTATCATAACAGCCGTCCTCTTGATCGTCGTGCAGTACTTTTTGTCCGGAGTCAGGTTCATAGCTTCGTCTAATAGGTTCATTCGAGGAATACGAAGCATTCCTCGTACAACTTCCCGCTGAATTAAAAGCGGACAAGTTTTACGCCGTAGTGGCGATGTAGCAACCGTTGTACGCCGAAGCAGTCTGGAAATACTGTATTACACGGGTTGTTCAGGAGCTGTGTTTTACGCTGAAGAGTGTAGAAGCTCTGTTGTACGCCAATGGCTCTGAAGTCTTGTTTGTACGCCACCCAGTTCTGGAGCTCTGTTTTACGCGGCTTCCTGCATGTTGAGGGTATTACGCGTATGATTCCCCGGCGTATTTTTTATGCTTCTACAAATGGGAACACATAATGATGAATTTTATTGTTGGTTTACCAAAGACATAATAGAGAAATAATGTCGTCTGGGTCATCGTCGATCGACTCACCAAGTCAGCTCACTTTTTGCCTATCAAAGTTGCTTGGAGTGCCGACCATCTGGCACAAATCTACCTCGACGAGATTGTTTGACTCCATGGTGTGCCCATATCCATTATCTCTGATCGAGATGGACGATTCTTATCGAGCTTCTGGGAGAGTCTTCAATCAGCAATGGGTACAAAGTTGAAGTTCAGCTCCGTCTACTATCCTCAGACAGAAGGATAAACAGAGTGGGTAAACTAAATCCTCGAAGATATGCTACGGCTCTGTGCCTTGGACTTGAAGTCAAGTTGAGACACGCATCTACCGTTAGCCGAATTTGCATACAATAATAGCTATCAATCCAGCATTCAAATAGCATCGTATGAGGCATTGTTTGGGCATAAGTGTAGATTCCCTATTTGTTGGGATAAAGTTGGTGAACGACAAATTTTTGGCCTGGAGCTCGTAGAACAAACCTTCCAAAAGATCCGTTTGATCCGTGAACGGCTGAAGGTAGCACAAAGCCGACAGAATAGTTACTCAGATGCGCACTGTCGGCCTCTTGATTTCTTAGAAGGTGATCACGTATTTCTTAAAGTCTCGTCCATGTGAGGAGTTACCAGATTTGGAGCAAAAAGGAAGCTAAGCCCAAGATTCGTCGGCCCATTCGAAATACATAAGCAAGTCGCCTCAGTCGCATATCAGATTGCCCTGTCACCGTCATTATCTGAAGTGCACGATATATTTCACATTTTATACCTTAGAAAGTACGTGTATGACTCGAGTCATGTGGTGGATCTTGATCAACTGGACTTGAAGGAGGACTTGACGTATGTTGAACACCCTGTGCGGATCTTGGATCGAAAGGAGAAGCTGCTTCAAAGTCGTTTGGTTCCTCTCGTGCGCGTGCTTTAGAGAAATTATTCGGTCGAGGAGTCAACGTAGGAGCTTGAGTTTGAGATGAAGGAAAAGTTTTCTTCATTGTTTCATAGTGGTAGGTTCTATTCCTAATTTTTGTGGACAAAACTTCTTATTAGTTGGTTAGGATGTGGTGTCCCATTCCCCTTTTTCGGGGAGCGCCGCTAAAAAATACTTTCGGTATCATTCGATCGGGATAGATTGAATTAAGATCTTTTCCTCATTATGGATTTGCTTCTTCAGAATCGATTCCCATATTCAGTGGACCGTTCTCTAAGGATGGACTTAGCTGCAGAGTCAAGAGGGACCTCTCCGCTGCAAGTTTTTTTGCCTAGTTTTCATTGTCGCCTTGTTGCTTTCGTACTTTTGAGTTAGTTTTTGGATTTGCATTTTCTTGAACGATTTTGATGGATTTTATTGCTTTTGTTTGTTGAATTATACTTTTTGAGCTTGGAAAGAGGTGAAGAGGTATTGGTCATCTGTTTGTGGCAATGTAGGTGATAGTGCAGTAGACGTCGTGCGAGTGGAGCCTTGAAGCACCTCCTTCCTTTTCTCTCTCCAACCAACTTGTGAGTGGCTATAATTCGATTAGTTGACCCTTCTTCCAAGTCTTCACATCTAAAATATTTTCCTCTTGATTGTTCCGATCAGGCAATACTATAATAACTAAAAGATGTCGAGATAAAAAGGAATAGACTTGGATTACTTTATGCTTGTCAATCAACATGTGAACGATTACCTTGTTGTATGCTAGTTCGTTTAGAATGTTCTTCATCATGCTTCAATTCTAGTTAGAATATATATACTTCTTCTATGATTGTGCTATGTATAGAACACACCTTGCTATACAATAAACTGATCAGGAAGACTATGCAAAACAGATCATGCCATGTAACTTGTCTCGTGCTTGTGTTGCCTTAAACTGCACCGTTTGATAACTTAGTATCAGACGTCGTTTGGTCACGGACAACTTGTGCACAAAGTTTTTGGTTCCTACGGACGATCGTCGGGATAATAGGATCGATCCGATCCAGACGGAACATTCTGAATAGTCGTTTATTGGAGGATGAAATAGCGTGAAGCGGGGCTCGCCACCTTTGTTGCATACAATTTTTGTCCCATGATTATAAATCGTCCTTTATGGCATTATGCCAGTGACCCCCTCGTATATTTAAATTATGCAAGCTAACTATGTCTTTGTACAAGGAAGGTCATGGTAAGTGTTGTGCAGGTGGTTCAGACGAGCAGGTAAAAGTCACAGAACGGTTGCATGTTTATTTCAGTAAACTTCCATATCTAATGCTTGCTTGTAAAATAAAATAATACAAGATAGAAATACCACATAATAACTTGCATGATTCATATAAACAACGTGTTAATTGGTATAGTTGGGTTAGCTTGCCTTCACTAGTACATTTCGATGTACTGACCCTCGTTGCAACAGGTTTTTCGCACCAAGGAGATCCTACAAGAACTAGAGCAACTTTCCAATCCAGTCCACCTACCGACACGTCTTGTTCGTGCCCTTGAAGCATATTTTGAAGTTCCACGATCTAGTGCATATACCTTATGCAGCTCCGTGGAAAGGCGATAGTTTCGCCCAAAGGTGTCTATAGCTTTAAAGTTTTAGTAAAAGAATATAATGTACAGGACAGTTATCTCATTTTGTGTCCACTTTTGTAAGTCCGTAAGGCAATGATCTGACTCGTTCAAGAGTTTATAAAAAATGTTGCTTATCAATAAAGAGAACTTTTCTATGTTTCAATATTGTGTTCAATTATTTGCGTACTCTGAATATGTGCTCGTTATATAAAATACCTTGACCTTGTGCGTTGTGCAACCTAGGCACGCACAGCATCACGCTCGGGGGACGACTATCAATTCTACGAAATTGGGACGTGATACTTCTCTACACCTACGTATATTTTGTACTATAGCAATTCTTCCAAAAGTATGCCAATCCTACTTGGCGTACTTTTGAATGGATCTGCAAGTCATCAAGAATGTACGCCACTGTTTAAATAGCCAAGTTGGCTCACTTTGCAGATATTGCAGAGTTGGCGCACTTTGGTAAAACTTTTCTTACCGGCACACTTTGTTGCTTCTGGAGAATGGCTTACTTTGCTGTGTTGGTGCACTATGTGGCATTCTCCAAAGATGGCGCACTTTGTAGCCTTTCGTAATTACTTAATGACTAAGCAATGGCTTCTGAACATTCTCGAGAATTATGTTCTCGACTGTAGGGTTATCTCGATTACTGTGCCATCATTGAGACTTATGTTTTGTCTTTTAGTAGACCTTCCAACGTTCTTTGTGCGCCAACCCTCCTTTTTGGGCATACTTGAAGAAGTGCTCCAAGCTCCTGGCTCGCGCACTTCTATCATTGTGAGCCAAGGTTCTAGACTGTATTTTAGAATCAATTGTGCTCCATCTTTTGCTTAGAGCACTTTTTCCATCAAAGTGTGCCAGAACTGTCCGAACTAGTGATTGTGCGCTAATAGTGGTTTTGGTCCATTGTGTGCGGACGTTATTTTCTTGCCTGATGTTATGCGCCAACCCTGAATTGATGTTTTATGCGCATGTATGCCAGTATTCTCTTTAATATGCTTAACTCTTGATGATTCTCGGGTTCTCTTTTATCCTATTATTTTAGTTAATCCTGGTTATTTTCTAAATATGACATTCTTGATATTGATCTTGATTTCCTGACATGATCTAGTGATTGTACACTATAAATAAACTTTTGAATCTTGACATGGAACCAAAAATCCTAATACTATACTGATAATCCTAATACTATACTGATAATCATGATAGTGGCTCGACGTAGCGCACTCCTAACTCGAGAATTCTTGTACTGTCCTGATCAAGGCCATGAGTAGCACCTGTATTGCATGTCCCGTTATTCCCATGGTTGATTTTAATTATGCTTGTCAAGCTATTATCTAGTCTTGCATCATATATAAGACAAATTCATGAGCACCACAGTCAGGAATTTTAAATAAATTATCCAGGCTAATAAACTAGATTGATAACCAGAAGCATTTAGGAAATTTTCCTGGCTACATGCAATCCTGACATCCCAACGACACCAGTGGATTTGGAGCTCTCCATCGTGAGAGGCACATTTCTAGCACACTGTCGAGTGTTGCATTACAAGTAAACTATCTATACATGTTAATTATATTATGTATCCTGTAAGTTTGGATGATCCGGATAGACTACAGGGCATGTGGCTGTATAAAAAATTTAAACTGCATGTGTTAGTAACTTAGATTGTGATAACCCTAGTTAGCTAATAATAGCAAGCTTTAGGGCATGATTGGCCATGATTTCTTGATTTTCAGTATAGTATAGTCTAGTCCCGTCCTAATTTATTTAACAACTGATCCAAAAAATTGTAACCTGGGTACTGATTCCAAATATCTTTGTTTAAAATACTCCAGAACTGTTTAACTGTTATTTTATCTGTTACACTTATTTAAATATTTCTTGTATTATTTCTTATTGATTTGTCTGCATGTTGGTTTTTAGTTCCTAAGATTGGCTCTCTTGTGGTACTTGTTGTTTTGGGGTCTGATCCCACTGGTTTTGTATGGCCAGATATCGGAGCAGGACCGTAGTATCTCCCATACTTTTTGCCTCAAGATGGTGAACACCAGGGTCACCAAGGGCCATTGGTGGCTTTCTCTTTCATCACCCACTTGATCTTATATAATTATTCTTTTGAGGTGTTTAACCCCCGAGCATGTGTTTAGCTCGTATTTTGGGACTTGACATTCTAGCCTACAGACCTACATGTAAATCATATTATAAACTATAGCTATGGTTGATCGTGTAATATGGTACTTTTACTAGTTCTTCATTTTGTAACTAGCTTCATGATCATTGGGGTATGTATAGTTTGGGATGCCTTACATTATATGTTTGGTGATCATACATCTTGTAACTTTTTGCTTGCTTGAGATTGAGACACCTAGAATTCTTGACCCACGAATGACTGTTGGTTTGAAGAGTAAACTCTCACATGTCTAGACAGCCATGATCGTATCTCAGGGTATAGAGTACTCCGGTGTACGTAACTAGCTTTGTTTGTCATCGCTCTCCAGTATTTTGGTTCTAAGATGTGACACAATTGTAACTGCGTTTGTAAGGAAGAATATGGTTTTGTTCTTGAGTTTTATGATCTAGAATGAGTTATAATCTGGTTTGTAGTTGTAATCAAAATATTATATTATAGTTCGTGGAAATCGAGAATAGTCAGGAAAAAAAGTGTGAACCTCTGATTTCGATCACGCGTTCTTCCATATTTTGATTAAGTCTCGGAACTAACACTAATATAATCCATATTTTCTAAGGCATTCACGAGCAAAGTAGAAGGGAGTCCTTGATCCGTCAAATTGGGTAGTTTTATTCTCGTTGAATCTTTTCTTATTTTGCTTCTTTTTTTTTGACTTTGTAGGAAGATATTTTTTTTACTTTTAACATACTATTCCAGTTAAATTTTATGAACTTTTTTCGATTTAATAGCATACTCGTAGCAAGTTATAATTTGAAAAGTTTTAGTATATTTAATTGTTAACTATAATATTTTAGAATAACAACTTATATAAAAAATTCATAAATTCAATCATGAAATTATAAAAATAAAAAAAATTGCAGCGATAATTTGACACTACATTTGTGGGTTATCTTCCCCGTTAGAGCTCTAACCCACTCAACCAAAAAGGATATAACTCACCTCAGCCACCTTATATATATATATATATATATTATTTTTTTATTTTTTTGGAAGAGGGAATTGTGTTACCAATTCCTGGTCCGAATACCTACAAACTTGGCCCGAAGGTCGACCATATCTCGATCCGAAGGTCCCACACATCAGATCCAAACCAGCACCGCACTTGAAACCGCACCTGCACCATACTCAAAATGAAGAAGGGTCATGACAGCAACGAGTTAAGTCGGTCTAAGGCTTGTAGTCCCTTAATAACGAGTCTATAGGTTGTGGTGGATCGGTTTTCCAAAATAGCAGACTTTTGTGCCCGAATAATGTTACGCCCCGGACCCGCCCGAGCCGCCGCTCCGCCTTGCCCCGCCCCCGTATTGCCGGATTATCGAACCGGGCACGAATCACCTTGCCTCGGTGCGCCGGACGCGAATCACCGCGGCCGTCCTACGGGTGCGAGTAAGGGGAAGTTGGATGGATTGGCCCGATCGAGCCCATCGGGGACGTGATACCGTGCGGGCCTGGGGTTGCGCCCGCACAAGGCCAATCGTTTAAGTTGATAGTTGGCTATCATCGCATCAATCGAGTAAGCAGCGAAAAGGGACTTGTTGTAATGCAATGCATTTAGCCAACTGAGTATTCGGGACAATCGAGGCAACTTGGGTTCCTTTGACAAAGGCATTCGTTCGTTCCATACATTATGCCCCCTTTTACGATAGCATCTCGGGGCAACAATCAAAACTAGGATTCCGGGTCTTAGGGACTGTGGCACGCCTATCGCTCTCTCGGACGATCCAGTACCTGCAAGTAAGTAAACTGTTGGTGGGTCAGCACTTTATACAAGTACTGGTGAGATAAAACAACTGAACAGAAACAAGCATTCACTAAAACCAAGCACTAAGTAATCATGTTATAAAATATTACATTACTAGTGATCTTTCTAGTTTTTACCTAGGTTCGTTTCATGCAGTTCTAGCAGAGTCAATTTACATTGTTTGAAAACATGTTTGGAAACAGAGTTTCATATGCAATAAGCAAGACAAGCAATCGTTCATGTTCCAGGGTGTGCGCAGCGTGTTTCGTGCGACTCGAGGGTCAAATGCACAGCTAGACACACATGCACAATCTTAGGGGCAGTCATCTATCCAAGCCAACACAATGACTTAGCTATATGCAGGGCGGTCCCCGAGTATCTCAGGATCGGCAGCTGGTTGTACAGCATACCAATGACTCATTCATCTGATGCTAGAGGCAGCTGTGACTCATGGTTGCTTTCCACTATCTCTGTAGCAGCCGTGACACATGCAGTTTAGCTCTCCACCAATAGCCATTGTCCGACCGCATGCGAATGTATGGAACACTATCAAATAACTCTAGTATGCAGACGAGACGAACCATCAGAATACAATCTTTGTTGTGGGGCAATCCGACTTATCACTTGAACACATTCAGGCACAATATGGTTCTCTCGAAGCATAGACGAAAGTGAACATGTTCATGCACTCTAGGCAAGCATTTCAGGATTCTCGTTTAGCAGACTTATCGTTTCAAAGACAAGCTAGGTGAGTTCGTTCATTAACATGCAAGGCAGGTTCTATCATTCTCTTATGAAAATATTGCAAGCAAAAACTCAAGTTATTATTAAGGCGTGCAAGAATCAGAGAACGAAGTTCTGCCCACTCACCTGATACATAATGCCGACGCGGAGCGGGACATTACAAATAATATGCATCGGTCTTAACCACTAGGCTATATATATATATATATATATATATATATATATATATATATATATATATATATATATATATATATATATATATATATATATATTCTGGATCGTGTGGTGCAGTGGTAGCACCATGGGACATTGGCGTTTAGGGCGGAGCTCGAAGGGGCTTGAAAACGACTCAAAATTGAGTCGTCTAAGTTGTACGTATATTATCAATTAATTATTTTTTAAAAAAATTAATATTACATAAAAATATATTGAGAAAAAATATTAAATTTGTTATGAATAAATAACACTCCAATGATTCAAACCCAGCCAACCAAAGAAAACATCTCTCATCTTAACCACATGAGTTAGAAGAGTGTTTGTTTATATTGAGATAATATTAAGTAGTTAAACAATTAGTTAAATTTATTTATATTTTAATTTTTAATTACGTGAGAATATATGCTTAGATGTCTAATTGTTTTCAAGACTCTTTATAAAAAGTAAAAATATATTCATAACAAATTATAATTAAAATATAAACAAATATATAACAAATTATAATTAATATATATATATATATATATATATATATAATAAATCTTAATTCAAATATATTTAAATTTTTAAACAATTTTATATTAATATCAGAAAAAAATATTTTACATACAACGCACATGAATTTACTAGCACAACACACTAGTAAATTCACGTATGTTTCACGTAAAATATTTTTTTCCTTCTAATATTAATATAAATATATTTAAATATATTTAATTAAAAAATTTATATATATTTTTTTATATTTTTATTATAATTTGTTATATATTTTATTATATTTTAATTATAATTAGTCATAAATATATTTTTACTTTTCATAAAGAGTCTTGAAAATGATTAGCTACGTAATATTATCTAATTACAAACAAAATTTACTGTAACTCATGTAGTTAAAGTGAGAGGTATTGTTCCTGGTTGATTGAGTTCGAATTTATGTAGTGTTAATTATAACATATTTAATTTTTTATGTAATCTTAATTTTTTTTTTAAAAATTAATTAATAATACACATACATACAATTTAGACAGTTCACTTTTGAGTCATTTTGAACCTCATATTTTATATATAAACCGCATATTGATCGCTTATAGGCTATGGGATGTTAAAATTCTCTTAATGCTGAAGCATGTGGAGAGCCTTTTCTCCCACCAATTTTCTTAGAAAATTGCATAGGACTAATCAACATTAATGGTTTGATACTTTTACGCCTCGTTTGCGGAAAAAAAAAAATCATTTTTTTATTTTTTGAAAATTATAATTTTTCTTGAAATTTTTTTTGGTGTTTAAAAAT
This sequence comes from Iris macrosiphon, assembly GCA_036927795.1. Taxonomy (NCBI): domain Eukaryota; kingdom Viridiplantae; phylum Streptophyta; class Magnoliopsida; order Asparagales; family Iridaceae; genus Iris; species Iris macrosiphon. The sequence goes on from JAYESA010000004.1 coordinate 160,204,598, forward strand.
ATAAAAAAAATTGAAAAAAAAAATAAATACTTAAAGGTGGAAAAGTGATTCCTTGATTAGAAAGAGAAAACCATTTTCTTCTATAATTTTTTTTTCATTAGAAATCAATTCTCTTTCCTCCCCAATTCCTTTAGCTCATAAACATAAGAAAATAATCACTTCTATTTTCCAATTCCATGGTTCCGCGAACCAAACGAGACATTAAGGACTCGATTGGTTCACGGAAGATAAATGAATTCCTTTATATTTTCCATGAGAAAGGAAAAGTATGATTTATATCAGAGTTTTTTTCATGTGTTTGGTAAAACAAAAAAACTATTTAGGAAAGAATATTTAATTTTTTTCCAGTGTTTGGTTGTTGTAGGAAAAGAAAGAAAAAATATATTAATATTTCTTTAATGTTCTTGTCTTTTAAAATAAAATAATATTATGAAAAATTGTGTTGGTAAAATAGACAATAACATATGGTTATCTTTGTCTTAATTTTTTTGCAATACATGCTGAAAAAGGAGGAAAAATCAATCACATGGATTGTGAGAGAAATATTTTTCTACCTATTTTTTTTTTCTGTCAGAAAAATACTTTTGAAAATTATGGTTACCAAACAAAAAAAATGAATAAGTTTTTTCATAAATCAAACGAGAATTTAGAGACTTCTAATTCTACGCAATATAATCCAATCAAAATAGTCTTCGTTTTCTATAAATGATTTACAAGTTTTTTGTGCTTTTTGTTGTATAAACTTTGTGAAGATACGTCACTTCTCTACGTTTTACTTACGTATGTTGCCGGTTTTCCAGTCACGAGGAGTCGAGGAAGGAACCGAGTCACAAGTTTCGGTTGTGAAGACGAGCTCACAAGATTGGTTGAGCGTTAAATCAATATTATGCATATGTATTGCATATGTACTTATATTTTTTTTATTTAAAATTTTGAAGAAGTGAAGGTTAAATGTAACAAATTCAAAATTTTCATGTTTAAATATTTGTTAAATTGATTTAAAAAGTATAACATTTTGTATTTTATATATTTAGTTGTTGTAAAAAAAATGATAGTAGATAAGTGATGGTTTATCACTCTTAATATTTGGTTGAGGTTATTCCGGCCCACCAATTTATCATTATTATTAATTTATATTTAATACACAAATACGAAGAAAATAAAAATATTAAAATATATTAGTAAATATAATAACTAATAAAAATTAAAAAAATAATAAAATATAAACTCATATATTATGTTTACCAATTGCATACTTACAACATAACAATTTATAATCTGTCACTATAATACACTAGTAACGTGCACGTGCGTTACACGTATATTTAATTCTAAGTATTGTTTGTAAAAAATAATTTATCTTGGACTTTTTATTTCATAATTATAAGTTATTTTTTTAATTTTTGAGTATTTACTTATCGCTTGGACGGACAAGAGGGAAGTTGGTTTAGGTTTTTATTTATCTCCGGTAAGTTTTTTTTAATTAAATTGGTTGAGTATTTACTTACGGTTCTAGATTTTTATCTCCTGTAAGTTTTTTTTAAAAATTAAATTGGTTGAGTATTTACTTACGATTTTAATCTTCCTGTAAGGTTTCTCTCTCCCGTTAGATGTTTTTATTAAGTAAATTGGTTTAGTATTTATTACGGTTTAGATGGATAAGAAAGAGATTAGTTTAAGGTTTTATTTATCTATTTTTTGTTTGTTAAGTAAATTGGTTTAGTATTTATTTACAGTTTTGATGGATAAGAAAGAAGTTGGTTTAAGAAATTTAATTTGTTTAAGTTTTATTTATCTCTCCCGTTAGTTTTTTTTTTTTTTTTTTTTTTTTTGTTAAGTAAATTTGGATGGATAAAAAAGAAGTTAGTTTAAGATTTTATTTTTCTCTTCCGTTAGTTTTTTTTTTTTAAGTAAATTGGTTTAGTATTTATTTACCGTTTGGATGGATAAGAAAAAAATTTGTTTAAGGTTTTATTAATCTTCCGTAAGTTATTTAAAAAAAAAATTGGTTGAGTATTTACCGACGACTTAGATGGCTCAATCGATTCAATCATTGGTCCAAAATTCAAATACTAATTAGGTCGATTATGGAGAGCAAAATATAATTTTACCACTTTTTGAGAAAGTCTAAAAAAAAAACCTCGTAGTAAAATTTATGCTTACAAAGTACGATAAGGCTGATCATTGCATTAAAGATTACTAGTAATGTGCACGTGTGTTGCATGTATATTTAATACTAAGTATTGTTTGTAAAAAATAATTTATCTTGGGCTTTTTTATTTCATAACTATAAGTTATTTTTTTATTTTTGAGTATTTACTTATCGCTTGGACGGATAAGAGGAAAGTTGATTTAGGTTTTTATTTATCACTCGTAAGATTTTTTTAATTAAATTGGTTGAGTACGGTTTTAGATTTTTAATCTCCTGTAATTTTTTTTAAAATTAAATTGGTTGAGTGTTTACTTACGATTTTATATTTTTTTTAATCTTCATGTAAGGTTTATCTTTCCCGTTAGATGTTTCTGTTAAGTAAATTGGTTTAGTATTTATTTACGGTTTGGATGGATAAGAAAGAGGTTGGTTTAAGATTTTATTTATCTATTTTTTGTTTGTTAAGTAAATTGGTTTAGTATTTATTTAAGGTTTTGATGAATAAGAAAGAAGTTGGTTTAAGAAATTTAATTTGTTTAAAGTTTTATTTATCTCTCATGTTAGGTTTTTTTTTTTTTTTTTTGTTAAGTAAATTTGGATGGATAGGAAAGAAGTTAGTTTAAGATTTTATTTTTCTCTCCCGTTAGTTTTTTTTTAAGTAAATTGGTTTAATATTTATTTATCGTTTGGATGGATAAAAAAAAAATTGTTTAAGGTTTTATTAATCTTCCATAAGTTATTTAAAAAAAATTAATTAGTTGAGTATTTACTGACGGCTTAGATGGCTCAATCGATTCAACCATTGGTCAAAAATTCAAATACTAATTAGGCCGATTATGGAGAGCAAAATTTAATTTTACAACTTTTTGAGAACTAAAGTATAAAAAAACCCGTAGTAAAATTTATTCTTAAAGTATGATAAGGCTGATCATTGCATTAAAGATTACTAGTAATGTTCACGTGCGTTGCACGTATATTTAATGATAAGTATTGTTTGTAAAAAATAATTTATCTTGGGCTTTTTTATTTCGTAATTATAAGTTATTTTTTTAATTTTTGAGTATTTACTTATGACTTGGACGGATAAGAGAAAAGTTGGTTTATGTTTTCATTTATCTCCAGTAATTTTTTTTAATTAAATTGGTTGAGTATTTACTTACGGTTCTAGATTTTTAATCTCCTGTAAGTTTTTAAAAATAAAAAAAATTTAGTTGAGTATTTACTTACGATTTTAGTTTTTTTTTTTAATCTCCTAGTAAGGTTTCTCTCTCCCGTTAGATTTTTTTTGTTAAGTAAATTGGTTTAGTATTTATTTACGGTTTGGATGGATAAGAAAGAAATTGGTTTAAGAAATTTAATTTGTTTAAAGTTTTATTTCTCTCTCTTGTTAGTTTTTTTTAAAGTAAATTTGGATCGATAAAAAAGAAGTTAGTTTAAGATTTTATTTTTCTCTCCCGTTAGTTTTTTTTTAAGTAAATTAGTTTAGTATTTATCTACTGTTTGGATGGATAAGAAAAAAAAATTATTTAAGGTTTTATTAATCTCCCGTAAGTTATTTTAAAAAATAATTAATTTGTTGAGTATTTACTGGCGGCTTAGACTGTTCACTTTCGAGACGTTTTGTCACACCCGATTTCAGATTTGGTATTTCTTGAATTTCTTGAATTAAATTTTTTCTGATAATGTATTCCTGCTGTATTTCTCATGTTGGTTCCTATCATTCTATTTATTTTATTTTTTCTGTCGTTGAGAGAGACTACTTGAGACCAGTAGAATACTCATTGGCATTGCCATAGACTCGGTTTAGGACCCGCATGTAGAATTGACACTTGGTTCGGTTCATTTGACTAAACCATCTTTCTCTTCTCTTAGTATATATTTGAGATTTTCTCTCTCTTCTCTCTTTTTTCTTCTTCATTTTCTTTTTCTCCTGCCTTGCTCCCTTCTCCTCATCCCCGTTCACCTCCCCTAGCCGAACCCTAGCACTGAACCTAGCTAGGAAGAGGTCGTTGGACTCTTAGGCAAGTACATCTTGCTCCACGATGAAACTTTAATTTTCGAATTGTTCATATATATGTTGGTTTTTAAAAAAAAATGATGGAAAATGTTCCCCTTGTGTTCCTCATCATTTTTAATTCTTTGAATTTTTTGTTTTGGTGGATGAATTTTGATATATCTGAGTTTTAAGTTCGAGTTTTTCATGGGTTCTATGGATTTTTTGGTTTTGATCTATTAAAACTTAATATTTTAGAAAAATAGTGGTTCTTTATGATAGAGCATTTCATTTCGTGCAACTTGGCTTTTGTTTTACTTGATTTGGAGTTAAAAAAAAAATTATGAAGAAAATAAATTTTGGTTTTTTGAGCTTTGGCCATGGCTGAACCTGCTGTTGGAGAAGACGAAGTCTTCATGCGGCCAGCGACCTATGCGGTAGAGAGCATTATGCGTCCCGAGAGGGTTATGCTGTCTGAACTCCTTGCCGCATACTGACAACATGCATCAACCTTGTTGGATGCATGATTGTTCATTACACAAAGTGTTCTAGAGCTAATCCTTGAACTGCTTGTGTTTTTACTCGCTGAACGAATAAAAATTTTGCTAAGTCCAAGAGGGGCATCTATGCGGCAACCTGAGCATGCGGCAAGCGTACTTATGCGACATTGTCACTATGCGTCTATTCTCTTTTGCCGCATAACTCTGCTTCACCCTTGCACATTATTTTATGATTCGTGTCTTTTATTCCTGACACACTTTATTGCATGTCACATCAGTCACATCAATCACTTTATGTTACCTCACTGACACTTCATTTATTGACCCATCACTCAGTACTTGCCCCAAAGAGTAGACTTTAACCTTAAGCATGCCGCCAGTGGGTGCATGCGGCCAGTAAGTGCATGCGGCCAGTGGGTGCATGTGGCAAGTGAGTCCATGCGGCCAGGAATTCTTGTGTGTATTTTGTGTTCACTTTAATTATGTCCATTTAGTGATTATTGTTGTGTGCTTCCTTATGTTGATACAAGTTTATGTTAGTAGAAAGTTTTTGTAAACTCCCTAAACCAAATTTAGGCCTACTTGGCTTAGATAGGGAGACTAGGGCTAGTTTGAATCCAATTAGAAATAGAACACGGTGTTTTAGATAATTTTACAATATTTATATCACTTAGTGCACCTTACTGTTGCTTCGATAATTGGAGCACTACACTAGCCATTGTCTTCCTACAAATTTCACACCCTTGTCCTAGACATGCCCGCCTTCTATTCTGACCTTTGTGTTACTTATAATTATGCTCTCTTGTTCTACATTTTAGTCGCACACTATTCGTCGCAGACGTCTTTATTTAATTCTGAATAAATTTAACTTTGTATCATTGTGCGTTCCAATCAAAATTGGAGACACAATCTTGACCCGTTTTGTGCAACCCAATTTTGGTAATATTCTATTCTGAGCCCCCCTATGTCTATGACACTTGTGTCCCAACTAATTTTAATCTCATGTACTTCTAATTAATTTTAGAACACCTATTATAATAATTTTAATTAATTTAATCCAATTTCCATCTTTGTGTTATTTTCCAATTGTTGGACGCTTTTATGCAAAAGTGCATTGAGGTGTCCACACCATTGGACACAACACGTGAAGAAACCCATTTTTTCTTTATTATTTGGTCATGTGAATTTTCTCCATAATTTTTGGAGTGTGTAGCACTCAACATTACCCCCTCATCAATCCTAGCCATGCATTTTAAACCATGCAATCCTAGCCCTCCAAACATCTCCATGTGAAGCCAAGGCCCAATCCGCCCAATCCAAAGGATGTTGACCAAGCCCACCTTCCTAGGTCAATACCCAAACCCAAATTCTAAATACACCTATAAATATAACTTTTTCTTTTATTCATTCACCAAAAACCCAAACCCTATTCATAGCCAACCTCCCCCTTCTCTCCCTGTTCATCTTCTTCCTCCCTCCCCCGCACACCGGAGCCCGACCTCCGCCGCTCACGTGGCCAACCCCGACCTCACAGCCCTCTCTCTGACTTCCCCTCAGTCGCGGAACCCGCTGCTCGCCACCACGATCTCCTCCCCGCTGTTAACACCGACGACAACCACCCATCCTCCTTGCACGCAGACCGCCGAATCCACCTGACCCCGCCTGTCGACTCTCCCTCGATGACACAGACCCGACCGCCATCGCAGTCCCCTTCTCCACCACGATGTCCCTGACCGCCCCCTCTCTTCTCCGATCTCCTCCACCGCCATTAATACCACTATCGCCATTAACACCTCCACCTACACCGACGATAGCAACCCGAGCCCCGCTGCTCTCCGCTGTCCGCCACCCTCTTCCCTGCCTGACCTCAACCCGTCTCCTCTCTCACGTTCCCCTCATCGACTTCTTCTCCTCCTTCCTACTCCCTGTTCTCCTTCCCGACATCCTCGACTCACCGCCACCACCGTCCCTCACGTCGAGCAGCCGACTTCCCTTCTCTTCCCCGGCCAACTCCGGCCAGTGTACCCCATCCTCGTCCAACCGCCCTCCTCGCCTGAGTCTCCTCCGACCTCCCTGAGCCCTCTCCTTCGATCACAGCCCTCCCCGCCTGAGCTCGGACTCCGGCAGTCTTCACCTTCATCTCATCATCATCATCATCATCATCATCATCTCAACATCATCATCACCATTATCATCCTCATCATCATCCCCATCATAACCCTCATCATCATCATAACCCTCATCATCATCATTATCATCCTTAATCATAATCATCATCATCACCTTAATCATTATCACCATCACCTTAATCATCACATCATCATCACAATCATCACCATCATCATCATAACCTCATCATCATCTAATCTTCATCATCATCACCATCATCATCATAACCTCATCATCATCTAATCTTCATCATCATCATAATCATCATCCCCTTAATCATTATCACCTTAACCCTAATCACCTAATCATCATCGCATCATCTCATTATCATCATCACCATCACCATTATCATCATCATCATCATTACCCTCGTCATCATCATTACCATCATCGACATCATCGTCGTCATCGTGGACCCGTCACCCTCACCGAAGACGACCTGCAGTAGTTCGAACCTGTCCCTCTTCTTTAATTTTGTAAAACCCCTAATTTTAAAAAAATTGTATTTATTATTTAATTAATTATCTAATTTATTTATATTATTTATTAGTTAATTAGAAGAAATATAATTTATTAGATTTTAATTATTAGGTAATTATATATTTAGAGAATTATTAAGCAAACTATTATTTTATCTTATTTTATTTTATGTAGAAAAAATGTTGTAGAAAGGTGATAGAATTTTAGATGTACTAATAATTTTTTCCTGAAATTTTGATACCATATATACATGTATAAACAAATAGTAATAAATAATAATTATAACAAATATACTAATGATAATAATAAGTGATTAGAAGTATTAATAATAATAATAATAATAATATTATTATTATTATTAGTAGTAGTAGTAGTAGTAGTAGTAGTAGTAGTAGTAGTAGTAATAATAATAATAATGTTAATAATAAAAACAAAAAGGAAAAGAAAAAGAAATGGTAAAGAAAAAGAAAAAGGAAACAAATAGAATAAAAGAAAGAAAGAAAAATAAAAACCAAAAGCCTAAACCCATACCCGCTAAGACCCTAAACCCATACCCGCTAACTACCCAAACCCGCTAAGAATTCCCAACAAGAACAGCAGCAACGCCTAACCACACCCCCCCCCCCGCGCGGGTTTCCTCCCCCCCCCCCCTTTCGGTTCTCTACCTATATATATATATATATATATATATATATATATATATATATATATATATATATAATAACTTGTTCCAAACCCTAATCCTAATCTATCTCCACTCCAACCCTGAGCCGCCGGCGACCCCCGGAGCCACCGCCGCCGCCGGAGCAGCCGCCCAGAACCACCGCGTCCGCCGTCCGCAACCACGCCACGCGCGTACACTGCAAAAATTCACAGCAACCTACCCCTGTTCGCGTCCGGATTTTCGTCTCCTCGCTCAACCAAATTCAACCCCGTCTTCACCGGTATGTTCACGACCTATCCCTCTTTCAACTCTGTGTATTAGTTTCCTTCGAACAACGCGTAACCCTAGACGAAAATCGAGACCAAGTTGGAGAAAAAATGATAACTTTTAATTCCAGAAAAAACTGTTGTAACCATCAATGTTTACGGACTCGTATCTCCCACCACAGAGATCCAAACTTAGAAATTCCTTTTGCTATATGAAGACCACCTAACCTAGATTATTTTCTCTCAATTATATTATTTTATTTGGTGTTATATGCAGAATTAAATTAGGTTGAAAATCCGAAAAAACCTATTTTTAAAACATAAAAACTTGTGATACGGAGCGCGCCCTGCCAAACGGGACAGTCCCGTCGCATACCAATTGCACCGAAAAGCGCGTATGATATATCCAGACATGTGGGCTTTCGCGGAAACTGATTTGGATGAGTGTGCGCGTCAAAATCAACCCGTATCCGCAAAAAGTCCCTATATCATGACTTTTGCAAAACATCGCACCATTTAGTGTACGCTCGTCAGAACGTGACGAAACTTACGCCATTGGATTCATGGTATCACGCTGGTCCTGTGACCCAGGTTTCATGCAAGTCTGAGACAGTTGACCAAGTCGTCTATTTGCGGGCCTTACGGTCGACTTTTTGGGCACATTTGTGTTCGGCTCACCGGAATCCAAAATTGGACATACCGTTGAGTTCGTACTGACATTTAGAGTTTGTTTGACCTATAATTTATCCCTTTTAGAGACCTTTACCCCTGGCACACTTTTTGGTACAAAATGGACCACATGTGGACCCTCTTTTGACCCGAAATTACCGTTTTGCTTTTGTGTCCAAATTGGACGAAATGTAGTATTTTCTAGCTATCTCGCTTATTCTGGAAACGTTGGTGATGTTTATTTCAGTATTCGGGGACGTTCATTCTGAGGCCGTAGTTTCTGATCCATTGTGCCTGCCATCTGGATATTACACTTTGCAGCTTTCTTACCAGGCAAGATACCTTGCCAAATTGCATACAGTACTTTGCATGCTTATTATATTTTTGTATATTCATTGCATGTGTATATATATATATATATATATATATATATATATATATATATATATATATATATATAGCATATATATATATATATATATATATATATATATATATATATATATATGTTGACACACACTTGACACATGGTATCATGGGAGGGGAGGACAATCAGTAGGCGTATGAGCTACTACCACTCTGGTAAACCGTAGTATCTAGTATGCACTACGGTAGTGTATCGCACTGGTCGCTACCCCCGCGGTATGTCAATTTTTGGAGTCTCGCTGGTCGCTACCCCCGCGGTATGTCGATTTCTGATGTCCCTGATGTGTGTGTGAGTTGTGAGATTTAGATTGAGTAGCCTACCCATGCCCATACGTCGAAAAGTTGTCCTCATTATGCATTTCATATAGATTGTCTTGTACAGCGTACTTATATATTTTTTGTCTATATTGCATGTTTACTATATTCAAATTGGCATGCTTCTATGTATCTTGTTACGTCCCTCTGAGGACCTGGTCCCTTTCCAGGTGTCGATATTCATGACTATTCGCAGGAGCACGGATCAGGACTTACTACTTATCTCTTCCGAGGAGGTCTTACCTTCTGAGCATCTTTGATTATCTCTAGCGATGGATTGCTTCGCTGATACCTTTATATCATCATCTTATTTATATTGGAGATTTATCCTTCTCCCTTATTTTAGTATTGATCTAGTTATTGGTAGTGGATTTGTCTCCACCCGACTATTATTTTGGATTATTCAGACTCATTATTCTAGTTTAGTTATTTCTTTTCTATGACTTGTTGTGTGGATGAGATTAGTATTGTTGTGACTTATGACTATATATATATACCACATGTGAGTTTATATTCATATTACAGCGTACGTGTGTATCATGGTATCCATATATTGGAGTTGCCATATACATACGGCTGGTATGCTTACGTGTTCCTAGTCCTACGTATTTTGGGACTAGGATGTGATATATTTTTATGGTGACCCATGCAGGTCGAGAACATATTGTCTCGGTTACGTCACTGTACCGAGCAAGCCTGCGCATAGGATTAGAATATAGGATCTCATCCACTTAATTATCACCTCCCTTGATTTTGTTCCGCATTCTCATTTGATTGCTTGCATTGCATCTTGCTTGATCCCTTCTCAACGTCAATCTTATCTTTTCTTTCGTGCTTGATAGGGGTTAGGAAGGTGCCTTATACTAGGTATATACACTCTAGTATTCAATAACACTATTAGTTAAATTTTTATAAGTTTGGTAGTATGCCTCATAACCTAGTATCACATAGTCCTTCTGACCAATTAATAAAATATAAATGAATGACACCAACTATAGGCTTGCATAAGAAGATAGTGTTTATCTAGACTATAGAACTTTAGTGTTTATCTAGACTGTAGAACTTGGAGGCCCATACACCCATTTGGTTGACTTTAAACTTAGACAAGAAATTAGTATGGCAACTATAGAGGCACAACATCGGTCTTCTTAATGAACTTAAATTATTCTGTACCTACCTTCATCCTAATCTAACGTACTTATATTTTCTGTACTACCTCGACTTATGCTGCTATTATAGCCTAGTTTTGCAAGCTTATTCTTTTATTGATCTTGTTCATGACATATGTATTATTGGGGGGCACACTAATACATTATCTAAATCAGAATCAGTACATTATGGTCTGATCAACCTTAGTGCGCTTGGTTCGCTCTTCGTATCACTACTTTATGTGGATTGAGAGATAGTTTACTCAACTTGTTAGACGAATATATTTGCCCTCTAGACTGGTCAGAGCATATCATGTCAGGTACATAACTGTTCTGATTTGAACATGTGAATAAGAATTTACCAAAATAAGATTTTAATCTATAACTGCCTTGGCAACTACCTTTCAAATTCTCTAATCCCTTTGAATCTCGTACTTGTATCCTATCACCTCCTCCTTGAATTATTTATTATTATTTTCCGTCTTTCCCTATTTCGGAAAGACGAACGTTCGTGCTTAGTATAAGTTTGATACACGGATAGTACTAGATATACCCCATAGGCCAAGCACTCATGATGACAAACAAGAGAGCGCAGGCACAAAAAGTCGTAGATACAGGTACGACCTTAGTTATATGTGTCATTTCATACTCATGACCCCATTGTGACACGAGATCTTAGAGACATAGAATTATATATAAGGTAGTTTAGCAGATATGAGGATATATTGATTTCTACCCAGATGGCATACACGCGATGCTAATAGATGACGCGAGTAGCAGTAGTAATATTCTTTCCCTATCACCATCTCTCCCTTGGGAAGGCTCATCTTCTCTTCTATATCCACTCCTTATCTCGTGCTTAACTCTTCCTATCATAGTCGTATCCTTTCGTGTCATTATGAATTATTTGATTTACTTCAACCTCACCCTTATTTTGTTAGTTAAAACATAAATGGGTTAGTAATGATTGATAACTAAAGGATGAGTTTATAATGATAACCCTTATGTATATGCACTATAGCAATATTTGTATCCTCTTATTATTTTAAACCATGAATAGCATCCCTTAGTCTAAATGTTAATAAGTTGGATTGTTGAATTAGTTTATACTTCTAATAGTTTTATAAGTTAGTCAAGACCTTAACTGTTGCCCAAAAACTTAGACTAAGCTTAGGAAAGAGTTGAAGGCACTTGTTACAAACAGACGACTATGAAAAATCGCTGGCGAAGTAGCGACAGCTGCAGCTAGACCATTATAGTAGAGTAGTTGAAGTATTTGCAGATATACTGGTCAGGTGGCATGGCAGTATTAGACTACGATACTTGACAGTATTAGACTACGATACTTGAAGTGTTAGGGTGACTGACCATGACTTTTAGGAAGCACTGCTAGATAGCAATGAAGTGTAATAGATATAGTGATTCATTATGAATATGGGTAGTGTTAATTTCGAGGACGAAATTTTTGTAAGTTGGGTAGAATGTAAAACCCCTAATTTTAAAAAAACCGTATTTATTATGTAATTAATTATCTAATTTATTTATAGTATTTATTAGTTAAGTAGAAGAAATATTATTTATTGGATTTTAATTATTAGGTAATTATGCATTTAGAGAATTATTAAGCAAACTATTATTTTATTTTATGTAGAAAAATTATTGTAGAAAGGTGATAGAATTTTTGATGTACTAATAATTTTTTCCTGAAATTTTGATACCATATATACATGTATAAACAAATAGTAATAAATAATAATTATAATAAATATACTAATAATAATAATAAGTAATTAGTAGTAATAATAATAATAATAATAATAATAGTAATAGTAATAGTAATAGTAATAGTAATAGTAATATTATTATTATTATTATTATTATTACTAGTATATATGCACGTGCTTTGCACGTATCTTGGAGTGGATAATTTTGATGAGTTGGTTTAACTTTGTTGTTTTTAATTATATAGGTTAAGAGTTCAACCATTGGAATTCCTTGGTAATAGCTTAGAAAACTTAGCAAGTATCATGAACTCTTTGATTTCTATAATATATTAATGCATCCCTTAAATGGTTGTCATTGGAATTTATTGTAGGTATTATTTTTAATTAGTAAATATAATGAAGGGTATTTTTGGAAAGAAAACTTTCACGGTGAAGCCTACTTTCCTCATTATATAGTAGAATAGATTATTATTATTAGTATTATTATTATTATTATTATTAATAATGTTAATAATAAAAACAAAAAGGAAAAGAAAAAGAAATAGTAAAGAAAAAGAAAAAGAAAAAGAAATAGTAAAGAAAAAGAAAAAGAAAACAAATAGAATAAAAGAAAGAAAGAAAAATAAAAACCAAAAGCCTAAACTCATACCCGCTAAGACCCTAAACCCATACCCGCTAATTATCCAAACCCGCTAAGAATTCCCAACAACAGCAACGCCTAAACCCCCCCCCCCGACGCAAGTTTCCTCCCCCCCTTCGGTTCTCTACATATATATATATATATATATATATATATATATATATATATATATATATATATATATATAATAACTTGTTCCAAACCCTAACCCTAATCTATCACCACTCCAATCCTGAGCCGTCGCCGACCCCCGGAGCCACCGCCGCCGCCGGAGCAGCCGCCCAGAACCACCGCATCCGCCTCCTCGCTCAACCAAATTCAACCCCGTCTTCACCGGTATGTTCACGACATATCCCTCTTTCAACTTTGTGTATTAGTTTCCTTCGAATAGCACATAACCCTAGACGAAAACCGAGACCAAGTTGGAGAAAAAACGATAACTTTTAATTCCAAAAAAACTATTGTAACCATCAATGTTTACGGATTCGTGTCTTCCACCACAGAGATCCAAACTTAGAAATTCCTTTTGCTATGTGAATACCACCTAACCTAGATTATTTCCTGTCAATTACATTATTTTATTGTTGTTATATGCAGAATTAAATTAGGTTAAAAATCCAGAAAAACCTATTTTTAAAACACAAGAACTTGTGATACGGAGCGCGTCCTGCCAAACGGGATTGCCCCGTCGTATACCAATTGCACCGAAAGGCGCGTATGGTATGTCCAGACGTGTGGACTTTCACGAAAACTGATTTGGACGCTTGTGCGCGTCAGAATCATCATGTATCCGCGAAAAGATCCCATATCGTGACTTTTGCAAAACACCGCACCATTTAGTGTACGCTCATCAGAACGCGACAAAACTTTCGCCATTGGATTCGTGGTATCACACTGGTCCTGTGACCCAAGTTTCATGCGATTCTGAGACAGTTGACCAAGCCGCCTATTTGCGGGCCCTACGGTTGACTTTTTGGGCGTATTTGTGTTCCGCTCACCGGAATTCAAAATTGGACATATCGTTGAGTTTGTACTGATATTTAGAGTTTGTTTGACCTATAATTTGTCCCTTTTAGAGACCTTTACCCCTAGCACACTTTTTGGTGTAAAGTGGACCACATGTGGACCCCACTTTGATCCAAAATTATCGTTTTGTCCCTGTGTCCAAATTGGACGAAAGGGTAGTATTTTTTAGCTATCTCGCTTATTCTAGGAACGTTGGTGATGTTTATTTTAGCATCCGGGGACATTCATTCTGAGGCCGTAGTTTCTGATCCATTGTGCCTCACGACTGGACGTTACACTTTGTAGCTTTCTTACAGGGCAAGATACCTTGCCAAATTGCTTATAGTACTTTGCATGCTTATTATATTTTTTTATATTCATTGCATGTGTATTTTATTTCAATAATAAGTATATGCTATATATATATATATATATATATATATATATATATATATATATGTTGACACACACTTGACACATAGTATCATGGGAGGGGAGGACAATCAGTAGGCGTATGGGCTACAACCACTCTGGTAAACCGTAGTATCTAGCACGCACTACGGTAGTATGTTGCGCTGGTCGCTACCCCCGTGGTATATCAATTTTTGGAGTCTCGCTGGTCGCTACCCCCACGGTATGTCAATTTCTGATGTCCCTGACGTGTGTGTGAGTTGTGAGATTTAGATCGAGTAGCCTACCCATGCCCATACGTTAAAAAGTTGTCCTCATTATGCATTTCATATTGATTGTCTTGTATATCGTACTTATATATTTTTTGTCTATATTGCATGTTTACTGTATTCAAATTGGCATGCTTCTATGTATCTTGTTATGTCCCTCTGAGGACCTGGTCCCTTTCCAGGTGTAGATGTTCATGAGTATTCGTAGGAGCATGGATCAGGACTTACTACTTATCTCTTCCGAGGAGGTTTTACCTTCTGAGCATCTTTGATTATCTCTAGCGATGGATCGCTTGGCTGATACCTTTATATCATCATCTTATTTATATTGGAGATTTACCCTTCTTCCTCATTTTAGTATTGATCTAGTCATTGGTAGTGGATTTGTCTCCACCCGACTATTATTTTGGATTATTCAGACTCATTATTCTAGTTTAGTTTTTTTTTTCTATGAATTTTTGTGTGGATGAGATTAGTATTTCTGTGACTTATGACTATATATACACCACATGTGAGTTTATATTCATATTACAACGTACGTGTGTATCATAGTATCCATATATTGGAGTTATCATATACCTACGGCTGGCATACTTACGTGTTCCTAGTCCTATGTATTTTGGGACTGGGGCGTGACATATTTTATGCGTGTTTGTGTGAATAACATTAGGTTAGCATGTTTCTTCATGACATATTTAGTTGGTTAGTTTTAGACCTTGTCGGTGAACCAAATGACTTGTATGCGTATATGTACGTGTATTATAATTAAATTAACATATATATATATATATATATATATATATATATATATATATATATATATATATATATATATATATATATATATATGGATGTATTATATAAGTAATTATATGCTAGTAATAGTTATGACTAATGTATATATACTATATGACCCTAGTATAATTACGGATATTTCGTACTAACTATGTGACCCTGAGGATTGCGAGTTGATCGCCTTGTGTATATTGACGTACTGGCTTAGACATGTTAGTGATGGACTGTCTGATTATGCACATCAAATTAAAGACATGACACCTGCGTAATTATGCGCGTATTTGACCCTGTTACTTGACCAGTGTCACCCCTAGCGTACCCTCTGAGTCCAGTGTAATTATGGTTGTGTATGTGCTAGTGAATGGCTGATGTTGTATTGTATTATATTATATGTCTATAGGACCTATCGGATTATTCTGCGAGACTTTAGGAGCAGGTTATTGGTACTACACAGCTTCCTTGCCAGGCAACTATACCTTGCCATTGTACTGTAAGCTACATTCCATATGTTGCATGCATCTTATTTCTGTCATTTAGTTCATATATTTTAACTGCTATATAAACTGCGCGAGAAAACTTGGGTGCAACGACGGTGTCGTCGTATTCTGATTTTATTATGTATATGCATTGACCTAGTCTATGAGACCACCCCCCATTATCATGAGGCATTATTAGGTTTCATTGGCCGTGACACATCTGTTACATGAGGGTGAGTCTCATATAGATCACGGACTTGCGTGACAGGCTGGCCTCCTGTACATATGGGACGTGCGATAGGGAATAACTGCTGTTAGAATTTGCATGCTAGGAGACTTGGCAGTTATTAGAGGTATTATCATGTCATGGATATGACATGCTTAGAGAATGGGGTAGGGAGAACAACAAGTAAGGCATTTGGGTTCCTTTGCACTTTCCTTGTGTAATCCATAAGCTCCGCCGGAGATACGCGGTCATGATGACCACTATATATTATATATTATCAGGCGGCCTCTGCCGTTCAAAAGACGACATGCTTTGTAGGCCCCTGAATCTCCAAGAGAATTATGCCAATCCCATTCTAGCCAGATAGCCCACGTGTTGGAAAGTTGTTCTCAACTGCATTCACATAGATGGTTAGACGACCCATTAGATATTTATTTTCAGTACTTTATTGGCATGCTTCTATGTATCTTGTTATATCCCTCTGAGGACCTGGTCCCTTTTCAGGTGTAGATGTTCATGACTGTTCGCAGGAGCATGGATCCGGACTAGCTAATTATATTTTGAGGAGGTTTTCTCTTCGAGTCTTATTGCTTATTAATGGATGTACTTGTATTATTTATTTTATATTCTAGTTTGGTAGTGGATTTTTTTCCACCCGGCTATCATCTTTTGATACTTCACATTGAGATTTAGTTACACAGTTATTGGTTATTTATTTATTTATGATTTATGTGGATGAGATCTAGTTATGCCCTGTGACTTGTGATAAATTTATACCACTTGTGAATTACTGTTCATAATACAGCGTACGTATGTGTTATGGTTTCCATATATTGGAGTCTCCATATACATACGGCTGGCATGCTTACGTGTTCCTAGTCCTACGTATTTTGGGACTGGGGCATGACATATTTTTAGTGGTGGCCCATGCAGGTCGAGAGTATATTATCTCGGTTACGTTACTGTGTCGAGCAAGCCTGCAAATAGGATTAGAGTATAGGATCTTATCCATATTTGACTATGACTCATCTTTCTTCCAATCCATCCTATTTGAATAATTGCATCATGCTTGATTTATGTACTTTTCTAATAGTTCCTTGAGTATAGCCCTCTCCTAGAATATAGGAATCCTTGTTGTTAGGATGATAATTAGGATAATATTTCTACTAAGGATACAACTAGAATTTTGACACATCACTAAGTTTAAGCATACCTAATGAACCCTAGCATCCCTTACCTGTAGATTAATTGACCATTATCCCTAGATATATTTATGAATGATTTGAGAGAAGTATAGATGCTACTAGGATTAGCTAGAAATTTGACCATATTGTTTGACCCTAGTATTGAGGAACCAATAGAAATCCAAGATTGAATATTAGGACTAAACCTAACTTTCATAGTAAGATACTATTAGAGAACTATAAATTTAGATTCTTGTCTGGATATTAGCAGAACTATCTTAGGAAACCAAGAGGAACAAATATAACATTTTCCTTGATCATACCTCGAACAGGGAGATTAGCATACCACATTTTCCTAAGGAAACCATGATATTATCAAGAGTCTCTCTATTTTTAATTTTATATCTTGTTCCTCTGAAACCTTAACGCTCGCTATTTGTGCGACGACTAATTATGTTTTTTTTTCATCTTTTAATTCGTGCCACCTGACCCTTCTGATTGTAGGCCAAGTGATTTCTTTTTTATGTTAGGATATATAGTTTGCTTGGATTATGGTTGTAATCTTAAATTTTGAAATTATGTGCTTAGTAGTTAGAAACTTGATAGTTGAGTTGTTCATTTATATTATGATTTTATGATTATCCTTTAGTTTCAAATACAGTAATCTGTTCCACCTATCTCCATATAGGTTATATCATCTTTCACTTGAGAGCCAGTAACTTCTCCATTCATAATATTAACACTTTTGTTCTATAAGCACTATGATTAAGACTTAAGATGACCATTACCTATATAATGCAATAGGATACCCTAATAAGTACCAAGATCTTTTTTTTGTATACCCTAACAAGAGTTTCTACTTTATCCTTAAGGCAGTTACAATATTAGTTAATTCTTTTAAGTTGGGTAGTATGCCTCACAACCTAGTAACACATAGTCCTTTTGACCCATTAATAAATTGTAATTGAATGACACCAACAATAGACTTGCATAATAAGATAGTGTTTATCCAAACTGTAGAACTTAGAGGCCCATACCCCCATCTAGTCGACTAGAGACTTAGACAATGAGTTAGTATGGCAATTATAGAGGCACAACACCAGATGAGTCTCATCTTCTTGGTAAACTTGAATTATTTTGTACCTTTTCTCATCATAATCTAGCGTAATTATATTTTCTGTACTACCTCGACTTATGTTGCTATTATAGCCTAGTTTTGCAAGCTTATTCTTTTATCGAGCTTGTTCATGACATATGTATCATTGGGAGCCCACACTAATACATTGTCTAAATCAAAATCAGTGTATTATGGTCTGGACAACCTTAGTGCGCTTAGTTCGCTCTTCGCATGACTACTTTACGTGGATTGGGATATATAGTTGACTAGTAGACGAATATCCTTGCCTCTAGATATGTCTGAGCATATCGTATCGGTTATATAACTGTACTGATATGAGCATGTGAATAAAAATCTACCAAAATAGGATTTCAATCCACAACTGTCTTGACAACTCCCTTTTGAATTCTTTAAACGCCTTGATCCCCATACTTGTATTCTATTATCTCCACCTTGAATTCTTTATTATTGCTCTCCGCCTTCCCCTATTTCGGAAAGACGAACGCTCGTGCTTGGTATAAGTTAATACACAGAGAGTACTAGATATACCCTATAGGCCAATCATATTACTTGGTGACTATTTTTTATTAATTAAGGGAATATCATAGGTGATATGTTTGGTGTTAAAACTTTGAGGATTGAATAACATGATTAAATAATTTGAGAAAGTTTTCTTAAATGTATAACCTTAGGTGATAGATGGGTAAATTCTAAATTGGGTCAAAGTTACATTGTTAACTAGAGGTAATTTGTTTTAGATTGTGATCAAGTAAGATTAAATTGAAAGATTAAGTCATTTTAAATATTGAGAATTTTAGAAGAATGATTAAGATGATGAGGATTTAATGAATTTTGGTATTTTGATATTGCGGACCAAATATTTATACTTTAAGTACATGATTTAGATTTGAAAACTGAAGATTGAATCATCAATTTAAACTTTGAGGATAAATATAGAAATCTAGACTTGAATAATTGGTGAATTAGATTTAAAATTTCATAATTTGAGGCTTTAAATTAAAGGTTAACTTTTGATTGTTGGATCACCTATTCGAAATATTGAGGACGGAAATTGAGTTTAAATTTGAAGAGTACAAAATTCTTAAGTAGAGAATAGGAATATGATTTGATTAGAATTGTTTATTGTTCAAAGTCTAGAGGAGATTATGATAGCTAAAAATTATGATACAAATTTTGATGCGGAAAATCATATAGATTTGAATTAGATTTGGATGATTGATTATTAAAAAAAAATTGAGAAGATAGTACGATAAGTTGAATTTTGATTTAAATAATGGTTAATTTAATTTTGAAGGTGATTGTGATGGATTTGAATAGATTTTAAATTGTTGCAAAGAGATTGTGATTGACTTGCCTTATGTACGAACGTGAAGGATTTGACAAATTATGCCTTATTTTAATTTCGAGGACAAAATTGTTTTAAGTTGGGTAGATTGTAAACCCCCTCAACCAAATTTAGGCCTACTTGGCTTAGATATGGAGACTAGGGCTAGTTTGAATCCAATTAGAAATAGAACACGGTATTTTAGATAATTTTACAATATTTATATCACTTAGTGCACCTTACCGTTGCTTCGATAATTGGAGCACTACACTAGTCATTGCCTTCCTACAAATTTCACACCCTTGTCCTAGACATGCCCGCCTTCTATTCTGACCTTTGTATAACTTATAATTATGCTCTCTTGTGCTACATTTGAGTCATACAATATTCGTCGCAGACATCTTTATTTAATTCTAAATAAATTTAACTTTGTATCCTTGTGCCTTCCAATCGAAATTGGAGACACAATCTTGACCCGTTTTGTACAACCTAATTTATGATAATATTCTATTCTGAGCCCTCTATGTCCATGATACTTGTGTCCCACCTAATTTCAATCCCATGTACTTCTAATTAATTTTAGAACACCAATTATAATAATTTTAATTAATTTAATCCAATTTCTATCTTTGTGTAATTTTTCAATTGTTTGGCACTTTTATGCAAAAGTGCATTGAGGTGTCCACACCATTGGACACAACACGTGAAGAAACCCATTTTTTCTTCATTATTTGGTCATGTGAATTTTTTCCATGATTTTTGGAGTGTGTAGCACTCAACATCACCCCCTCATCAATCCTAGCCATGCATTTTAAATCATGCAATCCTAGCCCTCCAAACATCTCCATGTAAAGCCAAGGCTCAATCCCAAGGATGTTGACCAAGCCCACCTTCCTAGATCAATACCAAACCCAAATTCTACATACACCTATAAATAAAACTTTTCCTTTTATTCATTCACCAAAAACCCAAACCCTATTCATAGCCGACCTTCCCCTTCTCTTCCTGTTCATCTTCTTCCTCCTTCCCCCGTACGTCGGAACTTGACCTCCGCCGCTCACATGGCCGACCCCGACCTCACAGCCCTCTCTCCGACTTTCCCTCAGCCGCGGAACCTGCTGCTCGCCACCACGATCTCCTCCCCGCTGTTAACACCGATGACAACCACCCATCCTCCTTACACGCAGACCGCCGGATTCACCCGACCCCGCCTGTCGACTCTCCCTCGACGATACAGACCTGACCGCCACCGCAGTCCCCTTCTCCACCACGATGTCCCTGATTGCCCCCTCTCTTCACCGATCTTCTCCACCGCCATTAACACCACCATCGCCATTAACACCTACATCGACGACAGCAACCCGAGCCCCGCTGCTCTCCGTTGTTCGCCACCCTCTTCCCCGTCTAACCTCAACCCGTCTTATCCCTCACGTTCCCCTCGTCGACTTCTTCTCCTCCTCCCTGCTCCATGTTCTCCTTATAGCGCTCCGTTCTCCCGGTGCGGAGAGCGCGGCTAAGAAATACAAGACGGTATCGTTCGATCGGGATAGATTGAAACAAGAACTCGTCCTCGTTATGGATTTGTTTCTTCGGAATCGATTCCCATATTCAGTGGACCGTGCCCCCGGGATCGACTTAGCGGCAGAGTCAGGAGGGACCTCTCCGCTGCTATCTTTTATTGCCTCGGTTTTCGATGTCGCTTGTTGCTTTCGTGCTTTGAGTTGGTTTTGGGATTTGCTTGTTTTCCTTGAACGATTTCGATGGTTTTCATTGTTTTCGTTCATTGAACTGCACTTTAATTTCGAGATTGGAAAGAGAGGAAGGAGTATTGATCGAGCTGTTCGTAATGCAGGTGAACGAGCAGTAGGCGGCTTGCGAGCGGAGTCATGAAGCGTCTCTTTCCTTCTCCCTTCCAAAATCTAAGTGAGTGGCTACCGACCCGATTAGCTAGCCCTGCTTCCAATCTTCACAACTAGTAAACTCGCATTCTTCTTTGCCCCGATCAAACGATACCAAGTAATAATAAAAGAAACCAAGATAAAAATGGGAATAGACTTGGTACATTATGCTTGTCAATAAACTTCATGAACGGATATTAAATAGCATGCTTGTTCGCTTGGGAATAAATCATGAATTATTGCTTGTCTTGTACATTGCTTGTCTTGTACTCTTGTTGCCTCAAATGCATAAATTGTTAACTAAGCAAACATATTGTTCGATCACGGACAACTTGTGCACAAGGTCATTGGTTCCTGCGGACGGTCGCTGGGGCACTGGCACCGATCCGGTCCGGACGGAACTCTATTGTATAGTCCATTGTGCTGGACGGGGTGGCATGTAGCGCTCCTTGTACTTTCGTTGCATACCATTCCTGCCAGTGACTAGTGTCCATTGTGGCATCACGCCAGTGATCTCTTGTATATTTAAACCTGTTGCAAACTAACTTGTATCTTCGTGGCAGGGAAGGCATGGTAAGTATTGTGCAGGTGATTCAGACGATCAGGTAAAATCCATCGAACGGTGGCAAGTTCATTTCAGTAAATTCTATATGCTGCTTACTTGTAAATGAACTAAGGCAAGATAGAAACCCACGAAATATGCATGCTTCATTAAAACAACGTGTTGATTGGTATAGTTGGGTTTAGCTCGCCTTCACCAGTATGTTTCAACATGCTGACCCTCGTTGAAACAGGTTCTCCGCACTAAGGCGAACCGAACGAGGAGCCGAAGTCGTCTTCCCCGATCCAGTCCAACTGTAGGCGCATCCTCTGATCGCGCCGCATTTTGAAGAAGAAGAAGCTTGCAACTTTCCATACACAATGCAGCTTCGTGGCAAAGCCGTCCTCCAGCCTGGAGGTCTTTATCTTTTGAAATTGTATAAAGGGATGTAATGTACAGGACTGCTATCTCATTTTGAGTCAACACTTTTGTAAGCCGTTCGGCAAAATAGCTGACTCGTTCAGAAGTTTGTAATAGATGTTCATTATCAATAAAGAGAACTTTTCCATGTTTCAAATCTGTGTTTTAATTTATCTGAGTACTCTGAATATGTGCTTGTTATGCAAATCATTAAAGCCTTGTGCGGGCGCAACCCCAGGCCCGCACGGCGGTCACGATTCGGAGGACGCCTCAACGATTCTACGAAATTGGGTCGTGACATAGTGGTATCAGAGCACAGATTCAAGTTTCTTAGACTCGTGCTGGAAAAGTTCCTTTAACGATCAAATTCCTGTGCGAACTCTTGAACCCGCTAGGCCAAAATAAGATACATTCATGCAATAAGTCCATAATACATTATGATCCTAATGTAATTTACCTTCTTTTGAAGAAATGGCTCCAGCACAATCTGCAGCGCAAGCACCGGACGAAACGCAAGGCCAAGAAAGTAGTTCGAGCACTTCGGGAAGTTCAAGAAGCCAGCGAGTCGTGCCAAGCATCGATCCCGTCCAGCAAATATTGCGGATGTTGGAGGCAAGCCAACAAAGGGACGAGGCTCGCTATGAACGGGCCGAGAAGCAGGCAGAGGAGAGTCAGCTCAAGTTTCAAGACAATATAGAAGCTCGATTCTCAGTCCAACAAAAGCAGGTGGATGCCCTGCAACAGATCGTTCAGACTTTGGCTTCCAACCATTCCGCTGCAATAGCAACGACTCCAGTGGAACAGCCCGTGCTTGAAGTCGAGACGCCGCAAATTCCAAGGCCGAGGGACGTGATTGCCTTCGACTTTGGCCACTTCAAGAAGTCTGCAACACCCCATTCAACGGGACTGAGGACCCGGTCGTAGCTCTAGATTGGTTGGCAGAACTTGAAGATCACTTCGCTTTGCTAGAGGTCCCCGAAGAGAAGTGCGTCGCCTGCGCGCAACTACAGCTCCGTCTCAACGCGCACGATTGGTGGGACGTGCATCGACGATCTCTTCAATTTGATCACGGAGAGGAGGCGATCTCGTGGACGACCTTTCGTGCCGCGTTCGAAGAGGAGTTTATACCCCCTCCATTACAACGTCAAATGGAGAACGAGTTCGTGCAACTGAGGCAAGGCAGCATGACAGTTAAAGAGTACTCCGCCGAATTCAACTGACTCTCTAAATTCGCTAGGGCCTATTTACCTGATGTAGCGAGTCGAGCAAGAAGGTTTGAAGGTGGACTACGCCCTGTCATCCATTCGCACATAGTCGTTCATCAGTATCGTACAATGCGTGAAGTCATGAATCACGCCCTATCGCTTGAGCCACACTATCCTCACGTTCCTGCAGGCGCTGTGCATACATCCAGTCACAAACGCCAAAGCAACGATAGAGGAAATAATGCTACAAAGCGCCCCAACAATGGTGGTCCGTAGAGAGGGAAACTAGGGCAGCTCTGTTACTTCTGTAACAAGCCGGGCATACGAAGGATAATTGTCGTCTGAAACTTGGGTTATGCCTCGCCTGTGGTGAATCAAACCATACCGTTCATAATTGTCCGCTGCGTCATGATCGCCGTCCTGAACGAAATAATCCCTAACGGTAGGTTCTATTCTTAAGTTTCGGGACGAAACTTCCAATTGGTTGGGTAGGATGTAGCGCCCCGTTCTCCCGGTGCGGAGAGCGCGGCTAAGAAACACAAGACGGCATCGTTCGATCAGGATAGATTGAAATAAGAACTCGTCCTTGTTATGGATTTGTTTCTTCGGAATCGATTCCCATATTCAGTGGACCGTGCCCCCGGGATTGACTTAGCGGCAGAGTCAGGAGGGACCTCTCCGCTGCTATCTTTTATTGCCTCGATTTTTGATGTCGCTTGTTGCTTTCGTGCTTTGAGTTAGTTTTAGGATTTGCTTGTTTTTCTTAAACAATTTCGATGGTTTTTATTGTTTTCGTTCATTGAACTGCACTTTAATTTTGAGATTGGAAAGAGAGGAAGGAGTATTGATCGAGTTGTTCGTAATGCAGGTGAACGAGCACTAGGCGGCTTGCGAGCGGAGTCGTGAAGCGCCTCTTTCCTTCTCCCTTCCAAAATCTAAGTGAGTGGCTACCGACCCGATTAGCTAGTCCTGCTTCCAATCTTCACAACTAGTAAACTCGCATTCTTCTTTGCCCCGATCAAACGATACCAAGTAATAATAAAAGAAACCAAGATAAAAATGGGAATAGACTTGGTACATTATGCTTGTCAATAAACTTCATGAACGGATATTAAATTGTATGCTTGTTCGCTTGGGAATAAATCACGAATTATTGCTTGTCTTGTACATTGCTTGTCTTGTACTCTTGTTGCCTCAAATGCATAAATTGTTAACTAAGAAAACATATTGTTCGATCACGGACAACTTGTGCACAAGGTCATTGGTTCCTGCGGACGGTCGCTGGGGCACTGGCACCGATCCGGTCCGGACGGAACTCTATTGTATAGTCTATTGTGCTGGACGGGGTGGCATGTAGCGCTCCTTGTACTTTCGCTGCATACCATTCCCGCCAGTGACTAGTGTCCATTGTGGCATCACGCCAGTGATCTCTTATATATTTAAACCTGTTGCAAACTAACTTGTGTCTTCGTGGCAGGGAAGGCATGGTAAGTATTGTGCAGGTGATTCAGATAATCAGGTAAAATCCACCGAACGGTAGCAAGTTCATTTCAGTAAATTCTATATGATGCTTACTTGTAAATGAACTAAGGCAAGATAAAAACCCACGAAATATGCATGCTTCATTAAAACAACGTGTTGATTGGTATAGTTGGGTTTAGCTCGCCTTCACCAGTATGTTTCGACATGCTGACCCTCGTTGAAACAGGTTCTCCGCACTAAGGCGAACCGAGCGAGGAGCCAAAGTCGTCTTCCCCGATCCAGTCCAGCTGTAGGCACATCCTCTGATCGTGCCACATTTTGAAGAAGAAGAATCTTGCAACTTTCTATACACAATGCAGCTTCGTGGCAAAGCCGTCCTCCAGGCTGGAGGTCTTTATCTTTTGAAATTGTATAAAGGGATGTAATGTACAGGACTGCTATCTCATTTTGAGTCAACACTTTTGTAAGCCGTTCGGCAAAATAGCTGACTCGTTCAGGAGTTTGTAATAGATATTCATTATCAATAAAGAGAACTTTTCCATGTTTCAAATCTGTGTTTTAATTTATCTGCGTACTCTGAATATGTGCTTGTTATGCAAATCATTAAAGCCTTGTGCGGGCGCAACCCCAGGCCCGCACGGCGGTCACGATTCGGGGGACGCCTCAACGATTCTACGGAATCGGGTCGTGACATAGTGGTATCAGAGCACAGATTCAAGTTCCTTAGACTCGTGCTGGAAAAGTTCCTTTAACGATCAAATTCCTGTGCGAACTCTTGAACCCGCTAGGCCAAAATGAGATACATTCATGCAATAAGTCCATAATACATTATGATCCTAATGTAATTTACCTTCTTTTGAAGAAATGGCTCCAGCATAATCTGTAGCGCAAGCACCGGACGAAACGCAAGGCCAAGAAAGTAGTTCGGGCACTTCGGGAAGTTCAAGGAGCCAGGGAGCCGTGCCAAGCATCGATCCTGTCCAACAAATATTGCGGATGTTGGAGGCAAGCCAACAAAGGGACGAGGCTCGCTATGAACGGGCCGAAAAGCAGGCGGAGGAGAGTCAGCTCAAGTTTCAAGACAATATAGAAGCTCGATTCTCAGTCCAACAAAAGCAGGTGGATGCCCTGCAACAGATCGTTCAGACTTTGGCTTCCAACCATTCCGCTGTAACAGCAACGACTCCAGTGGAACAGCCCATGCTTGAAGTCGAGACGCCGCAAATTCCAAGGCCGAGGGACGTGATTGCCTTCGACTTTGGCCACTTCAAGAAAGTCTGCAACACCCCATTCCACGGGACTGAGGACCCAGTCGTAGCTCTAGATTGGTTGGCAGAACTTGAAGATCACTTCGCTTTGCTAGAGGTCCCCGAAGAGAAGCGCGTCGCCTGCGCGCAACTACAGCTCCGTCTCAACGCGCACGATTGGTGGGACGTGCATCGACGATCTCTTCAATTTGATCATGGAGAGGAGGCGATTTCGTGGACGACCTTTCGTGCCGCGTTCGAAGAGGAGTTTATACCCCCTCCAGTACAACGTCAAATGGAGAACGAGTTCGTGCAACTGAGGCAAGGCAGCATGACAGTTAAAGAGTACTCCGTCGAATTCAACCGACTCTCTAAATTCGCTAGGGCCTATTTACCTGATGTAGCGAGTCGAGCAAGAAGGTTTGAAGGTGGACTATGCCCTGTCATCCATTCGCACATAGTCGTTCATCAGTATCGTACAATGCGTGAAGTCATGAATCACGCCCTATCGCTTGAGCCACACTATCCTCACGTTCCTGCCGGCGCTGTGCATACTTCCAGTCACAAACGCCAAAGCAACGATAGAGGAAATAATGCTACAAAGTGCCCCAACAATGGTGGTCCGCAGAGAGGGAAACCAGGGCAGCTCTGTTACTTCTGTAACAAGCCGGGGCATACGAAGGATAATTGTCGTCTGAAACTTGGGTTATGCCTCGCCTGTGGTGAATCAAACCATACCGTTCATAATTGTCCGCTGCGTCATGATCGCCGTCCTGAACGAAATAATCCCTAACGGTAGGTTCTATTCTTAAGTTTCGGGACGAAACTTCCAATTGGTTGGGTAGGATGTAGCGCCCCGTTCTCCCGGTGCGGAGAGCGCGGCTAAGAAACACAACACGGTATCGTTCGATCGGGATAGATTGAAACAAGAACTCGTCCTTGTTATGGATTTGTTTCTTCGGAATCGATTCCCATATTCAGTGGACCGTGCCCCCGGGATCGACTTAGCGGCAGAGTCATGAGGGACCTCTCCGCTGCTATCTTTTATTGCCTCGGTTTTCGATGTCGCTTGTTGCTTTCGTGCTTTGAGTTGGTTTTGGGATTTGCTTGTTTTTCTTGAACGATTTTGATGGTTTTCATTGTTTTCGTTCATTGAACTGCACTTTAATTTCGAGATTGAAAAAAGAGGAAGGAGTATTGATCGAGCTGTTCGTAATGCAGGTGAACGAGCAGTAGGCGGCTTGCGAGCGAAGTCGTGAAGCGCCTCTTTCCTTCTCCCTTCCAAAATCTAAGTGAGTGGCTACCGACCCGATTAGCTAGTCCTGCTTCCAATCTTCACAACTAGTAAACTCGCATTCTTCTTTGCCCCGATCAAACGATACCAAGTAATAATAAAAGAAACCAAGATAAAAATGGGAATAGACTTGGTACATTATGCTTGTCAATAAACTTCATGAACGGATATTAAATTGCATGCTTGTTCGCTTGGGAATAAATCACGAATTATTGCTTGTCTTGTACATTGCTTGTCTTGTACTCTTGTTGCCTCAAATGCATAAATTGTTAACTAAGCAAACATATTGTTCGATCACGGACAACTTGTGCACAAGGTCATTGGTTCCTGCGGACGGTCGTTGGGGCACTGGCACCGATCCGGTCCGGACGGAACTCTATTGTATAGTCCATTGTGCTGGACGGGGTGGCATATAGCGCTCCTTGTACTTTTGCTGCATACCATTCCTGCCAGTGACTAGTGTCCATTGTGGCATCACGCCAGTGATCTCTTGTATATTTAAACCTGTTGCAAACTAACTTGTGTCTTCGTGGCAGGAAAGGCATGGTAAGTATTGTGCAGGTGATTCAGACGATCAGGTAAAATCCACCGAACGGTGGCAAGTTCATTTCAGTAAATTCTATATGTTGCTTACTTGTAAATGAACTAAGGCAAGATAGAAACCCACGAAATATGCATGCTTCATTAAAACAATGTGTTGATTGTTATAGTTGGGTTTAGCTCGCCTTCACCAGTATGTTTCGACATACTGACCCTCGTTGAAACAGGTTCTCCGCACTAAGGCGAACCGAGCGAGGAGCCGAAGTCGTCTTCCCCGATCCAGTCCAGCTGTAGGCGCATCCTCTGATCGTGCCGCAGTTTGAAGAAGAAGAAGCTTGCAACTTTCCATACACAATGCAGCTTCGTGGCAAAGCCGTCCTCCAGCCTGGAGGTCTTTATCTTTTGAAATTGTATAAAGGGATATAATGTACAGGACTGTTATCTCATTTTGAGTCAACACTTTTGTAAGCCGTTCAGCAAAATAGCTGACTCGTTCAGGAGTTTGTAATAGATGTTCATTATCAATAAAGAGAACTTTTCCATATTTCCAATCTGTGTTTCAATTTATCTGCGTACTCTGAATATGTGCTTGTTATGCAAATCATTAAAGCCTTGTGCGGGCGCAACCCCAGTCCCGCACGGCGGTCACGATTCGGGGGACGCCTCAACGATTCTACGGAATCGGGTCGTGACACTCCTCCCCGACATCCTCGACTCACCGCCACCACCGTTCCTCACGTCTAGCAGCCGATTCCCTTCTCTTCCCCGGCCAACTTCGGCCAGTGCACCCCGTCCTCGTCCAACCACCCTCCTCGCCTAAGCCTCCTACGACCTCCCTGAGCCCTCTCCTTCGATCATAGCCCTCCCCGCCTGAGCTCGGACTCCAACAGTCTTTACCTTCATCTTATCATTATTATCATCATCATCTCAACATCATCATCACCATTATCATCCTTATCATCATCCCTATTATAACCCTCACCATCATCATAACCCTCATCATCATCATTATTATCCTTAATTATAATCATTATCATCACCTTAATCATCATCAGTATCACCTTAATCATCACATCATCATCACAATCATTATCATAACCTCATCATCATCTAATCTCTATCATCATCATAATTATCATCCCCTTAATCACCAGCATCTTAACCCTAATCACCTAATCATCCTCTCATTATCATCATCACCATTATCATCATCATCATCATTACCCTCGTCATCATCATCACCATCATCGACATTAGCGTCGTCATCGTGGACCCGTCACCCTCACCGAAGATGACCTGCAACAGTCACCCTCGATCCTCATGCCCGTGCACGCTAACCCCGAGGTTCGAACATGTCCCTCTCCTTTTATTTTATGCGGGTTTGTGTGAATAACATTAGGTTAGCATATTTCTTCATGACAGATTTAGTTGGTTGGTTTTAGACCGTGTCGGTGAACCTAATGACTTGTATGCGTATACGTACACATATTATAATTAAATTAACATATATATATATATATAAATATATGGATGTATTATATAAGTAATTATATGCTAGTAATAGTTATGACTAATGTATATATACTACATGACCCTAGTATAATTACGAATATTCCGTACTGACCATGTGACCCTGAGGATTGCGAGTTGACCGCCTTGTGTACATTGACGTAATGGCTTAGACATGTTAGTGATGGACTGTCTGATTATGCACATCAAATCAAAGACATGACACCCGCGTAATTAGACGCGCATTTGACCCTGTTAGTTGACCAGTGTCACCCCTAGCGTACCCTCTGAGTCCAGTATAATTATGGTAGTGTATGTGCTAGTGAATGGCTGATGTTGTATTGTATTATATTATATGTCTATAGGACGTATCGAATTATTCTGCGAGACTTCGGGAGCAGATTATTGGTACTATGCAGCTTCCTTGCCAGGCAAGTATACCTCGCCATTGTACTATAATTTACATTCTATATGTTGCATGCATCTTATTTCTGTCATTTAGTTCATATATTTTAACTACTATATAAACTGCGCGTCCAAGGAAACTTGGGTGCAACGACGGTGTCGTCGTATTCTGTTTTTATTATGTATATGTATTGACTTAGTTTATGAGACCACCTCAATATTATGAGGCATTATTAGGTTTCATTGGCCGTGACACATCTGTTACATGAGGGTGAGTCTCATATAGATCACGGACTTGCGTGACAAGCTGGCCTCCTGTACGTATGGGACGTGCGATAGGGAATAACTGCTGTTAGAATTTGCATGCTAGGAGACTTGGCAGTTATTAGAGGTATTATCGTGTCATGGATATGACATGCTTAGAGAATGGGGTGGGGAGAACAACAAGTAAGGTATTTGGGCTCCTTTGCACTTTCCTTGTGTAAACCGTACGCTTCGCCGGAGATGCGCGGTCATGATGACCACTATATATTATATATTATCAGGCGGCCTCTGTCGTTCAAAAGACGACATGCTTTGTAGGCCCCTGAATCTCCAAGAGAATTATGCCAATCCCATTTTAGCCAGATAGCCCACGTATTGGAAAGTTATTCTCAACTGCATTTACATAGATGGTTAGGCGATCCAATAGATGTTTATTTTCAGTACTTTATTGGCATGCTTCTAAGTATCTTGTTATGTCCCTCTAAGGACCTGGTCCCTTTCCAGGTGTAGATGTTCATGACTGTTCGCAGGAGCATGGATCCAGACTAGCTACTTATATTTCGAGGAGGTTTTCTCTTCGAGTCTTATTGCTTATTAATGGATGTACTTGTATTATTTATTTTTTATTCTAGTTTGTGTCACGCCCCAGTCCCAAAATACCGAGGGACTAGACACGTGGCAATGGCCAGCAGCACACACTGATGGACAAACCCAATTTAATGGATCCATCAGGGCGTACTTAAGCTGTAAAATAAAGTCTATGACAACATGGCACAACTAATCTCATCCATAAAAGATAAAATATGATCCACAGAAATAAGAAATGTAAATCATCAACCAGTCTCTACAAAGTGCTTCGGGGAACAATCCGATAAAAATCTGATACAATGGTTCAACAGACCATAATATAAATGACTGAAATAAAGTAAATACTGAGCATGAAACATAGATGCTCAGGAAAAATCTTCAGCTAACACCTCATCCTCGGGTGTCGGTACAGCTCCTGTATCAGCTCCTGTTGCTGTCCCGTATACCTCGGGGTAGATCTCGTCTGCAAATCCTGGGGACATAATCCGGATCCAGGTCCTCAGGGGACATAGCAAGGTACAAGATAATACAAGCCAAAATAAATGCAGTGCAGCAAATAATGAAATAAATAGGGTAAGTATGTAACCATCAATGTGAAATGCGAGTGAGAGCATCACGAGTACTCAGGCTGAGCCACTACAAGCTCTGTGTCGGAGAGCCGGTAGCAGTAATAATGAGTAATGGGCCAAGCTCGGGTTTCAGAGTCTTACGCCTCACAATAATAGGGGGTGTATATATATGATCAGCCTGTAGCCTGTGTGTCTCTCCCCACCCAATGTAACCACACGTCTCATGTCCATAACGTCTCATGTACATGTCACACAAGATCATAGCTAATGCAGCAAGTCATAGAGTATCTAGAAATATAATGTCTCTGTCCATACTGTATCTTATACAGAATCACCATGAATATCTCAGAAAGATCCTGTCTCATGAATAGCGTCAAGTGTCCTGGGTATAATGTACTTGATAAGACAAGCACGAAATGTAAAGGGGTCACGAATGTCCATCTCTAGATGACTATACACAACACCGCGTACGGTGTTGGCACCCGACTAATAATCGGACGCTAAGTAAGTCACACGGTCCTAGGTCAAGCATGCACGGCAATAAAAATAAAGCAAGGGAAATATGTAACAAGAACTGCAATGTAGGGAAGATACGCTTGCACAATATTTTATAAATAAGTCAAGGAAAATAAGTAGCAAAGCTGCAGGGTTTGGCAAGGTACACTTGCCTGGGGTTTGAATACCAACAGTTGTCCCTGTATCAGTGGATCCTGTAGGTACTCCTCCAAAAGCTGAAATAAACATTACGAACAGTCTCAGAAAATATCAAATAGCTAGAAACGCCTGTTCTTAAGTCCAATTTGGACACAGGGGCAAAAGTGACATTTCCGGGTCAAAGCGGGGTCCACATGTGGCCCACTTTGCACCGAAAAACGTATCAGGGTCAAAAGTCTCCAAATTCGTCAAATTTAGTGCCAACAAGTCAGGAACGATGATACGAACCCAACGGAACTTCCAGAATTGGATTCCGATGAGCCGATCACAAAATCGCCCGTCGAGTGGAGCTTGCGGGGCCCACGATACCCGATTTTGTCAACGTTCTCAGAATCTAACCAAACTTCGGTCACAGGACCAGCGTATTGCTACGAGTCCGATGGCGCAAGTTTTGTCTCGATCCGACGTGTGTACACAGTGTTACAGCGTTTTCCAGAATAGGCGGATACGGGGCGTTGTCGACGTATACGCGTTGATTCCGGTGTGCACGCACATCCAAATCAACTTCTGCGAAATTCTGCACGTCCGTATCAACGGCGCGCACGTTTCGGTAAAGACCGCGTGTGACCAAGTCGTCCCGTTTGGCGGGGCGCACTCAGTTCCGGGATAAAATGGGGTGTTGGTTTTTCCTGTTTTTGGATCGCAATTTGCGATCGCCACAGGACGCGACGCACCGAGCGAGTTGCACGGGCATCGAGGGGGTCACACAGTCTACACATCACAACTGACATAATCGAAAATGGGGTAACGAGGAGAGAGAATGGGTTACCTGAACAGGGCTCCATGAACCGAGAATTCTCGTGTCCTGAATGCTGGATCGTGTCCTGTATGCTGTGTCCGCTGCGTCGGCTCTGCACAGGGTCTGTGTCCGTGTCTGCTGCTAGGGCTGTGTCGGGAGACTGCGGGGTGAACTCGCCGGCGGAGGGCGGCGCGGCCTAGAGTGTTGGGCTGCGAGTCTGCGGCATCGAGCGGCTGGGCGGAGAGGAGCGGAGGTCGGGGCTGCGAGTCTGCGGCGTCGAGCGGCTGGGCGGAGAGGAGAGGAGGTCGGGGCTGCTGGGGTCTGCGGAGCTGGGCGGTGGTCGAGCGGCTGCTCGGGTATGCGGAGCGGGGCGGTGGTCGAGCAGATGCTCGGGCGGATGAAGGTGGTGGAGGTGTCGGGGCTTTGGGGTGGAGAGTGAGGCGGTGACTGGCGAGGGTTCGGCGCTGCAGGCGGTGGTCGAGCGGCTGCTCGGTGCAACGGCGGAGAGGGAGATGGCTGGAGGAAAGAGGAGAAGTCGGCAGGGTCGTCTAGGGTTCAGGCGAGTGGGTGAAGTCAACGGCTGCGGCGGTGAGGAGAGGAGAGAGAGGGTGCGATGGCGGCGGGCACGGAAGTCGAGAGGGTTAAATAGGCGGTAAAAAGTAAATCCGGCGGAGGGCTAGGGTTCGGTCTGGTTTCGGGTTCAGGGTTCATGGATCCGACCCGACCCGACCCGATAAGGATGGGTTGGTCCGGTTTGGTTCACTGCGGTTTAGTTTGGTTTATTTTAAAATAAACCGGTTCAGTCAGGGTTTAATTCGGTTTAGTTCTACGTTGATTTTTAGGGCTCTAAAAATGATTCCGGAGTCCAATAAATTCACAAAAAATTACCCTATGTCCGGTTTTCCATTTTACATCATAAAATATTATTTCTATAATATTTTAATATTAATTAACATCCATTAAAAATCATTTAATCACAAATTCCTTAGTTTTATTTCTCAAAAAATACAGAAAAATTGGGAAAAATATATTAAAATATTCTAAAAAAATCAGGATATTTACAATCTACCCTCCTTAAGAGGATTGCGTCCTCGCAATCGAAGAATAACTACTAAAGGAAAGAACTACGGGAAATTACAAAAATGCTTAGGGTATACCTGCATCTGCGAATAAGTGAGGATAATGCTGGCGCATTATATCCTCTCGTTCCCAAGTCGATTCGCCAGGAGAATGATGTTTCCAAGCTACACGTACTAGTCTAATTGTCTGTCCTCGCAATCGCTTCTCACTGATGTCGAGGATGCCAACTGGTTGTTCTTCATATCTCAAGCTTGGGCCCACTGCGATATCTGAATGATCTACTACATGACTTGGGTCGGTCACGTACCTTCTCAGTTGTGAGACGTGGAATACGTCATGCACTCCCTCTAAGGATGAAGGTAATGCAAGACGATAAGCCACCTCACAAATGCGCTCTAGAATATCAAATGGCCCGATAAACGGTGGGCGCAGCTTGCCTCTGCTCCCAAATCTAATAGTACCTCGAGTGGGCGAAATCCTCAAGAATACGTGCTCTCCTTCTTTGAACTCTAGGGGACGCCTGTGAGTATCAGCCCAATGCTTCTGTCTGTCCTGAGCTGCTCGAAGATGATTCTGAATTTGTTTTACCTTCTCTACTGCCTGCATTACCAATTCTGGACCCAATATTTGACGCTCACCAACGTCACTCCAACATACTGGCGATCTGCACTTTCTACCGTACAATGCCTCGAATGGCGCCATCTGAATACTGGCCTGATAACTGTTGTTGTAGCAGAACTCCACCAAGTGCAAATAATCTTCCCAAGATCCTCCAAAGTCTAGCATACACGATCGCAACATATCCTCCAAGATCTGAATCGTGCGCTCCGATTGACCATTTGTCTGTGGATGGTAAGCTGTGCTGAATTTGAGTCTGGTGCCAAGACTCTCTTGCATGCTTTGCCAGAAATGAGATATAAATCTTGAATCACGATTCGATACAATACTAACCGGCACTCCATGTAATCTTACGATTTGTCGTATATACATGTCGGCTAGTACCACTGTGGACTGTCCAACTCTAAATGGCAAGAAGTGTGCCAATTTAGTGAGTCTATCCACGATAACCCATACTACATCTTTTCCGCTGGGGCTCCTTGGAAATCCTGTGACAAAATCCATAGTGATATGTTTCCACTTCCATTCCGGTACAGGAAGCGGCTGTAACATACCTGCAGTCCTTTGGTGCTCGGCCTTTACTTGATGGCAGACTAAACATTTAGCCACAAATCGTGCAATCTCCCTTTTCATTCCATGCCACCAATAATACTGCCTCAAGTCTCGGTACATCTTGGTTCCTCCTGGGTGAACAGAGTACATAGCACTATGTGCTTCAGTCATTAACTCCTGTCTCAATTCTCCATTTGGAACATACAGGCAATTTCTGCACCTCAATGTCCCGTCTTCATGTATGCGAAGTCCCGTCTGTATGCCTGCTTCTGTCCTTTCTTTAAGTCTTCGAAATCTAGCATCAGTAGACAATGCCTCTTTAATCCTCTCCACAAGTGACGACTTAACTTCGAGATTAGCCAGCAAACCACTGTCCTGGTAAAACAACCTCTATCTGAAGCTCCTGTAGATCTCTCAATAGCTCGGGCTGCATCGTCAAGAAATAAGCCGTGGGCTTCCTGCTGAGCGCGTCTGCTACGACATTCGCCTTTCCCGGGTGATACTGCAGATCTATATCAAAGTCTACCATCAATTCAAGCCAACGTCTCTATCTCATGTTGAGCTCATTCTGAGTATATACATACTTCAGACTCTTGTGATCAGTAAAGATGTCTACCTTCCCTCCATAAAGATAGTGCCTCCAAATTTTCAGTACAAATATAACTGCTGCTAGCTCAAGATCGTGCGTGGGGTAGTTCTTCTCATGGACCTTCAACTGTCTTGATGCGTAAGCTATAACTTTTCCATGTTGCATCAAAACATATCCTAGTCCACTACCTGACGCATCACTGTAAACAACAAAACCTCCTGACCCTGAAGGAAGAGTCAAGATAGGTGCTGTTGTCAATCTTCTCTTCAATTCTTCAAAGGCCTTCTGGCAGTCTTCTGTCCATGTAAACTCCTGGTCCTTACGTGTCAACTTCGTCATAGGCTCCGCAATCCTTGAGAAATTTTCTACAAACCTCCGGTAATATCCCGCAAGTCCGAGGAAACTCCTCACTTCTGCAACTGATGTAGGTGTAGGCCAAGTTTCTATTACAGCAACCTTCTCCGGATCAACTGAAAGTCCTTCCCCTGAGATAATATATCCCAATAAAGGCACTTTATCCATACAAAACTCACACTTACTGAGTTTGGCATATAACTTCTCCTGTCTCAATGTCTCTAACATAATTCTGAGATGCTCCTCATGCTCTTCGTGGCTGTTGGAATATACTAGAATGTCATCAATAAACACAACCACAAATTTATCCAAGTACTGATGAAAAACTCTGTTCATCAAACTCATAAACACAGCTGGCGCGTTGGTTAAACCAAACGGCATTACCAAGAACTCATAATGTCCATACTTGGTCCTGAAGGCTGTCTTCGGTATATCCTCCTTCCTTACTTTAATCTGATGATAGCCGGATCTAAGGTCAATCTTCGAGAATACCCTAGCACCACTCAATTGATCGAATAGATCATTAATGCATGGTAAGGGATACCTGTTCTTAATGGTCACAGTATTCAGTGCCCTGTAGTCAATGCACAACCGTACTGTTCCATCCTTCTTCGGTACAAATAGTATGGGTGCTACCCAAGGTGAAACACTGGGCCGAATAAAACCCTTCTCCAAAAGATCATCTACCTGTTCCTTCAACTCCACTAACTCCTTAGGTGCTAGCCGATATACTGATGAAGTGATAGGCTCTGCCCCTGGGGTTAAGTCTATTGTGAATTCTATTTCCCGATCAGGTGGTAAACCTGGAAGATCATCAGAAAATACATCCACAAACTCTGATATGACTCTTGGGTAACCTGTCTCCCCTTCTACAGATAGTACCCTAAGAGTAGGCTGAACTCCTTGCTCTACATCTCCCCGAAGAAACTCAAATTATGGATGTCCAGGCGGTCTAAATATAACCCGTCCAAGTCGACAATCAAGAGTCGCATGGTACTGACTTAACCAGCCCATACCAAGTACAACATCATAATCCAGCATGGAAAAGATCAGAAATTGAGCTCGCATCTCTCTTCCACAGACTACTACAGAATATGATCTACAGACGTCGCTAACTGGGATAATTCCACCTCCCGTAAGAATTCTTTTTATCTTCGAAAGGGGTACGGTAGCTACTCTATGGGTGGCTACAAAGCTAGCTGCTATAAATGAATGCGATGCTCCAGAATTAAATAAAGCTACAGCTGGTAATGACGCTACTAAAATAGTACCTGTGATAACCTCTCCTGCAGTAGCTTCCTCCTCAACAGCCAATGCAAATGCCTGGCCTCGTCCCTGAGCTTGGCCTCTCTGCTGCTGAGCCTGCTGAAATAGAGCTGCATATGGTGCCAGTGGTGGTCTCTGCTGATTTCCTCCTGGAGCTGGTGGTCTGACTTCTCCAACTCCTGTCTGTGGTGCTCCTACTGCTGGATAAGCTGGTCGTGGTACAGGTAAAGCTAGTCTCGGTGCTCCCTCTCTGCGCTCAGTGCAGTCTCTGGTTGAATGCTGGTTGGATCCGCAAGCCAGGCATAGTCCTAACTTGCGTCTGCATTCTCTCTCAATGTGACCTACCTTGCCGCAGTGGTGACAAGTAGGGAGAGATATGGCCCTGTGTCCTGTTCTCTCTCGTATACTCCTCTGGGATCGTTTTGTAGAATCCCCATGTGATGTCCTGGATGGTGCTGATGTGATTGGCCTCTTCAGATTTGACTCCCTTCTAGTAACACGCTCCATGCGTCGTGCTGCTGCAAGGACGTCGGTATATGATGTAGGTGCAACAGATCCAATCAACCTCTCGAGTTCGAACTTCAGTCCGTCAAAGAACTTCTCAGCTTTCTCTTCCTCTATCGAAATCAAGGTTGGGGCGAAGCGACTCAGACGAATAAATTCTGCATTCTATTCTTCCACTGACTTATTGTCTTGGATAAGGCGGTTGAACTTGCCTCTGAGTTCCGACCGTGCAACTGCTGGAATATACATCTCTTGGAAGAGTCTGGAGAACTCTTCCCAAGTGACTCGGTCCTGTCCGAGCCTCCTCTCTTCTGATAACCACCAATGATGTGCATTTTCAGTCAACTGCATCCTGACTGCGGTCATCCACTTCTCTCTTGGAAGTTCAGCTTCTTCCAACTGGTGCTTTATGTTCGTGAGCCATTCGTGAACTTCAGTTGGCCCCTCTTTGCCAGAAAAGGTATGAGGCTTGAGCTGGCGAAAATCAGTGATAGATCCCGTTGCTGGTCGCCTAGATGGTGGGTTTGCCTGCTCCAATGCGGATACCAGGCTGGTCCTCAAATACTCTGTCTCATGACGCTGAGCCTCTTGCTGAACCTACTGTTGGGCTTGCATCATGGCATAAATTATCTGAAATATCTGTTGCCCGTCCATGGCTTGCCCTGGTGGAAAGACAGGCATCTGTAGAGTAAACTGTGGCGGAGGTGGGATGTCATCACGCCGGAACCTTGGATTAGGCTGGCCGGTTTGATTTTCTTGAGATGATTGTCCTCCATTTCCTGGTGTCACTCCGTCAACATAAGTAA
The DNA here is from genome assembly GCA_036927795.1 of Iris macrosiphon. Taxonomy (NCBI): domain Eukaryota; kingdom Viridiplantae; phylum Streptophyta; class Magnoliopsida; order Asparagales; family Iridaceae; genus Iris; species Iris macrosiphon. Next base: position 160,243,756 of record JAYESA010000004.1, read on the forward strand.
CCACAGCATCGTGTGGTGTATCCAAGGGATTCTCATCTCCGTTCCTGGGATCAATTACTCTGCAACCAAAAGATAAACTATGAGAACTCTCAGAGGAATCAACACAGGATGCAAATCAAGTAATTAGTTCGAGTTCGATATAGAGTTCAAAAATGGTTCAAATAATGGATGAGATCCTATAACTTATCCTATCCTTATGGCAGGCTTTTTCGGTCCCTAAGTTGAAACCGAACGATTTAGTCGATGACCTGCATGGGCCACCACAAAAACCATGTCATGCCCCAGTCCCAAAATACCGGGAGACTAGACACGTGGCAATGGCCAGCAGCACACACTGATGGACAAACCCAATTTAATGGATCCATCAGGGCGTACTTAAGCTGTAAAATAAAGTCTACGACAATATGGCATAACTAATCTTATCCATACAAGATAAAATATGATCCACAGAAATAAGAAATGTAAATCATCAACCAGTCTCTACAAAGTGCTTCGGGGAACAACCCGATAAAAATCTGATACAATGGTTCAACAGACCATAATATAAATGACTGAAATAAAGTAAATACTGAGCATGAAACATAGTTGCTCAGGAAAAGTCTTCAGCTAACACCTCGTCCTCGGGTGTCGGTACAGCTCCTGTATCAGCTCCTGCTGCTGTCCCGTATACCTCGGGGTAGATCTCGTCTGCAAATCCTGGGGACATAATCCGGATCCAGGTCCTCAGGGGACATAGCAAGGTACAAGATAATACAAGCCAAAATAAATGCAGTGCAACCAATAATGAAATAAATAGGGTAAGTATGTAACCATCTATGTGAAATGCAAGTAAGAGCATCACGAGTACTCAGGCTGAGCCACTACAAGCTCTGTGTCGGGGATCCTGTAGCAGTAATAATGAGTAATGGGCCAAGCTCGGGTTTCAGAGTCTTGTGCCTCACAATAATAGGGGGTGTATATATATGATCAGCCTGTAGCCTGTAGCCTGTGTGTCTCTCCCCACCCAATGTAACCACACGTCTCATGTCCATAATGTCTCATGTACATGTCATGCAAGATCATAGCTAATGCAGCAAGTCATAGAGTATCTAGAAATATAATGTCTCTGTCCATACTGTATCCTATACAGAATCACCATGAATATCTGAGAAAGATCCTGTCTCATAAATAGTGTCAAGTGTCCTGGGTAAAATGTACTTGATAAGACAAGCACGAGAATGTAAAGGGGTCACGAATGTCCATCTCTAGATGACAATACACAACACCGCGTACGGTGTTGGCACCCGACTAATAACCGGACGCTAAATAAGTCACACGGTCCTAGGTCAAGCATGCACGGCAATAAAAATAAAGCAAGGGAAATATGTAACAAGAACTGCAATGTAGGCAAGATAAGCTTAAACAACATTGTATAAATAAGTCAAGGGAAATAAGTAGCAAAGCTGCAGGGTTTGGCAAGGTACACTTGCCTAGGGTTTGAATACCAACAGTTGTCCCTGTATCAGTGGATCCTATAGGTACTCCTCCAAAAGCTGAAATAAACATCACCAACAGTCTCAGAAAATATCAAATAGCTAGAAACGCCTATCCTTAAGTCCAATTTGGACACAGAGGCAAAAGTGACATTTTCGGATCAAAGCAGGGTCCATATGTGGCCCACTTTGCACCGAAAAATGTGTCAGGGTCAAAAGTCTCCAAATTCGTCAAACTTAGTGTCAACAAGTCAGGAACGATGATACGACCCCAACAGAACTTCCAAAATTGGATTCCGATGAGCCGATCACAAAATCGCCCATCGAGTGGAGCTTGTGGGGCCCACGATACGCGATTTTGTTAACGTTCTCAGAATCGAACCAAACTTGGGTTATAGGACCAGTGTATTGCTACGAGTCTGATGGCGCAAGTTTTGTCTCGATCTAATGTGCCTACATAAAGTTACAGCGTATTCCAGAATAGGCGAATACGGGGCGTTGTCGGCGGATACGCGTTGATTCCGGTGTGCACGCACATCCAAATCAACTTCTGCGAAATCTCGCACGTCCGTATCAACGGCACGCACGTTTCGGTAAAGACCGCATGCGACCAAGTCATCCCGTTTGGCGGGACGCACTCAGTTCCGGGGTAAAATGGGGTGTTGGTTTTTCCTATTTTTGGATCGCGATTTGCGATCGCCACAGGACGCGACGCACCGAGCGAGTTGCACGAGCATCGAGGGGGTCACACAGTCTATGCGTCATAACTGACAGAATCGAAAATGGGGTAACATGGAGAGAGAACGGGTTACCTGAACAGGGCTCCGTGAACCGAGAATTCTTGTGTCCTGAATGCTGGATCGTATCCTGGATGCTGTGTCCGCTGCGTCGGCTCTGCACAGGGTCTGTGTCCGTGTCCGCTGCTAGGGCTGTGTCGGGAGACAGCGGGGTGAACTCGTCGGCGGAGGGCGGCGCGGCCTCGGGCGTTGGGCTGCGAGTCGGCGGCGTCGAGCGGTTGGGCGGAGAGGAGCGGAGGTCGGGGCTGCTGGGGTCTGTGGAGCGGGGTGGTGGTCGAGCGGCTGGTCGGGCAGATGAAGGTGGTGGAGGTGTCAGGGCTTTGGGGCGGAGAGTGAGGCGGTGACTGGCGAGGGTTCGGCGCTGCGGGCGGTGGTCGAGCGGCTGCTCGGTGCAACGGCGGAGAGGGAGATGGCTGGAGGAAAGAGGAGAAGTCGGCGGGGTCGTCTAGGGTTCAGGCGAGTGGGTGAAGTCGACGGCTGCGGCGGTGAGGAGAGGAGAGAGGGTGTGATGGCGGCGGGCACGAAATTTGAGAGGGTTAAATAGGCGGTGAATAGTAAATCCGGCGGAGGGCTAGGGTTCGGTCGGGTTTCGGGTTCGGGGTTCATGGATCCGACCCGACCCGACCCGATAAGGATGGGTTGGTCCGGTTCGGTTCACTGCGGTTTGGTTTGGTTTATTTTAAAATAAACCGGTTCAGTCAGGGTTTAATTCAGTTTAGTTCTACGTTGGTTTTTAGGGCTCTAAAAATGATTCCAGAGTCCAATAAATTCATAGAAAATTACCCTATATCCGGTTTTCTATTTTACACCATAAAATATTATTTCTATAATGTTTTAATATTAATTAACATCCATTAAAAATCATTTAATCACAAATTCCTTAGTTTTATTTCTAGAAAAATACAAAAAAATTGGGAAAAATATATTAAAATATTCTAAAAAATCAGGGTGTTTACAGTTTGGTAGTGGATTTGTTTCCACCCGGCTATCATCTTTTGATACTTCACATTGAGATTTAGTTACATAGTTATTGGTTATTTATTTATTTATGATTTTTGTGGATGAGATCTAGTTATCCCCTGTGACTTGTGATAAAATTATACCACTTATGAATTACTGTTCATAATACAGCGTATGTATGTGTTATGGTTTCCATATATTGGAGTCTCCATATACATACGGCTGGCATGCTTACGTATTCCTAGTCCTACGTATGTTGGGACTGGGGCGTGACAGTTTTACATGTAGTTCACGAGACAAGTTTATGTACGAGTTCAAGATCTTCACGGCACCGTAAAAATGGTTGTGTATAGAAATCCATAGCATTTGGCATCGGACAATCGAGTGTGAGTATTGTCCAATGTATCGCGTGTCACGAATACGATATCTCGTAAATAGTTCGAACTCGTGACTCATTATTCTACGGAGTTCTCAAGTGTCCATGACTCGAGAACTTGAAATAATTTAGTAATGACTAAACAAGATAAGAATTACCTAAATCATTATGAGAGAAGAATATTGTGCTACCAACTACCCCTATCTCTAAGGGCCCCATGAAGTATGGAACAACCCTGTTAGGCAAGGGCTCCATGACTGACCAAGTTTACACGTGCTACGGCACTATGAGACAAGTTTATGTACAAATTTATGTTTATAAAACAAGTTTTTGATCACAAGTTTAAGTTTATGCTCATACGCTCAATTTTTGTTTCTGATAAAGTAACAAGTTATGTTGTAGTAATTTTGAATGTGCGTTTAAGATTACTCGACAAGCATACCCTTGGCCATCCGGGTTGACTACAGTGTCGGTGGTAGCAATATTCTTAAAACATGCATTTAGTAATTAAGGCATGTGACAACCCTAGCTAGTTAATCATAGCAAGCCATAGAGCTGTTTGGTTGTGCAATGAATGTTGTTACTTTCATTTATAGCTCACTCTTCTAGTTTTATTTTTCTTTCGGCGCGTGGTTAGGGTGCTAAGTTCTGCTCGGGTGAAGGTCTGCAACCCCAGTCCTTGTTTGGTTTAAGGGTTAAAGTCCCAATCCAGAGTAGTTCATATGCCCTCTTGTCGCTCGTCGTCTTACTTTTTTTAAGTATTTTTGTTATCAGTTCTTACAGTTATATTTTGAGACAAGTATATTGGTGTCGTACAAGTCTCGATCTGCATTTATTCTTATATGTCCCTTTTCTGCTTATATTGTGATATATTTTGTCTATCACCTTGAGCTCCTTTGTGATACTTGTTGCTTGAGGTTCTGACCCTACTGGTTTTGTATAGCCAGACTACTCTGAGGAGAACCAGGATCCACCGCACATCTAACAAATGGCTCGTACTCGTAGGACTGCGACCGAAGCTCGCGAGTGGGTTTCCTTCTTCCACCCCTCATCTTGATTACTTCAGTTTATGGTGTTTAGCTAGGGGCTAATTTAGCTTCTTTTATTTTTGAGACGGTCAATATGATGTATATATCAGACCATGGATGGTATATTTGATCATGTATTATTATACTCTACTAGTGCAGCATTTTGTATCCACTAGCTTCATGATCATATGTGACATATAATTTGGGATGTCTCTTTACTTTTATCTATGATATACTCTTGTATTCGTGTTGATAGATTGAAATCCTATGATTTGTCGACCTTAGGAATGACGTCATAGCATGCTAGAGTTTGTCGATATGTCTTTATGACAACCTTAACACATTGTGGCTTACTTTGGTATTCTGTAAGCTGCGGTTGGCCATGTCAGTCCTCGTATTTACCTAGTATTTTGGGAGTGTAGCATGACAAGATTTTAGTGGTGGCCCATGCAGGTCTGTTTTTCAAACTTGTGGGGGGACTCATCTTGTTAGAATCTCAATCCTCTATTTTTCTTCGAATGAACTCCACTTGTAACATGTACTTCTCGCTCTCATTGAACTTAAAACTTGCTTGACATGATTATTCTATTCTCGTCCCTTATTGATATCCTTGTGTCCTTATCCTTCAGGGATACCCCACCAGCTCCTCCTTCCGAGGGTTCCGTTGTACGATAACTCCAGCAGATCCAGTTGGCCAGGGCCAGATTCCAATATTGAACCAAGGGCAAGCGTCAGTAGCTTTTTATCAACCGGCTACGCAAGTCACGCATACCCGACCAGCAAAATTAGCTCCACCAGTCTTGCCGGGACAACCAGTTCAGCCCGCCCTGCCGTTCATGCAAGCCCAGCCAGCCCAGACAATACCGCCAGTTCTTCCAGTTCAACCAGGATAGGCAGCTCGCAATTCATGTTAGAGATGATCCAAGCCATGATGATAATACAGCAACAACAACAATAACTCCAGCTCCAACTACAAGTGGTCCAACTCTGCCAGCAGTTTCAGCAAGGACAAGAACAGACCAACACTACTCTTTTCCAGGGAGTTAGAGTAGAACTCGAGAACAGCGAGTGTTATACTCACAACTCGGTGACCAATGTTAGTCGCATGCGTCCAACCAAGTTCATCGGCACGGAAGATGCAGTTTCAGCAGATTCTTGGCTCCAAGACTTTGATGTCATCTTGGATGCAACCAAGAACCCAGATGATGAGAATATAGCAGTCGTAAAGCTACAATTATCAGATCTTGCCCGAGATTGGTGGACAGCACAAGAAATAGCGCTTTTGAAGCCCATTGACTGGAGGACGTTCAAGGAGCATTTCTAGGAGAAGTATTTCCACACCACCGCCAAGTTCCAGCTCCAGCAGTAGTTCATCAACCTCCTCCAGAATACAAGATCGGTCGACCGGTATGCGTCCGAGTTTTGTCGACTCAGCCAATTTGCTCCCCATAGGGTAGCTTTCAGAGAGGACCTAGCCAAGAGATTGGAGCAAGGGTTACATCTTGAGCTTCAATAGTTTATGGTGGGTCATAATTATACCACCTACGATGTAGTACTCAGGGAAGCTAGGTCCCCAGAACTTGTCGGCCACATATGTCACGCCCCAGTCCCAAAATACGTAGGACTAGGACACGTAAGCATGCCAGCCGTATGGGTATGGCAACTCCAATATATGGAAACCAAAATCCATACGTACGCTGTAATATGAATATCAAATCCACAAGTGGTATAAATCTAACACAAGTCACATGGTACAATCTAAATCTCATCCAAAAAAATCAAATATAAATAAATAACCAGTATCTATGAAACTAGATCTCAATAAGAAGTATCTAAGGATGATAGTTGGGTGGAAACAAATCCACTACCAACTAGAATATAAAAATAAATACAATATAAGTATAACACAACAAACACAATATAAGAATACCAACTAACAATCACGGGCTCGAAGAGAAGACCTCCTCGAAACATATGTAACCATCAGAATCTACGCTCCTGCGAATACTCAAGAACAGCTACACCTGGAAGGGCCAGGTCCTCAGAGGGACATAACAATATACATAAAAGTATGCCAATAAAGTACTGAAATAAATATACATGGGCCGCCTAACCGTCTAAGTGAATGCAGTTTAAGAACAACTGTTCTCACAAGTGGGCTATCTGGCTGAAAACTGGGATTGGCATGGTTCTCTTGGAGATCCAGGGGCCTAAAAAGTATGTCATCTTTTAAACGCCAGAGGCCGCCTGATAACATATAATATATAGTGGTTATCACCACCCGTTTCTCCGGCAGAGAATCCGGGCGCACAAGAAAAAGGTGCAAAGGAGCCCAAATGCGGTACTTGTTGTTCTCCCCACCCTATGCTCTAAGCATGTCACATCCATGACACAATTTGGTTCATAGCCTATCTTTAATACCCTAGCCCAATCCTGCAACCAAACAAGGACAAGGATTGGACCACCGTGCTACAATAGGCTATATCTATGGACCTCTAATAACTGCTAAGTCTTCTAGCATATAAAGTTTCTATCAGCAGTCATCCCTAACGCACGACCCATACGTATAGGAGGCCAGACCTGTCACGCAGTCCGTGATCTATATGAGACTCACACTCGTGTAACAGCTGTGTCATGGACAATGAAACCTAATGATGCTACATGATAATGGGGTGGTCTCATAAAGTAGGTCCAATGCATATACATAAATAAAAACATACTACGATGACACCGTCGTTGCACCCAAATTTTCTTGGACGTGCAGTTTATATAGCAGTTAAAATATATGAACTAAAGGCAGAAAATAAAGATGCATGCAACATATGGAATATGAATAATAGTACAATGGTAAGGTATACTTGCCTGGCAAGAAGCTGCAAAATGTAACGTCCAGATGTCAAACACAGAGGATCAGAAGCTATGGCCTAAGAACAAATATCTCAGGATGCTGAAATGGACATCACCAATGTTCCCAGAATAAGCAAAATAGCTAGAAATCACTTCCCTTTTGTCCAATTTGGACACAGGGGCAAAACGGTAATTTTGGTTCAAAGTGGGGTCCACGTGTGGCCCACTTTGCATCGAAAAGTGTACCAAGGGTAAGGTCTCTAAATAGGACAAATTATAGGTCAAACAAACTCTAAATGTTAGCACGAACTCAATGGTATGTCCAAATGTGGATTCCGGTGAGCCGAACACAATTTTGCCCAAAAAATCAACCATAGGGCCCGCCAATTGGCGACTTGGTCAACTATCTCAGAATTGCGCAAAAATTGGGTCACAGGACCAACGCGTTACCACGAGTCCAATGGCGTAAGTTTTGTCGCATTTTGACGAGCGTGCACTAAATGCGCATGGCTTTTGAAAAAGTTACGACACGGGGAGATTTGCTGCGGATACGGGTTGATTCCGACGCGCACACGCGTCCAAATCAGTTTTCGCGAAATCTCACACATCCAAGTACATTGTGCTCACCTTTTGGTACACTTAGTACACGACGGAGAGGCCCCGTTTGGCGTGGCGCGCTCCGTATCGTAATTTCTGGAAATTGCCTAAAAGTATATTTTTGGGTTTTTTTATCTTATTTAATTCTACAAACAACAACTAATAAATTAATATAAATAATAAAAATTAAACTAGGTCAAGTGGTCTCCTCATACCAAAAAGAAATTTTGAATTCGGATCTCCGTGGTGGGAGATACGAATCCGGGAACATAGGTTGTTACCATAGTTTTCTGCGACACCCAAAAGTTATCGTTTTTGTCAACTTGGGCGCTGATTTTGCCTCGGTTTACGCGTTGTTCAAGGTCAACTATTATACATATATTGAAGGGGGTTAAGTGGTGAATATTTTGGTGAAGACGGGGTCGAGTTTGGTTGAGCGAGGGCGCTGGAATCGAGACGAGAATACAGGTACGCTACAATCAAATCTGCCGCACGCGGGGTCGCGGTTGATTGCGGTCGTCGACGAGGTTGGTTTTCCGACGGGCGGCTAGGTCGACGGCGGTGGCTGGAGGTTGGGCGGTGCGGCGGTCTCGTGGGGAAGGAGAAAGAATTAGGGTTAGGGTTTGGGAAAGTCTGTTATATATAGGGAGATGGAAATGCGGGGTCTAGCGGGTCATACGCGGGGGGAAAGTTGCAGCGGCTGCTGCTGGGTCTGTTCTCATGCGGGCCTGGTCGGGTAGGCCTTAGGTGGGTTGCGGGTTTGCTTGGTATATAGTATCCATTAAGGTTTTAATAGTTTATATATTTCCTTTTCTTATTTCTTTTCTCTCTTTTTTTTTCTAATTCTATTTCATTTTTATTTCTAATTATTTTCTTTTCTATTTAACTATATATGTATATATACATATATATATATATATATATACATATATATACATAGAAATTTTAAAAATTGTATTAGTGCATACCATTAAGCCATCAACTGTCCAAAGGGTCTCCTACATGAAATAAATTAGGAAAACTTTATAATGGCTCCATAAATCCCCTAAATGCACAAACACCTAAAATAAAAATAAAATAAAATCTATTTCTTCTATTTAGATCATAATTACTACAATTCAATTATTACTTAATAAAAAGGTAATTACGGTTTTTAGAATTAGGGGTTTTACATTCAACCCAACTTATAAAATTTTTGTCCTCGAAATTAAAACTAAGCCACGATAGAAAGTCAAGTATGGTATAACATAGAGATTTGCAGCTTATTCTGTACCTTCCTCCATCCTAACCTCCATGATTTTCCAATTGTCATGGGAATGTTTAAAGGGCTATAATTTGCATTGTTTAAAATGCAAGACTAGGTTTAATGAGGTGGCGATGTTGCACGACCAAAATATAGCACAAGGGAGCTTAATTATAAGTTGCACAAAGGTCAGAAAGGAAGATGGGCACGTCTAGGATAAGGGTGTAGAATTTGTAGGAAGGCAGTGGCTAGTGTAGTGCTCCAATTATCGAAGCACGGTAAGGTGCGCTAAGTGATAAAATATTGTAAAAATTAAATAAAAATATCATGTTCTATTTCTAATTGGATTCAAACTAGCATTAGTCTCACTATCTAAGCCAAGTAGGTCTAACTTTGGGTGAGGAAGTTTACAATCTAGCCAACTTAAAAACAATCTCGTCCTCAAAATTAAAATAAGGCATAATTTGTTAATCATTCATGTACATAAGGCAAGTCAATCGCAATCTCTTTGCGATAATTAAAAATCATAACCATATCCATCGCAATCACTTCAAGGTTAAGATAATCACTATTCCAATCAAAATTCAACCTATTGTAATCTCTTCTCACTTTTTCAAATTATCAATATCTAAATTTAAATTAAATCCATATAACATCTTCAAGAATTAAATACGCATATAAATTTTACCTCATGATCTCCAACTATCATAATCTCCTCTAGAAAACAATTCTAGTCCAATATTATTCCTATTTTCACTTATAAATTTTTTTATTCTTCAAATTTTTAAATTCAATTTACATCCTCAATATTTCAAATACGTAATCCAACAATCAAATTTTAACTCTTAATTTAAATCATCAAATTGTAAAAAATTTAAATTCAATCCACCAATGTTCAAGTCCAAAATTCTATATTTATCCTCAAAATTTAAATTGATGATTTTACCTTCAATATTCAAAAATTTAAATCATGTACTTAAGTATGAATATTTCGTCCGACATATCAAGACTTAAAAATTCAAAATACTCATCATCTAACTCCTTCTTCTAAAATTCTCTACATTTAAAATGACTTAATCTCTCCATCTAATCCTACTTGTTCACAATCTAAAAGAATTTAACCTCAAATTATAATACGGCTTCTACCCAACTTAGAATTTACTCATCTATCATATAAGGCTATACACTTAAGAAACTATTCCTTACTCTATTTTCTCATGTCATTCAATCCTAAAAACTTTAACACCAATTATATCATATATGATAGGCCCTTAATCAATTATAAAAGACAGTCACCAAATAATACGATTGGCCTATGGGTATATCTAGTACTATCTGTATATCAAACTTATACCAAGCACGAGGTTTCATCTTTCCGAAATAAGGGAAGACGGAAAACAATGATAAAGAGTTCAAGGGAAAGGTACTAGAATAGAAGTATGGAGATCAAGGCGATTAGAGAATTGAAAAGGGAATTGTCAAGGCAGTTGTGGATTGAAATCCTAGTTTGAAAATTTCTATTCACATGCTCGAGTCAGTACAGTTATGTAACTGATACGATCCGCTCAGACATATCTAGAGGGAAAGTATATTCGTTTAAGAAGCTAAGGCAATTTTATCTCAATCCACATAAGTAGTCATGCGAAGGGCGAACCAAAATGCACTAAGGTTGATCAGATCGTAATACACTGATTCTGAAATGTATTAGTGTGTCGACCCAATAATACATATGTCATGAACAAGCTCGATGAAGATTAAGCTTGAAAAACTAGACTATAATAGCATCATCAGTCGAGGTAGTTCATGAATTATAAACACGCTAGATTATGATGGGAGATGTTACAAAATAATTCAAGTTCACAAAAAGATAAGACTCTACAGTTGTCATACTAACTCCTTGTCTAAGTCGCTAGTCGACCAAATAGGGGCATGGACCTCTAAATTCTACCGTCTGAATAAGCACTATCGTCTTTTGCTAGCATACAGGTAATGTCATTTAGTTATACTTCAATAATGGGTCAAAAGACTATGTGATACTATGTTGTAAGGTATACTACCTAACTTATAACAATAAACTAATACTGTAATTTCCTTGAGGGGATTCTTCAGAATAACCTGGTCCTTGTAAATAAAGTAGAACTCTTGTTAGGGTATATGAGGAAAGATCGTGGTACTCATTAAGGTCTCCTATTGCATTATATAGGTATTGGTCATCTTAAGTCTTAGTCATAGTGCTTATGGAACAAGTGTCAATAGCAAGAATGGAAAGGTTACTAGTCTCAAGGAAAAAGTGGATATAACTCGTATCGAGGTGGGGGTACAATTTACGCGATTTAAAACTAAGAGATAATCATCGGTCACAATCTACAGGAATAACTCAAAACTATCGAGTTCTAATTACCAAGCACAGAAATTTAAAATTCAAGACTACAACTATAACCTTAGCAAACTATTTATCCTAACATGGAATAAAATCACTCGGTCTACAATCAGAAGTGTTAGGTGGCACGAGTTAAAAGATGGAGAAAAGAAGAACATAATTTAGTCGTCGCGCAATTAACGAACGTTAAGGGTTCAGAGGAACAAGTCATAAAACTAAATAAAAAGACTCTAGATAATGTCATGGTTTCTTGAGGGGAGGTGGTTGCTAATCTCTGTGTTCGCGGTATGATCAAGAAAAATATTCTAGTCATTCCCTTTGGCTTCCTAAGATACTGTTCTGCTAATATCAAGACAAGAATCTAAATTTATAGTTCTCCAATACTATCTAACTATGAAGGTTATGTTCAGTCCTAATATTCAATTTTGGTTTTCTATTGGTTCCTCAATACTAGGGTCAAACATTATGGTAAAACTTCTAACTAACTCTAGTAGTGTCTATACTACTCTCAAGTTCTCATAATACATCAAGGGGTAATGGTAAACCAATCTATAGATAAGGAATTCTAGGGTTCAGATTAGATATTCTAAACTTAGTGGTGTGTCAACACTCTAGTTGTACTCTTAATAGGAAGGTTACCCTACTTATCATCTAACAACAGGGACTTTTATATTCTAGGAGGGGCCATACTCAAGGAACTATTAGGGAAGCACATGAATCAAGCAGGATACAATTATTCAAATAGAACAGATTAGAAGAAACACGAGTCATAGTCAATTGTGGATGAGATCCTATACTCATATCCTATTTGCAGGCTTGCTAGGTACAGTAACGTAACCGAGACAATATGCTCTCAACCTGCATGGGCCACCATAAAAATATGTCACACCCCAGTCCTAAAATACGTAGGACTAGGACACGTAAGCGTGTCAGCCGTATCGGTATGGCAACTCCAATATATGGAAACAAAAATCCACACGTACACTGTAATGTGAATTTCAAATCCACAAGTGGTATAAATCTAACACAAGTCATATGGTATAATCTAAATCTCATCCACAAAAATCAAATATAAATAAATAACCAGTATCTATGAAACTAGATCTCAATAAGAAGTATCTAAGGATGATAGTTGGGTGGAAACAAATCCACTACCAACTAGAATATAAAAGTAAATACAATATAAGTACAACACAACAAACACAATATAAGAATACCAGCTAACAATCACGGGCTCGAAGAGACGACCTTTTCGAAATATATGTAACCATCCGAATATGCGCTCCTGCGAATACTCAAGAACAGCTACACCTGGAAGGGCCAGTTCCTCAGAGGGACATAACAAGATACATAAAAGTATGCCAATAAAGTACTGAAATAAATATCCAATGGGTCGCCTAACCGTCTAAGTGAATGCAGTTTAAGAACAACTTTCCCCACAAGTGGGCTATCTGGCTGAAAACTGGGATTGGCATGGTTCTCTTGGAGATCCAGGGGCCTAAAAAGCATGTCATCTTTTGAACGCCAGAGGTCGCCTGATAATATATAATATATAGTGGTCATCACCACCCATTTCTCCGACGGAGAATCCGGGCGCACAAGAAAAAAGTGTAAAGGAGCCCAAATGCGGTACTTGTTGATCTCCCCACCCCATGCTCTAAGCATGTCACATCTATGACACAATTTGGTTCATAGCCTATCTTTAGTACCCTAGCCCAATCCTGCAACCAAACAAGGACAAGGATTGGACCACCGTACTACAATAGGCTATGTCCATGGACCTCTAATAAATGCTAAGTCTTCTAGCATACAAAGTTTCTATCAGCAGTCATCCCTAACGCACGGCCCATACGTACAGGAGGCCAGACCTGTCACGCAGTCCATGATCTATATGAGACTCACACTCGTGTAACAGCTGTGTCACGGCCAATAAAATCTAATGATGCTACATGATAATGGGGTGATCTCATAAAGTAGGTCCAATGCATATACATAAATAAAAATATAATACGACGACACCGTCGTTGCACCCAAGTTTCCTTGGACGTGCAGTTTATATAGTAGTTAAAATATATGAACTAAAGGCAGAAAATAAAGATGCATGCAACATATGGAATATGAATAACAGTACAATGGCAAGGTATACTTGCATGGCAAGAAGTTGCAAAATGTAACGTCCAGATGTCAAACACACAGAATCAGAAGCTATGGCCTCAGAACAAATGTCCCCGGATGCTGAAATAGACATCACCAACGTTCTCAGAATAAGCAAAATAGCTAGAAAGTACTTCCCTTTCGTCCAATTTGCACACAGGGACAAAATGGTAATTTTGGGTCAAAGTGGGGTCCACGTGTGGCCCACCTTGCACCGAAAAGTATGCCAAGGGTAAGGTCTCTAAATGGGACAAATTATAGGTCAAACAAACTCTAAATGTCAGCACAAACTCAACGGTATGTCCAAATATGGATTCCGGTGAGCCGAACACAATTTTGCCCAAAAAGTCAACCGTGGGGCCCGCCAATTGGCGACTTGGTCAACTGTCTCAGAATTGCGTGAAAATTGGGTCACAGGACCAGCGTATTACCACGAGCCTGCACTAAATGCGCATGGCTTTTATCAAAGTTGCGATACGGGAAATTTGTTGCGGATACGGGCTGATTTCGACACGCACAAGCGTCCAAATCAGTTTCCGCAAAATCTCACACGTCAGGGTATACTGTGCTCACCTTTTGGTACACTTAGTATACGACGGGACGGTCCCGTTTGGTGGGACACGCTCCGTATCGCAATTTCTAAAAATTGTCTAAAAGTATATTTTTGGGTTTTTCTATCTGATTTAATTCTACAAACAGCAACTAATAAATTAATATAAATAACAGAAATTAAACCAGGTCAAGTGGTCTCCATATACCAAAATGAAAAATTAAATTTGGATCTCTGTGGTGGAAGATACGAATCCGGGAACATAGGTAGTTACCGCAGTTTTTTGTGATACCCAAAAGTTGTCATTTTTCGTCAACTTGGGCGCTATTTTTGCCTAGGTTTATGCATTGTTCGAGGTCAACTATTATACATATATTGAAGGGGGTTAAGTGGTGAACATACCGGTGAAGACGGGGTCGAGTTTGGTTGAGTGAGGATGCTGTAATCGAGACGAGAACACAGGTACGCTGCAATCAAATCTGCCGCATGCGGGGTCGCGGTTGATTGCGGTCGTCGACGGGGTTGGTTTTCCGACGGGCGGCTAGGTCGACGGCGGTGGCTAGAGGCTGGGCGGCATGGCAGTCTCGTGGAAAAGGAGAAAGTATTAGGGTTAGGTTTTGGGAGTCTGTTATATATAGGGAGATGGAAACGCGGGGTCTAGCGGGTCATACGCGGGGAAAAAGTTGCAGCGCTTGCTGCTGGGTCTGTTCTCACGCGGGCCGGGTCGGGTAGGCCTTAGGTGGGTTGCGGGTTTGCTTGGGATATAGTATCCATTAAGGTTTGAATAGTTTATATATTTCCTTTTCTTATTTCTTTTCTCTTTTTTTTCTAATTCTATTTCATTTTTATTTCTAATTGTTTTCTTTTCTATTTAACTATATATGTATATATACATATATATACATAGAAATTTCTAAAAATTGTATTAGTGCATACCATTAAGCCATCAATTGTCCAAAGGATCTCCTACATGAAATAAATTAGGAAAAATTTATAATGGCTCCATAAATCCCCTAAATGCACAAACACCTAAAATAAAAATAAAATAAAATTTATTTCTTCTATTTAGCTCATAATTACTATAATTCAATTATTACTTAATTAAAAAGGTAATTACGGTTTTTATAATTAGGGGTTTTACAACATATTAGTAGCAAGGACCGGAGGCCAGAAGAGGTTACACTCATCTATGAGAGGCATCAGTATTCAGCCCTCACCTCCCGCACCAGTAGTCAGAACTCCTCGCCCGTCAGCACCTCTAGCCTCCACAATAACCTCAGTATAATATCTACCAAGAAGTCTGTATCAGCAGGATGCAGCCACTGCGGCAAGCCATAGCACACCAAAGATTAGTGTAGGAGGACCAACAGCTATGGTCTCAGATGTGGGGCATCTGACCATATAATTGGTTCATGTGCGCTTCTATATCCAGAGGCTTCTTTAGTCCGACAGTTACCAACTCTGCCTTGGGCAGAAATTGAAGGCCCACGAGGACTAGCATTAGCAGTTCGACCACTAGCCCAGCGTCCTCTCCCGACGCAGACCCAGCTGTTCCAGCAGCAACGTCCAACGCAGTATGCGCAAGTCTAGCAAGACCAACCAGCAAGACAGAACCAGCAGCAAGTTAGAGCCACAGGCCCTAGACGTTGGCATAATCAAATATTTGGCAATCTATAGCAGTTGATAGATGAATGTGCTACAATTGTGGGTAAGGTTTTGAGCTCTCTTTAGCTTGTCTTATTCTTGGGTTCTTGTCGAACGATCTCATATTTCGACGTGTTCGAATTACGAAAGTTGTCTCGATCCTTTCGTTGAGCAAAGGTGAGTTTTTGTCTTACTCTTCCACCCTCGTATCTCTTGGCGCATGATATCTATCATGTGAACCGACTGTGAAGGTACGTCCTGGATCGGGGTCATGTCTTTGATAAGATCGTTGGTACCGACTTACTCAAGGCTTGGCTCTTGTCCATTTTGTGAGTCAGCATAAGGCAAGCGAGGGCAAATTTCAAATTGACTAACTCAGGATATATGTGTCCATATGCCTCCATTTTCCCCTGTGTGATGCTTCTGTGCATTTATTCATTAGTTACTTTTGCAGTTATTTTTATTTTAGTTACTTGCTTAGTATAATCCTTTGATTTGTGATGTGATTTCTTGAGCCTTCTTGTGTATTCCAGCTCAACTAGCCTTGGTAAAATTTTGAGGACAAAATTTTTTTAAGGAGGGTAAAAATGTCACACCCGATTTCAGATTTTGTATTTCTTGAATTTAAAGAATTTAATTTTTTCTGATAATGTATTCCTGCTGTATTTCTCATGTTGGTTCATGTCATTCTATTTATTATTATTTTTTTTTTCGTTGAGAGAGACTACCTGAGACCAGTAGAATACCCATTGGCATTGTCATAGACCCGATTTAGGACCCGCATGTAGAATGGATACTTGGTTCGGTTCATTTGACTAAACCCATGAGTAAATCATCTTTCTCTCATCTTAGTATATATTTGAGCTTTTTTCTCTCTTCCTTCTTTTTCATTTTTATTTCCTCCTTCCTTGCTCCATTCTTCCTCACCCCCGTGCACCTCCCCTAGCTGAACCCTAGCACTGGACCTAGCTAGGAAGAGGTCGTTGGACTCTAAGGCAAGTACATCTTGCTTCAGGATAAAAGTTTAATTTTTGGATTTTTCTTATATATGTTATTTTTAAAATTTTGTTTGATGGAAAATGTTTTCCTTGTGTTCCTCATCTTTTTAGTTCTTGGAATTTTTTAGTTTGGTGGATGAATTTTGGTAGATCTGAGTTTTAAGTTAGGGTTTTCCATGGGTTCCATGAGTTTTTCTTGGTTTTGATCTATTAAACTTTGTGTTTTCAAAAACTAGTTTTTCTTTATGATAGAGCATTTTATTTCGTATAACTTGGCTTTTGTTTCACTTAATTTGGAGTTAAAATAAAATATTTATGAAGAAAACAAAATATTTGGTTTTTGGAACTTTCGTCCATGGCTGAACCTGCTGTTGGAGAAGAAGAAGTCTTCATGCGGCCAGCGACCTATGCGACAGAGAGCGCTATGCGGCCCGAAAGGGTTATGCTGTCTGAACTCCTTGTCGCATACTGACAGCATGTGTCCACCTTGTTGGATGCATGACTGTTCATTACACAAAGTGTTATGGAGCTAATCCTTGAACTGCTTGTGTTTTCACTCGCTGAACGAATAAAAAATTTGCTAAGTCCAAGAGGGGCATCTATGCGGAAACCTGATCATGCGGCAAGCAGACTTATGCGATATTGGCACTATGTGCCTCTTCTCTTTTTCCGCATAACTCTGCTTCACCCTTGTACATCTTTTTTATGATTCTTGTCTTTTTTTCTTGACACACTTCATTGTATGTCACATCAATCACTTTATGTCACATTACTGATACTTCATTTATTGACCCATCACTCAGCACTTGCAACAATGAGTAGACTTTAACCCTGAGCATGCGGCCAGTGAGTCTATATGGCCATTGAGTGCATTCGGCCAGTGGATGCATGCAGCAAGTGAGTCCATGCGGCTAAGAATTCTTGTGTGCATTTTATGTTTCCTTTAATTATGTTCATTTAGTAATTCCTTTTAGTGATTATTGTTGTGTGCTTTCTTATGTCGATACAAGTTTATGTTACTAGAAAGTTTTGTATGTAGTTCAGGAGAGAAGTTTATGTATGAGTTCACGATCTTCAAGACACCATGGAAATGGTTGTGTATGGAAATCCATTGTATTTGGCATCGAGCAATCGAGTGCGAGTATTGCCCAATGTATCGCGTGTCGCGAATACGATATCTCGTGAATAGTTCGTACTCGTGACTCGTCATTCTAGGGCGTTCTCAAGTGTCCACGACTCGAGAACTTAAAATAATTTAGTAATGACTAAACAATATAAGAATTATCTAGATTATTGGGAGAAAAGAATATTGCGCTACCGGCTACCTCGATCTCTAATGGCCCCATGCAGCATAGAACAACCCTGCTAGGCAAGGGCTCCATGACTGACCAAGTTTATACGTGCTACGGCACTACGAGACAAGTTTATGTACAAGTTTATGATCACAAGTTTAAGTTTATGCTTATAAGCTCAATTTCTATTTCTGATAAAGTAACAAGTTATGTTGTAGTAATGTTGAATGTGCATTTAAGTTTACTCGACAAGCGTACCATTGTCCATCCAGGTTAACTTTAGTGTCGGTGGTAGCAATATTCTTAAAATATGCATTTAGTAATTAAGGCCTGTGACAACCCTAGCTAGTTAATCGTAGCAAGCCGTAGAGCTGTTTGGCCGTGCAATAAATGTTGTTACTTTCATTTATAGCTCGCTCTTCTAGTTTTATTTTTCTTTCAGCGCGTGGTTAGGGTGCTAAGTTTTGCTCGGGTGAAGGTCTGCAACCCCGGTCCTTATTTGGTTTAAGGGTTGCGGTCCCGATCCAGAATAGTTTCTATGCCCTCCTGCCGCTCGTCACCTTACTTTCCTTTTTTTAAGCATTTTTGTTATCAGTTCTTACAGTTATATTTTGAGACAAGTACATTGGTACCGTACAAGTCTCGATCTGCATTTATTCTTATTTGTCTCTTTTTTGCTTAAATTGTGATATGTTGTCTATCACCTTAAGCTCCTTTGTGGTTCTTGTTGCTTGGGGTTCTGACCCCACTGGTTTTATATGGCCAGATTATCCTGAGGAGAACCAGGATCCACCGCACATCTAGCAAATGGCTCGCACTCGTAGGACTGCGGCCGAAGCTCGTGAGTGGGTTTTCTTCTCCCACACCTCGTATTGATTACTTTATTTTATGATGTTTAGCTAGAGGCTGAGTTAGCTCATTTTTATTTTTGAGACTACGGTCAACATGATGTATATATTAGACCATGGCTGGTATATTTGATCATGTATTATTATACTCTGCTAGTGCAGCATTTTGTATTCACTAGCTTCATGATCATATGTGACATGTAATTTGGGACGCCTCTTTACTTTCATGTACGATATACTCTTGTATTCGTGTTGATGGATTGAGATACTAGGATTTGTCGGCCTTAGGACTGACGTCATAGCATGCTAGAATTCGCCCATATGTCTTCATAACAACCTTAACACATTGTGGCTTACTTCGGTATTCTGCAAGGTGCGGTTGGCCATATCAGTTCTCGTATTTATCAAGTATTGTAGGAGCGGGACGTGACATGTTTTGAAGTCGTATTATAATAGTAGAAATTAAGGACTTAAAAAGGATCAACAAGCTTACAGTCTAAATTTTACCCTCCAACTATATGATCAACTAGAAAATATGTAAAAGGATCAAGAGATTGAGAGAGAAAATTAAAGTTGAGGAAATTTTTTTTTTTTTAACCGAACTCGAGTAACTCTTGTGGTTACTGAAAAGAGATATAAAATCCTGACTGGATGACAAAAAATTAATGAATCGGGCCACGGGGACGTACTATTTCTTCCATTTATTTGGTAGGAGTTGAGGACAGTAGTGCCAAAAAATATGTAATACAGTGTATACAAAATTTCGAATATTATGTCGGCCATCTGGAAAAAAAAAAATGTTGATGATTTATTTTATCATTCTAGACCACAACAAAACTTTTCAAATGGGAATTTAATGCACTTAAAAAGCGCATACCCTTTTTCCATCTGCAACTACGTGTTTTATACTAGATGATAGAGAAGCCATACGGAGTAACATAATAACATATAGTTTGTATTCTTGAGAGCAATAAGCAACAAAATTAAGAACTACACATAGATATTAGATAAACTTGATCTGAGTAAACTTAAATTTACAAGCAATTTGTAACAATTCATAAGACAACATTACAAGCAATCAGAAAGAAACAAGCAATTTGGTGCAACTTAAAATTTGCCTTGGCAACATGTATGCAATACGATGGAAAAATTTAATCTCAACTGAAGTTTGGCTATTTATTGACCATCTGCTCTTGTGAAGATGAGAAACTCGAGGCCAAATTTAAGAGTAAAATTTTGATACAGATCGTCTATATCAAAGTTTTGATACAACCTTTATACTTTATATGACAAGTGAGTCACATCTAATATATATATATATATATATATATATATATATATATATAATGCGACTTCTAGACGGCTTAAAAATAAGTCGTCTAAGTCGTAAGTAAATACTTAATCAATTAATTAAAAAAATTACTTACGGAAGATAAATAAAATCTTAAACCAACTTTCATCTTATCCGTCCAAATGAATTATATATGTATTACAAATTTTTATTTAAATATATTCAATTAAATCTAAACTATTTTAATATAATTTTAATTTTTTTAATAATATCAATAAATTTTATAAATCTATTTTTTTTATAAATATATATATAACAAATTTTAATTTATAAATATTTAAACTATTTTTAACAATATTAAAAAAAAAAAATTTACGTACAATGCACGTGCATTTACTAGTATATATATATATATATATATATATATATATATATATATATATATACTTGTATGCTTTACGAAGAGAGGGGGTCCACTTGTCATACAGTCGTTGTATCAAAATTTTGATACAACCATCTGTATCAAAGTTTTCCTCTTGTTAACGCGTGAGGCTCTGAGGGAAGAATGTCTTGTAAGAGCATCATTAGTAGTTGGGACTCTCCAACGCAATTTGGGGCCCAAAATTTCAAAAAAAAAAAATGTAGAATAGGTTGGATTTGTGTGAGAATAGTAGGAAATGATAAAGTGAGCTATGGTCCCAAAGATTGTGTGATCAAAAATTGATGTGAAAAAAAATAATATAAAATCTAAAAAAATTGGTTCCAAATTGGAATTTACTATTCTACAAAATGAGTTTCTAGAATCTAGAAATTGAGAGGCCCAACCCTTAGCACCTATGAGTGAAATGTGATCGAAAATCTAAAAATTGAAACCATAAATGAGACAATATTCTACAAAATGAACTCCTACGTCTTTAATCTAGAATCTAGAATATGGGATGGACTTTACTAATGATGCTCTAAGAATAAAATCCACATCATCAAACAGTTGTCTGAAGTAAAATTCGGCTTCTCCTCTTGTTTTTTGCCATTTGTTTTCTCCAATGATTGAGAGAAATAACTGGTCGAGAATGCATTAAAATTAATGAAGATGATAAGTTTCTATTGAAGAAAAACCGCAACAGCGTGACCATCTACTACTTTTGATGCTAGGACGATGATGATACATTTCTAGATTCAGTAGCTTCAGAAGTTTTTACTATTCTTGCTGAAATTTCCTTCTGTAATTAGTGTTCTAGAATAAACTATAGAAAACCCATAAATTAGCAATGAGCAAATAATGTTCCTTCTGTAGCTGCTCAAAAGTGTAAAAATATTACTTTAAACATGTTGTAATACAGTGCGCTTGCAACAAAAAAAGTGAATATATCACTTTCTGAAATACCTTTAGATACAGTTTTTATCCCACGCAAGTGGGATGTTTCAAACCATTTTGTTTGAATGACAACATGAAAGTGTATGTGAGAATTTAAAAAAGTAGAGAACATAGCCACTTACAATGAAGTTGTAATCCATTTCTTTTGTAATTGAGAAATAAAAATGACACTTTCAGTTACAATGAAATGTAGGGGTGCAACTCTGGCGGGTTGGGTCGGACTTGAGCTCATCCCGAGCCCAACAAAATGAATCATAAGTCTAGTCCAAGCTCAAGTTCGACCAAACCTCGGATTCAACATATGTAGCCCAAGACTAAGTCAGGAGGATCGGATTTGGTCGAATTTATCGGGCTCTAATATGATATTTAAAATAATTTTAAACAAGAGTAATATTAAATACATAATCAAATAGTATTTAAGCCTCAATCATTATAAAATACAAACTGAAATGAGATTTAGGATAATGTGAGTTGAAGAGTTTATGTGGAGAAATTTAGGATTTAAATTTTTTATTTAAGAATTACTACCTCATTAGAGTGGAGTGATGTAAACGTTTACCTTGTTTTGTTGAGCAATATAATTACCTTCTTCCAATATATATATATATATATATATATATATATATAAAATTATATATATAAAATTATATATATATATACGGGTTTTAGGTCTTCTGGTAAACCGACACATGAACCCGAGTCCAACCCGATTTAAAATGGGAGAGCAATAGAATATGAAGGAAGGGAGGTATTACTAATTAATTTTAAAATGGGAGGGCAGTAGAATATGCATTAGGGAATTGGGATGTGTGTGTGTAGGGGGATGTTAAATACAAATAACTCTAAATTTTAAAAATGCATGTGTTGTTATGGGTGAACATTATTCAATTTTGGATCGAAAATCAATCCTAATTGAACCGAGTCGAATAAAAGATTACTTTCAATTTAAAAAAAATCGGTCCGCGATTTCAGTTTAGAAAATACAAATTTTCTTATTCGATTTCGATTTTGATTTCGGTTTTGGTTTTGGGTTCGATTTCGGTTTCGGTCAAAAACAAAAATCAAATAAGACTTGTACAATTATATAAATACCCTCAATTCTATAAATATTTTGTGATTAAAATATGTATATTTTGATAACAATAATTATATGTATGTGAGTTGAAGCCAAACTTTAATAATTTAATGATTAATCCAATTTTTGGTACAACTTTGAACTATAACAAATGTGTGTATAAAAATTATAACTTTTAATAAAATTTAGGCTAAATTACAACTTGATACCCTGAACTATTCAAATTACTCAACTCAACTTAACTTGATATCCTCAACTTTGATAGGTATCAACTTGATATCCTAAAAAAGTAAAGACAAAATTATCCATGCCTCTCTTATCACCCCCCCCCCCCCTCCCCTCCCCCATCCGGCGGCTGCCCCCCCCCCCCCCCCCACACACACACCTCTCTTCGCGCGCTAGCGCTGTCATCGCTGAGCGCAGAGAGAGGGGGCGTGGCCAGGGGCAGAGCAGACGTCGGGGTGGAGGAGGGAGGGGGCAGCCGCGGGGGGTTGTGGCAGTCGAGGGGGTCGGCGGCATGGGGTAGGCAGTCGCATTGGGGGTGGGAATGAGGGACAATTTTGTCCCTTTTTTTTTAGATATCAAGTTAAAAATATTAGTTGAGAGAGTGTATTAAGTTAGTGCCTATCAAAGTTGAAGGTATCAAGTTAAAAAACTAGAATAGTTTAGGGTATTAAGTTATAATTTAGCCATTTTAAACTATGATCTCAACTTTGGATCCGACCAATTAAATAATAGAAATAATCCAATTGAACAAATCGAATAAACTGAATTGTTATTTGGTTTCAGTTTTGACTAGTTTTGGTTCGGTTTCGATTTTGAATTTTTAGAATTTCGGCCTATTCGATTTTGACTATTTTTATTCGATTGAAACCGAATAAACTGAATGCTCACCTCTAGACAACAGGAGATGGACAAAACCATCTTTCTACTTTTATTTGTTACATGTGTTAGCAAAATGTACAAAATATTCTGCATTAAAGTCCCTTAAATCTACTATATATTTAGATAAGTTTCATAAATCTTATTAATTATGTAAAAAAAAAAAAACTCTCCAAATTACTTTAAAAAAAATTTGTTGTTGAGTACCCATTTCCATTTACATCAGTCAAAAAGCAACGTAACCCTGGGGTTATGCCGAGGAGAGATATAAGACCCTGTAATTGGTTGCAGAAGATCAGTGGATCGAGCCAAGGGGACGTATTATTTCTTTCATTTATAAATGGTGGGAGTGGGGAACAGTGGGTCCAAAGATATACAATGCAGTGTACACAAAATTCCGAACGTTACACCGGACCCTGAGCGTTATGCCGAAAATTTAAAAAAAAAATCCTTGGGGTAATCATGTAAAAAGACTATATTGTCCTCATCTTCTTCCTTGATTTCTCTTGAAACCCAAAGTCTTTTCAATCCAACATATAGTCTAAACCGTTGGTACCATCCTCCTCCTCCTCCAGCCCGTCCTTTCCTACACTTCTTAACCGTTTGAAAGATCATTATGGGCAGTGGCGGATCATGGATTACAATTCACTTTGGGGCACAATTACAAAGGAGTTTGGAGGTAACGTCCCAAATTTTTTTTTTGAAATATAATATTATTATATTATATTAAATAGTACCATTTGTATACAATAAAGTATTACATCTAATAATTATTCTCTACGAGTTTTCATACTTTGAAAGCATTATTATTTATTAAGTAGTATTCTAGTTATTTTGATTTATATTGTGAGAAGAATACTTTACATCGCCAATATATTAAGTAGTAGTCTTGAGCCTTTTACATTTTATAGTATTCTAGTTATTATTTATTCATGAGAAGAATATTTTAATATGTTATTATCTATTCTTAAAAGTCTCTTGCTTTTGTGCTCTAATAAAAATGCTTAAATCTTACAATATATTAAGTAGTATCTAAGTTATTTTTCTACGAAATATATTTTTTATAAAAAAAAGTTACTGGAGGTATAGCCCACCTTAGCCCTAAGGTGGCTTGACCCTTTTCTGTAGAAATTTAGTGCGGTGCAGGTGAAAAGAAGTAAGGGATAGATATATAATTACAGCTTTGGTGACCCGGGAGGAGGAAGATAGGATTAAAGTGTAAGAGAATTGTTGTTGATATTCTCGATGGACTTCAAAAAAAAAACGATTTGTCGCCTGGCGAGTTATATCATAAAACTCATCTAATAGCAATTACATCACAGCTGAAAACTTACCAAATTATTTATTTTTTATTTATTTTAAAACTTATATAACTATATAGAGTAAACGGAATATGAGTCATAGATTTATATTCTTATATGAGTCATGTACA
Organism: Iris macrosiphon; assembly: GCA_036927795.1. Classification (NCBI taxonomy): domain Eukaryota; kingdom Viridiplantae; phylum Streptophyta; class Magnoliopsida; order Asparagales; family Iridaceae; genus Iris; species Iris macrosiphon. Next base: position 160,268,997 of record JAYESA010000004.1, read on the forward strand.
TGTGGACCAATAGGTGTGCAGTGCACATGGATGCACGTGTATACCAAATAGTTGAATGTAATTGATATTACACTATATTGTTTGATTAAATGCTTCAACGAAACATGGTAATGTAATTATAATTTTATTATATTACGAACTATATTCTATTATAATTATAATTATAATTTTTTTTTTATTACAATTCGCACTTACCTATACGTCCTTACGGTTGGAGGACTCAAACCCTGGTGTCAGCGCTGCTTTCCACTTGAGCTACAAGCGCTAGAAATTACGATTACAATGAAACAAAATAAGCTTTAGGTGATTATGTTAGAATCCTCTCCTCTAAGATGTTCTTTTCATCCATGTTATCAACATGGTCGACTCTACTGTTAAAACTGTTTAGGCTTGTGCCTAGGGTCCCATGATTTAAGGGGGGGGGGGTGTATTGAAATGGCACAAGGTCCAGGGTAAATAGAATCGTGAACTCCCTTACTGGGGCTCGATCACTCGACCACCCTGGATCACATGCCTCATCTCTACCAATAGACTATATATATATATATATATATATATTGAAAGGAAACAAGGTCCAGGATAAATAGAATCGTGAACTCCTCTACTGAAACTTGATCACCCGACTACCTGGATCGTATGCCTCCTCTCTACCAATAGGCTAGAGGCTCATTAGTATATATATATATATTGAATACAAAAACTTAATTGGTATATTTGCATCTCAAAAGGTACGAAAAATTAAATTAAATTAAATTAAATATGATTTATTTTTATTGTTTTTAAAATAAAATATCTTATTTAAATAATCTGTTTAGGTCTCTCAAATGTCTTGAGACAGCTTATCAAAGGTTAGGACACTGTTGATATCAGTGCTTTAAATTGAATGCTCCACTCCAACCACTTCCACTGCCAACTCTTGTTCTCTCCTGGTGTTTCATGGACGTGTAATAATGGCAATTGAAAGAAACGCGTTACGCAATTAAACTCTTCATTCTCTTCTATTGGAGGGAATTACTATTTTCAATTCCTCTTTCCTTTCTTTAGGCAACAAAATGGAAAACAATGAAGCCGAAAGGAAATCACTTTCTAATATTAACAACATTTTGTCATTATACTCATGAATTGCAAGTTACAACTCTTCGGTTTCAGTCCAACCTTTTCTTTCTTCTTCATTTTTCTCAATTTTTTTCCCTTTTTTTTTCTTTTACTAGATTACTATTTGGTAAAGGAAGTCAAGAAAAAAAAAATTAGCATAATTCATTTTTTCCCCATTGATTACCTAAATGCTTCAGTCCCCCAATTGATAAGTTGATTCTTAATGCTTTAGCAACAGTTGGTTAGGATGGCCAATTCTATGTTAAGTAAGGTTTCATTCTCGTCGTCATCAAAGACTTCGTCACAAAAAGGTCGCTTTTACAACAGTCAGTTAAAAGACCTATATATATTTGTGCTAAGTTTCTAACTAAGATTAATAAGACCAAACTCTTGTATGTTGCTATTCGGTAATGAAAGTATGAATGTCACACTTTTTAAAATATGTTTGGATACTTTATTTTTCGCAAGTGAAAAGTTTTAAATCATTTTGTTTGAATGGCAACATAAAAGTTTAGGTAAAAATTTAAAAAGTAGATAACATAGCCACTTGTAATGGAGTTGTAATACATTTTTGCTGCAACTGAAAAATAAAGAAATGACACTTTCAATTACAATAAAATGTCATATCACATCCACTTACAATAGAATTACAATGTCAATCCAAACACGAAAATTGTCTCTACATGGGAGCAATTGGAATGAAAGTACCATTTTTAATGTACTTTTACCAACCCAAGCATCTCCTAAGTATGAAATCACTATGATACAATGACACATTCTAATAAGTATGAAAAGATTAGATATACCAAGGGAATCATTAGACTGTTGATGGCATTTGTAGCCCTCTGTTGACTAGCCTCACCTTGTCTTGCTTTTTTTGAGCATCATTAGTAATTGGAACTGTCCAATGTTGCGGTCCAAAATTTAAAAAAAAAAAGATAAATATAGAATAGGTTAGGTTTTTATGAGAATAATAGAAAATAATAAAATGAGCTCCGGTGAAGGTAAATGTATAATAGGTTAGGTTTGTATGAGAATAGTATGAAATGATAAAGTGAGCTCCGATTTCAAAGATTGTGTGATCAAAAATTAATGTAGAAAAAAAATAATGTAAAATTCAGAATACAAAAAATTTGGTTCCAAATTAGAATTTACTATTCTACAAAATGAGTTCCTACAATCTAGAATCTATAAATTGGAAGACCAAATACTTATCATCTATGGCTAAATAGAACAAAAAAATCTAAAAATTAAAACTATGAATAAAGTATACTATTCTACAAAATGAACTCCCACAACTTCAACCTAGAATTTTGAATGTTGGATAGACCTAATGATGCTCTTATACGCAAAAGAGGACTATGACCTTTCATTCAACTGACTTGTTTGACTACTTTCAAACAAGCACCCAAAGCTGTTGTAAAAGAAATGTAATTTTCTGTAAAGAGATCCTTAAAACTTTTCATAGCAAAGAACAAGTCTGAGCCATTGGACAGTTTAGAAAGCAGATTCTATTGGCTCAGTTTAAAAAACAAGACCCTCTAACACAAGAAAAAGTAAAGTTATATTTAAAAGAAATTCCAAAATATTAGTCCCTTTCTGTTCATGTTTCCTGTATTCAGCAGCAACAAGGATAACTTTGACAATAGTCCTCTATATATTTCTAAAAGTTATTCAAAAATCTAATTTAATTTTTCCAATATTTCTAATAAAATGTTACCAGACAATTTTTTTTTATGTTTTTTGTTGTTGGAGAAGAGATAATAGTAAGAAAAAATAACCATCATAAACAATCCCAAACCAAACCTCTAAGTCCCTAGCATCCTTGTTTTGGAACCCTTTCTTGTTCACATGGACTTCTACCATACAATTTAACCATAAAATTCGGTAAAAACGTGTTTGGTTAGTAGATTCAGAACCTTTAAAAAAAATTATTTATTTTCTATACTTAGATGCCAAAAAGTATCAAAAAAAAAAAATTATGGAATGAAAAAAAAAATTAGGAAAAGTTTTGTTGGATTCACTTTTTCATCCTAAGTGTTTACTTTTTCTTTCAATTTCTTTAACCTTTCCAAACATAAAAAAAAAAAAAAAAAAATTATAATTTTTGAAGAAAAAAATAGAAAATTTATTTATTTTTCTTTCTGCAAAGCTAAGGAGGAGTTTATAACTTTTTCTTTTTTTTTGAGGAACAGGAGTATATAACTTACCCCTATTTTCTTGTTGGATTTGGACTCTGACCTCGGCATGTTCATGTTTTGATAAAAGATTATTTTAGAGACACTATAAAAGTTATTCGGGACTGTCCAATTTTTTTAGGACTGTCAAAATATTTGACAGTTCTTCTAGGTAGGATTGTCAAAAATTTTGACAGTCCAAATACTGTTAAATATATATATTGTCAAAAAATTTAATAGTCCTTTCAATATGTAGAACTGTCAGAATATTTGACAGTAAATTTATTTTATGACTGTCAAAAATATCAATTTTAGGACTGTTAAAAATTTTGACATTAAAGAACTGTCAAAAAAATTTACAGTTCTGACAAAAAAAATTTTGACGGCCCCTAGTAAGAAGTGTAGTGCCTCTCAAAAACCCTTTTGATGAACTAGTCTACTTTTGAGGACCATATTCTACTTGTATCGACTCTGCTCAATGTCGAGCTCATACAATAGTCAATAACTCTTTTTATTCGGGGAACAATTACAAAAACAATAAAGCTAAGTTTACTACCAAATGCTTACAACCTTTTTACAGCCCTCTCACCTCCCGGGCCACCTCGAGTCCACTTCTTCTCCAATGAACGACTGTCACATGACTATTCGACCACGTGACGATCATCAGAACAGCCACCGGGTTCCACCTCTCCCCCCTCCTCCAATAGACGGCCGTCACGTGGACGTCACGTGACGGTTGTAAAACGGTTGTAGACATTTGGTTGTAGTCATAGCATAGCACATTAGAAAAGTGTAACTAATAACACACATTTTCAGCAATATGCCTTCTCAAAAATAATAATAATAACAAAATAAAATTATTTTTTTGACAAAAGATAAAAGAGTTATGATTAAAAGGTAAAAATATTTAGGACAAAACAAAATGTCACGATTAAAACAGAATAATCTTTTCCAATTCTTCAAAGAAAGATAAATAATTTCAGAATTCGAATTACCAACTAGTGTCGGAGAGGGAGAGGGAGGAAAAAAAATGGAAAAACATAAAAAACCGGCAATTAACGAGAAAATAATAATTTAACCAATATAAACCCTAAAATAAAATAATTTACTCAACCATGCATCAAAGACGCTATGGTGAACCCCACGAGTTAGCATAACCAATCCCACATAAGTCCAATTGCACATTGCCCCCTTGATTTTCACAGAATTACACCTGCTGCAAATATTTTTCTCAGATCTAGCCAAGAAATATAGAACAACTAAAATCTCAATAACAGACCGAATTTAATAATCTAAAAGAATTGAAATAATGTATCAAAGTTCCATAAGCATCCACCAGATCCAAGAAACCAACAAAGAGATAATTACAAAAAACGCCCTAGAAACCCACAAATCAGAAAGGAGCAGGGGCTCCCAGGAAGGGCCTCCCATGGAAATACTCGTCCTTCGAGGCGTCCAAGTGGATATTGTCCTTGAGCTTGTGGAAGCCATGGGAGAAGACTCCCCAGCCGAATACGAAGCCGATCAGCGCGACCACCAGCACGAGGAGGAAGCAGAAGCAGCACGCCTTGGTCGAGCAGCACATCTTGGAAGAAGGAATTGGGGGGCGATGTGCAAATAAAAAATGTTGGAGGCGGTTTGTGAGAGTTTTTATGGAGGAGGAGGAGGAGAGGATGGGTTGGGTTGGGAAAAGTTACGGATATTTATATAGGGAGGGACTGATTCCTAATCCTAATTTCCAAGTGGGGGTTTGTATATGACGTTACTTTTGCTAATTATAGAAACAATTAAGTAATTAATTCATTGTGGTGATTTTGGGGGGGGGGGGGGGGGGGGAATCTGATTATGGGAGGTTTTTTTTTTGTTGATGATGCGTATTGATTTGGTAAGGTTAGGTTTGGGTTGGTAATTGACGTAACCGCCAAGGCAAGAGATTGGTGGGTTACATTAGACTGGTTTGTTTGTAGGTAATATGTTCGGTAAATTTTTTAAAAAAAATTAGATTATTTTTTTAACTATATTAAAATAGTTTAAATATATTTAATTAGGATTTGTTACATATATGTGTTTAAATTTTGAATATGTATTAATTTAGACAATATTAAAATAGTTTAAATATAATTTAATTAGGATTTGATATAAATATTTTTGAGAACTTTGGATATATGTTTAGTTAGATACTAACATGGTTTCAGGATTTTATACACCTTTGTTAAGGTATAAAAACTATTTTTTTTAAGAATAATATTATTAATCTTTTCAAAGTGTCCTCCAAACTATTTATCTTTATGTAACAGCTGACGTGGTAATTAATATGGCAGCTGACATAACAAATTTTAAAATTAAAATAAAAAATGGATGATTAACTTTTTTTTGTTAAAATTTGCTATGTCAGTTACGATGCCAAATAATATTATTTAACAGATAAAGAGGGATGGTTTGTAGGAATAAGTTCGAGGGACTAAAAACATCAATTTTTCTTTAATTAATTAATAATTTTTATACACAGTTTATATTGAATCGTTTTGAAACTTCTTTATAATAGCAGAAATACTATTGGATTTAAGATTGATTATCATTACTGATTTTACTTATTTGTTTGAAAAACGAGTTGATAATAATATAACGATAGCTCATGAGCTTGTTCGACTTTATTCAAATTTTGATGGCACGTTACATAGTATTATTAAAAGTTGTTTCTGTTTATAATTTTGATGACAAGGATGATCAACTCAATATTTCAAAATTCACATGAAATATTTCAGCAAATATCCTTATTCAAAATATAGAAACTAGCATATATCTCTACTATTTTTTTAAACTAAGAAATACCTATAGAGAACAAATTTTTAACTAAGATATACCCTCACTATTTGAACTGATAATTTGACTGTTTTATACAAAACAAGAATATCTTTTAGTTTTTAAAAATAGTAAAAGTATATGCTAGTTATCATATTTGGAATAGAGATATTTGCTATAATATCTCAATTCACATCTATGTTGCCCACGGTGACATGACATTTCTAAGGTCATGTCAAAGATTATGTATAAATCAAATTACAGTCACACTCTCCAACCCTACTGTGACTTTAAAAAAAGTTGTTGCCACATACAATGACAAAATTTTATGACTTAATTTAAAATTGATATCCTAACTATGCAAAATTTAAAATTTGCTATCCTAAATTTTAATAGCATATCAATCACTATCATCAACTATTGAATTTCAAATCGATACCTTCCGCCCGTCATATTTTTTTGACCAAATTACTCACATCCTCCTTCTGGGATATTTCAAGTGATTATGAATGAGGAAAATATTTTTGTCATTTTTTTATTTTTCGTTAACACTATCAGGGTATCAAGTTAATTATAGTTGAGGTGTTAATTTGTATAATATTAAAGTTTAGAGTATCAAGTTAATTTTTTTGAATAATTGAGGCTATCAAATTAAAATTTAGCCGAATTAATTTAGAATCCTTCTACAAAGCAATCGTCAACTAAATTGTGAAGCTTACGTGACAAAAATTAAGTTATAGAAGACATTGTGAAGTTGGTTGTCTAGTTCTTGACAATGCACTTAACAATGTTGTCACGCCCCAGTCCCAAAATACGTAGGACTAGTAATACGTAACACGCCAGCCGTATGTATACGAACTCCAATATATGGAAACCATATACACACGTACGCTGTACATGAATATCCAATCCACAGTGGTAATATACTGTCACAACAAGTCACACGCAATTCTATATCTCATCCACAGCACAAATAATAGATAAATGGAATCAATAACTGAATATCAAAGAAGCAGTCTCAAATAAGAAATCTCAAAGTGTGATAGTCGAATGGAAACAAATCCACTGCAAATCGACTATAATAAACTACTAAAGAGAGAAGAGAATAAACTCTAATATAAGAATAAATGTCTCGAAAATAAATAGCAACTAGAATCTCTAAACAGCTGCAATGGATCACATATAATCCGAAGGTAAGATCTCCTCAGACTGATAGGTAGCGTCAGGTCCAGGTCCATACTCCTGCGGGTACTCCTGCTCATCTATATCTGGAAAGGTACCAGGACCTCAGAGGGACGTAACAAGATACATATAAACATGCCAATAAAGTACTGAAATATAAACATCCATTGGGGTCGCCTAACCGTCTAAGTGAATGCAGTTAATAACACCTTTCCCCACAAGTGAGCTATCTGGCTGAAAACTGGGATTTGGCATGGTTCTCTATTGGAGATCCAGGGGCCTACAAAGGTACGTCGTCTTTCGAACGCCGGTGGCCCGCTTGATAATAATATAATATATAGTGGTCATCACCACCCGTATCTCTGACAGAGAATCCGGGCGCACAATAGAAAATGTGCAAAGAAGCTCAAATGCGGTACTTGTTGTTCTCTCCACCCAATGCTCTAAGCATGTCATGTCCATGACACGATAAACCTCTAATAACCGCCAGGTCTACTAGCATGCAAAGTTTCTATTGGCAGTTATCCCTATCCGTCGCACGACCTATACGTACCAGTGGCCAGCCGAGTACGCAAGTCCGTATCCTACATGTGACTCACACTCGTGTAAGAATAATGTCATGGCCAATGAAACATAAATGCCTCATGAAGATGGGGTAGTCTCATAAAGTAGGTCCAATGCATATACATAAATAAAAACATAATACGACGACACCGTCATTGCACCCAAGTTTTCTTGGACGCTCAAATTTATATAGCAGTTAAAATAAATGAACTAAAATAAACAGAAATAAATATGCATGCCTTATATGGAATGTAAATACAGTACAATGGCAAGGTATACTTGCCTGGCAAGAAATCAGTAAAGTGTACGCGCCCAAATGTCAAGGACACGGAACTTGGAACTAAGGCCTCCGAACAAACGTCTCCGGATGCTGAAATAAACATCACCAACATTTTCGGAATGAGCAAAATAGCTTAAAAGTACTTCCCTTTCGTCCAATTTGGACACAGGGGCAAAACGGTATTTTCGGGTAAAAGTGGGGTCCACGTGTGGCCCACTTTGCACCGAAAAGCGTACCAAGGGTAACAGTCTCTAAATGGAACAAATTATAGGTCAAACAACTCTAAATGTCAATACGAACCCAACGATATGTCCAAATGTGGATTCCGATGGCCCGAACACAATTTTGTCAAAAAGTCAACTGTGTGGCCCGCCAATTGGCGATTTGGTCAACCGTCTCAGAATTGCGTGAAAATTGGGTCACAGGACCAGCGCGTTACCACAAGTCCAGTGGCGTAAGTTTCGTCACAATCTGACAAGCGTGCACAAAATGCGCGCGACTTCCACAAAAGTTACGATACGGGGTGTGTCCGCAGATACGGACTGATTCTGGCGCACACACGCGTCCGAATCAGTCTCCACAAATTTTTACGTGTCCGGTTATGCTGCGTGCACCATTCGGTATACTTGGTACACGGCGGGGCGGTCCTGTTTGGCGAGGCGCGCTCTGTTTCACAACTTTTAAAAATCTGGAAAAGTGGGTTCACGGGGTTTTGTGACGAATTTAGTTCTGTCTACAGCAGTTAATAATCTAGGGTTATTTAACAGAAATTAAACTAGGTCAAGTGGTCTACGCATACCAAAAAGAATCATCGAATTCGGATCTCTGTGGTGTGAGATACGAACTCTGAAACATGGGTGGTCACCGCAGTTTTCTGCGATCCCAGAATTCGGTCTGTTTGTGCCAACTTTGGCGCTATTTTCGCCTATGGGTACACGTTGTTCGAGGTCTACTAACATACGGATATGGAAGAGGGTTAAGGGGTGAGCATACCCATGAAGATGGGGCGGCGTTTGGTTGAGCGAGTCGACGGAAAGCAACTCCGGAACAAAGGTACCTCGTATGGGAATCTGCAGTGCACGGGATCGCGGTCGTCGGGATTGGTTTGGACGGCCTGGCGGGGTTCTCTGGCTGCGGTGGCGGCTCTCTCTAGGTCTAGATGAGAAGAGGAGGGTCTGGATGATTGTAAGGTTTTAGAAAAAAAATAAATATATATATATATATATATATATATATATATATATATATATATGAATAGGAAGAGAGAGGATGGAAAGGGGTATTCCGCGGCTAACTAACGTGGGGGGGGGGGGGGTTCTTTGCTGTGGAAAGCTAATATGGGAATGGTTTGGTCGCTGCTTCCTAGGTGGGTAGGTGTGGTTGCTTTGATTTGCTTAAGTTTTGCTTTTTTGGAATGGTATACTTATTAGTTTATTATTATTATTAGTTTATTATTATTTTCTTTTCTTTTTTCTTTTCTTTTCCTTTTTCTTTTTAAATATATATATGCATATATATATATATATATATATATATATATATATATATATATATATATATATATATATATATACTCATAAGAAAAATTATAGATTAGAATAATGCACATCGTTAGGCTAGCAACTGCTCAAGGGGTCTCCTACATGAAATAAATTCCGAAAAATTCCTAATGGTCCCATAAATCCTCTAAGTGCACCAATACCTAAAATAAAAATTATTAAAAATCTATTTCTCCTATTTAGCCACTAATTACTATAATTAAATTAATAATTAATAAAAAAAGGTATATACGATTTTCTAGGATAGGGATTTTACATTCTACCCAACTTATAAAAATTTTGTCCTTGAAATTAAAATTAAGCCACGATAGAATGCAATGATGGTATAAGATATAAATTAACAATGTAAATTCATACCTTGGTCTGCGAATAGGTTCAGAAAATGCTTGCGCATGTCGTTCTCGCGCTCCCAAGTTGATTCTCCTGGCGCGTCATGCCTCCATGCTACGTGAACCAAGGGAATAGACTGGTTCCTCAACACTTTCTCTCGACGATCAAGGATTCCCACGGGTTGCTCTTGGTATGACAAGCTCGGCCCAATGGTGATCTCTGAGTGGTCGAGAACATGACTGCTGTCTGCCACATATCGCCTGAGCTGCGACACATGGAATACGTCATGTACTCCCTCAAGTGAAGGTGGTAGCGCAAGTCGATATGCCACTTCTCCCACTCTCTCGAGCACATCAAATGGTCCAATATACCTTGGACTCAACTTGCCGCGCCCTCCGAAACGGATGGTGCCTCTGGTCGGTAATATCCTCAAGAAGACGTGATCGCCCTCCTTGAAGTCCAAGGGACGACGATGAAGGTCTGCCCACTGCTTCTGCCTGTCTTGCGCTGCTCGCAAGTGTCCCTGAATCTTCTTGACTGTCTCTACGGTGTTGACCACCAACTCTGGTCCCAGAATCTGACGTTCTCCCACGTCACTCCAACACACAGGAGACCTATATTTTCTTTCATACAAGGCTTCAAACGGATCCATCTGAATACTCGCTTGATAGCTATTGTTGTAAGAAAACTCTACAAGATGTAGGTGGTCCTCCCATGATCCTCCGAAGTCTAACATGCAAGCCCTCAACATATCCTCCAAGGTCTGAATAGTACGCTCCGACTTCCCATCTGTCTGCGGGTGGTAAGATGTACTGAACTTCAGACGAGTTCCAAGACTCTCTTGCATGCTCCTCCAAAAGTGCGATGTAAAGCACGAATCTCTGTCCGATACAATGCTGACTGGTATCCTGTGCAATCTCACGATCTGCCTCATATATAAGTCAGCTAAAGCTTCTGTAGACTGGCCAACTCTAAAAGGTATGAAATGGGCTGACTTGGTGAGTCGGTCCACTATTACCCACACTGCATCTCTTCCACTTGGACTCTTAGGAAAGCCCGTGACGAAGTCCATAGTGATGTGCTCCCACTTTCACTCTGGAATCGGAAGTGGTTGCAATAATCCTGTTATCCTCTGGTGCTCTGCCTTCACTTGTTGACATACCAGACATTTAGCTACAAAATGAGCTATCTCTCTCTTCATTCCATGCCACCAAAAGTGTTGTCATAAGTCACGATACATCTTGGTGCCTCCAGGATGAATAGAATAAATCGAACTATGAGCCTCTGTCATTAGCTCCTGTCGAATCTCTCCATTTGGAACATAAAGACGATCACCACATCGTAATGTCCCATCCTCATGAATGTGCAATCCTGTCTGCTCTCCGGCCTCTGTCCTTTCCTTCAGTCTCCTGAATCTGGCGTCTGTAGGCAAAGCTGCCTTAATCCTCTCTACCAATGATGATTATACTTGCAAGTTGGCTAGTGTCCCATCTGCTCCGGGTAATATCACTTCAATGCCAAGCTCTTGCAAGTCCTCCAATAGTTCCCTCTGTGCTGTCAAGAAGTAAGCTGCTGGTTTCCAGCTTAACGCGTCTGCTACCACGTTAGCCTTGCCTGGATGATAATGTAGCTCTAACTCGAAATCTTTCATCAACTCGAGCCATCGACGTTGCCTCATATTTAACTCCTTCTGCGTGAAGACGTATTTGAGGCTTTTGTGGTCTGTATAGATCTTCACTCGTTCCCTGTATAAGTAATGTCTCCATAGCTTCAGAGCAAATACAACGGCTGCAAGTTCCAAGTCATGAGTCGGATAATTCTTCTCATGTACTCGTAACTGCCTAGATGCATATGCAATCACCTTGCCATGCTGTATCAATACGCATCCCAAGCCTTTCCCTGATGCGTCACTGTAGATCACATAACCTCCTGATCCTGACGGAATAGTCAATACTGGTGTTGTAGTCAGTCGCTTCTTCAACTCTTCAAAGGCGGCTTGACACTCGTCGGTCCATATAAATTCTTGATCCTTACAAGTCAAACGAGTCATAGGTGCCGCTATCCTTGAGAAGTTTTCCACGAACCGTCGGTAATATCCCGCAAGTCCAAGGAAACTCCTCACCTTTGCTGCTGATTTAGGAACAGGCCATGTCTCAACTGCTGAGATCTTCTCTGGATCAACAGAAATACCATCTCCTGTGACAACATGTCCAAGAAATGAGACTCTGTCCAAGAAGAAGTCATATTTGCTGAGCTTTGCATATAACTGCTCTCTCCTCAAAGTCTCTAGAACAATCCGCAGATGCTTCTCGTGCTCCTCGTGGCTCTTCGAATAGACAAGTATATCATCTATGAAGACGACCACGAACTTGTCCAAGTACTGGCGGAAGACTCGATTCATCAAGTCCATGAAGATCACTGGAGCATTGGTCAATCCAAATGGCATGACCAAAAACTCATAGTGTCCATATCTTGTTCTGAATGTGGTCTTCGGAATGTCCTGCTTCCGTACCTTCACCTGGTGATATCCCGATCTCAAATCTATCTTCGAGAATACCTTAGCTCCACTGAGTTGATCAAACAGGTCATCAATGCATGGCAATAGATATTTGTTCTTCACTGTCACTGCATTCAAGGCTCTGTAGTCAATGCACATCCGTACTGACCCATCCTTCTTTGGTACAAACAACACTAGTGCTCCCCAGGGTGATGCACTCGGTCGGATGAAACATTTCTCTTCTAGTTCTTTCAACTGTGCCTTCAGCTCGTCCATCTCCTTCTTCGCCAGTCTGTAAACATGAGATGCTATAGGTGCTGCTCCGGGTGCTAGTTCAATTGAAAACTCTACGTCTCTGTCTGGGGGTAGTCCTGGCAAATCCTCTGGAAAGACGTCTAGAAACTCTGAAATAATAGGATGATAGACAACATCGTCCATTGCGAGTTGCATACCATCAAGAATTTCTGTAGATCCTCGGGCAAACTCAAGTTCAGGCTGGCCTGGTACCTTAAAAAGAATGCTTCCTCCAAAACAATCGAAGAAAGCGTGGTACTTGCTTAGCCAGTCCATTCCAAGCACAATATCAAAAGATGGCATATGAGGGACTAAGAGTTGGGCGTTCATCTCTCTGCCACATATCACTATAGGGCCCGTTCTACAAATTCGGCTAACTGGTACAACTCCTCCTCCGGTAAGAATTCTAACACAACTAGATAAAAGTGTAGAAGCAATGTTGTGTTTGGCAATAAAACTAGATGATATGAATGAGTGGGTGGCTCCCGTATCAAACAATGTCACATCAAAAAAAGTAAAAGCAAGGGTAATACCTGCTATGACATCCACCTCATGATCCATGTCATCTACCTCCAATGCAAAAGCTCGCCCGTTCCTCTGCGGCTGTCCATGTTCGACCCTCATATACTGCTCCTCCTGGGTAGGTAGCGGTGGTCCTCTCTGAAATCCTCCTGCTGCTGGGGGTCGAGGTGCTCCCGGTCCAGTCATCTGCTGAGTTGGCTTCGGTGCTGGAAGCGCTAGTCTCTGTGCTGGCAGTGGTAGTGTCGATGCCTGCATTGGGCACTCTCTCGCCATGTGCTGTCCGGAGCCACATCTCATACACTGACCCAAGCGGGTCGGACAATCTCTCGAAATATGTCCGATTCTCCCACAATAATTGTAGTAGGGCTTCCCCGGATTCTGGTACGGTGCTGCTCAGTGTTGCTGATGCTGATGTGCCAAGGGACGTCTGGTAGGTCCTCCTTGTTGTGTCCTTGCCGGTCCCTGCTGTATCCTTGCTGATCCTTGTTGTGTCCTCAGCTGACCTCTTTTTCCTCTGCTAATGGTTTCTTGCAATCTGGCCTCTGTCAGTAGTTCAGCATAAGAGACTCAAACTGCGAGCTTGTATAATATTGTAGCTCCTGGGTCAGTCCTCGATGAAACCTCTTAGCCTTAGCTAAGTCATTTGGTATCAAAGCAGCGCCATATTTGCTGAGTCGACTAAACTCGACATCATACTCGTCCACTGTTCGGTTCCCCTGCTCCAAGTGAAGAAACTGGTCGTACAATGTATCTCTGACGGTGTCCGGGAAGTACTTTCCCTCAAAGCACTCCAAGAACTGCTCCTAAGTCTGGTAAGTACCCAACTGGCGCTCCATGGATTTCCACTAGTGATGAGCATTACCATCTAGAAGCGTCCGTACACCCGTCATCCATAGGTCCGTAGGTAACTGCGATGCCTCCAGTAGCTTCTGCGTGTGAGTGATCCAGTTGGTAGTCTCCTCCGGGCTCTCAGTGCCCTTGTACTGCCTTGGACCCATCTGAATAAAATCCTTTACTGATCCAACCCTAGCTCGAGGTACTGGAGCTAGTGCTTGGGCTGGTACAGTAGCCTGTGCAGCCATCCTCTCCAGTACTGCCAAAAATTCTTGCCTCTACTCAGCTGCCTGCTGCCTCTGTTCCTGTATCATCATCTGAAAGAATTGGAACATCTGCGCTTGGCCATCTTGCGGTACTGGGAAAGCTAGAAGGTTCCCAATAGGTGAAGCGGGAAGATCAGATGGAACTGGAGTGTGAGTCTGTCCATCTGGCCCCGGAAGCCTAGGAATCGTTGGGGTCCCTCCTTAAGTCTGACCATTGACTCCAGAAGTTGTGTCGCCATTGGCGGCAGTACATCCATTTTGCAAATCCATCTCTCTGTAGGTAATGTACGAAACGATTAGAAAAGTACAGGAATCAAACAGGATGCAAGCATTAAATAGGAAGGATGAGTTTCAGTCAAGCGTGGATGAGATCCTTATACTCTATTCCTATACGCAGGCTTGTTCGGTACAGTTACATAACCGAGACAATATATTCTCGACCTGCATGGGCCACCACTAAAAACATGTCACGTCCTAGTCCCAAAATACATAGGACTAGGAATACGTAACACGCCAGCCGTATGTATACGAACTCCAATATATGGAAACCATATACACACGTACGCTGTACATGAATATCCAATCCACAGTGGTAATATACTGTCACAACAAGTCACACGCAATTCTATATCTCATCCACAGCACAAATAATAGATAAATGGAATCAATAACTGAATATCAAAGAAGCAGTCTCAAATAAGAAATCTCAAAGTGTGATAGTCGGATGGAAACAAATCCACTGTAAATCGACTATAATAAACTACTAAAGAGAGAAGAGAATAAACTCTAATATAAGAATAAATGTCTCGAAAAGAAATAGCAACTAGAATCTCTAAACAGCTGCAATGGATCACATATAATCCGAAGGTAAGATCTCCTCAGACTGATAGGTAGTGTCAGGTCCAGGTCCATACTCCTGCGGGTACTCCTGCTCATCTATATCTGGAAAGGTACCAGGTCCTCAGAGGGACGTAACAAGATACATATAAATATGCCAATAAAGTACTGAAATATAAACATCCATTGGGGTCGCCTAACCGTCTAAGTGAATGCAGTTAAGAACACCTTTCCCCACAAGTGATCTATCTGGCTGAAAACTGGGATTTGGCATGGTTCTCTATTGGAGATCCAGGGGCCTACAAAGGCACGTCGTCTTTCGAACGCCGGTGGCCCGTCTGATAATAATATAATATATAGTGGTCATCACCACCCGTATCTCCGGCGGAGAATCCGGACGCACAATAGAAAAAGTGCAAAGGAGCTCAAATGCGGTACTTGTTGTTCTCTCCACCTAATGCTCTAAGCATGTCATGTCCATGACACGATAAACCTCTAATAACCGCCAGGTCTACTAGCATGCAAAGTTTCTATTGGCAGTTATCCCTATCCGTCGCACGACCTATACGTACCAGTGGCCAGCCGAGTACGCAAGTCCGTGTCCTACATGTGACTCACACTCGTGTAAGAATAGTGTCATGGCCAATGAAACATAAATGCCTCATGAAGATGGGGTAATCTCATAAAGTAGGTCTAATGCATATACATAAATAAAAACATAATACGACGACACCGTCGTTGCACCCAAGTTTCCTTGGACGCACAAATTTATATAGCAGTTAAAATAAATGAACTAAAATAAACATAAATAAACATGCATGCCTCATATGGAATGTAAATACAGTACAATGGCAAGGTATACTTGCCTGGCAAGAAATCTGTAAAGTGTACGCGCCCAAATATCAAGGACACGGAACCTGGAACTAAGGCCTCCGAACAAACATCTCCGGATGCTGAAATAAACATCACCAACGTTTCCGGAATGAGCAAAATAGCTAAAAAGCACTTCCCTTTCGTCCAATTTGGACACAGGGGCAAAACGATAATTTTGGGTAAAAGTGGGGTCCACGTGTGGCCTACTTTGCACCAAAAAGTGTGCCAAGGGTAACAGTCTCTAAATGGGACAAATTATAGGTCAAACAACTCTAAATGTCAATACGAACCCAACAATATGTCCAAATGTGAATTCCGATGGCCCGAACACAATTTTGTCAAAAAGGCAACTGTGGGGCCCGCCAATTGGCGATTTGGTCAACCATCTCAGAATTGCGTGAAAATTGGGTCACAGGACCAGCGCGTTACCACGAGTCCAGTGGCGCAAGTTTTGTCACAATCTGACAAGCGTGCACAAAATGCACGCGACTTCCACAAAAGTTGCGACACGGGATGTGTCCGCAGATACGGGCTGATTCTGGCGCGCACACGCGTCCGAATCAGTCTCTATGAATTTTTACGTGTCTGGTTACGTTGCATGCACTGTTTGGTAGACTTGGTACACGGCGGAGCGGTCCCGTTTGGCGGGACGCGCTCCGTTTCATAACTTTTGGAAATCTGGAAAAGTGGGTTTGCGGGATTTTGTGACGAATTTAGTTTTGTCTACAGCAGTTAATAATCTAGGGTTATTTAAAAGAAATTAAACTAGGTCAAGTGGTCTACGCATACCAAAAAGAATCATCGAATTCGGATCTCTGTGGTGGGAGATACGAACTCTGAAACATGGGTGGTCACCGCAGTTTTCTGCGATCCCAGAATTCGGTCTGTTTGCGCCAACTTTGGCGTTGTTTTCGCCTATGGGTACACGTTGTTCGAGGTCTACTAACACACAGATATGGAAGAGGGTTAAGGGGTGAGCATACCGGTGAAGACGGGGCGGCATTTGGTTGAGCGAGTCGACGGGAAGCAACTCCGGAACAAAGTTACCTCGTGTGGGAATCTGCAGTGCGCGGGGTCGCGGTCGTCGGGATTGGTTTGGACGGCCTGGCGGGGTTCTCTGGCTGCGGTGGTGGCTCTCTCTAGGTCTAGATGAGAAGAGCAGGGTCTGGATGATTGTAGGGTTTTAGAAAAAATAAAAATATATATATATATATATATATATATATATATATATATATATATATGAATAGGAAGAGAGAGGATGGAAAGGGGTATTCCGCGGCTAACTAACGTGGGGGGGGGGGGGTGTTCTTTGCTGTGGAAAGCTAATATGGGAATGGTTTGGTCGTTGCTTCCTAGGTGGGTAGGTGTGGTTGCTTTGATTTGCTTAAGTTTTGCTTTGGTGGAATGGTATACTTATTAGTTTATTATTATTATTAGTTTATTATTTTCTTTTCTTTTCTTTTCCTTTTTATTTATATATATATTATATATATATATATATATATATATATATATATATATATATATATATATATATATACTCATAAGAAAAATTATAGATTAGAATAATGCACACCGTTAGGCTAGCAACTGCTCAAGGGGTCTCCTACATGAAATAAATTTCGAAAAATTCCTGATGGTCCCATAAATCCTCTAAGTGCACCAACACCTAAAATAAAAATTATTAAAAATCTATTTCTCCTATTTAGCCACTAATTACTACAATTAAATTAATAATTAATAAAAAAAGGTATATACGATTTTCTAGGATAGGGGTTTTACAATGTCTTCACTTCCATGTCACAAAAAATTATGAATAAAAAATATTTAGCAAAAATGAAGAAGATGAGAAATTGTCTTGGAAGTTAAAAAAACAAGCATTTTAATACTTTTGTACTGAAGAAGACTTTTCTACTTTATTCTCTTTTGTGAATATAGTCTTGTCACGTATGAAAGACATTGTATTGTGCCACATATCACATCAGAATCATAATACATTACAAGACAATAGGGTTGGAGAGGCTCTTAGAGCATCATTAGTAAGGTCTGTCACGTCCCAATCTCTCGCAAGTTCGATTGTCCCTGCTGAACTTGAATCACCACGTTGCAGTGCTCCCGTAGGATAATCGTTCTCATCGGGGCGTGATGTCGTGCGAGGTTGGAGTTGAGCTCACACAAGGCGACAACGTCAAACGTCATGGTTATCATCGAAACGATCAAGTTGCAGCGAAAGTCAAGTATTGTGTACCAAGCAAACATCAGAGTATATGCAGCGAAGCTCTCGAAGGGTCCAAATAAAAATTCCACAAAGGAGAATGCCACAAAGGCGATGCAACTCTCTTGCTCTTTTCCTTGCCTATAAAGGTACTTACCGTTCCATACATCATGTCCCGTATATCTAAGATGAGCCACTACACCTGCGTACCTGAAAATAATGCCCACAAACGTGGGTCAGTACACAGCCGTACTGGTGAGCTGGGTAACCCACTCGTCTAAACCGACACTAATTAGATAGTGAATGCAAACATTTATATGGTGATCTTTCTACTTGAATCCTAAATTTATTTCATGGCAGAGGTATGACATGTTAAGAAAATCAGTAAATTAGTTTAAGAATGCAATCATTCAACTCAAGCAAATATACTAGCAATTATATCCAACTCAAATGTAACTAAGCATGCAATCCGTTCTACTCAAACCCGAAGCAAAACGTGAACCTATCGAACCACATCGCACTCCAAGTCTTAAATCTATCGCATCACGCCACAATCCAAGTCTTGCTAATCCAATCATCGATATGCACACTCTTGTCCGAGGCAAGGTGGTCGTCCGTCATCTACACGAATGCACAAACTCAAACTGAACAAACTCTTATTTATATGAAGGTTACTGGCCAAGCCATAAAGGAATATCCAACTGCATTTCGACCCGATCCAACGTTGAGTAGCTAGTCCGCTTGGTGGTCTCGAACTGCAAGTACTGTGCTCAAAGTACGTTATCATTTGTTTTCTCCATGGCTGAACGGTCCCGATGCCCCGGAGCCTATCCCGTTCGAGAAAACCAAACCTTGTTCGCAACAGGTTGTCTGTGACCAATACAATACTCCAACAAGTAGGTACGACGAGAGGAACGAGTCTTCTTGTCCCACCAAACGATACTCGCCTTGATCCATCCAATTCACCATAATCATTCTTCAACTATAGCCCAATGCACCATTCTCCAACTATAGTCCAAGGCACCATTCTCCAACTATAGTCCAATGCACCATTTTCAAATTATCTCCATTAGGTACTATGCCGCTTCTCGACACAATGCTCCGATTAGGTGCAACACCCCTCGCTCTGAAAGCTCTGTGGTATAATGCCCCAAAAGTGGCACAATGTTCTCTCTGGTGCAGTTGCCCAATTTTGAACCACAACTGTACGCTTTGCTTGACAAAGCGTCGAACTCGATACTCGTGCACGGATGCACGCTCGCTTACTAGCTGAAGTTCCTCGATGTTCCAACCAAGATGATCCACTCAAAGCCCCAAGTTCCCAAACATAAGTCAAACTCAAGCCACAAATTTTATCCATCCAAACGGCGCATACTCTATGCACGCCACAGTGCGGTGATTCCAATGTTCCAGTTTCAAGTGTCCAAGACATTACGTGTGTTCCATATTATTAGGCATGGCGGAGTAGAGGAGAAGAGACAGAGCCCACTCACCAAGTCCGATTTTGCTAGCACTCTGCCTTGCTGATACGGCCGATCATTTGAATCTGGGGTCCGATGCGAAGCACGATCTACTCAATTGGTATGACCGTGTGAGTAGGCCGTGCTCTCCAAATCATCCGACCGATCGGACTAAGGAAGACGACATTATTGCTCCAATTCCGCTATCTCTGTACTGCTCTAAACGAACACACCGATTCCATCAAACTCCGTACGCGATCTGTACATAAAACCAACTCAAAGCAGTACTTGCTTCCAAATCCAACAAATCGAAATATAACCAACCATAGTCTCGTTTAATTCGACTCAGCATAATGCACGTGCGGTTGTGAAGCATTACAAGGTCCATCCCAATTTCTAGATTGTAGATTCAGAATGTAGCAGCTCCATTTGTAGAATAGTAAGATCCATCCTATGTTCCAATTTCTAGATTCTCAAGTCCAACCCACCCACAGAAGCTACAAGTTGGACTTGAGAATTTCTATATTCATAATGTAGAAAATTATTTAGTTGAATAGTAGGTCCCAATTTGGAGCCTAATTCTAGATTTACATTATTTTTTTTCATATTAATTTTTGATCACACAATCTTTGGGACCAAAGCTCATTTATCATTCTCCACTATTTTCATACAAACCCTAATCCATTCTATATTTAATTAGTTTTTTTTAATTGTTCAAACTCAAGATAGAAATTTTGAGGACCATATACTAATGATGCTCTTTTAGGATGCGTTTGGTTCCATGAATTGGAAAAGGGAACAAAAAGTATAGGAATCCATGATTCTCATGTGGTCGAGCATTTTTGGTACAGTGAAACTAATTGAAAGTTAAAATATTTAAATATTATACCTTGTAGGTCCAAGATCAAGTGGTTTTAGTGGTTAGTGAGAAGAGGTATAACTTTTCTGGTTAGGCGGACAGTTCCAAAATTAAACCACGAAAGAAGTGTGGGACAATGAATCCAAATAACATGCAACACAGCGTACACAAACTCCTGTGCGTATCGTCGGATATCTAAAAAAAAAAATCAAGTAAACCAAAAATCAATGCAATTTTTAATATTGGTGGACCGGATTTTAGAGTTCCAATAAAACTTAGATCAATCAACAATGATTGTTTCTATTTTCCCTATTGTTAAAATCAATTCTAATTAGGGTTTCTATCTCCCCTATTTATATGATAGGAAACAGAAAAATTTCTCCCAACCATAATTTATATTCCAATTTTTATTCTATGTGGTGGTGATGTATGTTAGAGAATTTCTATGAGAATTACTACATATAGAAACGTTCATAGAAATTCTCCGTATCTCATAGCAATTAATATTGAACGATCCTTTAATTTTTTGTGACATAAGATAGAAATGTAGGACCATTTTTTTTGTGCAATGTTAGAAACTCAATTTTGGAATTTTTCATTGGAGATAGCCTAAGGTAGAAACTTTTTTTTATAAAAAAATTTCCTACAACAATAATTTCAATTTCAATTTCTATCCTATGTCACTCATATAGGATAAAAAAAAATTTATGAGAGTTTATATAGAATTTTTTTTATAGAAATTTATCATCTCTCGTAGAATTTAATATTGGATCATACTTTCAAAATAGTTTATTAAATTAATATTTTTATTTTTTAACATGTAATATAGATATGAAAGACCATTGAAGAATAATTGATGCAATCTCTATGTAGAAATTGTGACAGCTAGAATAATTTTTTTTTTTTAAATACATTGCCAAGTAGAATAGTAACTATTTTTGAAATTCCCATTGAAGATGGCTTTAGTTTGGTGGTGTTTTATTTACCGACGTAAGAGCATCCACAGTGGGAGTAGTTTCAAGTGCTATATTTTGACTTTTGTCAAATTTTATAGCACTTGAGGGCTACAATGGACTCTTGTCCACACTTGTCCACACTTGAAAAATGGTAGAAAGCCAAGAGACACTCCAAATTTGGAGAGTCCCGTAGCTGGTCTATATTAATCGATGGGCCCACTAAAATAACATGTCATTTATTTTCCTCCCCTTCCTCTCTCTCTCTCTCTCTCTCTCTCTCTTCTCTTCTATTTTTTTTACAGAGAAAATTTTCCAGACCCTTTTTTCTTCTTCTTCTTCGTTGTTCTTCTTCTTCTCCACATATTTTTTCCTTCCCCACCCCTTCTTCTTCTTCTTCTTCTTCTTCTCCACATATTTAGTTTGTGGATTTTTTTTTATCTCATTTTGTTTGATTTGTTTAACGAAAATGAGAAAAATTATCCATACAAAATTTCAAGAAATTAGATAAAAAAATTCAAACAAAAATGAGAGAAAAAAATTACCAGACATCTTTGTCGTCAGTATTGGTTAATGTTCTGAAGGGAAATGAGGGAAAGCTTTAATAGTTATGAAGGGAATGAAAATGAGGAAAAATACGGAGGAAAAAAGAAACGAAAATGAAGAGGGAAAATAGGGAGGGAAAAGAGGGAGGAAAAGGGAAAAGTTAATTTGGAGTGTCTATTTTGGAGTGTACCATTGTGTGCAAATATCAAGGTGACACTCCAAAAATAGTTTGGAGTGTGATTTGGAGTATGATTTGGAGTATGGTTTGGAGTGTCCCCACTGGAGATGCTCTAATGCACGAGACATAAATGGAGATGATAATTAGTTCTTGATTATTTTGTTTTTTCCTTCATTAAAACCGGTAAAAGAACCTTAAATTCCTGGTCGAGCCCAACATTTCACATGTTCCATGATAATTCACAGGGTACTTTTTTCTGTTTGACCGAGAAAAATTAAATTTGGAATCCAGAGAACAAAAGTTTTCGAAATGTTAGAATTTACCTTTTTCTTTCTAAATAATTTAGTTTTCTAAGGTGACGTTTGGATAAATTTTTTATATTTTTAGGAATCCACTTTCTTTCTTTTTTTATGGAAAATAAATTCAACATTCATATATTTGTGTTTGGTTAGGTTGAAAATATGTAGTCCAAATTTTTTATTTTTTCATTATCATGATTGGTTCAGAAAAAAAAAATACACTATCAAAATTTGATGAAATAATGACGTTTTTAGCGACGTTCCTCACTGACGTTGTTATAATTTATTAATTTACCGACGTCAGAAAGGAACGTCGCATAATGTTGCAGTTAGCGACTGTCCGCGACTACAAAAAATATTACGGAAGCACATGTCGCCAAATGTCGTAAAACATGGCTATTATTTTTATTATAGCGACGTTATTTTCTATACGTCGCTTAAGCAGCGACGTTTAGCTACGTCTTTTAATGATGTTGCTAAAGTTTTTAATACAAGGTTTGAGTTTTCATTTTTCCCTCAGTCGTCTCGTTCTCCCCAAATCCCCAGAGAACCCCCTCGCCCCCTCGACCCCCCTCACCCGCCCGCCCCGACGTTGTCCTCGCCGACAGCGCCCTAGCCCCCCTCGCCGACCGTCACTCATCCTCCCCACCGACGTTCCTCCTCCGCTCTGGTGGTCGCGGTCTCCCCACCGACGCTCCTCCTCCCCACCACCGGTCCTCCTCCCATCCGGTCGACCCCTCCTCGGTCAACCCCTAGCCATCTCGGTAAACCCTAATCCTATCTCCCCCTCTCTCGTAGCACAGACATGTCACAACACACACACTGACACGACACAGACACAAACACAAACACTACCACTGACCCTGACACGACACGCACACACTTTCACAGATACATACATGACAAACACACACACTAACACGGACATGTTTAATTTGGACACGGACACTGACACTGACACACATACTGACATACACACATACTGACACACACACATGCCCTATATATATATATATACAGAAAATTTACTGTAGCGAAATAAATTTATATTAAATTTATCTAAACGAAATAAGTTTGAAAAATTTGAAAAAAAATCAGGCTCCGCCAACAGTGTTGGCGGAAAACACAACCGCCTGTACACGTAAGCAGCAAAAATTTTTTTTTAAAAAAAAAGTGGGCCCCACGGCCAATTTCCGCCAACAGAGTTGGCTGAAATTGGGGGGGGCCAATTTCAGCCAACTCTGTTGGCGGAATTGGCCCTGGGCCCACTTAATTTTTATTTTGTTTCGTTTGGTTTGGTTTGGTTTTTTTAGTTTCTTTGGTTTGGTTTTTTTATTGGTTTATTGTAATTAGTTATATTTTTTGTTTTATTTATTTAGTTTAGTTTAGTTTTGTAATTAGATTTAAGTAAATTTATTTTAACGAAATAAAATTAAAATAAATTAATTGGAAAGAAATATTTAGAAATATTATTTTCGGAAAATAAAAAAAAAAGTAAATAAAGAAGAAGAAAAAAATTTGTGTCCTCTAATTTATTTGTGTCCTCTAATTTTTTATTTGTGTCCTCTAATTTTTTATTTGTGGCCTCTAAAGAAGAAAATAAATTATTTTAACTAGTATTTATTTGTGTCCTCTAATTTTTTTGTTTATTTTAATGGTTTAGTTTTTTTTTATATGAAAAAAAAGACAAAGTAAAGAAGAAAAGACAAATATCGAGGAATGATTTGGTTTTGATTTTGGTTTGAAATTGGGTTGGGTCTATGGGTTGGTTTAGTAGTTGGTTTATGTACAACGGCTATTTTACAACGGCTCTTTCAACGGCTCTTATTTTTTTAACGTTCATATCCAACGTTCGTCTAACGATCGGTTCGAAGTTACCTATATAAACGTAGTATTTATTTGATATCAGCATATCAAACATTGCAATCAAAATTTTTATTTCTTTTCATACGAAATTTCTTTCTTTCGACACAGGAGAAGCTCAGTTCAATATACAATCTTTGAAGCCCATTTTTTTGTTGCCATGGATCGAAGTATAACAATACTATGCTCACTTGGTGGTGTACTAAATGGGTTAGCTTATGAAGGAGGTTTAGTTGAAGTTCTTTTAATTGATCGAAATATTTCGTTTGATAATTTACGTAATCTAATATTTGAAAAATTTGCTATTGACTGTGAATTTTTATTGGTACATATTTATCTATCTAATTGCATAAATTTAGTTAGTGAGGAGGCATGGAAATTTATTCTTGAAGTTAATATACAATCAACATATATTAATATTTTTGTGACTCCTCCACCACCACCACAAAGAATTAGTAGTGGTCCAAGTTCTTCTCACCAAGTTATTTCATTTACTGAAGAAGAACATAGAGTAGATGATGGTAATACCGACGATGAAAATAGTGATGATTTAATCGAAAATATAGATGATGTACTTGATGATAATGTTGATAGTTTAAATAATTTATTCATTGGAAGAGAATTTATAAATCGTCATGCATTTAGAAGTTTTATTAGTGATATAGCAATTGCAAAAAAATTTTGTTGCAGGGCTACTAGAAACAATGCCAGTGGAATTGTATATAAATGTAACGTTTCTAGTTGTAATTAGAGAGTGTACGCTAAAGCCATTGGCAACGGCGAAACATTCGTCATTAGTACGCTAGAAAATGTACATTCTTGTTTAGGTGGACTTATAACGGAAAATCATCCATTAGCGACAACTATATGGGTTAAGAATAAGATTATTGATAAAATTCGTGATAATCAGTCGTATAGTCCATCGCATGTTATAAATGATATCTATAGGGAACACCGAATACATATTAAATATTGTAAAGCTTGGAAAGCTAGAGAAATTGCTCTATCAGAAATAAATGGTAGTTATATTGATGCATATAGTAGTCTTGAAGAGTATGCTTTTACAATCATTGAGACAAATTCAGGTAGCAGATGTTATATAAAGACTACAGAAAATAATAAGTTTCAAAGAATTTTTATTTGTTTCAAGGCATGCATTGATGGTTTTTTAAGGGGATGTTTACCTGTGATTAGTACTGATGCTACATTTCTTTCCTCTAAATTTCAAGGTATTTTATTTATTGCGTGTGCTCATGATCCTAACTATCAATTATATCCAATTGCTTATGCTGTTGCTGAGAGCGAAAACACGGATTCTTGGACTTGGTTTTTAAACGGTTTGAAAACATCTTTTGAAGGTAGTTTTAATACGTGGGATACAATTTCTTTTATATCAGATAAACAGAAAGGATTAATAAATGCCATGCGTGCTACTTTTCCGGAATCACCTCATTTTTATTGTATTCAACATTTTAAACAAAATTTAAAACTAGTATGTAGACTGCCTTATTTTCAACGTAAATTAGACTACCTTGCAAGATGTTATAATGAGACAGATGCGAATATTTGCTTTGAAACAATTAAGGCTGAAAATATCGATGTTTACAAATGGCTTGTTGGAGTAAATGATGAAACTCGTGTTTTATCACACTGGATAACAGCTTATTCTGCTTGTCCTAGATTAGATATTAACACGTCGAACCTTGCTGAATGCTTCAATAACTGGGTTAAAAACTTACGCGATAAACCAATAACAACACTACTTGATGGTATTCGAGCCAAAATCATAACACTTCAGGACAAAAATCGACAAAAAGCTGATAATCTTGCAACTGATTATTGTCCGAAGATGTTAAATACTATGGCCAGTATCACAAGAAAAAGACACCAGCTGCAAATATTGAGTATAGTTGGTTATTTGTTTGAAATACTAGATCGTGAAACAAACAGAACATATGTTGTGAACTTAGATGAAAAATATTGTACATGTTTTAAATGGTATCATACTTGTCTGCCATGTGTACATGTATGTTATGCTTGTAATTCTAAAAATATTAGCATCGAGAGTTTTTATCCAGGTATTTTTTCCAAAGAAGCATTAAGAAGCGTATATGAGCCGCACCTGGAGCCAATTCCAGTCCCTTACAACATTCAAAGTACATTAGTTATAGGTGACATTGGAGTACCAGATGTACGACGGAAAGCGGGAAGACCAAAGAAGAACCGCATCATGGCGAAGGATCAACCATCAAGAGATCTCCGATGTAGCAACTGTAATGGTTTAGGACACAATCGAAGAAGATGTACTAACCAACCAAGAGAATAAATGCATTGGCATAGATTTTCTTAGAAAAGTTATGTTCATTGATGTAATTTAATTTCTAATACATAAATTTCTCATATAACCTAGCAGTACAAGAATTTCATTCTCTGCCTCTTGCCATCCTGTCATAATTCCTACGAGGCCTTGGCCTAAGACCGAGTCTATTTCTTCTTGCTACTGTATCCTCAAGTCTCTCCCCTGGCAATGGTGCCCATGGGTCAAATTCATCAGCCTCTTGTGTCTGCACCGGCGCTGTTGGAGTCACAGATAACTGAGTAGCTGTATCAAACCGGGGTGCATCAAATATAGAATTGGACATCTGCATGTAATAATCCCAATAGTCAACACCAGGCTGTGAAGTCCCCTCGTCCGCCTCTCGGTCCATCTGTGGGGTACGTGCTTGTGACGTTCCCTCGCCCACCCACTGATAAGTGCCTTGGCCCGCCCACTGAGAAGTGCCATGGCCAGACCACTGGGAAGTGCCCTGGTCAGCCTGGTGGGAAGTGCCCTGGTCAGCCTGTTGGAAAATGTCCTGCTCAGGGACCTCGTCATCTTGTTGAGGCGGGCTATCCATATGCCAAACATGGGGATAGTTTCTACGCGGACGTGGTTGCCGTCGGCTAACTAAGCCTTGAGGATAATATGGTGGAATATTTAATGGAGGGTTGGGTGGAGTCGGAAATGCTTGCACATCATCCAAAAATGATCTTACTGCTGTGCTTAACGAGTCTCTCACTGGATGATTTTCACATGCTACAATCAAATTTGGAAGCTGAAATATTAAGTAGAATCCAATTAATTCATAATAAAAAACTATGGAAACAAAAATTTTTATCAATAAAATACGTACCTTCTCCATTACATTTTGATACCATTCACGATAACTAGCATCATCAACGGCCCGATATTGGAATCGCAACTCCTCATATTGGTAGGATCGGTTACTGATAAGAGGAGCTCCCCACCAAGATCTATAGGCTATATCACCTAATGCTACACCATTTAAACAAATATGAGCGTTTAATTTCATATAATTTTAAAAAAATAATTTTGTTCAACTTTTTAAATAACTTACCCTCATCTATAGAGTCCATTAGTTGAGAAATCTGTACCACGGGCTGTGTCTCCATCCTAGAATTCCACTGTGGAATCATTTTGCTTGCCCTTTTAGTTGCACTCCCTTTACTACGATTTAAACATGGTGGCTCATCGGGAATCTTTTGTTTCACCCAGAATTGTCGCATAACGCGATCAGCTGGATGATACATGATTTCACCGTCGAATATCAGGAAACAACTATAGACACTAAGGTCATAGGCTGTTATTTGGATTTCAGTAGGATTTTGCTCAAGCCGGTACGGACAGTATGTCACATATTTTATGACAAATTATAAGATAATGGTTATAATGACTTTATAAAATAATAATACAGATATTTTACCTCGTTATACTTCAGTGTGTCAAATTCGACCCGGTATAAAGAGATAGCCGCATGTTCACAGTGTACTGGATCTGCTGCATCCGTAGTCCACCGTAAAGCTGACGGAAAGACACCAACGTCGGTATTAATGCGGGGGACTGGCCTACCAATATGAAAGTGGTCGTAGGACCAAACCTAGAAAATATGACCATATGATATAAGTGCATCTATTTTCAATGTAAATGGAATTAAGTAAAACTTTTCTTATGATATAAGTGCACATATTTTCATACCTGTATTAATGTCGCACAACCACTTAGATTTACCTTCGTTGCATTCATGTCTTCAAACTGTACAAAATCTGTCATGGAACTATATAAATATGCCAACACTGACGCTCCCCAAGCGTGGCGCGTAGGTGCGGTCAGGTCTACCAAAAAAGGTAAAAAACGTAAATCAACTAAATTGGATGAGTCTGGAAATAACATTCCGCTTAATAAACCTAGCAAGTAGGCTCTGGTGCAAGCAGTGACCTGAACAAATGATAAAAACATTATATGCGTTAAATTCAATTAAAAATATACTACGTAAATAATAACATAAGTTGCAAAAAAAACTATACTTACCCGATCCTCATCCACTGAGATAACTTGATCACCAATACGATCTAGGTGCAAAAAGTTATGACGGAGCCACGTAAACGTCACAAGATTTTTACCACGTTTATTACGCGGCACCTCCACACCTAGGTACTTTGTAATCATAATGTCGGCGGAAATTGATTTATCAAATATTATAGGTTCACCCGTAATAGGTAAACCTAAAATATTGGCCACATCAGCTAGAATAATGGTCATCTCTCCGAATGGTAGCTGAAAGGTATTTCGTCCGGGCCACCAACGCTCAACTAAACTGAATATTAGGTCTCTATCGTGTTGCAAAAAATGTATCTTGTCAACATAATAAAAGCCAAATATTTTTAACAGTGCCACCTGGTGGTCGATCAACCTCCAATACCCAAGTCTGTTATCGTGACGCCACGAGGCATGCTCCCGGCACCGTTCATTATTAGTATAATCGTATTGCTATATATGAAAAACATAGACGATGTTATTAGTAGACATGTACAAAATATCATTCATATTTGTTTACACAATTATATTTTATTGTACCTTCCCATAAAATACCAAAGTAGATATATGTTTCGCACGTTGCTGGATTATTAAATCCGTAGTAGGGCCTCCAGGAATACGTCCGTCGTTTTGGCTGTCCATCTGTACAATTATGGTTGTCAAAAAATAAATTTTGGCTGCCCGAAATTTTGCACATTACATAACTTATATTTAAAAAATAAAAACTAACATCAAATATTGCATATACAAATAAAAGTATAAATGAAGAAGAATAGAATAAAGACCTTCAACAATAAGGATTGTTGTGCTCACAAAGACTGCTGTGTCCACTTACAAATGAGAGAAAATTAAGGCTACTCAAATTGCTGCTACGTGCTCACAAGGAATGCTGTAAATGATCGTAGTGCACTCTCTTCTTCTTCCTCCTTGCATTCTGTTCTGCTTCCTCCTTCTCTTCTTATAGCTCCCACCTCGCACCAACTTCTTCTCTGTTGTACTCCTCTCTCTCCTCCCCCACGAGACATGTCCCTTCTTTCTTTCTTTTTTCCCTCACGTCTCTTCTTCTTTTTCCCCACTCACGTCCCTTCTTCTTTTTCCCCACTCACGTCCCTTCTTCTTTTTTCCTCACGTCCCTTCTTCTTTTTCCCCACTCAAGTCTTTTCTTCTTTTTTTCCTGTTAACTCTTGTCTCTCAGTATTGTCTCATTGTTAAACCAAACCGAGATCCCCTTCCACGTGAACCAATTCCTGAACCAACAGCAATCCATAAATAAAAAAACCAAAGCAAAACATAATTCAAAACAAAACTAAATAAATTAAAATCCAAAACAAAAGTAAATAAAAAAACTAAATAAAAAAATGTTGGCTGTTGGCTAAAAAAAACAAAATAAAAAAACAAAATAAAAAAACTAAACCAAATAATAAAACAAATCCAACTCAAAAAAACCAACTACAAAAAATCAACCAAAACAATCCAAAACAAACCAACCCAAACCACCCCAAAAAACCGTGGGCCCCACACCCCAAAATCCGCCAACTATGTTGGCTGAATTTTGGTGTGGGGCCCACGGATTTTTTTGATGGTTTGGGTTGGTTTGTTTTGGTTGGTTTAGGGTTTGGTTTGATTATTTATTTTGTTTTATTACTTTATTTTTCATAATAGACATAACATAATTAATTTAAATGTTTCTAAATTTTTTTTGGAGATCGAAACATCATTTTAAGTCTGTGGGCCCCCACATCCAATATAAATTTATTTCACTACAGTAAATTTTAAATATTCAAAAATAATATTACCGAAAGTCAAATTTGGAGGTCGAAACATCGTTTTTTGACGATTCTAAAATTTTTCGAAGTCCGTCAAACGGTAAAACCGTTTATCCCGAAGTACTTTTCCATACGGTCATTTTGGCTCAAACTGGAGCTTGTTTCGATCTCCCAGTCAAAAGTTATGATACTTTAAAGTTTTAAAATTTATATTTTTGCCTGTAACATATGCGTCTTGTTTCGGATAAAATTTTTTTCTACATGATTTGTGTTACACTCGTCGAAAACATACAAATCGACTTATTATTTAACAAAAAATGATTTATAAACAAGTAGTTATGGCCGTTCGAAGTCTGCTCGACGGCAGACGTAATAGTCTTACGGCAAATTTTTAATATTATTATTTTTTAGCGTCTGTTAACGACGAAAAAATTTACGATATAAATATAATATTTTTAAATATAAACGTCCAATTCATATTGATATTTTTTCGTAATTTTTTAAACTTTTATGTTTTAGATGTAATTTATACAAATTTTGATGCTTTGGAAACAAATTTTCGAAAATAATATTTCTAAATATTTCTTTCCAATTAATTTATTTTAATTTTATTTCGTTAAAATAAATTTACTTAACTCTAATTACAAAATTAAACTAAACTAAATAAATAAAACAGAAATATAACTAATTACAATAAACCAAAAAAAAAACCAAACCAAAGAAACTAAAAAAACTGAACCAAACAAAACCAAAAAAAAAAGTGGGCCCCATGGGCCAATTTCCGCCAACTGAGTTGGCTGAAATTGGCCCCCCCAATTTCAGCCAACTCTGTTGGCGGAAATTAGCCGTGGGGCCCGCATTTTTTTTTATTTAATTTTTTTGCTGTTTTCCGCCAACACTGTTGGCGGAGTCTGACTGTTTTCCCAATTTTCCCAAACTTGTTTCGGTTAGATAAATTAAATATAAATTTATTTCGCTACAGTAAATTTTCTGTATATATATATATATATATATATTCCTTTGAAAATTCTTAATATAGTGTGATTTAACTTACTAGAATTATATGTTCATTTGTAAAAGAAACATAGAGATAGGAAATTCATGTGTATGTGTATGTAAAGAAAAATTTATAGTATAGTGTGATTTAATCCCTATTTCTCATGTGATAATGTTGAGATAATGTTGATAATCATGCGACTACAATTTATCTTTTAGCATTTGCATCAAAGATCAAATAGAGTTGGTTAATTTGGAATTATAACACGTATTTAGCGACTGTAGGAGATATATATGAAATTGGTGGGGTTGTGAAGAAACAGTAGATATATATGAAATGTGAGTATCAGGGGTCTTGGTATGAGAGTACAGATAGAGTATTAGTGTGCCCCCATATCAAAAATAACCAAGGACAATATTATAGAATACACGGACACGAGAATGACTCTTCAAAGTCGAGATACAACACGGTATTTGGTTCTTCTAGAACTCGTATCCAACTTGGGTTAGAGCAGTGTCAAACCTATCCTTGACACAAGAGTTCGTGTTCGAATGGTTGTGGCACGACATTGGTATATGTATCGCATAACTAGGTTTATGTTACAAGCTAGATAAATATAAGTTAAGTGGTAAATAGTTTCACATAGATAATACTTATTATAAAAGTAGAATAACTAGGATCATGAGAAAGACAATGAATATTTTGTAGTATCCCGCTCCGCGTTGGCACTATGTACAAGAGATCGCTTTGCTGGCTCAAGCGGAAGCCTTCTCGAAGAGTTTTCCGATCGAAACACGAGATGATTGATCTTGGTAAGTGGGCATAACTTCATTCTCTGATTCTTGCACGCCTTAATAATGAATCTGAGTTTTTGTATTGCTTGTTTGCTAAATAGATAATGTTCATAAGAAGAATGGTAGAACCTGACTCTGTATGCTTAATAAGAGAACATGTATTGCTTGTCATTGAAATGAACCATTGCCATGCTAAGAAAAGATAAAAATGTTGCATGCTAAGTTACACGGGCACCGCTCTCGGACGAACCATTGCTATACTAATAAGATAGAGTAAAAGATTGATTGAACTTGTCTTTGTATCGTATGCTAAACTAGAGTAGAACTACATGCTTGTCTAAAAGAGATAGAATTGCATGCTAGATTTACAGAACTGTTCTTCCCTGTTACTTGTTAAAAGAACTAGATTGCTTGAACATGTTTCATCGATCACACTGTAAAGAGATAGAACTGTATGAATAGCTTGAACCGGTGCATCGAGATTAATAGTCCACCTTGAGGCTAGAAGTCCTTATTTACTGGAGGGTGTGGCTATTAGGCAAGAGAACTGAGAGCTCTGGCTCTATTGCTTGATTGAATGCTTGCTTGTTCATGATCATGTGCATCATATAGTCTTTATCTGATAGAAGTGCATTCATGCATCGGTCTGACAACTAGTGCATAAGACTTATCTCTCGAGCGGTTCCTGGGGCACTGGGGATCGTTCGGTCTGGGATAGATCTGGAACACCCTGAGGCTTGAAGTCCTTATTTACGGGAGGGTGTGGCTTTTAGTGTAGTGCTGAACCATGAGTCCCGACTGCTATTTTGAGCGTATTTTAGTGCATAGCAACCATGCATCTCAGCAGCTATTAGCCGATCTGTCATTAGTGAGATGGGCTTGTAAAACCCCCTTCATAGAAAATCGTATATACCTTTTTTATTTATAATTATTAATTAAATTGTAGTAATTAGGGCTAAATAGGAGAAATAGATTTTTAATAATTTTTATTTTAGGTGTTCGGGCACTTAGAGGATTTATGGGACCATCAGGAATTTTTCGGAATTTATTCCATGTAGGAGACCCCTTGAGCAGTTGCTAGCCTAATAGTGTGCATTATTCTAATCCATAAATTTTCTTATGAGTATATATATATATATATATGTATATACAAATATATATATATGTGTATATATATTTTAAAAAGAAAAGAAAGGAAAAGAATTATTAAATAATAATTAACTAATAATAATAATAATAATATTAATAATAACCTTAAAGCTAGAGCAGCCACTATTCTTACAACTAAACTAGCAAATGCAACTTAGCCATCCCTTCAGCAAATGTAATTCCCTTACAAACAAACTTTAAGCAAAACCAAGCCCATCCTATTCCATCCCGCAGCACAGACCCGCCCCTTCAGCAGCCTCTTCCCTTTTCGTTTTTACACGCGGACCCAACCACTCCTATTCTCTCTTCCTATTTCATATATATATATATATATATATATATATATATATATATATATATATATATATATATATATATATATATATTATTTCATAAAACCCTAACCTAAAATATCTAGACTCCCTCTTCTCATCTAGAGCCGTCACCGCAGCCAGAGAACCCCGCCAAGCCGTCCAAACCATCCCGACAACTCCGACCTCGCGCACTGCAGATTCCCACACGAGGCACCTTCGCTCCGGAGTTGTTTCCCGTCGACTCGCTCAACCGAACGCCATTCCGTCTTCACCGGTATGCTCATCCCTTAACCCTCTTCCATATTTGTATAATAGCCAACCTCGAAAAACGTGTACCCCTAGGCGAAAAACAGCGTCAAAGTGGGCGCGAGCAGACCCAATTCTGGAATCGCAAAAAACTGCGGTGACCACCCATATTGCCGAGTTCGTATCTCCCACCACAGAGATCCGAATTCGGTGATTCTTTTTGATATGTGTAGAACACTTGACCTAGTTTATTTTCTGTTAAATAACCCTATATTATTAGCTGCTGTGGACATAATTAAATTCGTCACAAAACTGCGCGAACCCACTTTTTCCAGATTTCCAAAATTTGGAAAACGGAGCGCGCCCCGCCAAACGGGACCGCCCTGCCGTGTACCAAGTGTACCGAACGGTGCACGCAGCGTAACCGGACACGTAAAAATTCGTGGGAACTGATTCGGACGCGTGTGCGCGCCGGAATCAGGCCGTATCCGCGGACACATCCCGTGTCGCAACTTTTGTGGAACTCGCGCGTATTTTGTGCACGCTTGTCAGATTGCGACGAAACTTGCGCCACTGGACTCGTGGTAACGCGCTGGTCCTGTGACCCAATTTTCACGCAATTCTGAGACGGTGGACCAAATTGCCAATTGGCGGGTCCCACAGTTGACTTTTTGGACAAAATTGTGTTCGGCTCATCGGAATCCATATTTGGACATACCGT
Organism: Iris macrosiphon; assembly: GCA_036927795.1. Lineage (NCBI taxonomy): Eukaryota > Viridiplantae > Streptophyta > Magnoliopsida > Asparagales > Iridaceae > Iris > Iris macrosiphon. The sequence continues at coordinate 160,303,847 of JAYESA010000004.1, forward strand.
TGGGTTCGTATTGACATTTAGAGTTGTTTGACCCATAGTTTGTCCCATTTAGAGACTGTTACCCTTGGCTCGCTTTTCGGTGCAAAGTGGGCCACACGTGGACCCCACTTTTGCCCGAAATTACCGTTTTGCCCCTGTGTCCAAATTGGACGAAAGGGATGTGCTTTTTAGCTATTTTGCTCATTCCGGAAACGTTGGTGATGTTTATTTCAGCATCCGGAGACGTTTGTTCGGAGTTCTTAGTTCCAGGTTCCGTGTCCTTGACATTTGGGCGCGTACACTTTACAGATTTCTTGCCAGGCAAGTATACCTTGCCATTGTACTGTATTTACATTCCATATGAGGCATGCATGTTTATTTTCTGTTTATTTAGTTCATTTATTTTAACTGCTATATAAACTGCGCGTCCAAGGAAACTTGGGTGCAACGACGGTGTCGTCGTACTATATTTTTATTTATGTATATGCATTGGACCTACTTTATGAGACTACCCCATCTTCATGAGGCATTTATGTTTCATTGGCCATGACACTATTCTTACACGAGTGTGAGTCACATGTAGGACACAGACTTGCGTACTCGGCTGGCCACTGGTACGTATAGGTCGTACGACGGATAGGGATAACTGCCAATAGAAACTTTGCATGCTAGTAGACCTGGCGGTTATTAGAGGTATTATCGTGTCATGGACATGACATGCTTAGAGCATTGGGTGGGGAGAACAACAAGTAAGGCATTTGGGCTCCTTTGCACTTTCCTTGTGTAACCCGTACGCTCCGCCGGAGATGCGCGATCATGATGACCACTATATATTATATATTATCAGGCGGGCCTCCGGCGTTCGAAAGTCGTCGTGCCTTTGTAGGCCCCTGGATCTCCAAGAGAACCATGCCAATCCTATTTTAGCCAGATAGCCCACTTGGTGGAAAGTTGTTCTCAAACTGCATTCACATAGATGGTTAGGCGACCCCAATGGATGTTTATTTTCAGTACTTTATTGGCATGTTATTATGTATCTTGTTACGTCCCTCTGAGGACCTAGTCCCTTTCCAGATATAGATGAGCAGGAGTACCCGCAGGAGTATGGACCTGGACCTGACGCTACCTATCAGTCTGAGAAGATCTTACCTTCGGATTATATGTGATTCATTGCAGCTGTTTAGAGATTCTAGATGCTATTCTTTTCGAGACATTTATTCTTATATTAGAGTTCATTCTCTTCTCTCTTTAGTAGTTTATTATAGTCGATTTGCAGTGGATTTGTTTCCACCCGACTATCACACTTTGAGATGACTATTTGAGACTGCTTCTTTGATATTCAGTTATTGATTTCCATTTATCAATTATTTGTGCTGTGGATGAGATATAGAACTGCGTGTGACTTGTTGTGACATATATTACCACTGTGGATTGTATATTCATGTACAGCGTACGTGTGTATATGGTTCCCATATATTGGAGTTCGTATACATACGGCTGGCGTGTTACGTATTCCTAGTCCTATGTATTTTGGGACTGGGGCGTGACATGTTTTTGTGGTGGCCCATGCAGGTCAAGAATATATTGTCTCGGTTACGTAACTGTACCGAACAAGCCTGCGTATAGGAATAGAGTGTAAGGATCTCATCCACGCTTGATTGAAATTCATCCTTCCTATTTAATACTTGCATCCTGTTTGATTCCTGTACTTTTTCTAATCGTTCCGTACATCACCTGCAGAGAGATGGATATGCAAAATGGATGTACTGCCGCCGATGGCGACACAACTTCTGGAGTCAATGGTCAGACTCAAGGAGGGACCCCAACGATTCCTAGGCTTCCAGGGCCAGATGGACAGACTCACACCCCAGTTCCATCTGATCTTCCCGCTTCACCTATTGGGAACCTTCCACCTGTCCCAGTACCGCAAGATGGCCAAGCGCAGATGTTCCAATTCTTTCAGATGATGATACAGGAACAGAGGCAGCAGGCAGCCTAGCAGAGGCAAGAATTTTTGGCAGCACTGGAGAGGATGGCTGCACAGGCTACTGTACCAGCCCAAGCACTAGCTCCAGTACCTCGAGCTAAGGTTGGATCAGTAAAGGATTTTGTTCAGATGGGTCCAAGGCAGTACAAGGGCACTGAGAGGCCGGAGGAGACTACCAACTGGATCACTCACACGCAGAAGCTACTAGAGGCATCGCAGTTACCTACGGACCTATGGATGACGGGTGTACGGACGCTTCTAGAGGGTAATGCTCATCACTGGTGGGAATCCATGGAACGCCAGTTGGGTACTTACCAGACTTGGGAGCAGTTCTTGGAGTGCTTTGAGGGAAAGTACTTCCCGGACACTGTCAGGGACACCTTGTATGATTAGTTTCTTCACTTAGAGCAAGGGAACCGAACAGTGGACGAGTATGATGCCGAGTTTAGTCGACTCAGCAAATATGGCGCTGCTTTGATACCAAATGACTTGGCTAAGGCTAAGAGGTTTCATCGAGGACTGACCCAGGAGCTACAACATTATACAAGCCCGCAGTCCCGAGTCTCTTATGCTGAACTTCTGACAGAGGCCAGATTTCAGGAAACCATTAGCAGAGGAAGAGGAGGTCAGCTGAGGACACAACAAGGATCGGCAAGGACACAGCAGGGACCAGCCAGGACACAACAGGGAGGACCTATCAGACGTCCCTTGGCACAACAGCATCAGCAACACCGAGCAGGACCATACCAGAATCCAGAGAAGCTCTACTGCAATTATTGTGGGAAACGCGGACATATATCGAGGGATTGTCGAGGTCTCTTGGGACAGTGTTTACGATGTGGTTCCGGACAGCATTTGGCAAGAGACTGTCCAAAACAGCAGACATTGACACTACCACCTCCAGCACAGAGACTAGCGCTTCCAGCACCGAAGCCAGCCCAGCAGATGACCGGACCGGGAGCACCCCGACCCCCAGCAGCAGGAGGATTTCAGAGAGGACCACCGCTACCTACTCAGGAGGAGCAGTATAAGAGGACTGGACATGGACAGCCGCAGAGGAACGGGCGAGCTTTTGCATTGGAGGTAGATGACATGGATCATGAGGTGGATGTCATAGCAGGTATTACCCTTGCTTTTACTTTTCCTGCGGTGACATTATTTGATACGGGAGCCACCAACTCATTCATATCATCTAGTTTTATTGCCAAACACAACATTGCTTCTACACCTTTATCTAGTTGTGTTAGAATTCTTACCGGAGGAGGAGTTGTACCAATTAGTTGAGTTTGTAGATCGGGCCCTATAGTGATACGTGGCAGAGAGATGAATGCCCAACTCTTAGTCCTTCCTATGCCGTCTTTTGATATTGTGCTTGGAATGGACTGGCTAAGCAAGTACCATGCTTTCTTCGATTGCTTTGGAGGAAGCATTCATTTTAAGGTACCAGGCCAGCCTGAACTTGAGTTTGCCCGAGGATCCACAGAAATTCTTGATGGTATGCAGCTCGCAATGGACGATGTTGTCTATCATCCCATTATTTTAGAATTTCTAGACGTCTTTCCAGAGGATTTGCCAGGACTACCCCCAGACAGAGACGTAGAGTTTTCAATTGAACTAGCACCCGGAGCAGCACCTATAGCATCGCATGTTTACAGACTGGCAAAGAAGGAGATGGACGAGCTGAAGGCACAATTAAAGGAGCTAGAGGAGAAAGGTTTCATCCGACCGAGTGCATCACCCTGGGGAGCACCAGTGTTGTTTGTACCCAAGAAGGATGGGTCAGTGCGTATGTGCATTGACTACAGGGCCTTGAATGCAGTGACAGTGAAGAACAAATATCCATTGCCACGCATTGATGACCTGTTTGATCAACTCAGTGGAGCTAAGGTATTCTCGAAGATAGATTTGAGATCGGGATATCACCAAGTGAAGGTACGGAAGCAGGACATTCCGAAGACCGCATTCAGAACAAGATATGGGCACTACGAATTTTTGGTCATGCCATTTGGATTGACCAATGCTCCAGCAATCTTCATGGACTTGATGAATCGAGTCTTCCACCAGTACTTGGACCAGTTCGTGGTCGTCTTCATAGATGATATACTTGTCTATTCGAAGAGCCACGAGGAGCACGAGGAGCACCTGCGGATTGTTCTAGAGACTTTGAGGAGAGAGCAGTTATATGCTAAGCTCAGCAAATGTGAGTTCTTCTTGGACAGAGTTTTATTTCTTGGACATGTTGTTACAGGAGATGGTATTTCTGTTGATCCAGAGAAGATCTCAGCAGTTGAGACATGGCCTCTTCCTAAATCAGCAGCAAAGGTGAGGAGTTTCCTTGGACTTGCGGGATATTACCGACGGTTCATGGAAAACTTCTCAAGAATAACGGCACCTATGACTCGTTTGACTTGTAAGGATCAAGAATTTATATGGACTGACGAGTGTCAAGCAGCCTTTGAAGAGTTGAAGAAACGACTGACTACAGCACCAGTATTGACGATTCCGTCAGGATCAGGAGGATATGTGATCTACAGTGACGCATCAGGAAAATGCTTAGGATGCGTATTGATGCAGCATGGCAAGGTGATTGCATATGCATCTAGGCAGTTACGAGTACATGAGAAGAATTATCCGACTCATGACTTGGAACTTGCAGCCGTTGTATTTGCTCTGAAGATATGGAGACATTACTTATATGGGGAACGAGTGGAGATCTATACAGACCACAAAAGCCTCAAGTACGTCTTCACGCAGAAGGAGTTAAATATGAGGCAACGTCGATGGCTCGAGTTGATGAAAGATTTCGAGATAGAACTACATTATCATCCAGGCAAGGCTAACGTGGTAGCAGACGCGTTAAGCCGGAAGCCAGCAGCTTACTTCTTGACAACACAGAGGGAACTATTGGAGGACTTGCAAGAGCTTGGCATTGAAGTGATACTACCCGGAGCAGATGGGACACTAGCCAACTTGCAAGTACAATCATCATTGGTAGAGAGGATTAAGGCAGCTTTGCCTACAAATGCCAGATTCAGGAGACTAAAGGCAAGGACTGAGGCTGGAGAGCAGACCGGATTGCGCATTCATGAGGATGGGACATTACGATGTGGTGATCGTCTTTATGTTCCAAATGGAGAGATTCGACAGGAGCTGACGGCAGAGGCTCATAGTTCGATTTATTCTATTCATCCTGGAGGCACCAAAATGTATCGCGACTTACGACAGCACTTTTGGTGGCATGGAATGAAGAGAGAGATAGCTCGCTTTGTAGCTAAATATCTGGTATGTCAACAAGTGAAGGCGGAGCACCAGAGGACAGCAGGATTATTGCAACCACTTCCGATTCTAGAGTGGAAGTGGGAGCACATCACTATGGACTTCGTCACGGGTTTTCCCAAGAGTCCAAGTGGGAGAGATGCAGTGTGGGTAATAGTGGACCGACTCACCAAGTCAGCCCATTTTATACCTTTTAGAGTGGGTCAGTCTACAGAAGCTTTAGCTGACTTATATATGAGGCAGATCGTGAGATTGCACGGCATACCGGTCAGCATTGTATCGGACAGAGATTCGCGCTTCACATCACACTTTTGGAGGAGCATGCAAGAGAGTCTTGGTACTCGTCTGAAGTTCAGTACATCTTACCACCCGCAGACAGATGGGCAGTCGGAGCGTACTATTCAGACCTTGGAGGACATGTTGAGGGCTTGCATGTTAGACTTCGGAGGATCATGGGAGGACCACCTACATCTTGTAGAGTTTTCTTACAACAATAGCTATCAAGCGAGTATTCGGATGGCTCCGTTTGAAGCATTGTATGGAAGAAAATGTAGGTCTTCTGTGTGTTGGAGTGACGTGGGAGAACGTCAGATTTTGGGACCCGAGTTGGTGGTCAACACCGTAGAGACAGTCAAGAAGATTCAGGGACACTTGCGAGCAGCGCAAGACAGGCAGAAGCAGTGGGCAGACCTTTATCGTCGTCCCTTGGACTTCAAAGAGGGCGATCATGTCTTCTTGAGGATATCATCGACCAGAGGCACCATCCGATTCGGAGGGCGCGACAAGTTGAGTCCAAGGTATATTGGACCATTTGACGTGCTCGAGAGAGTTGGAGAGGTGGCATATCGACTTGCGCTACCACCTTCACTGGAGGGAGTACATGACGTATTCCATGTGTCGCAGCTCAGGCGATATGTGGCAGACAGCAGTCATGTTCTCGACCATTCAGAGATCACCATTGGGCCGAGCTTGTCTTACCAAGAGCAACCCGTGGGAATCCTTGATCGTCGAGAGAAAGTGTTGAGGAACCAGTCTATTCCCTTGGTTCGCGTAGCATGGAGGCATGGCGCACCAGGAGAATCAACTTGGGAGCGCGAGGACGACATGCGCTAGCATTTTCTGAACCTATTCGCAGACCAAGGTATGAATTTACATTGTTAATTTATATCTTATACCACCCTTGCATTCTATCGTGTCTTAATTTTAATTTCGAGGACGAAATTTTTACAAGTTGGGTAGAATGTAAAACCCCCTTCCTAGAAAATCGTATATACCTTTTTTATTTATAATTATTAATTAAATTGTAGTAATTAGGGCTAAATAGGAGAAATAGATTTTTAATAATTTTTATTTTAGGTGTTCGGGCACTTAGAGGATTTATGGGACCATCAGGAATTTTTCGGAATTTAGTCCATGTAGGAGACCCCTTGAGCAGTTGCTAGCCTAATAGTGTGCATTATTCTAATCCATAAATTTTCTTATGAGTATATATATATATATATATGTATATACAAATATATATATATGTGTATATATATTTTAAAAAGAAAAGAAAGAAAAAGAATTATTAAATAATAATTAACTAATAATAATAATAATAATATTAATAATAACCTTAAAGCTAGAGCAGCCACTATTCTTACAACTAAACTAGCAAATGCAACTTAGCCATCCCTTCAGCAAATGTAATTCCCTTACAAACAAACTTTAAGCAAAACCAAGCCCATCCCATTCCATCCCGCAGCACAGACCCGCCCCTTCAGCAGCCTCTTCCCTTTTCTTTTTTACACGCGGACCCAACCACTCCTATTCTCTCTTCCTATTTCATATATATATATATATATATATATATATATATATATATATATATATATATATATATATATATATATATATATTATTTCATAAAACCCTAACCTAAAATATCCAGACCCCCTCTTCTCATCTAGAGCCGTCACCGCAGCCAGAGAACCCCGCCAAGCCGTCCAAACCATCCCGACGACTCCGACCTCGCGCACTGCAGATTCCCACACGAGGCACCTTCGCTCCGGAGTTGTTTTCCGTCGACTCGCTCAACCAAACGCCGTTTCGTCTTCACCGGTATGCTACCCCTTAACCCTCTTCCATATTTGTATAATAGACAACCTCGAAAAACGTGTACCCCTAGGCGAAAAACAGCGTCCAAGTGGGCGCGAGCAGACCCAATTCTGGAATCGCAGAAAACTGCGGTGACCACCCATATTGCCGAGTTCGTATCTCCCACCACAGAGATCCGAATTCGGTGATTCTTTTTGATATGTGTAGAACACTTGTCCTAGTTTATTTTCTGTTAAATAACCCTATATTATTAGCTTCTGTGGACATAATTAAATTCGTCACAAAACTGCACGAACCCACTTTTTCCAGATTTCCAAAAGTTGGAAAACGGAGCGCGCCCCACCAAACGGGACCGCCCCGCCGTGTACCAAGTGTACCGAACGGTGCACGCAGCGTAACCGGACACGTAAAAATTTGTGGGAACTGATTCGGACGCGTGTGCGCGCCGGAATCAGGCCGTATCCGCGGACACATCCCGTGTCGCAACTTTTGTGGAACTCGCGCGTATTTTGTGCACGCTTGTCAGATTGCGACGAAACTTGCGCCACTGGACTCGTGGTAATGCGCTGGTCCTGTGACCAAATTTTCACGCAATTCTGAGACGGTGGACCAAATCGCCAATTGGCGGGCCCCATAGTTGACTTTTTGGACAAAATTGTGTTCGGCTCATCGGAATCCACATTTGGACATACCGTTGAGTTCGTATTGACATTTAGAGTTGTTTGACCCATAGTTTGTCCCATTTAGAGACTGTTACCCTCGGCACGCTTTTCGGTGCAAAGTGGGCCACACGTGGACCCCACTTTTGCCCGAAATTACCGTTTTGCCCCTGTGTCCAAATTGGACGAAAGGGATGTGCTTTTTAGCTATTTTGCTCATTCCGGAAACGTTGGTGATGTTTATTTCAGCATCCGGAGACGTTTGTTCGGAGTCCTTAGTTCCAGGTTCCGTGTCCATGACATTTGGGCGCGTACACTTTACAGATTTTTTGCCAGGCAAGTATACCTTGCCATTGTACTGTATTTACATTCCATATGAGGCATGCATGTTTTTTTTTCTGTTTATTTAGTTCATTTATTTTAACTGCTATATAAACTGCGCGTCCAAGGAAACTTGGGTGCAACGACGGTGTCGTCGTACTATGTTTTTATTTATGTATATGCATTGGACCTACTTTATGAGACTACCCCATCTTCATGAGGCATTTATGTTTCATTGGCCATGACACTATTCTTACACGAGTGTGAGTCACATGTAGGACACAGACTTGCGTACTCGGCTGGCCACTGGTACGTATAGGTCGTGCAACGGATAGGGATAACTGCCAATAGAAACTTTGCATGCTAGTAGACCTGGCGGTTATTAGAGGTATTATCGTGTCATGGACATGACATACTTAGAGCATTGGGTGGGGAGAACAACAAGTAAGGCATTTGGGCTCCTTTGCACTTTCCTTGTGTAACCCGTACGCTCCGCCGGAGATGCGCGGTCATGATGACCATTATATATTATATATTATCAGGCGGGCCTCCGGCGTTCGAAAGTCGTCGTGCCTTTGTAGGCCCCTGGATCTCCAAGAGAACCATGCCAATCCTATTTTAGCCAGATAGCCCACTTGGTGGAAAGTTGTTCTCAAACTGCATTCACATAGATGGTTAGGCGACCCCAATGGATGTTTATTTTCAGTACTTTATTGGCATATTATTATGTATCTTGTTACGTCCCTCTGAGGACCTGGTCCCTTTCCAGATATAGATGAGCAGGAGTACCCGCAGGAGTATGGACCTGGACCTGACGCTACCTATCAGTCTGAGGAGATCTTACCTTCGGATTATATGTGATTCATTGCAGCTGTTTAGAGATTCTAGATGCTATTCTTTTCGAGACATTTATTCTTATATTTGAGTTCATTCTCTTCTCTCTTTAGTAGTTTATTATAGTCGATTTGCAGTGGATTTGTTTCCACCCGACTATCACACTTTGAGATGACTATTTGAGACTGCTTCTTTGATATTCAGTTATTGATTTCCATTTATCCATTATTTGTGCTGTGGATGAGATATAGAACTGCGTGTGACTTGTTGTGACATATATTACCACTGTGGATTGGATATTCATGTACAACGTACGTGTATATATGGTTCCCATATATTGGAGTTCGTATACATACGGCTGGCGTGTTACGTATTCCTAGTCCTACGTATTTTGGGACTGGGGCGTGACATTAGTGAGATAGGCTTGGAAATTAATAGTCCACCTTGAGGCTAGAAGTCCTTATTTACTGGAGGGTGTGGCTATTAGGTGTCACGCCCCAGTCCCAAAATACGTAGGACTAGGACACGTAAGCATGCCAGCCGCATGGATATGGCAACTCCAATATATGGAAACCAAATCCACCCGTACGCTGTAATATGAATATCAAATCCACAAGTGGTATAAATGTAATACAAGTCACAGGGTAAAATCTAAATCTCATCCACCAAAATCATATAGAAATAAATAACCAGTATCTATGAAACTAGATCTCAATAAGAAGTATCTAAGGATGATAGTTGGATGGAAACAAATCCACTACCAACTCGAATGGGAAAAGTAAATACAATATAAGTACAACACAATCAAACAAAATATAAGTATACCAGCTAGCAATCACGGCTCGAAGAGAAGACATCCTCGAAACATAGGTAACCATCCGAATCTGCGCTCCTGCGAATACTCAAGAACAAATACACCTGGCAGGGGACCAGGTCCTCAGAGGGACATAACAAGATACTTAAACACATGCCAATAAAGTACTGAAATAAATATCCAAAGGGGTCGCCTAACCGTCTAAGTGAATGCAGTTAAAACAACTTTCCCCACAAGTGAGCTATCTGGCTGAAAACCTGGGATTTGGCATGGTTCTCTATTGGAGATCCAGGGGCCTAAAAAGGCACGACGACTTTCGAACGCCGGAGGCCCGCCTGATAATAATATAATATATAGTGGTCATCACCACCCGTATCTCCAGCGGAGAATCCGGGCGCACAATAGAAAAAATGCAAAGGAGCTAAAATGCGGTACTTGTTGTTCTCCCCACCCCATGCTCTAAGCATGTCACATCCATGACACAATTTGGTTCATCGCAGCTTCCTTGCCAGGCAAGTATACCTTGCCATTGTACTGTCATTTATATTCCATATGTTGCATGCATCTTTATTTTCTGTCTTTAGTTCATATATTTTAACTGTTATATAAAATGCGCGCGGCGGTGTCGTCGCGATATATTTTATTTATGTTTGATATTCAGTTATTGATTTCCATTTATCCATTATTTGTGCTGTGGATGAGATATAGAACTGCGTGTGACTTGTTGTGACATATATTACCACTGTGGATTGGATATTCATGTACAGCGTACGTGTGTATATGGTTCCCATATATTGGAGTTCGTATACATACGGCTGGCGTGTTACGTATTCCTAGTCCTACGTATTTTGGGACTGGGGCGTGACATTAGTGAGATGGGCTTGGAAATTAATAGTCCACCTTGAGGCTAGAAGTCCTTATTTACTGGAGGGTGTGGCTATTAGGCAAGAGAACTGAGAGCTCTGGCTCTATTGCTTGATTGAATGCTTGCTTGTTCATGATCATGTACATCATATAGTCTTTATCTGATAGAAGTGCATTCATGCATCGGTCTGACAACTAGTGCATAAGACTTATCTCTCGAGCGGTTCCTGGGGCACTGGGGATCGTTCGGCCTGGGATAGATCTGGAACACCCTGAGGCTTGAAGTCCTTATTTACGGGAGGGTGTGGCTTTTAGTGTAGTGCTGAACCATGAGTCCCGACTGCTATTTTGAGCGTATTTTAGTGCATAGCAACCATGCATCTCAGCAGCTATTAGCCGATCTGTCATTAGTGAGATGGGCTTGTACGTCCCAACTGCTAATCATGGTTTTCATGGGCCATCATATAGTTAGAGCGCATGCTAGGCTAGCCTTCTTGCATACCCAACTGTTTGATGCAAAGACGGACATAAAATAGAATATTGTTTATATATACAAATTATTGCTAACTTGTATATCTGCTGCAGGGATAACCGGTCGGCGAAGGGTAAGAATCACCAATAAGTGATGTACTCATTAGTGCTTTGTGCGTTGCTTTCTAATATTGCTCCTAGACTTGCATGTTAAACTTAAATACACTGTTGCCTTGAATTGAAATGGATAGTCCACTAGAGATAGCTTATGTTCCTAAGAGAGATGAATATGGCTCACGATACATGTTGTGCACCGCACGATAGAACATTGCCACTATTGTATGCTTGAATGTATTGAATATGCAAACTGTTTCAAAGACATATTTTCAAAAGATATAAACTGACTCTAACCCTGTGCGGCATGAAATGAACCTAGGTAAAAGTAGCAAGATCACTAGTAATATAATATTTTATCACATGCTGTAAAACCCCTAATTTTAAAACCGTATTAACTATTTAATTAAGTATTTAATTTATTTATAGTATTTATTAGTTAATTAGAAGATATATAATTTATTGAATTTTTATTTCTAGGTAAATATGCATTTAGAGATTTATGGAGCAATTATTATTTTACCTTAATTTATTTCATGTAGGAGACCTTGTGGACGGTTGATAGATTAATTGTACGCACTAATGTAATTTTCTAGAATTTTATGTATATATATATATATATATATATATATATATATATATATATATATATATATATATATATATATATATATACACTAGTAATTTATTTAAAGAATAAAAGAAATAAAAAGAATAGAAAACAAAAAGGAATAAAAGAAAAGAAAGAAAAAGAAAAAAGAAAAAAAAATGACAAATAAAACTAACCTAAATCCTAACCCACAGTACCTAAAACCGAAAAACCCTGAACCTTACCCATGTAACACCCCGTTCCGCTCAAGCGGACTGCCGGCTCAATCGGCAAAGTGCAACTGTCCCGACCCGCTTTGCCTCAACGAGAAGCAAAGGATATCCAGACTTGTCCCTTCAGGAATCCGGCTTAGGCTTTCAGAGGCTCGCTTGACGTATCGCTCTACCGAGGCGAATCATCGCTAAGATGGGTGGCTACGGTGAACTTGTCTTTGCTTAGCCAGCACACATAAAATCTGTAATGATATATGCTAGTCGCTAGGTGAATCACCCCCTGTATGCTAATAAGAATCCAACGCACCTAGCTAAGGGAATAATCCCAACTTGTATTGCTTATGCTAGAACATGGAAATGAAACATTGCTTATATATGTTCAGACCCTCGCATGCTACCCTAGAACATGTCGCTCGGGAAGTCCCCTAACGATCTCACTCCTCGGCTTACCTTCGGGCCCGAGCTAACGTGAATGTTTGTGTTATACAAATGCATGCTTGTCTGCTTGAATGTTGCCTTGTTTTCATCCAAACCCCGGGAGACTACTACGTAGTCGTTCTGTTCCTGAATGAACCTGCAAGTATCCGGGACCGTTGGGTCTCCAAGGCAATCCCCGAACCAGGGGCACGCATCAGGGTAATGAATATTGAACGTGAATCCTATAACGTGACAACTGAATGATAATCACATCAAGTTTATATCTGAACGAGAATCACGTCATGTAACGAATGAATCCCAGCTCTTAGAGCAAACGCTCGTTCAGATCACGAATCATGGATTATCATATCAAGTTATGGATTTGGAAAGACCCTGACCTGCATGTCGCGGACAACTCGAAAACGAGGCATCGTTCCACGGGCGGTCTCCGGGGCACCGGAACCGATCCGATCCGGATGGAACATAACGTAATAGCCTCACGTGCTTTCGTTGCATTCTCTACCCGCCAATGACTATGGTCCTTTATGGCTATGCCAGCGACTAACGTTCATATAGATAAGTCATCCTCGCTTAGCGGCTATCCGCGTGCGAGTCATTGTATCGCATCAATGAACAACTGAACACCTGAACGATCATGATACAACGACTCTCGTGTTGCATATGCTATAACTTGGTTTTCATTAAGAATGCCCCTGAATGCTTATACTTGCCGTGCTTGAATTAACAATGTTTGCCTTGGACAAGGAAGGCCAAATGGTAAGTTGGTAAGTCTCGCCGTGTTTCCTCTCATGTCGCACGGCGCACTGCCACACGAGTTAGGCTATTCAAATCTTGCATGAAACTGATCCTAAGGCAACTAGAAAGACAACTTAATAGTTGGTGCACGGAACCTGTATTACGTGTTTGGAATTATCGAGCGGGCGAGTAGCTTCCCCACCAATGCATTCAATGTACTGATAATCCACCAGTTTGTATGCAGGGTGCGGGAGAACCTCGTTCGGTGTGGATGCCTCCTTCGCGCGTGCTAAGGCGTGGAGATCACTCCGAAGCAGCGTTGCATCCGGAACTGAAGCACATATAGAAGACATAATATTGTGAACATCGCCTGTACAATCATTCCACAATTGTAGCCACTTGGCACGCTTTACTGTTTCAAGAGAGAGAGGCTTGATCGACTTGTAATCTCGGCTATACGCCGCCTGTAACACTTGTTTATATCAATAAAGAGTTGCTTTACTTCAACTTGTGTTATTAAATGCTTCCGCTATATATTGTCGACTCAGTGAACCTATTACCGATCGCTATGCGTTCATGACTCCGCTGCACTCGGACAATCTGTGCGACTCTGTGGCTTAGAACTCTTACCGCCAGCCAATAGACCACGGCCTTGCACGGGCGTGGCTCACGCTCGTGCGGCATCACGTCTGGATGGGTCAAAGCGATCGTTCCGCGGGAGCGCTGGCGCGGTGATTCTCGCCTAGCGGGAACGACCGATTTAGCCTGCGGGAGATCGGGGCGTGACATAATGGTATCAGAGCCTAGCTTCTACGCCTTTGGACTTCGATTCGAATATCTCTATTTTGAAAGCTCGTTCGTGGGTTATGTGCACGCTCTCTCTCAATGCCTCGATGGGATGTTCCAACAATAAGTCTAAATACTTTCAAAATGCGTTTTGATTGATATGATTGCTTGTATGATTGTGTGCTGCGAGTGGCCTTTGTGCCAACCTGTGCGAACCCTTGAGAGTATCGCTAGTAGCTTGTCCGATTTCACTAACTCTAAGTTTGGTTGAATGCATCTATTCGAGGGACGCCTTGAACTTGTGCACCATCCAAGACTTAAGAAAATGTGAAACTCAAGTGCTAAGACTTCGCTATCACTAAGCTGGTTGACGTTCTCACGCTAGAAGTGCACTTCGAAAGTGCGCACGATCCAGACTAAGCGATATGCCGATCTCGATGCTAGTGCAAGTGAATATCCAAATAAACAAGTACAACGACTTATATAGGTTTGCCTCAGCCTCGTATCGTTAAATCAAAATTGATTGAAACGTACTGCTTGTCCTCAGTAAGTCTCGAGGACGAGACTTTTTCTGAGTTGGGTAGGATGTAGCACCCCGTTCCGCTCAAGCGGACTGCCGGCTCAATCGGCAAAGTGCAACTGTCCCGACCCGCTTTGCCTCAACGAGAAGCAAAGGATATCCAGACTTGTCCCTTCAGGAATCCGGCTTAGGCTTTCAGAGGCTCGCTTGACGTATCGCTCTACCGAGGCAAATCATCGCTAAGGTGGGTGGCTACGGTGAACTTGTCTTTGCTTAGCCAGCACACATAAAATCTGTAATGATACATGCTAGTCGCTAGGTGAATCACCCCCTACATGCTAATAAGAATCCAACGCACCTAGCTAAGGGAATAATCCCAACTTGTATTGCTTATGCTAGAACATGGAAATGAAACATTGCTTATATATGTTCAGACCCTCGCATGCTACCCTAGAACGTGTCGCTCGGGAAGTCCCCTAACGATCTCACTCCTCGGCTTACCTTCAGGCCCGAGCTAACGTGAATGTTTGTGTTATACAAATGCATGCTTGTCTGCTTGAATGTTTCCTTGTTTTCATCCAAACCCCGGGAGACTACTACGTAGTCATTCCGTGCCTGAATGAACCTGCAAGTATCCGGGACCGTTGGGTCTCCAAGGCAATCCCCGAACCAGGGGCACACATCAGGGTAATGAATATTGAACGTGAATCCTATAACGTGACAACTGAATGATAATCATATCAAGTTTATATCTGAACGAGAATCACGTCATGTAACGAATGAATCCCAGCTCTTGGAGCAAATGCTCGTTCAGATCACGAATCATGGATTATCATATCAAGTTGTGGATTTGGAAAGACCCTGACCTGCATGTCGCGGACAACTCGGAAATGAGGCATCGTTCCACGGGCGGTCTCCGGGGCACCGGAACCGATCCGATCCGGATGGAACATAACGTAATAGTCTCACGTAATTGACGGGATGGTTTACAGCGCCTCACGTGCTTTCGTTGCATTCTCTACCCGCCAATGACTATGGTCCTTTATGGCTATGCCAGCGACTAACGTTCATATAGATAAGTCATCCTCGCTTAGCGGCTATCCGCGTGCGAGTCATTGCATCGTATCAATGAACAACTGAACACCTGAACGATCATGATACAACGACTCTCGTGTTGCATATGCTATAACTTGGTTTTCATTAAGAATGCCCCTGAATGCTTATACTTGTCGTGCTTGAATTAACAATGTTTGCCTTGGACAGGGAAGGCCAAATGGTAAGTTGGTAAGTCTCGCCGTGTTTCCTCTCATGTCGTACGGCGCACTGCCACACGAGTTAGGCTATTCAAATCTTGCATGAAACTGATCCTAAGGCAACTAGAAAGACAACTTAATAGTTGGTGCACGGAACCTGTATTACATGTTTGGAATTGTCGAGCGGGCGAGTAGCTTCCCCACCAGTGCATTCAATGTACTGATAATCCACCAGTTTGTATGCAGGGTGCGGGAGAACCTCGTTCGGTGCGGATGCCTCCTTCGCGCGTGCTAAGGCGTGGAGATCACTCCGAAGCAGCGTTGCGTCCGGAACTGAAGCACATATAGAAGACATAATGTTGTGAACATCGCCTGTACAATCATTCCATAATTGTAGCCACTTGGCACGCTTTACTGTTTCAAGAGAGAGAGGCTTGAGCGACTTGTAATCTCGGCTATACGCCGCCTGTAACACTTGTTTATATCAAGAAAGAGTTGCTTTACTTCAACTTGTGTTATTAAATGCTTCCGCTATATATTGTTGACTCAGTGAACCTGTTATCGATCGCTATGCGTTCATGACTCCGCTGCACTCGGATAATCTGTGCAACTCTGTGGCTTAGAACTCTTACCGCCAGCCAATGGACCACGGCCTTGCACGGACGTGGCTCACGCTCGTGCGGCATCACGTCCGGATGGGTCAAAGCGATCGTTCCGCGGGAGCGCTGGCGCGGTGATTCTCGCCTAACGGGAATGGCCGATTTAGCATGCGGGAGATCGGGGCGTGACAACCCACTATCCTACCCGGGCCGCTAGAGGATTCACAGCAGCTGCTAACCCCGCACGGAAGTCCCCCCCCGCTTCATATATATATATATATATATATATATATATATATATATATATATATATATTATAAAACCCGAACCCTAAACCCTTACCATCTCTACGTCGACCCTGAGCGCCGCCGCCGACCGGAGAGCCACCGCCGCCGTTCGCCGGAGCCACCGCGCAGAACCACAAACCGCCGTCCGCGTCAACACCCGCAAGCACCCGCGCAGAAAACTGCGACGACGTACCCCTGTTCACACGTAGATTCCTGCTCCATCTTGCGACCAAATTCGACCTCGTCTTCACCGGTATGTTCACGACCTGTCCCTCTTCCAACTCTGTGTATTAGTTTACTTCGATCAGCGTGTAACCCTAGGTAAAAATGGAGACCAAGTTGGAGAAAAACGACAACTTATAATCTCAGAAAAACTGCTGTAACCACCCATGTTTACGGACTCGTATCTCCCACCACAGAGATCCAAACGTAGATTTTCTTCTTTCTATGTGAAGACCACCTAACCTAGATTATTTCCTGTCAATTACATTATTTTATTTGATGCTGTATGCAGAATTAAACTGAGTTAAAAATCATGAAAAACCTGTTTTCAAAACCTTCAAAATTTGTGATACGGAGCACGTCCCGCCAAACAGGACCGCCCTATCGCGTACCAATTACACTGAAAGGCACGTATGGTATGTCCAGACGTGTGGGCTTTCGTAAAAACTGATTCGGACGCGTGTGCGCGTCAGAATCAGCCCGTATCTGCAAAAAGTCCCCATATCGCGACTTTTGCAAGACCTCGCACCATTTATTGTACGCTTGTCAGAATATGACAAAACTTGCACCATTGGACTCGTGGTATTGTGCTAGTCCTGTGACCCAATTTTCACGTAATTCTGAGATAGTTGACTAAGCCGTCTATTTGCTGGCCCCACGGTTGACTTTTTGGGCGAAATTGTGTTCGGCTCTCCGGAATCCAAAATTGGACATACCGTTGAGTTCGTATTGACGTTTAGAATTTGTTTGGCCTATAATTTATCTCATTTAGAGACCTTTACCCTTGGCATGCTTTTCGGTACAAAGTAGGCCACATGTGGACCCCGCTTTGACCCAAAATTACCGTTTTGCCCCTATGTCCAAATTGGACGAAAGGGTAGTGCTTTCTAGCTATCTCGCTGATTTCGGAAACGTTGGTGATGATTATTTCAGCATCCGGAGACGTTTATTCAGAGGCCTTAGTTTCTGATCCCGTGTCCTTGATATCTAGACGCTTACACTTTACAGATTGCTTTCCAGGCAAGTATACCTTGCCATTGTACTGTGATTTATATTCCATATGTTGCATGCATCTTATTTTTGTTTATTTAGTTCATATATTTTTAACTGCTATATAAACTGCATGTCCAAGGAAACTTGGGTGCAACGACGGTGGCGTCGTATTCTGTTTTTTTATGTATATGCATGTGACCTAGTTTATGAGACCACCCCATTATCATGAGGCATTCTTATGTTTTATTGGCTATGACACTGTTCTTACACGAGTGTGAGTCACATGTAGGACACGGACTTGCGTACTCGGTTGGCCACTGGTACGTATAAGTCGTACGATGGATAGGGATAACTGCCGATAGAAACTTTGCATGCTAGTAGACCTGGCAGTTATTTAGAGGTATCATCGTGTCATGGATGTGACATGCTTAGGAGCATGGGGTAGGGAGAACAACAAGTAAGGCATTTGGGCTCCTTTGTACTTTCCTTTCTGTAACCCGTACGCTCCGCCGGAGATACGTGGCGGTGATGACCCCTATATATTACTAGTGGCCTCTGCCGTTCAAAAGACGACATGCTTTGTAGGCCCCTAATTCTCCAAGACAATCACGTCAATCCCATTTATGGCCAGATAGCCCATATATTGGAAAGTTGTTCTTAAACTGCATCCACTTAGATGGTTAGGCGACCCATTGGATATTTATTTTCAGTACTTTATTGACATGTTTATATGTATCTTGTTATGTCCCTCTGAGGACCTGGTACCTTTCAAGATGTAGACGGGCAGGAGTATCCACAGGAGTACGGACTCGGACCTGACGCTTCTTACTAGACTGAGGAGGTCTTATCTTCAGAGTATATTTGATCCATCGCAGCTGATGGATATTCTAGTTGCTATTTCTTTCATAGACATTTATCTTATATTAGAGTTGATCTCTTCTCTCATTTAGTAGTTTAGTATAGTCGATTTGCAGTGGATTTATTTCCATCCGACTATCATACTTTGAGACTTCCTATTTGATATTCAGTTATTTATTCCCATTTATTTCTTTATTTGTGTTGTGGATGAGATATAGATTGCGTGTGACTTGTTGACAGTATATTACCACAGGTGGATTGGATATTCATGTACACCGTACGTGTGTATATGGTTTCCATATATTGGAGTTCGTATACATATGGCTGGCGTGTTACGTATTCCTAGTCCTACGTATTTTGGGACTAAGGCGTGACATGTTTTTAGTGGTGGCCCATGCAGGTCAAGAATATATTGTCTCGGTTACGTTACTGTACCGAACAAGCCTGCGTATAGGAATAGAGTATAGGATCTCATCCACGCTTGACTAAAACTCATCTTTTCTTTCAACTATCCTAATTAAATGCTTGCATCCTGTTTGATTCATGTACTTCTTCTAATCGTTTCGTCCACTACTTGCAGAGAGATGGATATGTGTAGTGGATGTACTACCGCCGAAGGCGACACACCTTCAGGAGTCAATGGTCAAACTCGAGGAGACACCTCGACGACTCTTAGACTTCCGGGGCCAGATGGACAGACTCACAATCCAGTTCCATCTAATCCCTCAGCTTCACCTAATGGGACTTTTTCGGCTTCATCGACACCGCAGGATGGTCAGACACAGCTGTTCTAATTCTTCCAAATGATGATGCAGGAACAGAGACAACATGCAGCCGTACTAGCTGCAGAGCAGAGGCAACAAGCGGTAGAGTAGAGGCAAGAATTTCTAGCAGCACTTGAGAGAATGGCTGCACAGGCTACTGTACCAGCTCAAGCACTAGTTCCAGTACCTCGAGCTAGAGTTGGTTCAGTAAAGGACTTTATACAGATGGGTCCCAAGCCGTATAAAGGCATTGAGAGCCCAGAGTAGACTACAAACTGGATTACCCACACCCGAAAGTTGTTAGAAGCATCACAGTTGCCTACAGATCTATGGATGACAGGCATAAGGACGCTGCTAGATGGTAACACTCATCACTAGTGGGAATCAATGGAGCGCCAGTTGGGTACGTATCAGACTTGGGAACAATTCTTGGAGTGCTTTGAGAGAAAGTACTTCCTGGACATTGTAAGGGATGCGTTGTATGATCAGTTCCTTCATCTGGAGCAGAGGAACAAGATAGTTGACGAGTATGATGCAGAGTTTAGTCGCCTTAGTAAATATGGCGCTACCCTGATACGAATGACTTGGAGAAGGCTAAGAGATTCCACCGCGGGCTGACTCAGGAGCTCCAACATTACACTAGCTCACAGTCTCGGATCTCTTATGCCGAATTATTGACAAAAGCAAGATTTCAAGAGTCCATCAGCAAGGAAAATGGAGGTCAACTCAAGACACAACAAGGACCAGCAAGGATACAGCAAGGAGGGCCTATCAGACGTCCTTTGGCACAGTAGTAGCAGCAGCACAGAGCAGGACCGTACCAGATTCCGGAGAAGCCCCAATATAATTATTGTGGGAGACGCGGACATATTGTGAGAGACTGTCGGAACCGCTTAGGACAATGTATGAGGTGTGGTTTCAGACAGCATATGGTGAGAGACTGTCCAATACAGCAGACATTGGCGCTTCCACCGCCAACACAGAGGCTAGCACTTCCAGCACCGAAGCCAGTTTAGCAGATGACTAGACCAGGAGCACCTCGACCTCCAGCAGCCGGAGGATTTCAGCGAGGACCACCGCTACCTACTCAGGAGGATCAATTCATGAGGGCCAGTCATGGACTACCACAGAGGAATGGGCAAGCTTTTCCACTAGAAGTGGATGACATAGAACATGAGATTGATGTTATAGCAGGTATTACACTTGCTTTTACTTTTCCTGCTGTGACATTATTTGATACGGGAGCCACCCACTCGTTCATATCTTCTAGTTTTATTGCCAAACACAATATTGCCACTACACCTTTACCTAGTTGTGTTAGAATTCTCACCGGAGGAGGAGTTGTACCTGTTAGTCAAATTTGTAGATCGTGTCCCATAGTGATTCGTGGCAGAGATATGAATGCCCGACTCTTAGTCCTTCCTATGCCAACTTTTGATATTGTGCTTGGAATGGAATGGATAAGCAAGTACCATGCTTTCTTCGACTGTTTTGGAGGAAGCATTCTTTTTAAGGTACCAGGCCAGCCGAAACTTGAGTTTGCATGAGGATCCACAGAAGCCATTGATGGTGTTCAGCTTGCAATGGACGACGTTATCTATCACCCCATCATTTCAGAGTTTTAAGACGTCTTTCCAGAGGAATTGCCAGGACTACCCCCGGACAGAGACGTAGAATTCTCAATTGAATTGACACCAGGAGAAGCACCCATAGCGTCGCATGTTTATAGATTGGCAAAGAAGGAGATGGATGAGATGAAGATACGGTTGAAAGAATTAGAGGAGAAAGGTTTCATCCGACCGAGTGCATCACCCTGGGGAGCACCAGTGTTGTTTGTACCAAAGAAGGATGGGTCAGTGCGTATGTGCATTGACTACAGAGCCTTGAATGCAGTGATCGTGAAGAATAAATACCCATTGCCACCCATTGATGACTTATTTGATCAACTTAGTGGAGCCAAGGTATTCTCAAATATATACTTGAGATCGGGATATCACCAGGTGAAGGTACGGAAGCAGGACATCCCGAAGACCGCATTCAGGACAAGATATGGACACTACAAGTTTCTGGTCATGCCATTTGGGTTGACCAATGCTCCAGCTATCTTTATGGACTTAATGAATCGAGTATTCCATCAGCATTTGGACCAGTTCGTGGTCGTCTTCATAGATGACATACTTGTCTATTCAAAGAGCCACGAGGAGCACGAGAAGCACCCGCGGATTATTCTAGAGACCTTGAGGAGAGAGCAGTTATATGCGAAGCTCAGTAAATGTGAGTTCTTCTTGGACAGAGTCTCATTTCTTGGGCATATCGTTACGGGAGATGGTATTTCTGTTGATCCAGAGAAAATCTCGGCAGTCGAGACATGGCCCATTCCTAAATCAGCATCAGAGGTGAGGAGTTTCCTTGGACTTGCGGGATATTACCGACGGTTCGTGGAGAACTTCTCAAGGATATCAACACCTATGACTCGGTTGATGTGCAAGGATCAAGAGTTCGTATAGACCGACGAATGTCAAGCCACTTTCGAGGAGTTGAAGAAGCGACTGACCACGGCACCAGTATTGACTATTCCATCAGGATCAGGAGGTTATGTGATTTACAGTGACGCATCAAGGAAAGACTTGGGATGGGTGTTGATGCAGCATGGCAAGGTGATTGTATATGCATCTAGACAATTACGAGTGCATGAGAAGAATTATCCAACTGATGACTTGGAACTTGCAGCTGTTGTATTTGCTCTGAAGCTATAAAAACATTACTTATATGGGGAACGAGTGAAGATCTATACTGACCACAAAAGCCTCAAGTATGTCTTCACGCAGAAGGAGTTAAATATGAGGCAGCGTCGATGGCTTGAGTTGATGAAAGATTTTGAGATAGAGCTACATTATCACCCAGGCAAGGCTAACATAGTAGCAGACGCGTTAAGCCGGAAGCCAACAGCTTATTTCTTAATGACACCGAGGGAATTATTGGAGGACTTGCAAGAGCTTGGCATAGAAGTGATATTACCCGGGGCAGATGGGACATTAGCCAACTTGCAAGTACAGTCATCACTAGTAGAGAGGATCAAGGCAGCCTTGCCTACGGATGCCAGATTCAGGAGATTGAAAAAAAGGACAGAGGCCGGAGAGCAGACGAGATTGTGCATTCATGATGACGGGACATTACGATGTGGTGATCGTCTTTATGTTCCCAATGGAGAGATTCGACAGGAGCTGATGGCAGAAGCTCATAGCTCGATATATTCTATTCATCTTGGAGGCACGAAGATGTACCGTGACTTACAACAGCACTTTTGGTGGAATGGGATGAAAAGAGAGATAGCTCGCTTTGTAGCCAAATGTCTAGTATGTCAGCAAATAAAGGCGGAGCATCAGAGAACAGCAGGGTTATTGCAACCACTTTCGATTCCTGAGTGGAAGTGGAAGCACATCACTATGGACTTCATCACGGGTTTTCCTAAGAGTCCAAGTAGAAGAGATGCAGTATGGGTAATAGTGGATCGACTCACCAAGTCAGCCAATTTCTTGCCTTTTAGAGTTGGCCAGTCTACAGAATCTTTGGCTGACTTATACATGAGGCAAATCGTGAGATTTCACGACATACCAGTCAGCATTGTATCAGACATGGATTCGCGTTTTACATCACACTTTTGGAGAAGCATGCAAGAGAGGCTTGGGACTCGTCTGAAGTTCAGTACATCTTATCACCCGCAGACAGATGGGCAGTCCGAACGTACTATTCAGATACTGGAGGATATGTTGAGGGCTTGTATGTTAGACTTTGGAGGATCATGGGAGGACCACCTACATCTTGTGGAGTTCTCTTACAATAATAGCTATCAAGCGAGCATCCAGATGGCTCCGTTTGAAGCGTTATATGGAAGAAAGTGTAGGTCTTCCGTGTGTTGGAGTGACGTGGGAGAACGTCAGATTCTGGGACCAGAGTTGGTAGGCAACACCGTTGAGACAATGAAGAAGATACAAGGGCACTTGCGAGCAGCGCAAGACAGGCAGAAGCAGTGGGCAGACCTTCATCGTCGTCCTTTGGAGTTTAAAGAGGGCGATCATGTCTTCTTGAGGATATCACCTACTAGAGGCACTATTCGATTCGGAGGGCGAGGCAAGTTGAGTCCAAGGTATATTGGACCATTTGACGTGCTAGAGAGAGTGGGAGAAGTGGCATATCAACTTGCGCTACCACCTTCACTCGAGGGAGTACATGATGTATTCCATGTGTCGCAGCTTAGGCGATATGTGTCAGATAGCAGTCATGTTCTCGACCATTCCGAGATTACCATTGGGCCGAGCTTGTCATACCAAGAGCAACCCGTAGAAATCCTTGATCGTCGATAGAAAGTGTTGAGAACCAGTCTATTCCCTTGGTCCGCGTGGCATGGAAGCATGGCGCGCCAGGAGAATCCACTTGGGAGCGCGAGGACGATATGCGCAAACGCTTTCCGTATCTATTCGTAGACCAAGGTATGAATTTACTTTGTTAAATTTCTACATTATACCATCCTTGACTTTCTATCGTGGCTTAGTTTTAATTTCGAGGACAAGATTTTTGTAAGTTGGTAGAATATAAAACTCCTAATTTTAAAACTGTATTAACTATTTAATTAAGTATTTAATTAATTTATAGTATTTATTAGTTAATTAGAAGATATATAATTTATTAAATTTTTATTTCTAGGTAAATATGCATTTAGAGATTTATGGAGCAATTATTATTTTACTTTAATTTATTTCATGTAGGAGACCTTATGGACGGTTGATAGATTAATTGTATGCACTAATATAATTTTCTGGAATTTTATGTATATATATATGTGTATATATGTGTGTATATATATATATATATATATATATACACACTAGTAATTTATTTAAAGAATAAAAAGAATAGAAAACAAAAAGGAATAAAAGAAAAGAAAGAAAAAGGAAAAAGAAATGAAAAATAAAACTAACCTAAATCCTAACCCACAGTACCTAAAACCCAAAGACCCTAAACCCTACCCGCTATCCTACCCGGCCCGCTAGAGGATTCACAGCAGCTGCTAACCCCGCGCGGAAGTTCCCACCCCTTCATATATATATATATATATATATATTATTATTATAAAACCTTAACCCTAAACCCTTACCATCTCCACGTCGACCCTGAGTTCCGCCGCCGACCGGAGAGCCACCGCCGCCGTTCGCCGGAGCCACCGCGCAGCACCGCAAACCGCCGTCCGCGTCAACACCCGCAAGTATCCGCGCAGAAAACTACTACGACGTACCCCTGTTCACGCGTAGATTCCCGCTCCATCTTGCGACCAAATTCGACCCCGTCTTCACCGGTATGTTCACGACCTATCCCTCTTCCAACTCTGTGTATTAGTTTACTTCGATCAGCGCGTAACCCTAGGTGAAAACCGAGACCAAGTTGGAGAAAAATGACAACTTATAATCTCAGAAAAACTGTTGTAACCACCTATATTTACGGACTCGTATCTCCCACCACAGAGATCCAAACGTAAATTTTCTTCTTGCTATGTGAAGACCACCTAACCTAGATTATTTTCTGTCAATTACATTATTTTATTTGATGCTGTATGCAGAATTAAACTGAGTTAAAAATCACGAAAAACCTATTTTTGAAACCTTCAAAATTTGTGATACGGAGTGCGCCCCGCCAAACGGGACTGCCCCGTCACGTACCAATTACACCGAAAGGCGCGTATGGTATGTCCAGACGTATGGACTTTCGCAAAACTGATTCGGATGCGTGTGCGCGTCGGAATCAGCCCGTATCCGCGAAAAGTCCCCGTATTGCGACTTTTGCAAAATCCCGCACCATTTATTGTACGCTCGTCAGAATGTGACGAAACTTGCACCATTGGACTCATGGTATTACGCTGGTCCTGTGACCCCATTTTTACGTAATTCTGAGATAGTTGACCAAGCCACCTATTTGTGGGTCCTACGGTTGACTTTTTTGGCGAAATTTTGTTCGGCTCACCGGAATTCAAAATTGGACATACCGTTGAGTTCGTATTGACATTTAGAATTTGTTTGACCTATAATTTGTCCCATTTAGAGACCTTTACCCTTGGCACGCTTTTCGGTACAAAGTGGGCCACATGTGGACCCCACTTTGATCCAAAATTATCGTTTTTCCCTTGTGTCCAAATTGGACCAAAGGGTAGTACTTTCTAGCTAACTCGCTGATTCCAGAAATGTTGGTGATGTTTATTTCAGCATCCGGAGATGTTTATTCAGAGGCCTTAGTTTCTGATCCCGTGTCCTTGACATCTGGACGCTTACACTTTACAGATTGCTTGCCAGGCAAGTATACCTTGCCATTGTACTGTGATTTATATTCCATATGTTGCATGCATCTTATTTCTGTTTATTTAGTTCATATTTTTTAACAGCTATATAAACTGCGCGTCCAAGGAAACTTGGGTGCAACGACGATGGCGTCGTATTCTGTTTTTATTATGTATATGCATGTGACCTAGTTTATGAGACCACCCCATTATCATGAGGCATTCTTATGTTTCATTGGCCATGACACTGTTCTTACATGAGTGTGAGTCACATGTAGGACACGAACTTGCATACTCGGCTGGCCACTGGTACGTATAGGTCGTGCGACGGATAGGGATAACTGCCGATAGAAACTTTGCATGCTAGTAGACCTGATAGTTATTTAGAGGTATCATCGTGTCATGGATGTGACATGCTTAGAGCATGGGGTGGGGAGAACAACAAGTAAGGCATTTGGGCTCATTTGCACTTTTCTTTCTGTAACCCGTATGCTCCGCCGGAGATACGTGGCGGTGATGACCCCTATATATTACTGGTGGCCTCTGCCGTTCAAAAGACGACATGCTTTGTAGGCTCCTGATTCTCCAAGAGAATCACACCAATCCCATTTATGGCCAGATAGCCCACTTGTTGGAAAGTTGTTCTCAAACTGCATCCACTTAGATGGTTAGGCGACCCATTGGATGTTTATTTTTAGTACTTTATTGGCATGTTTATATGTATCTTGTTATGTCCCTCTGAGGACCTGGTACCTTTCCAGATATAGACGGGCAGGAGTATCCACAGGAGTACGAACCCGGACCTGACGCTTCTTACCAGACTGAGGAGGTCTTATCTTCAGAGTATATTTGATCCATCGCAGTTGATGGATATTCTAGTTGCTATTTCTTTCATAGACATTTATCTTATATTAGAGTTGATCTCTTCTCTCATTTAGTAGTTTAGTATAGTCGATTTGTGTAAACCCCCTCACCCAAAATTAGGCCTACTTGGCTTAGATAGAGAAATTAGGGCTAATTAGAATCCAACTAGATAGAGAATACGATATTTGATTTAATTATACAATATTTATATCACCTAGTGCACCTTACCGTTGCTTCGATAATTGGAGCACTACACTAGCCATTGCCTTCCTACGAATTTCACAACCTCGTCCTAGACATGCCCACCTACCATTCTGACCATTGTGTAACTTATAATTATGCTTTCTTGTGTTACATTTTAGTCGGACAACATTCGTCGCAGACGTTATTATTTAATTCTAAATAATTCCAACTTTGTACCCCTGTGCGTTCCAATCAAAATTGGAGACACAATCTTGACCCGTTTTGTACAACCCAAATTTGGTTAATATTCTACTCGGAGCCCTCTATGTCCATGACACTTGTGTCCCATCTAATTTTATCCCCATGTACTTCTAATTAATTCAAGAACATCTTGTGCACTAATTTTAATTAATTAAATCCAATTTCCGTTTTTGTGCAAATTTCCAATTGTTGGGCACTTTTATGTAAAAGCGTATTGAGGCATCCACGCCATTGGACAATACATAAAGAAATCCAACTTCCCCCTTCATAAGAATTTTTCCATATTTTTCGGAATGTGCAACGCGCAACATCGCCCCCTTTATTTTAAACCTATCCTTGCATTTAAACAATGCAATTATGGCCCTCCAAACACCCTCATGTGAGCCTAAGGCCCAATCCCAAGGAGTGTTGACCAAGCCCTAATCCTAGGTCAAACCCAAACCCAAATTTCTACATTTATAAATATACTTTTCCTATTTTTCTCCACCTAAAATTCCAAACTCAAAACCCAAACCTATTTTTCACAGCCGAATTCCCTTTTCATCTCATATTCTTCTTCCTCTCCCTACCACATCGGAGCACCGCCGGCCGTTCCCGACTTCCACCCGACCTCCTCCACTCCCTCCGGTCTTCTCCTGCATCACCTTCATCTCTGCTCCACCCTCTTCCACTTCCTCCGTCGGCCTCGACGATATCATCCCGAGCCGCTGCACCCGCATCCCGCACGACTGCACCACCACCCTTCCCTGTCAGCCTCCTCCTCCTCCGGTTCTACACCACCGCCTACACCGAGCACCCCGTCGACCTCACCCCTCGACTCATCCCCCTTGCCACCTCCCCGCAGAGCCACCACCAATGCCGCTCACCACCAGCGTCTTCCCCATTGTTATCAACCTCCATCGACCTCGTCGTTCCCTTCCCTCTTCGCCTAAGCACCGAGCTCCGTCCCTGAGCACAGCCTGCCACACCACCGACCCATCAGCCTCGACGAACTCCTCCGACCTTCCCTACTCCCCTGTCCTTCGTCACCCTCGCCGGAGTAGCCCTCCCCTGGTCGGATTCCGGTCAGCAATCATCATCATTATCAATCCACCATTAACTCCAGCACCCCATACCACCAGCACCACCACGAGCTTCTTCTCCCACTGGCCAGACCTCCCCCCCACTGGCCGGAGCACATCGACACCCCATCAGCATCATCATCTCCTATCATCTTCATAATCATCACCATTATCACTATCATCGTCATCGTCATTGTCATCTTCGTCAACCTCATCGTCGTCACCGTCATTCCCGTGCACGTACCCGAGGGTCACTGAACCAGCCAGGAGATACTTCAAGAGCAGACTATTGGCATTCGCAGCTTGAGGACCCAGGCAAGATACCTTGCCATAATTACTGTTTGATTTAACTTATGCATATGTTGTATGATATCTTGTTATTTTATTTCATATGACTGTGCGCGTCCGAGATTGACTCGGGTGCAGTCAACGAATGCGTTGACGTGAGGACTTGTGTCTGACCTAGTGTCTAGTAGACCCACCTAAAGTTGCAGAGTTATTGGTATGACTCCCCAGGCCTTGACACATTTCTTACACGTGTTGTGAGTCTCATGTAGGGCACGGGCTTGCGTACGCGGTTGGCCACCTGTACGTGTAGGTCATGCGACGGATAGGGTATAACTGCTAATAGTAATGCATGTTAGAAGACTTAGCAATTATTAGTAGGCAGAGCACAGACTATCGTGGTACGATGGTCCAATCCTTGTCCTTGTTTGGTTGTAAGGTTGGGCTATTGTTCTAACGATAGACTATGAGCCAGAGTTACGACGCCTCGGCGTAGTGGCTGAAGCGTGTTGTGGATACAATATGCATATATCATTGGGCGGGGAAGATGACTAGTAGGCGTATGGGATACCCCACTTCCTTTATTCAGATGCCACACTCGACGGAGTGATATGGACGTTATATACTATTCAGATACCACGTTCCTCGGAGCGATATGGACGTTATATACTATGCAGATGCCTCACTCTTCGGAGTAATAGGACATTATTATATTACATTGCGCCCTTGTATTGGGGGCATATGTGGCATATACTAGCCAGTCATGACGATTGGTGAATTACGTCAGCATATGTCTAGCCTACACTTTCCCATACGTACTAAGTTGTCCTCACATTGTATTCACTTAGATGGTTAGCGCACCCCTTTTTATTTATTCAGTATTTACTTTATGGCATGCTTCTATGTATCTTGTTATGTCCCTCTGAGGACCTGGTCCCTTTCCAGGTGTAGATGTTTATGAGTATTCGCAGGAGCGCAGATCCGGACTGGTTACTTATATTCCGTGCAGGTCTTCTCTTTGAGTCTCAGTGGTTGATAGTTGTGGTACTTACATTGTATTTATCTTGTTTATTCTCTATTATAGTTCGGTAGTGGATTTGTTTCCATCCGACTGTCATCTTTAGATACTTCATTTTGGGATCTAGTTATAGATATTGGTTATTCATTATATTTGATTTTCTGTGGATAAGATTAGATTATACACTGTGACTTGTGATAGTTTATGCCACTGATGAATTGTTATTCATATTACAGCGTACGCATGGGTTTTGGTTTCCATATATTGGAGTTGCCATATCCATGCGGCTGACATGCTTACGTGTCCTAGTCCTACGTATTTTGGGACTAGGGCATGATAATTTGCAGTGGATTTGTTTCCATCCGACTATCATACTTTGAGACTTCCTATTTGATATTCAGTTATTTATTCCCATTTATTTCTTTATTTGTGCTGTGGATGAGATATAGATTGCGTGTGACTTGTTGACAGTATATTACCACTGGTGGATTGGATATTCATGTACAACGTACGTGTGTATATGGTTTCCATATATTGGAGTTCGTATACATACGGCTGGCGTGTTACGTATTCCTAGTCCTACGTATTTTGGGACTGGGGCGTGACATATGCTTACTTAGTGTTGGTTTCAGGGAGTGTTGCTTCTGTTCGTCGATTTTATACTCACCAGTACTTTTCCCAAAGTGCTGACCCACCAACAGTTTGTTTGTTCGCAGGTGCTCGATCGTCCGAGGAAGCGATAGCCGAGCCTCATCCCCAGGACCCAGAAATCTAGAGTCGATGTCTTGAGACGTATCGAGATTGCTTTGAGTTGCTTTTGTATAAAGGGGTGTAATGTATGGAACGATGTCATTATAATCGAGAGAAAGAGAGCTTGAGCGAATTGTAATCTCGGCCAAGCGCCACTTGTAACACATCTTGATTTTTGATAAAGAGCTTGTTTTCTTATGCCATTGTGTTCTTTAGTTTTCTATAATATTGTGTCGCTGCTCCCATCTTGAATAGCTTACTTGTCCTTGTTCTAGATTTGGCCTTGTGCAAGCGCAGCTTAGGCTTGCACGGCATCATGCCCAAGTGAGGACGATCGGTCCCGCAAGGACCCAAGCGAGGATGAACGACCCCCTGCGGGATCGGGGCGTGACACACATGACGACACCTATTTAATATGGTTTGAAATTAGAGTTGTCCACATGTCTACTAGTTTTTGGATAGTCACGAATTATAAAACGGATACTCATGAACCATGATATGGATACTCACGCATCACAACTCGAATACTCATGCATCAATAGTAGTTGTTAATTACTTTGATGAACATGTGTATCCATCTTTGCATCCATTTTGATAATATACTTGAACGATGTCTATTCATCTTTTCAGAAGTATCTAGAAATGGATCTGAATTACTACCTGCATCATCGTTCGTGGATGTACAACCGTCATCCTGATGACATGTGCGGCGTGCAGGAGAATTCATACAAGGATGGTAACAGTTTCTGCAGTTCGCCAAGGCGTTCCCTCAGTACATAGATGGCACCAAAGTTAAGTGTCCGTGTGTGAGATATCGCAACTTGAAATATCACTCAGAAGTGGATATGACATATTATTTATACTCGAGGAGTTTCACGCCGAATTACTATCAGTGGACCTCACACGGAGAACTTGTGTCTTTAGCATCGGAGCCGGAGCCTTATGTGGAGCCGTATATGGATATCCACGACCACGCTGATTACGACGACGAGTGCGTGAACATGGTTTTCGACGCTGTCGGGCCTAGTTTCGATCCGAACAATTATGATGCAGCTGAGGAGACACCGAATGCCGATGCTGCAAAGTTCATGGAGTTATTAGAGAATGCAAGGACTCTATTATATCCTGGTTGTGAGGATCATTCACCGTTGGAGGTGGTTACAAGACTGTTAAGCATCAAGTCCAATTTTAACATGTCGCAAGAATGCTACAGCCGACTAATAGAGTTGATTATAGAGATCTTGTCGGTGGGTGCTAAGTTACCTAACGACTTCTACCGATCTAAGAGGATGGTGAGATCGCTCTGGATGGGATACAAGAAAATCGATGCATGTCGCAACGGGTGCATATTGTACTATAAAGACAACAAGGATGAAGATGTGTGCTGATTTTGTGGTGCTGATCGCTACAAGGCAACTAGTACAAGAAGGCCTGTCGGTGCAAGAAAGTTGACCGATTCGATGCACTACATGCCTTTGACGCCGCGATTGCAAATGTTGTTTATGGTGAAATAGACTGTCAAAAATATAAGTTGGCGCAGGCGAGAACAGATTGAAGGAGTGTTGGATCACCCATCCGATGGAGAAGCATAGAAGCACTTCGATCGAGAGTATCTCGATTTTGCTTCAGATTTGCGTAATGTAAGATTGGGGCTCTCGTCCGACGGTTTTACCCCATTCGGACTTTTGGGCTCCTAGTATTCGTGTTGGCCTGTGATCGTCACCCCGTACAACCTACCGCCTTGGATGTGCATGAAGACTCCGATTATATTCTTAACCGTCATTATTCCGGGTTCGAACAATCCGAAGAGGAATATCGATGTGTACTTGCAACCATTGATAGATGAGTTGAATCAGCTGTGGGAAGTATGCGCCAACACGTACGATATTTCAAAAAAGCAGAATTTTCATATAAGGGCAGCACTTATATGGACCATCAACGACTTTTCGGCTTATGGCATGTTATCGGGATCGAGCACTCATGGTCGTCTCTCATGTCCGTATTGCATGGACCGCACTAAGACTTTCCGTTTGAAACACGGAGGAAAATCGTGCTTCTTCGATTGTCATCGATAATTTTTACCGTCAGATTATCAGTTTGGGATCCTTTAACAGAGCTTAGCATATTCTTCAGAGATCTTTGTTCTACCAAGTGATCGTCGATCGCCTAGAAAAGAAAAAGAAGGACATTGCGGTAACACTGTGCAAGCTTGAAAGTGTGCTCCCTCCTGGATTCTTTGACTCCATAGAGCATTTACCAATTCATCTTTCCTACGAGGCACGTATCGGTAGCCCTGTCGGTTATCTGTGGATGTACCCGTTCGAACATCAACTGAACCACCTAAAGTGAAAGTAAAAAATAAGGCAAGGGTCGAGGGTTTTATTTGTGAAGCCTAGGTTCCTGAGGAGATTACAAACTTTTGCTCGATATATTTCAAGCCGTATGTTGCTACTAATAGAACAAGAGCTCCGAGAAACGATGACAGATATCAAGAATCTAATGATGCAATATTGAAAGTATTCAATGCTTTCGGTAAGCCTTCGGGCAAAATGATGAAGTGATATCTGAATGACGACGAGATAAGGGCTGGTCAGTTGTATATATTACTCAACTGCGACGAGGATGAAGTGGAGAAGCTATAAGGGTAAGTAATTAATACGTCGACGTTTAAGTCATCTTAATGTAATATTATACGCTAATATTGTTACACTAATCTGGCGATATTTTATAGTTTTTCAGCACATTTAATAAATATGTGAGGTCGATAAGACCAAACATAATAGATGAAGAAGTATAACAGAAAATGAGACTTCATTTCCCTTCTTGGTTGAGTACATATGTAAGGATCTTTTTGTGTATGCACTTGCACAATATTTAACAGAACGTTGAACTTAATATTGTTTCCTTGGTATTTAGGTCGATCGTCCCAATACAATACTCGAGAATGAGTCTATTAGAACTCTAGCCAAGAGACCAATTTATGCCGTCAAAATCTAGCCAAGCTACTGTGTGAATGGATTTAGGTTCAAGTCAACAAAAGCCCCGATAAGAGACAGCTTCTTGGATCTCGATTCTACGAAAAATAGTTGTTTGTATATTAGATCTTCGAGCTATAAAGATGTTGATCCAGGCAATAATTTCTATGGCATCTTACGGAAGATTGTGGAGTTGACATATAATTATGGAACAGAGCCTACTAAAATCGTGTTATTCATGTGTGATTGGTTCGATCCGATCCAAGATCAAGGTTAAAAAATAGACAAGCATGGTCTTGTGGATATAAACTACCGACATCGATACCAAGTCTATGAACAATTTGTCCTATCAAGTCGGGCTCAGCTCGTGTACTTCACAACTTATCCTAAATGGGGATCAACGAGGTCGGACTGGTGAGCAGTATGCAAGACAAAATCTAGAAATACCTTTGACGTTAACGAAATAGCTTATTAAGAGAATGAGCTACCTATTATAACAAATATTATAGATGTTGACTCAACGAAAGTTGCTCATTACATGTCTAATCGTATAGAAGAGGTAGAATTATCCGAAGACGAAGACGAAGTAGATAAAATTGAAGATGAGGAGGGAGATGAAGAGGAAGAGGAAGAGGAGGACGAGGAAAACGAAGAAGATGAATTTTCATAAGAGGATTGAAAATAAAATGAAATCCATCTAGAACTCTAGCCATGTACTGTATTTTTAATATGGAATATAACTTCTATTTTAACTGTATGTATACAAATATATATATATATATATATATATATATATATATATATATTATCAATTATATTTTTTATTTTCATCTATCTTACCAGATGACACCCATGACCCGAGCACGTGCACATCGCTTGAGAGAGGCACCTCCTACTGTTAAGGCGGAAGTGACTGTTAAGGTGAAAGTGGTACCTCCTACTGTTAAGGAGGAAGTGACTGTTAAGGAGGAAGTAATACCTCCTACTGTTAAATTAGAAGCGGTTGTTAAGGAGGAAGTGGCAACTTCTATTGTTAAGGAAGAAGTGATACCTCCTACTGTTGGGCAGGCACCAGCTCAGAGGGGGAGTTCCAATCATCCAGCACCTATAGCGGAGATTGATCACCTAGATGCTGCTTATGCGAAGTATCTGAGGGACTGAGTTCTGCCCCAGCGTATTGAATTTTCTTGAGAGATTGAGAAATTGGATAAGACTTATGTTGTGACTGTGATACTTTTATTGTGCTTATTATGTGACTGTGATACTTTTATATTATGCTTATTGTGTGACTGTGATTCTTTTATATTATGCTTATTATGTGACTGTGATACTTTTATATTGTGTTTATTGTGTGACTGTGATACTTTTATATTGTGTTTATTGTGTGACTATGATATTTTATATACTTTTGTGATATTTCGTACCTAGGAAATTCAACGGAGGGTTGCTTCGGGTCTGTCTATTTTTATGAACTTTTATAAGTTTGTGTATTTATTTTATTATTATATGTTATTATCAGGTATGGTCGAACGATGCAGATCGTTCAGAGGTCGATCCTCTAGACGGAGTGCTCCTCCGGTACAGGCTACTGGTTCCGGATCCTCCTCGCAGAGTACTCCAATGTACCAATCTTTAGCATCTCCGACTCCGTCGATGATACAATGTGGCAGTACTCCTGGGACGAGTAGTTCTAGGCCTGAGACTACTCCCTCTTCTAGCATTCCTCCAGCTGACGGCACCATGGAGGCAAAGGAGCAGATGGAGGAGGTCGAGCCAACTCCGTCTGCACATGTTCAGAGCGATCATCTATGTGCGCCTCCAGACGAGACGAGGATGGAGATTTGGATCGACGGGCCTCAAAAGTAAGTTAATTAGCTAACATTTTGGACCGACGCACCAAATGATTATATCTTTATATTCATAAATTTAATTATTGTTGTATAGATATCGTCCGACGGCGATAAGAGAGCACTGGGGGTATTTCTGAGGAAGAACTATGGTGGGCCTTGGATCAACTACTCATATGCTCCTGAAGATAGGAAGGCATTCTGGTTTGCCTACTTCAAGGTATAAATATATTTACTTTTAATATCGATAATCATTTATGCATATTATATAACTCTCTATCTTACTTTTTGTAGAAAACCTATTTCTCTCCACCACACCGAGCTGAGAAGATCGAGGAGCAGTTTTCTTCCGTCACCGCCAAGCTGATCCGTGATGCGATCAACGATCAAAAAGCTCGTAATCGCGACGGAGCCCCGATCCATGGTTGGATTACGCCTGAGCAGTGGACTACGATGAAGGCGAGATTTAGCGAACCCAAGTACATAGAGAGGTCGGAGAAGGCAAATGCAGCTAGGTCGAAGGCAGAAAAGTGGTGTGGTGGCTCGATTCCCATGACGGAACATTTTCGTCGTCTGGTATGTATTCTATTGAATATATATTATTTTAATGAAAGCAGGATAAGATGTTTAATTTTAATAACAAATAATATAATTTTTAACAGGTACAGAAGGGTGAGGACACCAATATGGTGACCGTGTTCCTGGCCACCCATCGGAAGGGTGAAAAGCTCATCGATGAAAAGGCCACGCAGACCTATATATGTTACTTTACCTTGTGTTAGTTTTAATATAACTTTGAAAATATGCAAATAGATATCTATATAGTTAGTAATAAGTACCTTAGACGTTAGCAACCATTTTTTAGGACGAGTATCTTAGACTACGTGAGCGGGTGACTGCTAGTGCACCTATAGAGGGAGGGGCTGGTACTTCCTCGCAGCCCTCTACAGCACCATCGACGGACGAGCTCTGGATGATCGCCATTGGTGGTCTTCAGAGGGGTACGTACTATGGTATGGGATCCTACGACATCTTTTTTGTGATACAGTCATCCAGGGCCCCCTCTGGCAGTGTGCATTCCTCGCAACCTTCGCAGGCGTCGGCACGAGCCCAGGAGAGCGTTGACCGTCAAATTGCTGACCTGCGTGACGAGTTGCTACGAAGGATTATGGAGTATCCCCAGTCTCAGCCGCAGACCGATGATGCGATGATCACCGCATATTTTGATGCACTCGAGCGCAGCCTATTAGAGATTAGGACTCTGAGCCAGACGACGGGGCACAGCCTTACAGAGCTCAGGACTATGAGCCAGACGACAGAGCGCAGCTTGGCGACTCTAGCTGCATCTACGGAGCACAGACATGCGAAGTTGGAGGGGTCGCATATGGTCATGGGTGACTCACTTGCGAGGATAAATGCGACGCAGGATTCGTTGAATCGGACAGTAGAGATGAATACTTTGAGGATGGTATCTGCCATGGATTCATACAATGATCGACTGCTAGCATTGGAGCAGATACGTCCTCCTAGTCTGCCGGCATAGACACCGATACCGACTTTATCGATTCCACTGCCTTCTCCATCGGGACCGGTGATGCTTTCTCAGGAGCAGTATGGCTTTCTCTTATCCCAGATGTGCAGCAGTGTTCCTCATCATCCTCTTGATCCGCAGTAGTTCTTATTGGGACTTTTTTAGTATGTTGGTGTGTATTGGCCCATTATTGGGTCTTTGATGTACTTATTTCATACTTTTTACTACATTATTTGGATGAGACAGATGTGATATTATTTTAGATTCATGTATTTATTTATTGGGATATTCCTGCGTGTTTCGATATTGTTGACGTGTTTGTGTATGTACCAGTGTTGAGTGTTCCACCGAAGGGGTCGGCGAACCCAAGGAATTCAACGGAGGTTTGCTCCGGGTCTATTTATATAAAGTGTGATTTTACAACTGCATGCAGACTTTTGTTGAAAAATAATTTTAGAAATTACATAATTTTTTTCTAGTTTTTTTTAAAATTTAGCGACGTTCTGCGACGTTTACCTACGTGACAGTGCATCGCTAAATTGTGTTAAAACATCGCTAACTGGTATCAGGGACGTCGCTAATCTATGTCAAAATGTCGCTATATGTCGCTAAAAAGCTAACATGGCAATTTTTGCCAGGTCAGCATTGGTGTAGCAAAATGTCGATGATAATGTCTTTGATTTGGCGACGTTATACGACAATATACAACGTCGCTGATAAACCGACATCA
Organism: Iris macrosiphon; assembly: GCA_036927795.1. Taxonomy (NCBI): domain Eukaryota; kingdom Viridiplantae; phylum Streptophyta; class Magnoliopsida; order Asparagales; family Iridaceae; genus Iris; species Iris macrosiphon. The sequence goes on from JAYESA010000004.1 coordinate 160,341,370, forward strand.
CGTAGCTGAACATCCCTAATTTGGTGACGTGTACGCATCGCAAATATATGTCGCTATAACGACAAAATTCTTGTCAGCGACCATGGATTACGCGATAACACCAAAACGTCGCTAATTTGTTTAGCGATATTTTTTTTTACCTATTAGCGACGTTTTTTGACGTCGCTAATATGTATTATTTTGGTAGTGATATGAATCTTAATTTATTTATTTTTTCATAACTATCCTTTCTTTAATTTTATGATTCTATTATTACTTAAATTCAGTTATATCATTGAAGGTATTATCGTCCAAAAATTATAATGAATGCAACCAACCAATATTTCTAAAAAAATTAAAAAAGTTGCAAGAGGACCGCCTTAGATTTTATTTGTTCACAAATATGAAAAGTGAAATTCCTCATATTTACTTTTAATTTCTAATTATAGATTTATCAAATGTGGATAAGGAATCAAAAACTTACTTTCAAGTCTCTAAAACTTGAACCAAGTAACACCAAAGTTTCTTTATTTTTACTTAAAAAGTTGTCAAAAAAAAGTTCAATAATTTAAGAGGTTAAACGATGACAAATCTATGAGTTGTTGCACCCCAACCGCTACTACTTATCCGTCCACTTTCATCTGTAAGGAAGCCTTTAGCTCGCTGGCGTTCACCTCCTCTTCCTTTGGGCACCTTTGGTCGCCTCACTTAGACTCACTTCGCTCGCCTCGATGTGCCGCAGCCACTATTTTGACTCCTTTTATGCAATTATGAACTCCACAGAACTTTCTCGATCCTAATTCAACTTATCCTTTTGGAGTTGACGTAACAAACTACGCGAGCGTCCTAATGAAGCCAAGGGAAATCCTATCTGAATACTAAAAAAAAGGCTATTTCATTATGGCCGTATACCAGCCACCAGTTCTGGAACTTCCAGTTTCAATCAGAGCATATAGATCTGTAAATAGATTTGTATGTATAGCCACTTCAATCATGCTCGTCATTTCTCGAATAAAAAAAGTATCTTTTTTCTGTGAACATAGTAAACAAAAAATTCTTATGTTCGTGATTCTTCTTCCACCGATGCAGAAAATGCTCCAGTTTTCCATTCTCATATGAGAAAGGAAAGTTTATTGGCAATAGGTCGGCGCGAAGTGATTTATCATTCTCAAAGATGAACCGATTGGGATATAAGTATCATGGCTGTGAGGCCTCGCCGATTAAGAGTGTAGCTACCGGTTTCTCCCACTCCAGAAGAAAGAAAGGTATCGGCTAACGAGCCTGTAGCTTATGGTTTTTTTCGCTCCGGGGAAAACTAGTGAGCGATGGATGGTCCCGGATGTGAGGTTTCGTCGATTGAGAAGGGGGAATAACTAACACATATAATCTAAGTGTAACTTCATTTATAGAGTTGAGTTTAATAAATGGAATGTGGGAAGCACTAGGGATGCTTACCGAATGAAGTAAGGCATCGCCGAGTGACAATGTAGTGAGGGTGAATCCCCGAGCGGCGGGGAGTGAACACCAAGGACTCATGACCGTCCTCCACGGTCCCTCAGTCCGTACTACAAAAGGGAGGGTGAGGGACCAAGAGAGGGAGAGTCAGGGAGTCCGAGAGAGATAACGACATAGATGTAGCCTCATATAAGAATATACACATCTGTCCATATACCCTAAGGGTATTATGGCAGAGATACATAGTGTAGCGAGCTTCCAGCGAGCGGCTAAATAAGAAAGGTGGGTTCGGGGGGGGGGAGGGAATCGTCCCCTCCATGCCAGGGCTGCTAGCAGTAGTAGCAACTTTAGGAGCGGCTTTACGAGGGAATCACGGGGGCTTCCCCCATGAGGCCATAAATTTAGGTGCGTTAAGGCCAGAGATTTTTTAGTGCTAGCAGGAATGCAAGTGAACGAATCCTATCCTCTAGTGAGCTTTAAAGTCAGCGAGGGTGTAGAAACAACGCATTATTGAAGTAGGCCCCCCTACGGCAACACAATACATACGAGGTGGGGGCTTGTTGTCTACTTCGCGAGCCTTCACTGTCCCGTTCTGTAACTTCTCTTCTTTCGTTCGTCCACTAGGTAGTCAAAAGAAAGAGAGAAAGGGGCGGCTATAATGTAGGAGTCGTGGCGGTTGTATACCACGAGGTCCCTATGGACAAGGGGACAATTGAATCATACCTTTTTGGCGCAGGCAGCCCTCTACCATCCATCCCATTGCATTCCTCTCGTAGACTATTATACCATCTCATACCAGATACATCTATGGAAAGATCAAAAGGATTGATTATATAATCATCTTTGTTTTGTTATTGATAGGGATCCCTGTTCACACAAAATGGTTTCAGTCAATCTGACTCTGATAATCAACAACACCGAGTCTAAATACAAAAGTACAGCTACTAAGATGCGAAACATGGTTACTGAAGTCAAGCATTACTGCTACTAAAGACAGACATCTGCACCAACTTCTGGATCTTTTGTTGTCTAGTCATTTTATATTTCAGCAATATAATTTTATATTTATTGAGTCTAGGACTGATCTGAGTCGAGTCACACTGGCCACTAAAAATCTACCTCGGTCCACTTACAAAAATATTACCTTAGTCCACTCAAAGAAGCCTAAACCTATCCACCCAAAATCATACTAAAGATAAACTGAACCAAAGGTTGGACCAGTCTAAAATAAGTAAATCGAACTCGGACCGAGCTCTGGCCAAACTCGGACCGAACTCGGTTAGGTTATTTTAGAAATATGGACAGTTGTAGTATACCTGATTTTGTGGCTCCAACGTTCGAAAAATGTAAATATTCTATACCGAATTCTGGCCAAACTCGATTTGAGAATACCCTATAAATAGAGTTAGATTTTTACGTTCTTACTCACTCAACAATTCTTAATCTTTCTATCCTATAGTTAGCTATACCCTGAGCCTTAACCTTCTTATCTCCAAGATAAACTCCCTAGCCTTCTAGTGCCAAGTGGGATCATGGTTAGAAGTCCGTTCGAGTTGTAATAGCTTGGTTCATCAAGTCTTTCTTCTGTTGGGAAATTATCAAGCTCTTCGTATCAAAGCTTGAGGAAGTTAGCAAGCCTTCGAATCAAAGCTTGTGGTTGTAAAGAAGTGGCAAGCCTTCGGATCAAATCTTATGATTCACTATTAGTGATTATAGTGGATATTTGATGATAAACGAAAGAAATAAAACTAGGTTTATACGAAACCCTTTCTTTGTTTACAAACAAGAAAAAGAAGTACAATTAATCCTATACGAGGATGTTAAGTACAAAAATTTGATTCTGGGGAAATATTGCTATAGGAGTCTGATCTGCGGTCGATCACTTTGTCCCTTGGACCACACGATGACGAAGAAGTGCTGTAGAAGAAGGAGAAGAAGCTTCAAAGACTGCAGGAGGGGTTGAACTCTTGTTGCCAAAGTTGTCAACCAACACTCTCTGGATATGCTCTCTCTCTGATCTTGACCTTGACCTCTTTCTGACCTTTGAATTCGAGCCCCCGACCTCTGTCTCATGTGGCCAAAAATCTCTATTTATAGAGTTCGGTCACAATAACTGACCAGTCGGCGTAGAAACCGAACAGCGGAGAGAGCTGCACCTTTTACGCGGCGGTTATAATAACTACTACCCACGTATGAATGATCTCCTGAATCTGCGTGTGATGCGTGTCCCATTATGAGGTAACGCGTATAATCGCTCATCGGAGATCACGGCATGCAAGCCACGTAGGTAACTGCCCCTCGCGTAGAGAAGGTTGGCATAAAAGCCAAATAACTATCTCGTTGGCGTAAAAGCCAAATAGTTATCTTGTTGGCGTAAAAGCCAAATAGCTGTCTTATTGGCGTAAAAGCCAAGTAGCTGTCTTGTTGGCGTAAAAGCCAAGTAGCTATCTTGATGGCGTAAAAGCCAAGTTCTGCGTAAAGCTTGATGCTGCATAGATAGGTAACCAGCGTAAAGATAGCCAATTAACCTTCCTTGACTGAGGTCTTGAGCGTATTCGGGGCCAAATAGCTTTATCACGTACCTTCGCAAATATAGCCTGAGTTGGCATATTTCGAGGAGATAGCATACGGCGTACTCCTATAGTTAAAAATAGCCAGGTCAGCGTATTTCGAGGAGATAGCATAGGACGTACTCCTATAGCTGAAAATAGCCTGGTTGGCGTAAAATGCCAGGATGGTGACGTGAGCGTATTAGCCCTAATTTTAGCTCTCCCAGTCATTAAAAGTAGAACCAAATCTCATGCATTAAATGCAGAGATCTGCCCCCATCTCGCGTATTAACTGCAGAGACGTGCCTCGAGTTCTGTACGAAGAACAGCTTTTGACGTGGCATCTGATTTTGTCTCATCTTGAGCGTAAAATCTTATCTTTGCCTGTGTAGAATAGGCAGCGTATTCCTTGAATGCGAAAAAACAACTTATATCAAGGTTTATGTTACTAAACGACAATGTGGGGCTCTGTGCAGAATCATCATTACAGTCGTCCTCTCGATCGTCGTGCAGTACTCTTTGTCAGGAGTCAGGTTCACTGCTTCGTCTGACAGGTTCATTCGAGGAATACAAAGAGTTCCTCGTACAATTTCCCGCTGCATTAAAAGCAGACAGGTTTTGCGCCGGAGTGGCGATGTAGCAACCCTTTTACGCCAGAGCAGTCTGGAAGTACTACTTTACGTGGGTTGTTCTGGAGTTCTATTTTACGCTAAATAGCGTTGAAGCTCTGTTGTATGCCAATGGCTCTGAAGTCATGTTTTTACGCCACACAGTGCTGGAGCTCTGTTTTACGCGGGCTTCATGCACGTTGGGGGTTTTATGCGTATAATTTCCCAGCATATTTTTCATGCTTCTACAAGACCCCCTTCAAAGTTTTCAAATTCCTCGTAATTTGAAACACTTTGAATGAAGCATGAAACGGTCAAATTTGACACGTTCTGCGAGGCTGATTTCTCGGCAAATTTTTAAGAATTTGTTGGGATTTGGTATGTTCTCTTCTACCTATATAAAAGAAAGTGAGTGACCCTGTTTTTCCCATACTTCCTTCACCAAAAAGAGATGGTTGTCGAGATACGTCGGGCTGACCTGAGGAAGAAGAAGATCATGTTCTTCCAGCATGTAAGAAGCTGTAAAAAGAGGCATCTTCGAGCAAATGTCCTCTGCAACGATGGATCATGGAAGGATATCATAGCTTCCTTTGCTCGGGATGATCAGCAATTTTATATGGCAATTCGTCCAGGAGAGAGGAAGTGTCTCATTTGTCCACACAGCTTGCAAGCTGTATTCTCTCCCATTATGGCGCTGGACAAAGGTAGGCAGTTTGGCCCTGTCTTCCAGTATTGTGTTGGGTCTGAATCCCTAACACAAATTTAGGGCATGCCTGCCATGGCGTATGGAGGGTGGGCTTGAGTAATTGATACATGCCCAAGTATGTATCCTCCCGCCATTAATCATTTTCTTGTTCATTGGCCTCAGAAGCCGATGAAGTGCTGTAGAAGATGAAAAAGATCTACACCAATATGAGAACCTGGCACAACAGATTCTTGGTGTGATCTTAAATGAAAATGAGAAACCCTTTGTAGAAAAAGGATTTCCATCATATGTAATCATGAAGATGAAAAACCCTTTGTAAACTGGATTTCTATCATATGTAATCATGATTAATAGACTTGGCTTCTTTTACGCATCTGATGATTTGCCATATTTGCTGTGAGGAAGTCTGATAATGTGCAGCTTCGGCACGTCTGAATAATTTTACGCCGACTCTGATAAAAGAGTATCTGATCACGTCCCGTCTTTTACGCGTAATGGAAAATGCATAGAAAGCTCCTTAGCATTAAGTTGTCTTGAAGATCCAAACTGTCATACTGCTTTGGACGAGGAGTCGTGTAGAATTTCTGAACTGTCACTTCTCTGATACGAAGAATTTTCTGTTCAGACCATCATCTTCAAGAATGGTTTCCCGAAAATCCCTTGAAATAGGGCGAGAAATGTCCGTCGAACTGACCATACTTGAACTTTTGTCAAAGATTATGACTGGACTTTGGATGAATTTCCAATGGCCCAAGAAGAAGAGTCATCTTTAATGCTGACCTCTGTGAGTTTCAGGCACTTAGAATATTTTGTAGCCAAGAAGGAGCATTTTCTGCGTAAACCCTTGTAATTAGCCATCTGTAACTTTTGAGCGTAGAATCATAGATTTATAGCCTCTGAGCGTAAAAAAAGCTTCTGAGCGTAAAATCATAGATCTGTAGCCTCTGAGCGTAAAACCGTAGGTTTGTAGCCTTTGAGTGTAAAAGCTCCTGAGCGTAAAAAGCTTCTGAGCGTAAAACCATAGATTTGTAGCCTCTGAGCGTAAAAGCTCCTGAGCGAAAAATCATAGATCTGCCCTGCACGTAAAATCAGGATCCACTGACTGTCCGTCTTCTTTTTTCAAATGATAGGCTGACGTGGTCCCAAATCATAACCGACTCATTAAATATCGGATTTGGTTAGGGATTCGAAGAGTTATCCAAACTCTATAAATAGCCCAAGGTCTTTGAGAGAGAAACCCTTTATCTGTCTTCGCAAAACCTTTGCTTTCCAAAAAAAAAAACTTTCTTCTTCGTCTCTTTCCTGAGAACTCAGATTCGCCATGGCACCTAAACAGGCTTCCACTGCTGAGGGAAAGAAGGTCTCTTCCTCTTCTCGCTCCTCTGCTTAAGCATGAGCAACTCCCATTAGGCTGAGCGAGCCCCGATCTGAACGAAGCGCTCCGCCGTCGAGCTGTACTTCGGACATCACAAGTAAAAGACTTTGAGGGAAATAGAGGACCTTCCGCACACGTTGTACGTGTATACGAACCAATACGCCCATATTTCTAATGTGTCAGCGTAAAAACTCCATCTTTTCGCAGTCTGGCATAAAAACTCAGACTGTCGAAATTTGGCGTATACTACAAACTTTGAGTTTTATGCGCTGGATATAAATTCTGGCGTAAAAAACTCAAATTTTGGCAGCCTGGCATAAAAACTCAGACTGTTAGATTTTTTTTTGGCGTATACTGCCAACCTTGAGTTTTACGCACCGGAAATAGGTTCCAGCGTAAAAGCTCAAGTTTTTGCAGTCTTGGCGTAAAAGCTCAGACTGTTAATCTTTGGCATAAACTGCAAGAGTGTAACGTCTAGAGTAAAAACTGACTTGTTTTCTTACATTTTGCAGTGGACTTGCAGATCCCTCCTTTGGCTGAGGTGATGGGCTCTGTTGCCGGAATGCTGAACTCAAACTATCTGGAGGACTTGTCCCATATGACATTCCCCATCTCTGGAGCCAATTATCCTGAAGAAAGGGGAAACCTGATCTCGTCCCAGGGAGAACGAATGCTGCTGAGTATGATCAGTGGGGAGCCCCTGACATATATAGATGGGACGGAGTATAAGAAACCGGGTTTCTTATTCGGGGATGTTATTGACAAACAATCTCAGACCAAGCCCAAGAGGGAGGATTGGGTGTTTACTGCTGAGGGCACGGTCATGTATCTGCCCAGGATGCCCAGAGATTATCCTATCTCGGCCTTCTTCCATGCCACACATCCTAGGAAGATGATGTGGACTCTGACTCCAGATCTTTATGGCCGACCAGGGAAGATCTTATATAACAAGGGATTGAACCGAGGGGCCTGTATGAGCCATCCTTCAGGCCCTGTTATGCCCTTTAGGGGATTACTGCCGGGTAGTGTCCCGAGTGAGGACACTTCGCTGATCCAGCCGGTTCAGATATCGACCTTCTGTAATGACTTCATGGGGCAGGAAGGAATGTACCCCAAGGTCAACCCTCGGACCAGTGGATAGCTTAGCCCGGGGAATCTTCGATGGGCCAGTTTAACTGCCTGGGCCCTGAAGCAATTCCAGGTGGAGCTGGAAAGTATTGGTTTGTTTGCGGCCGTGAGTGCCACAAGCGTTGGGCTGCCTGTCAACCCCAACTTATTCTTAGCCTTGATGGAGCGATACAACTCGCTCACTGGGACTTTTGCCACTCCGCTAGGTGAGTTGGGCTTAGCCCTTCATGAGATGGCAGAGATTTCGAAGCTGCCAATGGGGGACACTCCTTATGAAGAGTATGTTCCCACAAATAGGGAGCTGAGGGATACAAACCCTCGGGCAGTGGCAATGGCAGTGTACCAGGAGCTGATGTGCCACTATCTTGCCTGCACCACTTTCTACAAAGAGCCCTCTGATTTGGCTCATATCAACAAGTGGGCAGCCTACCTCTTCTTCCATCAGGCCAGAAATGCTAAGCCGGATAAGGTGGTAGATAGCCGAGATAAGCCCTTGAACCTCCTGAGCATGCTTAGTGCCAACACGGTCGATGACCTTATTGAAGACGCAGGGGCTCCAGATTATATTCTCGATGAGGAGATAGGGGGTTACCCTGCAGGTACTAAAGCCTTCAGTTATATGAGATATTGTCGCAAGCCTCTGTCAAGGGAAGCTCAATTGGATGGCTTCCTCTCTGTCTGGCTACGCCGATGGGAAGTGCCTGGCATCACGTCTGCGGATCGCATTCATCGCAACACCTTATGGCATGCAGTGCGTTTGGTGTTTGGAGCAAGACTGGGCCTGCTTCCTGCCATGGTATGTAGAATACAAGCTGGCCTGAGCGCCCTTACTGATGGGCTGCTAGCTGATGACACGCAGCGTGAAGGATTTCCAAGAGTGGAATTACCATTCCTATACCTGATGGGATGGTTAATCCTTCACAACACCAGGGTGATGTCTCCCGGCTCTGCCAGCAGTTCAGGAAATAACTTCTTGTTGAACTACAAGAATTCCCTTTGGAACGTGGCGACCGTCATAGATTGCCAGCGAGCATTAAATTTTGCCCACGGTTGGAAGCTAATCTGTACCGTCCCCCCCGTACATATCAATCAACATGGGATGAAACTTAAGGATGGGGGCCATGGGAGGACCATTCTTTCTCCTGAAGCCTTCTACTGGTTGGTCTGCATTAGACCTTCCCATTTACTGTACAGAAGTGAAGACCACTGCTACTTGGAGCCTTATTTGCCCAGTCGGTTCGCTAGGCAGTTTGGGTACGACCAGTTGCATATGGGGAATCCCATCACCAGCTTCAAGTCCAAAGGTGGACTTATTGATGGAGCCAGAGGATGGCGGTACTTCATCATGGGCTATACCGGTGCAACTTTTGCTGTGCCCGTGACTTCTCTCTCCATGGAGTTGCGTATCCTTCACTCGTACGCGCAGTTCTATGCGTCCATCAATACCTTCCATCGAGATTTTGATGTGCATAGAAGTTTTAGGATGCCCTCCCATAGGTCCACTACGAGGGAGAAGATTCCGTCTGTTTCCTCGGATGAAGATGAAGATACCACCGGAGCAGACGAGTACTTGTTGATAATACCGAGAGGCGTAATAGCTCCGCCAGCAGAGCCTCTCGTTATCCCTCATAAATGGAAGGCTTCTGCTCTGAAAGAGCCTTCCCCCCGCAAGAAGAAGACTGCCAGAGGTCCAAAAAGGGCTTCCACCAGGGGGGCTTATAGGAGTGAGCCTGTCGTGTCTCCTGTTGGGGATAATTCTTTGATCAGAGGTCCTTCGCCTTTTAGAGAGGGAACCTCCATAATTCCGGCTGATAGCGCTGGAGATTCTTTGCTCGCGGTTGCTGCCGCTACTACCGCTACTGGTAGTGCTTCGAGGTCGCCTTCGAGGCCGAGCATATTAAGAATACCTTTATCCAGACAAATAATGGGAATAACCCCTCATTCGTCTGTAAGTATTTCCAGCGAGATTCTACCCGATGAACCTCGAGTGGATCTTGGTGACGACTGGGATGACTATCCTCCAACGTCAGTTGGTGCACCCTCTTCTCCAGGTATAACAACTTGCTTAGCATCATTAAGAAATGATTTAGCTGTACAGGCTGCGTACGCAATATACATACCATCGGCCATGGGTAAATGTTGTCTTTACGCTTCTGTTAGAAAAATTAACATCAAATTGATATTAATTTTCTCTTGTCTCCTTTTCAGGCGAAGACATCTCTGGGGAGGGCGGAGTCGACACAACCTCTGACTTTGTTGCGGATCCGGCTGATGAAACGGCGGCGTTCGAGGTCGAAGAAGCCTACTTCGAAGCTGCCGATCCTTCATCCGTAATATTTTCGGGTGTCATCTCGCCAATAGTAGTTCAAATTATATCGGAGGAGGATGAGCCCATCATCACGACTGTGCCTCCTTTGTTGAGTACGCCACCAACTTCAACCGTTGCTGGTGTTCTCTCTTTTGTCACACCATCTATAGAGGCAACGGCCGTGGCAACATCCTCCGCGATCATCCCTGAAAGGAGATTTCTCGGTATCGCAGCCACTCCCAGCGTGCATCCGATCTTCGATATGCTGGTTGAACAATATACTAGCCTATTCTACCGCACTTTGAAGGAGTTGATTTCCATGGTGCTGGAGAAGAACCTGGGCTTTGATACTCTGTTGACGTCCTCCCAGCTTGGATAGCACCGATTAGAAATTTCAACGACGCTGGAAGAGCTGATGCGCTGGAGAAAATAGTTAATGGTTTAGAACATCCCATTAACGAATATTTGCAACTATCTCGAGGCAGCGTTGATGATATGGTTCAGGCCGAGTACGACTCCTTGACTGCGAAGCTTGCTGAGCAGATGGAATCTCTGAGCAAATCCATCCAGGCACAGCAGCAAGAGATGGATGAAGAGCAGGCTATCTTGGTGGAGGTCATTCCCCAGATAGCTAAGTGCGAGGCCGAATGTGAGAAAATGAAGCGAGGGTTCACAAATTGGAAGCTAAACTCGCTCAGGCAAGGGAGAGGCTTCTCAAGACGTCGGCATTTCGAGGTGTGCTGAAGGGCCCAATGGAGACAGCTCAGCAGAACTTGGCACAGGCGAGTGCCACCCGCGCCGATTTTGTTGATGCTCGATCTGAACTATCTCGCTTGAGTGATGACGAGGCACGACTGGAACGGGCTCGCGCAAACATGTTGAACTCCAGGAATGAGAGGATGGCAACAGATTTGCGACTTAAGTGCTCCTCCCCAATGATGTACTTTTTTGCTTCTTTTGTAATTTGCTTTCCCGGAGATAATAAAGAGGCTTCTTCTGACTTTTGTGGACCCATCATTTTAGAATATAAATGATAGGCTAGGATGAAAGTGATATCAGAGGTAATATGGACGTGATATACTTTCGGTAAGTTTCAGCTGGATATATCTATTCAGAGGTTATATGGAATGATAGAATATGATCCAACTAAATTTGTATACAAAACACTATCAGAGGTAATATGGACGTGATAGGTTTTGAAGTTCCAAATTAGTTAAATATATCTATTCAGAGGTCATAAGAACATGATAGAATATGATTCAACCAGTCTTTGTACGTAGTATCGTCAGAATGAGATCTTCACCATACTCCGTTTAAGCAAGGGATATTAAGCATAGTACTTCTTCAGGAATTTGTCGTTGATAGGAGCCATTATCAGATCTCCATTAGGCTTGGCTAATCTGTAAGCGCCGTTTGAAAACGTCGTTTCAATCACATAAGGGCCCTCCCATTTGGGCTGGAATTTACCTTTACTTTTGTGCGTGATGATCATTGGCCTCTTTACAGCTAAAACTAGCTCACCAACTTTGAACACTCTTTCCTTCACTTTTTGATTAAAAGCTCTAGAAATGCGTGCCTGGTAGAACGCAATGCGCTATTGAGCTTGAAGGCGTTTTTCGTCTAATCCTTCTAGCTCTTGAAGCCGTAGTCGATCATTATTTTCCTGTGTCAACTCATTAGCCACTGCTATTCTGAGTGACGGAATTTGGACCTCAATGGGGAGAACTGCTTCACACCCGTAGACTAATGAGAATGGGGTACATGTAAACCCCCTGATTTTTCAGGAATTTTTAAAATAGATTTTTCATAATTTTCTGGAATTTTATGGGATTTTTAATTAATTAAACTAAGGTATTTTGTAATTAAAAGATTTTTAAATATTATTAATTAATATTAAAATATTATGAAAATAATATTTTCTAGTGTAAAATGAAAAATTAGACCTATGGTAATTTTCCGGGAATTTATTGGACCCCGGAAGCATTTTTAAAGCCCTAAAAACTAAGTTTAAATTAACCGAAATTAACCCTAGAAATAAACCCGGTTTTTTCCCAAACCAAACCGAGCCGAACCGGACCCAGTTCAATTGAACCGACTCAAACCCTGCGGGTCGGATCCGGGTCTAACCCGCCGACCCGAAACCCGTTAACCCGACCCGCACCCTAGCCTTAGCGGATCGGGCCGGATCCGTCTACCCGACCCGACCCGACCCGTGCTACAGTGCACCCCCATCTCACCCGTTCCCCGACCCTTCGGCTGAACCGCCCGCAACCGCCGCCGGCCGTTACGCCGCTCCGCCTACTCCCCGCTACCGCCAGCTCCTCCTCTTCCTCTCCCCCGCACCGGCCGCCCTAGCCACCGAAACTCGAGCAGAACCCTAACCCTAACCGGACACTGTGTTGTGTCAGTGTCTCGTGTTGACTCGCGGACACGAGAATTCAGTTTTCGCGGAGACCTGTTCAAGTAGTGTTTTCTCTCTCCTCGTTGCCCCGTTTTTCGTTCCGTCTGTTGTGACGCAAATCCTGCGTGACCCTCTCGATGCCCGTGCAACCCGCTCGGTGCGCCGCATCCTGTGGCGATCGCAAACCGCGATCCAAAAATAGGAAAAATAATACCCCATTTTCCCCTGGAACTGAGTGCGCCCCGCCAAACGGGATGACTTGGTCGCATGCGGTCTTCACAAAAAGGTGCGCGCCGTTGATACGGACGTGTGGGATTTCGCAGAAGTTGATTTGGATGTTCGTGCACACCGGAATCAACGCGTATCCGCCGACAACGCCCCGTATCCGCCTGTTCTGGATCTCGCTGTAACTTAGTGTATACACGTCGGATCGAAACGAAACTTGCGCCATCGGACTCGTAGCAATATGCTGGTCCTGTGACCCAAGTTTGGTTCGATTCTGAGAATGTTGACAAAATCGACTATCGTGGGCCCCGCGGCTCCACTTGACGGGCGATTTTGTGATCGGCTCATCGGAATCCAGTTCTGGAAGTTCCGTTGGGTTCGTATCATCGTTCTGGACTTGTTGACACTAAGTTTGACAAATTTGGAGACCATTGGTTCTGACACATTTTTTGGTGCAAAGCGGCCCACATGTGGACCCCGTTTGACCAGAAACTGTCATTTTGCCCCTGTGTCCAAATTGGACTCAAGGACAGACGTTTCTAGCTATTTGATATTTTCTGAATCTGATGGTGATGTTTATTTCAGCAACCGAAGCAGTATCTGCAATTTCCACTGAGACCAGAGCTACAGTTGGAGCCAGAACACAAGGCAAGTGTACCTTGCCAAATCTTGCAGTTCTTGTTACATATTTTCTTGCCTTATTTATATGTTGTACATGCTTGACCTAGGACCGTGTGACTTACTTAGCGTCCGATTAATAGTCGGGTGCCAACACTGTACGCAGAGTTGTGTAACGTCACCTAGACATGGATACCGAGACCCCATACATTCTCGTGCTTGCATTATCAAGTACGTCATAACCCAGGACACCTGACACTATTCATGAGACAGAATCTTCTTGAGATATTCATGGTGATTCTGTATAGGTTACAGGTTTCATGACATATTCTTTTGCTTAGATATTATATGACTGGTTTCATTAGATATGATCCTGCGTGGCATGGAGATGAGACGTTGTGGACATGAGACGTATGATTACATTGGGTGGGGAGAGTCACACAAGCTACAGGTTGACTGTATTATGCCGGCGTCTTAGTCTCTCTCCGAGCTAGACAACCACATGATATCACTGCTACCGGCTCCCCGACACAGAGCTTGTAGTGGTCTCAGCCTAAGTTCTAGTGCTGCTCTCATCTTGCATATCACTTAGCTGGTTATATTTACCCTATTGTTCATTTATTTACTGTACTGCATTATTTATTTTGGCATGAGTTATTTTGTACCTTGCTATGTCCCCTGAGGACCTGGATCCGGATTATGTCCCCAGGATTAGCAGACGAGGTCCACCCAGAGTTATACAGTACAGGAGCATTAGCAGGAGCAGAAGCAGGAACAGGAGCAGGCACTGGAGCAGTACTAGATCCAGTAGATGAGTGATCCCCGAGGGTATCTTCTGAGTATATACTTTGTCCATACTCAGTACTGTTGTTGATATCTTTATTCTTGTATCTTGACAGTTGTATCAGACTCATTATCGGGTTATTTCCCGAGTTTATATTTTATTGAGATTGATCTTGCTCTATCTTTCTGATATTGCTATATTCATTTTCTATGGATAAGATTAGAATATATATACCCTTATTGTTGTATTACAGCTTAAGTGCGCCCTGATGGATCCATTAAATTGGGTTTGTCCATCGGTGTGTGCTGCTGGCCATTGCCACGTGTCCAGTCCCTCGATATTTTGGGACTGGGGCGTGACAGTACAACCCGTCGGTGTTCGTACCGTTGTGCGGTATGCCCAGAGGCATTCTCCCAGCTTCTCATTCCAATCTTTTTTGTTCGAAGAGACGAACTTCTTCAAGAGTTTGATGATGGTTTTGTTGAAGGCTTCCGCCAAACCATTAGCAGCCGGATTATATGCCGTAGAGGCCATATTTTGTATCCGATTCTTATCGTAAAATCGGTGAAACGCTTGGCTGATGAATTGGGGCCCGTTGTCATAAATTATCCTTTGGGGTATCCCAAAGCGATAAATTACATGGTGCTTGATAAAGCTGATCACGTTGGATGTCTTTACCTCAGCAAGGGGGATCGCCTTCGCCCATTTAGAGAAATAGTCGATGATAGCCAATATGAACCGATGTCCTCTAGAAGACGACGGGTAAATAGGACCAATGATATCCATACCCCATGCTTCGAAGGGCCATGATGCAATGGTAGGATGTAGATACTCAGAAGGCTGATGTATAAAATCCGCACGAACCTGACAGGCTTTGCATTGTCGTGCATATTTTACGGCATCTACAATCATAGTAGGCCAGTAGTAGCCCATCCTCCTGATACGATCCTGTAACTTAGGACCGGGTTGATGTGCTCCACATACACCATCATGAGCTTCACGGATAACCCGCTTTGCATCATCATCGGAGAGACATCGTAGCAGTAGTCCATCGTATGTTCGGCGATATAGACTTTGTGAAGAAGCATCAAACTAGAAACGTAGTGATCGTCTTTTGATAGGTACTGCTTCTTTAGGATCCTCTGGTAAGATTCCGTATGACACGAAGTCTATAAAGGGACTTCTCCAATCTCTCTTTGGAGGGACCGTGTTTATGGCATAGCTGCGTTCTATGTGAAAGTTATTTTTCATACAGAACAAATCTCTGTTAAGAAGGATCACCGAGTTCTGCCTTCTTATAGGAATAGCCAGATCTGCAGCTAGACTAGCCAGAGCATCAGCTTTCAAATTTTGAGATCGAGGCACATGCTCTAGGAAGAATCCTTTAAAAGATATGGCTATCTCGATCGTTGCTTGGTGATAAGGAATTAGGTCTGGATTGCGGACTTCATATACTCCCCTGACCTGATTGACGATCAGCTGAGAATCACCAAAAGCTTCCAGGTATTCGACCTCCAATTCTTTAGCGACTTGAAGCCCGATTAGTAGAGCATTATACTCTGCCACATTATTAGAGCAGAGTTCGCTAAGAGAATATGCTCGATAGATAACGAGTTTATCAGGAGTTACCAAGACAATTCCTACTCCTGAAACCATGTTTCCCTTGGGACCAGTCTTGGAGGCACCATCGAAGAATAGCTGCCATGTATCACCTTCCATTGCAGAATTACATTCTGCAGCTTCGTCGGGGATGTCCTCGTATAGTTTGGAGGTTTCCGAAATTGGATGAGCAGCTAAGAAATTAGCCAAGGCCTGACCCTTTATGGACTTCTGAGGGACGTACACCATATCATACGGTGTTAATAACATCGCCCAAGTCGCGAGTCGGGAATTAAGGACGCTCGGCTTATTCATCAATATGTGAAGTGGATTGATTCTGGAAATGACATGAATAGTTTGGCCCATCACGTAATGTCACATCTTCTGAATGGCGAACATTAGGGCCAAGCATTCTTTTTCTACTGGATTGTACCGGTGTTCAGCTCCGACCATTATCCTGCTTAGGTAGTAGATAGCCTGTTCATGACCCTCATTGTTCTTCTGTGCAAGGAGAGCCCCTAAAGAATGATCCATTGCTCGAACATACAGCAAAAATGGTCTTCTTATGACGGGAGGCACCAGAACTGGAGGATTAGTGAGGTAGTGTTTGATGTCATTGAACGCTTGCTGACAGGCTTTGTCCCACACGAACGACACACCTTTCTTCATCAGGCGGGAAAACGGTTAACATCTCCCAGAAAGGTTGGAAATGAATCTCCTGATATAAGCTAGGCGACCTTGAAATCCCCTAAGTTCTCTCAGATTATGGGGCAGTCGCATTTCTAGGATAGCCTTTACTTTATCAGGGTCAACTTGAATGCCTTTAGCGGTGATGACAAATCCCAGAAATTTGCCACTGGATACGTCAAGAAAGGACTGTGTAGGGTTCATTTTGAGTTGATGTTGGCGTATCAACTCGAACACTGTCTTCAAGTCTTGGATGTGATTCTCCTGGAGGCAGATTTTGACAGCGATGTCGTCTACGTAACATTCTACCGTTTTGCGTAGATGCTCATGGAATATGTTACTCATAGCTCGCCTATATGTAGCCCCGGCATTCTTTAATCCAAAAGGCATGACTGTGTAGCAATATACCCCCAGTGGTGTACGGAAGGCAGTATGCTTCTCGTCTTCAGGATCCATCTTAATCTGATTGTATCCTAAAAATCCGTCCATGAAAGACATGCGCTCAAAACCGCAGGTATTGTCGATCATGACGTCTGTGATGGGAAGAGGGAACTCATCCTTGGGGCAAGCCGCATTGAGATCTCGGAAGTCGATGCAAATGCGAACTTTCCCGCTTTTCTTCATGACCGGGACAACATTGGCGACCCAATCAGGATGTTGTTCTTCCCGGATAAACCTGCAAGCTACCAACTTCTTGATTTCAGCTTCAATGGCATCCATCATATCCGGGCGGAACCGGCGTTGGTGTTGCTTCACAGGCTTCAAATTGGGCAGTATGTTGAGTTTATGGGTAGCCACTTTTGGATCAAGACCTGGCATATCCTCATAATTCTACACAAAGACGTCGATATACTCTTTTATCAGTCGGATTATCTCTTCCTTTTCTTCTTCGGAAAGATTGTTACTGATAAATATCGGCTTTGGTGAAAATTCATCCCCAACATCGACTTGGACAACTTTATCTTCAGTGGACGGTTCTCTCTGCTCGAACCGAAGTTCCCATTGTGTATCCGTTTGCTGTGCCCAGGAGTCATTTGCAAACGGTTCAATTCTTGTTCTTCTGCTTCGAGAGAATCTGTCAATATCGTATTTGCTGACAATACTCGTTCGAGATCAGCATATGAGCTGGAGGACGACGAACCATCCTGAGAAGAGGAAATGGTATCCTCACTTGACTCAGAAGTTGCAAGAGATGTGGTATACCCTAACCCGAAGCGAGTTCGTTGACAGTAGGGATCACCATGCAATGGTATTCGCCTGCCTTTTCCATAGTTGAGGCCTGGCTCTGACTTCAGGTCATAACCCATGCTTTGCATAATCTTCAAAGCCTGTGGGCTATATCTGTGAACCTGCATTTTTCCAGCATCGGACTCGTGAGAATCTTCTTGTACAATCGGTCTGTTCCGCATGCGACCGAAGACTATTGGATGCTGATTGTTGCGAGTAGGCGGGATAATAAAGATAGAATCTTCATGTGGCCCGTATGTCGTGATGACATTATATGTTGACGCTACTTCCCACACATACGGATGCTAGGAGTCTATAGCTTCCAAGAATTTTTGTGCTATAGGCTCTATATCGTTATGGGGGGAGGATTCCTGATTTGGAAATTGAGCGTCAGTATACTGGAAAAGAGAATCTTTATTATCGTCAGAAACCACGTTCCCGGTTGTATTTACATCAGTCGGTTGCGTGCTGCGCCTAAGGTTGATGACCAAAGATGGAGGCTTCTGGTTTAGAGTGATCACTAGGGGATCACTTGCTCCTCCTGACTTGGTTTTGCCTAAGGGATAGCCATGGGTTCCATGACTTTCGGACGGGTAGTCCGCCCTTTCACCTGGATTGACAGAGGTTGCTCAGCAGAGGGTTCTCCTGGCTCCCGGTGGGATTCCTCCTCCGTCCTGCCTGACACCTCTTTCATGTAGTCTTGGGTGTACAACATGGCATCGGAATAGTAGGACTCAACTCCTTTGAAAGGGTTGAGATCAGCAAACTCCGTCCTTACTGTCCCTTGAGGGTCTACATATTTGAAGCATTGATGTAGAGTTGAAGGAACAATATTGTGATCGTGGATCCATGGTCTGCCCAATAGAATATTGTAGGACACCTCCGAATCAATGACGTAGCATGTAGCCACTGATCTAAGGTTCCCAATCTGGATCCTCAGACGAATCTTCCCCAACGGCTTACTTTTCCTGGCGTTGAAGCCCACGATTGTAGTGGTGGTGTAAGCCAGTTCGCTTGTAGGAATTCTCAACGGTCTGAGCAGACTATGAGGGATAATGCTGATCGACGATCCCGGATCTATGTGAATCCGATCTACCTCCATGGAGCCGACGTATCCGGTGTAGTAAAGAGGCCTGTCATGCTTGTTATGTTTCAACAACATGTCCTCTTGAGTGAAAGTGATGTTAGGGACCACTTCCATCACACTATGGCATTGAGGACAGGCCACAGGGTCTTTGTCGGGGGACTTAAGCTGAGTCAAGCATACATTCGCCTGCAATGAAGCTTCACTCAAGGCTTGACGAGTGTCTTTGGATAGCCTGAGTAGCTCAAAAATGGACAATCTGGCTGGAGTATTAGCCAATTGGGCCAGGATGTCGAAGTTATATGATTTCTCTAAACCTTTGTTTTGAATATTCTTCAAAGGTTTATCAAAACGAACTTCTTTTTGCTTGCCCTTGCCCGCCGAAGTCGGTCTAGAAGGACCTGCCTCTGGTATGACAGGTTCATGCTCTGGAAGTTTGGCAGCTGAAGTGTCTGTCGTCGCTTCTTCCTGATTTCCTCCATAGTCCTTGAGGTAGGCTTTCCCTGAACGGGTTCCATTAGCCAAAGCCTCTTCTTCTGATGTTGGGGATATTGCAACCATATGACATGGTTTACACCTTGAGTTCTTTTTAGACTTAGCCTTAGCAGCTTGAGTCTCTTCCTCAATCTCTGACACCAGATCAGAATGAACCCACATAATCTCACCACGCTGGGTAATTAGGGGTACTAGGTCATGATTTTGACCCCTGGCCGGAGGGATATTAACAATGTTCATCATCGTCCGGGGAATAGGTACTACACCATCCGGGACTTCTTGAGGGGGCAAATTGTCGAATTAAAGAGAGATCATGTTGGCGGTGACCGTCTTCTCGCTATTACGCAGAGTGATGGCCTTGGCGTCGATCAACTCCTGGATTTTCCTTTTTAGTACATAACATGCCTTCGTGGGATGATGTATGTACCTGTGGAAAATGCAGTACTTAGGGTTATTAGTACTGCCGACTTCATTGGGCCGCTTTACCTCGGGGAGGGTGAGCTTGCCACTTTTGACTAGACAATCGAATATGCTCGGAATGTCGTCGTCGTCGAAAGAATATTCTTCTTTAGGCCTGGAAGTCCCAGGATTCGTCTGCGTAGTCCCTGGAGTATGTTGCCTGGACGTGTTGATCGCCAGAGCTTCTTTTCCTTTGGAACCACGAGGATGGTCGCTATTGGAGGATGACCGCTTCCCTCTTTCAGAGGTAGAGATCATGATTCCATTGTCACGCGCCTTCCGACTGTTATCTTCAGCGGTTACCGCTGAGATGATAAATGAGGGCCAATCATGGAACTGATATGGTCCTGTGAATACTAAGATCAGTGGGAGCAGGTTCTTCCTGCAAATGTCCACCAAGGCTGAATCTGGAACTCCTGGAGGCATCTGCAAAGTGGCATGACGAAAACGTTTAATGAAAGTACGAACGTTCTCTTTCTCCTTCTGCTTCACTTCGATGAGCGAGGACATAGACATGTCCATCCCTCCTTCATAGAATCGAGCGAAGAACAGAGTCTTGAAGTCTTCAAAAGAAGTAATGCAGTTATCCGCAAGACTACGGTACCATTGGTACGCCACTCCAGACAGACAGCCCTTAAATACTCGAGTAAGAAGGGCGTCATTCCCTTGCAGCAATACCGTCATCATGCTGAAGTAGTTCATGTACTGGCTTGGTGATGTCTTTCCCTCAAACAAAACCATAGCCTGTGGTTTGTATTTTGGTGGGAAAGAAATCTCGTCCCAGATAGCTGGGTAAGGCTGGTTGATGCCCAACTTCTTGAGCTGATCCTTATGCTTCAAGGTATAAAATTGGGCTTTCAATTCCCGAACTGCCTGCATCGGATCTTCAGCTGGGAACGGGACCGCAGAGAGGTGAGAGGTCGGTTGTATTGTAACTCCAACAGGAGGTAATACATTCTCCGGGTTGAGAGGTTGAGGAGCCGTTGACTCTTGATTTGGAGCAGGCTCTTGGCTTGTGTTGGATGGTGGTATGTCCACCCCCACACGTAGTTGAGTTGGAGGAACCGATGCTTGAGCTATAGCCGCTGCATATTGAGTCACCATCATCTGGTGCATATTCTCCATCATGGAATGCATCTCTTTCAGCGATGTTTCCAATACAGCGATGCGTTGCTCAGTACTTCCTGATGGGGAAGTCTCTTCATGTTCATCTCCAATGGCATAAACTCCCATTTCTCTGGGTGCTACTGAGGGATTGGTATAGATCTCTGTGGAGATCGAGTCTATACTGTCAGTATCACATTCAGGAAACTGGCGACCCCCAGTGTCGGAATCGGAGGAATATGAAGCCGATTGTCGCGACCTCGAGCGAGTATTTCGAAAGACACCTGCTTCAATATTCTCAAGGAGCTTGTCAAATCTCCTTTGGCTTGGAGTTCTAGAGGGGTGACGTCTTGAACTTGACCTTCCTCTAGGAATATGTGAAGCCATGTTTACTGATGCGAATGTCGGATCTTCTTCCTGTAGAGGAAAAGAGTAGTTCAACCGGTCAAAAACTGACCGTTTTGCCTTAGAGCAGCAGTAGTTAAC
The DNA here is from genome assembly GCA_036927795.1 of Iris macrosiphon. NCBI lineage: Eukaryota > Viridiplantae > Streptophyta > Magnoliopsida > Asparagales > Iridaceae > Iris > Iris macrosiphon. The sequence continues at coordinate 160,362,647 of JAYESA010000004.1, forward strand.
TACAACTTTATAACTATTACAACAGTGCTCCCTAGGGGATGTAATAGACATATTAGAAGATCCCCTGTCTTTGCGCTTCTGGATCAAGAAATCATGCAAATCTGGGGGTTTAACAGGAGAAGCAGAAGAAGAAGGCTTATTTTGCCTTTTTACATCAGTTGGGGTACGGAGATTGGGAACCATAACTCTCTCCCTGCCATAAGAATACAGCAGTTCAGCCATGTGAGTAGCATACGATCCGTCATCCGTCTGAGGAGCGTATGTTCCCGTGAACCGGGTCTTCTTTAGGCTGAGGGGCTTGTCCTGGCGTAATCTGGAGCTTTGCACGGGTTGGCGTAAAATTGAGGAAGTCCTCAAACGGCCTCCAGCGTCATGCGTATTCTGAAGAGCGGGCAAATTCTTCTCTTGATGGCGTAAAAGTCTAGAGGTTGGGAGATTTGCCACTTGTTTTCCCTTGCGGTGATCGAAGGGACCATCTGCCTCATCGTAGATGGGAGATGTATTTTTACGCGCGGGGTGCGTTTGAGATTTCTGAACTGGCACTGGGGTCTTGTCAGAAATTTCGTCTGCCACGTCACAGACGGGAGACGAAGTTTTACGCGCAGGGCGCGGTCTATACTTCTGGATTAGCGCTGAGGCATTGCCAGAAGCTTTGTCTGCCACGTCACAGATGGAAGACAAAGTTTTACGTGCAGGGCGCGGTTTAGACTTCTGGATTGGCGTTAAGGCATTGCCAGAAGCTTTGTCTGCCACGTCACAGACGGGAGACAAAGTTTTACGCGCAGGGCGCATAGGTTACGTTGTCACAACCTTGTTGGTCGGAGAGAAAGAGCCTGCAGGAAGGGTAGAGGATGTCTGGGGCATCCAAACTTTACGCAGCTTCCTATTGTCTTGGACAGAGAGAGAATGAGAGCCACCCCCTGCACGAAGCATCTCTTCATAAGCAGATTGGTCGAACTGGACGACCAGAGTCTTCTTCGTTGATCCGACGGATACAGCATCGTGTTGAGCAATGGCTTTCTCGTCAGATGAGAAAGTGCTCCCCAGCAGAGTCGCCATCTTGTGTTTGATGATAAACGAAAGAAATGAAACTAGGTTTATACGAAACCCTTTCTTTGTTTACAAACAAGAAAAAGAAGTACAATTAATCCTATACGAGGATGTTAAGTACAAAAATTTGATTCTGGGGAAATATCGCTATAGGAGTCTGATCTGCGGTCGATCACTTTGTCCCTTGGACCACACGATGACGAAGAAGTGATGTAGAAGAAGGAGAAGAAGCTTCAAAGACTGCAGGAGGGGTTGAACTCTCGTTGCCAAAGTTGTCAACCAACACTCTCTAGATATGCTCTCTCTCTGATCTTGACCTTAACCTCATTCTGACCTCTGAATTCGACCCCCCGACCTCTGTCTCCTGTGGCCGGAAATCTCTATTTATAGAGTTCGGTCACAGTAACTGACCAGTCGGCGTAGAAACCGAACAGCGGAGAGAGCTGCACCTTTTACGCGGCGGTTATAATAACTACTACCCACGTATGAATGATCTACTGAATCTGCGTGTGACGCATGTCCCATTATGAGGTAATGCGTATAATCGCTCATCAGAGATCACGGCATGCAAGCCACGTAGGTAACTGCCCCTCGTGTAGAGAAGGTTGGCATAAAAGCCAAATAACTGTCTCGTTGGCGTAAAAGCCAAATAGTTATCTTGTTGGCGTAAAAGCCAAATAGCTGTCTTATTGGCGTAAAAGCCAAGTAGCTGTCTTGTTGGTGTAAAAGCCAAGTAGCTATCTTGATGGCGTAAAAGCCAAGTTCTGCGTAAAGCTTGATGCTGCATAGATAGGTAACCAGCGTAAAGATAGCCAATTAACCTTCCTTGACTGAGGTCTTGAGCGTATTCGGGGCCAAATAGCTTTATCACGTACCTTCACAAATATAGCCTAAGTTGGCATATTTCGAGGAGATAGCATACGGCGTACTCCTATAGTTAAAAATAGCCAGGTCGGCGTATTTCGAGGAGATAGCATACGGCGTACTCCTGTAGCTGAAAATAGCCTGGTTGGCATAAAATGCAAGGATGGTGACGTGAGCGTATTAGCCCTAATTTTAGCACTCCCAGTCATTAAAAGTAGAACCAAATCTCGTGCATTAAATGCAGAGATCTGCCCCCATCTCGCGCATTAACTGCAGAGACGTACCTCGAGTTCTGTACGAAGAACAGCTTTTGACGTGGCATCTGATTTCGTCTCATCTTGAGCGTAAAATCTCATCTCTGCCTGTGTAGAATAGGCAGCGTATTCCTTGAATGCAAAAAAATGACTTATATCAAGGTTTATGTCACTAAACGACAATCTGGGGCTCTGTGTAGAATCATCATTACAGCCGTCCTCTCGATCGTCGTGCAGTACTCTTTGTCAGGAGTCAGGTTCACTGCTTCGTCTGACAGGTTCATTCGAGGAATACGAAGAGTTCCTCGTACAATTTCCCGCTGCATTAAAAGCAGACAGGTTTTGAGGCCGGAGTGGCGATGTAGCAACCCTTTTACGCCAGAGCAGTCTGGAAGTACTACTTTACGCGGGTTGTTCTGGAGTTCTGTTTTACGCTGGATAGCGTTGAAGCTCTATTGTACGCCAATGGATCTGAAGTCATGTTTTTACGCCACACAGTGCTGGAGCTCTGTTTTATGCGGGCTTCATGCATGTTGGGGGTTTTATGCGTATAATTCCCCAGCATATTTTTCATGCTTCTACAGTGGATGCAACTCCGAGAAAAAGTTCTCAGGGCTGGACTAGTCCTCTCAAAGAAAAACTAGGATAAAATCTCAGTGTTTGCGTTTGCTATATATATATATATATATATATATATATATATATATATATGTCTTGCCTTTCTGCACACATATTGCTAGTAGTAACTACTTACATATCTTCTTTACTTATGGTTGATAGTTATTCTCACATCACATATTTTTTTAAGTAGTTATTTTATCCCGCTGCATACACACAATCTATTCACCCCCTCTAGAGTTGCCATCACGGTCCATCAATTGCTATCAGAGCCAAGTTCTCTTCATAAGAACACTATCTCTTATTTGGACTAACATCCTAAGAGTAGAACACATGGCAATAACACAATCACTTTTTTCCATCAATGGTGAAAGTCAACATCCAGATAGGCCACCCCTATTTGATGGCACCGACTACACCTTTTGGAAAGCACACATGAGTATTTTATTGAAATCTCTTGGATTTGATTTATGGTCATGTATTACTAATTGTTACAAAAAGATTGAAAAAGCAGATGATGATTACACTGAAGAAGAAAAGAAAGCAGCAAGCTATGATGCAAAGTCAATGTATGCCCTTTACTGTGCTCTAGGCAAAAATGAGTTCAAACGAATCTCCATGTGTAGTACATCACATAAGATATGAAAACTACTGGAGGCAACTTATGAGAGAGATGAAGAAAATGAAGCAAACAAACTCAGAAGAAGAAGAAGAAGAAGAAGAAGAAGAAGAAGAAGAATCTCATAGTACTGCAAGCGAGTGACTAAACGAGAAAGCAGCAAGCTTTGAGAAAGATACAAGCATCCTGAGAAAAAATGATACCAGCAATTTGAAAGAAGAAAACCTTCAACATCCTACAGACTTATGCTTAATAGTAAGTGAGGTAAATGATGATTCATTGATTAAAGAGTTTTCCTATGACGAATTATTTGATGCTTTTAATGATCTTTTTAAAGACTACAAAAAGCTTAGAAATAATTATAAGCCAGCTAGAAAGGATATCAAGTCCTATCATCTTAAGAATGAAAAGCTTATGTGTTTACTAAATAAAGCTAGAGACAACTCCTCTCCTGTCGACACTGTTGAAACTTCCAAACTTAATCTTAGCTTACAATAAGCTCTTGAATGCTTTGATGAAAGAAATCAAGAAAATGCTAAACTTAAGGAGGACTTAGAATAGGAAAGGTAGAAGTACTCTAATACCTCACTTAGAATTGATGCTCTTACTGCTAAATATGATGATTTATGTACTAGCTATAAAATGTTAGAAATTAGATTGGGTAAGCAGGTTGTTCAACTTAATGCTCAATCAAGCACTAAACACGTATGACACATGACTCAACAAAAGGTCACTAACACGAGAATCTTTCAAAAGAGTGACAAGAAAACTAGGAAGTCACACAATCATGCCTTCATCTACACAAAACCATAAAAAAAATGTTCATGTCATACATCACATTTACACACATGTTCCAAACACAAATAGTCATATTACATGTCATTGTTGTGGTATGAAAGGACACACTTCACATTTGTGTAAGGCTAAAAAAATGGTAAATATGAACATGTTTATTTGGGTTGATAAAACTAATCACTATGGATCCTAAAGTCTTTTCCAAATCGTGTAGGTGGAACGCTTTGCATCATGACATAGTACCAAGAAACGTGTTGGTGATTGCTAAAGCTATAAAGGACATCTACAAGCAATTGCACCAACACAAATAATGACTATTAAAGTCATTCGGTAACAGGACTGAAATAATTATCTTTACATTTTTATTCAGCATTAACTATCGTTATATTTGTGTAAGTCCATGAATCCTTATTGCTTAATTACTATGCTCAGATTTTGATTTTGTATGAAGAAATATTATCAAAATTCTTCTAAATCTAATGTAAGCAACCTGATTTTTTTTTGAATTTAATATTTTTGGTATTCTGAATTTTTGGTGATTAAGGGAATTTTTTATTTTATTTTTAGCTAATTATAATATATGATATAATTGAATTTATAATTATGTGTATTTAATTAATTATTAATATCATACAAAAAATATATTTTTGGGTGTACAACTATTAATAGTATATTGTGTAATTTTTCTGGAATTTATTGAGGTCTAAAACTATTTTTAGTGGCCATATACCTATATATACATATAAATATATAGAGAAAAGAAAAAAAAATTAAACCCAAACCCATTAAACCGACCCTACCCATTAACAAACCCAAAATCCTAACTCTAAACAACATCCCCCACCCGCGTACACACAGGAAACCTCTCCCCTTACTTATATATAAACATACAACAATCCTAAACCCTAATCCTATACCATCACCCAGCCTCCACCCCCATCTCCGGCGACCGTCGCCCGTCGACTGCCGACCGCGATAGCAGCCGCGCAGCCGGCAGCAGCAGCGGGAGAAGCAGCAGCAGCGGCCGCAGTAGCAGTTGTGGACCCCTTCGCGCAGCCTTCGACCTCCTCGCTCTCCGATTTGCGTTCCGTCTTCGCTGGTATGTTCACAATCTAACCCTCTAGGATTTTCTTTAAGTAGAACGAATTTAGGCACCCCGGTTTGATCGAAAAATTGACCAAAAGTTGGCCGAAAAACTGTTCGAAAATAGTTCAGAATTTCAGTCCAAGTACCCCTGTTCATGTCCAATTTTCTACCAACTCGTTAATTATTTTCAAAATATAATTGAAGGGACTTCTTCACAATATTACCAAGATTTTTACTGTTCTTTTAGTTTTTATTAGTTTGCTTTAATGGTAAAATTATTCTTGTTCCAAAATGACCAAAAACTTATTTTTAAAATACCCAAAATCTCGCGATACGGGGTGCGTCCCGCCAAACGAGACAACTTTGTCATGTGCGAGTTGCACTGGAAGGCACGTAACGTAAACGCGGACGTGTGGACTTTCGCAGAACTTGATTTGGATGTGCGTGCACACCGGAATCAACGCGTATCCGCCGAATAACACCGTATCGGCCTGTTCTGACACTCGTCCTAATTTAGTGTGTGCCTGTCGTTTCGTAACAAAACTTGTGTCATCAGATTCGCAGCATTACGCTGATCCTGTGACCCAAGTTTGGTTCGATTCTGAGAACGTTAATGAAACATCATTTTGTGGGCCCCACGGTTCCACATGACGGGCGTTTTTGTGATCGGCTCATCAGAATCCAGATATGGATGTTCCGTTGGGTTCGTATCATCGTTTTGGACTCGTAGACACTAAGTTTGACGAATTTGAGAACTTTGTCTCTGTTACCTTTTTCGGTGCAAGACGGGGCCCACTTGTGGACCCCGTATTGACCAGAAATAGTATTTTTGCTCATGTGTCCAAATTGGATGCATGTATATGCTTTTTTGAGTATTTCACTCATTCTAGGACTGTTGGTGATATTTGTGATAGCATCCGGGGATATCTGCTCCAGTTTCCATCTTGCGCTGCTACTTCCCTGGCGAGTTCGTGATCGAATCTTCACCTGACTTCCAGGCAAGTATACCTTGCCTTGTTGTACTATTTAAATTCAGTTAATATTATATATATTGTGCTCTAAATATTATATAACTGTGCGCGTCTGAGAATGACTCGGGTGCAGTCGACGAAGGCGTTGACGTTAGGACTTGTGTTTGACCTAGTGTCTAGTGGACGCACCTAAAGTTGTAGAGTTATCATTATGACTCCCCAGGCCTTGACATGTATCATTGCACGTCACAGAGTGGATTCATATAGGGACGCGAGCTTCATACTTGACTGGCCATTGGTGTGAGCAGCACGTGTGACGGTATTTAGCATAGTTGTATAGTTCTTTAGTGACTTACATTATAGTACGAGATGTCCACGTCGTATTCGCGACTTGTACATTGGCATTGGGCGGGGAAGACAGCTAGTAGGCGTATGGGACAGACATTTCGCTACCGTAGTTTCAGAGTAAACTACGGGGTCGTGAGCCTCAGTGTTACCCGGTTATGGGCTATGTGTTACCCGGTTATGGGCGTATATGCTTGTCGATACATCCGACAGAGGTTAGTAGCTGCGCGCTATCATGATCGATGATGTAGTCAGCATATACTTCTGGCATCCAGTTTACAGCTAATGTCAAGTACTTAGCCTCTGGCTCGACGCTACGCTTTATACCTTTTACCTACCCATACGTACCAAGGTTGTCTTCAAGTGCATTTCACTTAGCTGGTTAGTTCACCCTCGAGTTTACACAATATTTACTTTATGGCATGTACTTTTTGTATCTTGTTACGTCCCTCTGAGGACCTGGTTCACTTTCAGGTTATTTGAGCAATTTGGATAAGATTTGATCTGGTGGTGTGTTTGACATCATTACAGGTATCTTTATATCTTTCATTTATTACAGGTATGTACTACTTTCCATTTTTTTATTCTGCTTTTATAGCCTAGTGTTTATAGGCCTATATTGTTCTTTTGGCCTATTCGAACGGATGTATTATTGGGCTGCAGACTGATCATGCGCATCGTTCCTTCTTGAGATTTATTTATCGTGGATTGAGATTTAGTTTAGTTGTTGCATGTTAGAATTAGATATTTAGCTTGATCACTTGACCGTGGACAGCGTAAGTGCACTTCATCGGGTCCATTAAATTGGAAATCCCTACGGAGTCGTACCAGCTGGCCATTGCCACGTGTCTGGTCTCATACGTTTTGGGACTAGGGCGTGACATAGTTTTAGTGGTGGCCCATGTAGGTCCTGATTAAATCGTTTCGGTTACTTTCCGGTACCGAGCGAGCCTGTAATCAGGATTAGCAGTATTAGTATCTCAATCCACAACTGATTTAAAAATTCTTTAGCATTTGATTATCGCCCTTGGACTTCATCATTGTACTCGTTTATTCCCCTCGAAATCCTTATTATTGTTTATCATCTCTCCCTATTTCAGAGAGATGGGAGTTCGTGCGCGGTGTTTCCTCCAGAAGCATATCTTTGTCAAGGCAGAAGAAGACATGCTGGACATAAAGTTTTGAGAATATGGTTACCCTTAGTAGGGTAGATAGATATGTTATTCCTATATGCTAGAGCTAGTATAGATTGTTAGGATGAGAATTGAATATAGTATTGAGTTTAAGGATTAGTTGTATTACCCCCTCGACTGTATCCCTATCCTTCATATTAAATTCTTATCTTGTGTTGCATATATGTCCTCGTGATTTTTGCAACAACGATCCTTCTAATTATAACAATGAGTAGATCCTTCCTCTTTCCCTAGTTATGCCTTAATTACAAAATCAATCCCTTAGTTGGTACCACTCCTTGTGTTAATATCCATATCACCATAGGTATCAGTTCTTTCTCCTCTAATCCCCTTGATCTAGTCCCCATGACTCGATTCTCCAAATACCTGCCTAATCATGCCTTATTCAACCATATTGAATTATCAGAAATTCTTCTTATCATGGCCTAAATCTTTGGTCTCTTCGTTATTGTAACCCCCTAATTTTCAAGAATTTTTAAATTTGAATTTTCCAAAATTTTTTGGTATTTTCTGAGATTTTTCTCTAATTAAACTAAGGTGTTTTAATTATTAAATGATTTTTAATTGATATTTATTAATATTAAAATATTATGAAAATAATATTTTCTGGTGTAAAATGAAAAACTAGACATAGGGTAATTTTTCGGGAATTTATTGGACCCCGGACGTATTTTAAAGCCCTAAAAACAATTGTAAAAATTAACCTAATTAACCCTGAACCCGGTTCACCTAAACCAGATTAAACCAAACCAAAATAGACCGAACCGGCCGGTCCGCCCTAACCGACCCAACCCACCTTAGCGGGTCGGATCCGGGTCAGACCCGACCCGCTTGGACCTGACCCGACCCGTATTCTATTTTATTGGATCGGGCCGGATCCACCTGACCCGACCCGACCCATTACCGCCCGAACCCGTTAACCTTTCCCCTCTCTTCCCCGACTCCTCACCTTCCCTCCGACCGGCCAACTCACCGCCGCTTGGCCTCCCCGCAACCGCCGCCCGCTCGCCTCCGGTCGCCGCAACCGTCGCCGCTACCTCTCCCCTCTCCGCCCTATAAAAAAACCCTCACCCCTCCGCCCACTTCGACTTCTTCCTCCGCCTCCGGTGAGTTGCCGTCCCCGCCCCTGACTTCGCCGCTGTCAGCCCCAGACCTCGTCGCACCGCCTCGCCGCCTGAGCTGACCCGCAGCCCCACTGCCACTGCCCCAGAACCCCTCAGCTCCCGACGCCAACTTCTCCGCCTCAACCACCCGCCGCTGCAGGCCGCCTGACCTCGCCGCTGCTCCCCGCGCGTCGCCGCCTCAGCCGACCACCGGCGCCGCCCTCCAGCACCGACATCCGGCCGCCCAAGCCTCTGAATCGAAACCCTAGAACCCGGACACAGGACACGTATCCCCTTGTGTCGTGTCGCCTCGGACACGAAAATTCCCATTCAGCGGAGCCCTGTTCAGGTACTCATATCTCTCTCCTCGTTGCCCCGATTTCTGTACCGTCTGTTGTGTCGCGTAGACTGTGTGACCCCCTCGGTGCCCGTGCAACCCGCTCGGTGCATCGCGTCCTGTGGCGATCGCGAACCACGATCCAACAACAGGAAAATCAACGCCCTGTTTTACCCCGGTACTGAGTACGCCCCGCCAAACGGGATGACTTGGTCGCGTAAGGTCTTTACCGAAACGTGCGCGTCGTTGATACGGACGTGTGGGATTTCGCAGAAGTTGATTTGGATGTGCGTGCACACCGGAATCAACGCGTATCCGCCAACAACGTCCCGTATCCGTCCTTTCTAGTTCTCGCTGTAACTTAGTGTACACACGTCGGATCGAAACGAAACTTACGCCATCGGACTCGTAACAATACACTGGTCCTGTGACCAAAGTTTGGTTCGATTCTGAGAACGTTGACAAAATCGCGTATCGTGGGCCCCACAGGCTCCACTTGACGGGCGATTTTGTGATCGGCTCATCGGAATCCAATTCTGGAAGTTCCGTTGGGTTCGTCTCATCGTTCCTGACTTGTTGACACTAAGTTTGACAGATTTGGAGACCCTTTACCCTGACACATTTTTCGGTGCAAAGCGGCCCACATGTGGACCCCGCTTTGACTAGAAACTGTCATTTTTGCCTCCTGTGTCCAAATTGGACTCAAGGACAGGCGTTTCTAGCTAATTGATATTTTCTGGATCTGATGGTGATGTCTATTTCAGCAACCGGAGTACTGCCTGCAAATCCCGCTGAAGTCAGAGCTACAATTGGAGCCGGAATCCCAAGCAAGTGTACCTTGCCAACTTGCAGTTCTGTTATTTACTTTGACTTAATTATATATTTGTTGTACATGCTTAAACCTAGGACCGTGTGACTTACTTAGCGTCCGATTAATAGTCGGGTGCCAACACCGTACGCGGGTTGTGTAAGGTCAACAAGAGATGGATACCGTGACCCTTTACATTCTAGTACTTGCTTTATCAAGTACGTTATACCCAGGACACTTGACACTATACATTTGACAGAATCTTCCTGAGATATTCATGGTGATTCTGTATAGGATGCAGGATTGACATAGACATTATATTCTTAGATCTTATTATGACTTGCTGCATTAGTTTTGATCTTGCGTGTCATGGACATGAGACGTGTGATTATATTGGGTGGGGAGAGACACACATGCTACAGGTTGATTATATTATGACGGTGTCGTAGTCTCCCTTTGAGCTAGACAAACCATATGATATCACTATTACCGGCTCCCCGACACAGAGCTTGTAGTAGTTTCAGCCTGAGTTCTGGTGCTGCTCTCATCTTGCATATCACTTAGCTGGTTATATTTACCCTATTGTTTATTTATTGATGCACTGCATTATTTATTTTGGCATGAGTTATATTGTACCTTGCTATGTCCCCTGAGGACCTGGATCCGGATTATGTCCCCAGGATTAGCAGACGAGATCTACCCAGAGGTATACGGTACCGGAGCTTTAGCAGGAGCAGAAGCAGGATCAGGTGCATACACTGGAGCAGAACCAAGAACTGAGGACTAGGTGATTGCCATGGATTTTTCTGAGTATATGTTTCTTCCATACTCAGTCTGTGTTGTTATTTTCTTTCTTGTTTAACAAACAATTGTAACAGACTTGATTATCGGGTTGTTCCCCGATTTAAATGTTGATGTTTATATTCTTTTTGTTGATATTGATATATTCATTCTGTGGATGAGATTAGTAAACCCTGATTATTGTTGTAATACAGCTTAAGTACGCCCTGATGGATCCATTAAATTGGGTTGTCCATCGGTGCGTGCTGCTGGCCATTGCCACGTGTCCAGTCCCTCGATATTTTGGGACTGGGGCGTGACATGGTTTTTGTGGTGGCCCATACAGGTCTACGACTAAATTGCTTCGGTTTTAATTTAGGGACCGAACAGGCCTGCAATAAGAATAGGATAAGTTTTTAGGATCTCATCCACTTGCTTGAAACGTTCTTGATATCTATATCGGATTCGAATAAATTTCTTGAATTGCATCCTGCCTTGATTCCTGTACGCCTCTTATTGTTTATTTTGGTTGCAGAGTAATGGATCCTCGAGCAAACGATGAGGCTCCTGCAATATCACCACAGGATGTTTTTGTAACCAATGAAGAGGAAGTAACACTAGTAGAGGAAGGTCAATCCGCTCAACAGCACAGTCAAGCGAATCAGCATGCCTCGGGAATCCAGCAAGATGGCATTCCACCATCGATGCAATTTACTCCACCAATGCCCGTAATTCCACAAGGGCAGGCCATGGACGGAAAGCAGATGTTTCAAATAATCTATGCAATAATGCAAGCTCAACAAAAGGCTTTAAGTCGCAGCCTAGTAACCGCACTAGAGTAGGCAGATCTACTAGCACGACGGCCAACGACGGGCTCTATCGCCGATTTTCGCCAGCTGAAGCCTCGTACCTTCTCAGGAAAAGAAGAGCCCACAGAAGTTCATGAGTGGCTCACCAACATACAACATCAATTAGAAGCAGCTGAGCTTCCAAGGGAACGTTGGATGACTGCCGTCAGAATGCAATTGACGGATAATGCACATCACTGGTGGCTATCTGAGGAGACACGTCTCGGACTAGACCGAGTTACTTGGGAAGAGTTCTCCAGACTCTTTCAGAAGATGTACATTCCGGCTATCGCTCGATCAGAACTTCGGGACAAGTTCAATCGCCTCACTCAGGATACTATGACGGTGGAAGAGTACAACGCTGAGTTCATTCGTCTAAGTCGCTTCGCCCCAATATTGATCCCGACAGAAGAAGAGAAGGCCGAGAAGTTCTTCGACGGACTCAACTTCGAGCTACAGAAACTAATTGGATCCGTTGCTCCTACATCTTACCCGGACGTCCTTGCTGCAGCCCGACGCATGGAGCGCGTCATCAACAGAGAGACCAGTCTGTAGCGGCCATCCACATCAGCACCAGCCGGAGCACCACAGGAAGAAGTTGCAAAAAGACCTCACATGCACCAGCCACCAGAAGCATCTCCACAGGCAATACCTGTCTGTCCATATTGTCACAGGCGAGGCCATATAGAGAACGAGTGCAGACGAAAAATGAGATTATGTTTAGCTTGCGGATCCAGTCAGCATTTATTGAGGGAATGCCCTGAGCGTCGAGAAGGAGCATCAATGGTTAACCAACAAGCGTTACCAGTACCGAGGCCAGCCTATCCAGCATTGGGAGCACCGCAAACAGGAGTTGAAGGAGTCCTACCACCAGCTCCAGAAGGGTATCAACCAAGGCCACCTTTGATACCCCAGGCACTACTCTTCCAGCAGGCTCAGCAGCAGTAGAGGAATCGACTGCAAGGACGCAGACAAGCCTTCGCGATGACCTTGGAAGACGCGCAGGACCATGGAGTAGCTAATGCGCGTAAGTTTTTATAGTTTTCTGTTTCTAGTATTGCTTTATTTCGTGCCTGCTGGTTCGTGACCTTAGACTTAACCTGACAATTTTAACTTGCTAATAATAGATAACCTAGTGTTAACCTAGTAATTTTGAACTTGCTAAATAACCTAGAATGTTTTATAAATGTTAACCTAATATGTTTTTAAAGAATAACCTAGATTTTTCTAAAAACTATAATTCTCTAGATTTCCTTCATCCGGGAAATTTCATAACTTCCATCGCTTAGGGAAATGATTTTTCCTATGTGTTATTCTTACACCCTCAACTTTGATTCTTCTTGATAGTAATGTGCTTTGAAAAATATTTGCAACCGTGTCATCTCTGTTGACCGGTTATTCTTTGATTGCGAGGACGCAATCCTCTTAAGGGGGGTAGATTGTAACCCCCTGATTTTCAAGAATTTTTAAATTTGAATTTTCCACAATTTTCTGGTATTTTTTGAGATTTTTCTCTAATTAAACTAAGGTGTTTTAATTATTAAATGATTTTTAATTGATGTTTATTAATATTAAAATATTATGAAAATAATATTTTCTGGTGTAAAATGAAAAACTAGACATAGGATAATTTTTCGGGAATTTATTGGACCCCGGACGTATTTTTAAAGCCCTAAAAACTATTGTAAAAATTAACCTAATTAACCCTGAACCCGGTTCACCTAAACCAGATTAAACCAAACCAAAATAGACCGAACCGGCCGGTCCGCCCGAACCGACCCAACCCACCTTAGCGGGTCGGATCCGGGTCAGACCCGACCCGCTTGGACCTGACCCGACCCATATTCTATTTTATTGGATCGGGCCGGATCCACCTGACCCGACCCGACCCATTACCGCCCGAACCCGTTAACCTTTCCCCTCTCTTCCCCGACTCCTCACCTCCCCTCCGACCGGCCAACTCGCCACCGCTTGGCCTCCCACCGCCGCTTGGCCTCCCCACAACCGCCGCCCGCTCGCCTCCGGTCGCCGCAACCGTCGCCGCTCCCTCTCCCCTCTCCGCCCTATAAAAAAACCCTCAGCCCTCCGCCCACTTCGACTTCTCCCTCCGCCTCCGGTGAGCTGCCGTCCCCGCCCCTGACTTCGCCGCTGTCAGCCCCAGACCTCGCCGCACCGCCTCGCCGCCTGAGCGGACCCGCAGCCCCGCTGCCACTGCCCCAGAACCCCTCAGCTCCCGACGCCAACTTCTCTGCCTCAACCACCCGCCGCTGCCGGCCGTCTGACCTCGCCGCTGCTCCCCGCGCATCGCCGCCTCAGCCGACCACCGGCGCCGCCCTCCAGCACCGACATCCGGCCGCCCAAGCCTCTGAATCGAAACCCTAGAACCCGGACACAGGACACGTATCCCCTTGTGTCGTGTCGCCTCGGACACAAAAATTCCCATTCAGCGGAGCCCTGTTCAGGTACTCATATCTCTCTCCTCGTTGCCCCAATTTATGTACCGTCTGTTGTGTCGCGTAGACTGTGTGACCCCCTCGGTGCCCGTACAACCCGCTCGGTGCATCGCGTCCTGTGGCGATCGCGAACCGTGATCCAACAACAGGAAAATCAACGCCCTGTTTCACCCCGGAACTGAGTACGTCCCGCCAAATGGGACGACTTGGTCGCGTGCGGTCTTTACCGAAATGTGCGCGTCGTTGATACGGACGTGTGGGATTTCGCAGAAGTTGATTTGGATGTGCGTGCACACCGGAATCAACGCGTATCCGCCGACAACGTCCCGTATCCGTCCTTTCTGGTTCTCGCTGTAACTTAGTGTACACACGTCGGATCGAAACGAAACTTATGCCATCGGACTCGTAGCAATACGCTGGTCCTGTGACCCAAGTTTGGTTCGATTCTGAGAACGTTGACAAAATCGCGTATCGTGGGCCCCATAGGCTCCACTTGACGGGCGATTTTGTGATCGGCTCATCGGAATCCAATTCTGGAAGTTCCGTTGGGTTCGTATCATCGTTCCTGACTTGTTGACACTAAGTTTGACAGATTTGGAGACCTTTGACCCTGACACATTTTTCGGTGCAAAGCGGCCCACATGTGGATCCCGCTTTGACCAGAAACTATCATTTTTGCCCCCTGTGTCCAAATTGGACTCAAGGACAGGCGTTTCTAGCTAATTGATATTTTTTGGATCTGATGGTGATGTCTATTTCAGCAACCGGAGTACTGCCTTCAAATCCTGCTGAAGTCAGAGCTACAATTGGAGCCGGAATCCCAGGCAAGTGTACCTTGCCAACTTGCAGTTCTGTTATTTACTTTGACTTTATTATATATTTGTTGTACATGCTCAAACCTAGCACCGTGTGACTTACTTAGCGTCCGATTAATAGTCGGGTGCCAACACCGTACGCGGGTTGTGTAAGGTCAACTAGAGATGGATACCGTGACCCTTTACATTCTAGTACTTGCTTTATCAAGTACGTTATACCCAGGACACTTGACACTATACATTTGACAGAATCTTCCTGAGATATTCATGGTGATTCTGTATAGGATGCAGGATTGACATAGACATTATATTCTTAGATCTTATTATGACTTGCTGCATTAGTTTTGATCTTGCGTGTCATGGACATGAGACGTGTGATTATATTGGGTGGGGAGAGACACACATGCTACAGGTTGATTATATTATGACGGTGTCGTAGTCTCCCTTTGAGCTAGACAAACCATATGATATCACTATTACCGGCTCCCCAACACAGAGCTTGTAGTAGTTTCAGCCTGAGTTCTGGTGCTGCTCTCATCTTGCATATCACTTAGCTGGTTATATTTACCCTATTGTTTATTTATTGCTGCACTGCATTATTTATTTTGGCATGAGTTATATTGTACCTTGCTATGTCCCCTGAGGACCTGGATCCGGATTATGTCCCCAGGATTAGCAGACGAGATCTACCCAGAGGTATACGGTACCGGAGCTTTAGCAGGAGCAGAAGCAGGATCAGGTGCATACACTGGAGCAGAACCAAGAACTGAGGACTAGGTGATTGCCATGGATTTTTCTGAGTATATGTTTCTTCCATACTCAGTCTGTGTTGTTATTTTCTTTCTTGTTTAACAAACAATTGTAACAGACTTGATTATCGGGTTGTTCCCCGATTTAATTACTTGTGACTTGATGTTGATGTTTATATTCCTTTTGTTGATATTGATATATTCATTCTGTGGATGAGATTAGTAAACCCTGATTATTGTTGTAATACAGCTTAAGTACGCCCTGATGGATCCATTAAATTGGGTTGTCCATCGGTGCGTGCTGCTGGCCATTGCCACGTGTCCAGTCCCTCGATATTTTGGGACTGGGCGTGACATGTTTTTGTGGTGGCCCATACAGGTCTACGACTAAATTGCTTCGGTTTCAACTTAGGGACCGAACAGGCCTACAATAAGAATAGGATAAGTTTTTAGGATCTCATCCACTTGCTTGAAACGTTCTTGATATCTATATCAGATTCGAATAAATTTCTTGAATTGCATCCTGCCTTGATTCCTGTACGCCTCTTATTGTTTATTTTGGTTGCAGAGTAATGGATCCTCGAGCAAACGATGAGGCTCCTGCAATATCACCACGGGATGTTTTGGTAACCAATGAAGAGGAAGTAACACTAGTATAGGAAGGTCAATCCGCTCAACAGCACAGTCAAGCGAATCAGCATGCCTCGGGAATCCAGCAAGATGGCATTCCACCATCGATGCAATTTACTCTACCAATGCCCGTAATTCCACAAGGGCAGGCCATGGACGGACAGCAGATGTTTCAAATGATCTATGCAATAATGCAAGCTCAACAAGAGGCTTTAAGTCGCAGCCTAGTAACCGCACTAGAGCAGGCAGATCTACCAGCACGACGGCCAACGACGGGCTCTATCGCCGATTTTTGCCAGCTGAAGCCTCGTACCTTCTCAGGAAAAGAAGAGCCCACAGAAGTTCATGAGTGGCTCACCAACATACAACATCAATTAGAAGCAGCTGAGCTTCCAAGGGAACGTTGGATGACTGCCGTCAGAATGCAATTGACGGACAATGCAAATCACTGGTGGCTATCTGAGGAGACACGGCTCGGACCAGACCGAGTTACTTGGGAAGAGTTCTCCAGACTCTTTCAGGAGATGTACATTCCGGCTATCGCTCGATCAGAACTTCGGGACAAGTTCAATCGCCTCACTCAGGATACTATGACGGTGGAAGAGTACAACGCTGAGTTCATTCGTCTAAGTCGCTTCGCCCCAATATTGATCCCGACAGAAGAAGAGAAGGCCGAGAAGTTCTTCGACGGACTCAACTTCGAGCTACAGAAACTAATTGGACTCGTTGCTCCTACATCTTACCCGGACGTCCTTGCTGCAGCCCGACGCATGGAGCGCGTCATCAAGAGAGAGACCAGTCTGAAGCGGCCATCCACATCAGCACCTGCCGGAGCACCACAGGAAGAAGTTGCAAAAAGACCTCACATGCACCAGCCACCAGAAGCATCTCCACAGGCAATACCTGTCTGTCCATATTATCACAGGCGAGGCCATATAGAGAACGAGTGAAGACGAAAAATGAGATTATGTTTAGCTTGCAGATCCAGCCAGCATTTATTGAGGGAATGCCCTGAGCGTCGAGAAGGAGCATCAATGGTTAACCAACAAGCGTTATCAGTACCGAGGCCAGCCTATCCAGCATTGGTAGCACTGCAAACAGGAGTTAAAGGAGTCCTACCACCAGCTCCAGGAGGGTATCAACCAAGGCCACCTTTGATACCCCAGGCACTACTCTTCCAGCAGGCTCAGCAGCAGCAGAGGAATCGACTGCAAGGACGCAGACAAGCCTTCGCGATGACCTTGGAAGACGCGCAGGACCATGGAGTAGCTAATGCGCGTAAGTTTTTATAGTTTTCTGTTTCTAGTATTGCTTTATTTCGTGCCTGCTGGTTCGTGACCTTAGACTTAACCTGACAATTTTAACTTGATAATAATAGATAACCTAGTGTTAACCTAGTAATTTTGAACTTGCTAAATAACCTAGAATGTTTTATAAATGTTAACCTAATATGTTTTTAAAGAATAACCTAGATTTTTCTAAAAACTATAATTCTCTAGATTTCCTTCATCCGGGAAATTTCATAACTTCCATCGCTTAGGGAAATGATTTTCCCTATGTGTTATTCTTACACCCTCAACTTTGATTCTTCTTGATAGTAATGTGCTTTGAAAAATGTTTGCAACCGTGTCATCTCTGTTGACCGGTTATTCTTTGATTGCGATGACGCAATCCTCTTAAGGGGGGTAGATTGTAAGCCCCTGATTTTTAAGAATTTTTAAATTTGAATTTTCCACAATTTTCTGGTATTTTCTGAGATTTTTCTCTAATTAAACTAAGGTGTTTTAATTATTAAATGATTTTTAATTGATGTTTATTAATATTAAAATATTATGAAAATAATATTTTCTGGTGTAAAATGAAAAACTAGGCATAGGGTAATTTTCCGGGAATTTATTGGACCCCGGACGTATTTTTAAAGCCCTAAAAACTATTGTAAAAATTAACCTAATTAACCCTGAACCCGGTTCACCTAAACCAGATTAAACCAAACCAAAATAGACCGAACCGGCCGGTCCGCCCGAACCGACCCAACCCACCTTAGCGGGTCGGATCCGGGTCAGACCCGACCCGCTTGGACCTGACCCGACCCGTATTCTATTTTATTGGATCGGGCCGGATCCACCTGACCCGACCCGACCCATTACCGCCCGAACCCGTTAACCTTTCCCCTCTCTTCCCCGACTCCTCACCTCCCCTCCGACCGGCCAACTCGCCGCCGCTTGGCCTCCCACCGCCGCTTGGCCTCCCCGCAACCGCCGCCCGCTCGCCTCCGGTCGCCGCAACCGTCGCCGCTCCCTCTCCCCTCTCCGCCCTATAAAAAACCCTCACCCCTCCGCCCACTTCGACTTCTTCCTCCGCCTCCGGTGAGCTGCCGTCCCCGCCCCTGACTTCGCCGCTGTCAGCCCCAGACCTCGCCGCACCTCCTCGCCGCCTGAGCGGACCCGCAGCCCCGCTGCCACTGCCCCAGAACCCCTCAGCTCCCGACGCCAACTTCTCCGCCTCAACCACCCGCCGCTGCCGGCCGCCTGACCTCGCCGCTGCTCCCCGCGCGTCGTCGCCTCAGCCGACCACCGGCGCTGCCCTCCAGCACCGACATCCGGCCGCCCAAGCCTCTGAATCGAAACCCTAGAACCCGGACACAGGACACGTATCCCCTTGTGTCGTGTCGCCTCGGACACGAAAATTCCCATTCAGCGGAGCCCTGTTCAGGTACTCATATCTCTCTCCTCGTTGCCCCGATTTATGTACCGTCTGTTGTGTCGCGTAGACTGTGTGACCCCCTCGGTGCCCGTGCAACCCGCTCGGTGCATCGCGTCCTGTGGCGATCGCGAACCGCGATCCAACAACAGGAAAATCAACGCCCTGTTTCACCCCGGAACTGAGTACGCCCCGCCAAACGGGACGACTTGGTCGCGTGCAGTCTTTACTGAAATGTGCGCGTCATTGATACGGACGTGTGGGATTTCGCAGAAGTTGATTTGGATGTACGTGCACACCGGAATCAACGCGTATCCGCCGACAACGTCCCGTATCCGTCCTTTCTGGTTCTCGCTGTAACTTAGTGTACACACGTCGGATCGAAATGAAACTTGTGCCATCGGACTCGTAGCAATACGTTGGTCATGTGACCCAAGTTTGGTTCGATTCTGAGAACGTTGACAAAATCGCGTATCGTGGGCCCCACAGGCTCCACTTGACGGGCGATTTTGTGATCGGCTCATCGGAATCCAATTCTGGAAGTTTCGTTGGGTTTGTCTCATCGTTCCTGACTTATTGACACTAAGTTTGACAGATTTGGAGACCTTTGACCCTGACACATTTTTCGGTGCAAAGCGGCCCACATGTGGATCCCGCTTTGACCAGAAACTGTCATTTTTGCCCCCTGTGTCCAAATTGGACTCAAGGACAGGCGTTTCTAGCTAATTGATATTTTCTGGATCTGATGGTGATGTCTATTTCAGCAACCGGAGTACTTTCTGCAAATCCCGCTGAAGTCAGAGCTACAATTGGAGCCGGAATCCCAGGCAAGTGTACCTTGCCAACTTGCAGTTCTGTTATTTACTTTGACTTAATTATATATTTGTTGTACATGCTTAAACCTAGGACCGTATGACTTACTTAGCGTCCGATTAATAGTCGGGTGCCAACACCGTACGCGGGTTGTGTAAGGTCAACTAGAAATGGATACCGTGACCCTTTACATTCTAGTACTTGCTTTATCAAGTACGTTATACCCAGGACACTTGACACTATACATTTGACAGAATCTTTCTGAGATATTCATGGTGATTCTGTATAGGATGCAGGATTGACATAGACATTATATTCTTAGATCTTATTATGACTTGCTGCATTAGTTTTGATCTTGCGTGTCATGGACATGAGACGTGTGATTACATTGGGTGGGGAGAGACACACATGCTATAGGTTGATTATATTATGACGGTGTCGTAGTCTCCCTTTGAGCTAGACAAATCACATGATATCACTATTACCGGCTCCCCGACACAGAGCTTGTAGTAGTTTCAGCCTGAGTTCTGGTGCTGCTCTCATCTTCATATCACTTAGCTGGTTATATTTACCCTATTGTTTATTTATTGTTGCACTGCATTATTTATTTTGGCATGAGTTATATTGTACCTTGCTATGTCCCCTGAGGACCTGGATCCGGATTATGTCCCCAGGATTAGCAGACGAGATCTACCCAGAGGTATACGGTACCGGAGCTTTAGCAGGAGCAGAAGCAGGATCAGGTGCATACACTGGAGCAGAACCAAGAACTGAGGACTAGGTGATTGCCATGGATTTTTCTGAGTATATGTTTCTTCATACTCAGTCTGTGTTGTTATTTTCTTTCTTGTTTAACAAACAATTGTAACAGACTTGATTATCGGGTTGTTCCCCGATTTAATTACTTGTGACTTGATGTTGATGTTTATATTCCTTTTGTTGATATTGATATATTCATTCTGTGGATGAGATTAGTAAACCCTGATTATTGTTGTAATACAGCTTAAGTACGCCCTGATGGATCCATTAAATTGGGTTGTCCATCGGTGCGTGCTGCTGGCCATTGCCACGTGTCCAGTCCCTCGATATTTTGGGACTGGGGCGTGATAGTTATCAATGCCAATCAATGATCGAAGCCTCTCTACCATCTTGCCTTAGTTAGATCTGACTCAGTCATTTCTTCTGCCTTGTAGAAGCTTGACCTATACAAGAGCAGTAATGGATGGGTAGTAATTTCTCTTATAAAGTTGTTGATCAATAGCACCCTGATAGTTTCTAGGTTCCTTTAGAAAATCCTTGATTACGGCCAGAAAATCCTAGAATTCTTGTAACCTTATTTAGAAAATAGGCCATTCCATAAATCTTGTTAGCAGGACCATGACCTTAGTTTTGGATACCAACTTAATTTTTATAAGTTGGGTAGATCGTAGCCCCTGGTTTTAGAGTAGGTTTATTTCTAGAAATTCAGGGTAAATTTGAATTTATTTTGGTGTTAATTAGGTTAATCTCAAATGGATTAAATTACCTATTTAATTTTTTTATCCTTGATACCCTTTGTTGTGGCTTGGATATTTGGAGCACAACACTATCCTTTCCTTTCCAACAACTTCCCCCTTATGACCTAGACTAGTCACTCTACACCTATGACATGACTATCACTCACAAACTGGCCTTCCCATGTTTTGTTTTAGTCGTACGATATTCACGACGCAATTGTACACACATGACACATAGATATCATTTTCTGTTGCGGTCAATTTTAATACTCAATACCGACTCAATTCTTTCGGCAACCTTGACAATCATGAACCTAACTGGAACCTACTCATTGATGACACAACTGTTACCTCCAAATATACGCACCCATGCTCCATATAGACCCTCCAACATTCGTGGCATATATCCTTCTAAACCCTATGTCCAACTCTGTTGCAATTGAATTAAATTATACATAGGCAACCAAATATCCCAACCACTGATATACCCGTATCCCATTCATGCCAACCTACGTTCGTGATACTTGTGTTGCATTAAATTGAACCCCTTATACTCTTTACACAATACAAAACACCTTGATGAGTTATATCACCTTTTGACGCTTATTGTTGAACCATTCATCGGCATCCATGATATGCAATAAACAACTTCTCGGTACCATCTCACCCTAGTTGTATTTGGCTATGGTAATTCCTATTGTCTTATAGACTCATGACCTAATTGGAAGCAAGAAGAACTGGTAAAACTTTCTTTATAGAGTTATTGACTCATTAACGCCATGATAGTACATATATTTTCTTTAATAGGCCGTGACAACGGTCACAAAATCCTTACCATCTCGAATTTCTCCTTAAAGTTAGACTTTCTAAAAATTCTTAGAAATATGATCGTGACTATAGTTCCTGCGGCCAACTTCATTCTTATAAGTTGGGTAGAGCCTTGATTAAGCGTACCCTTATTCTTAGAATACGATGTCAAACTAGGACTCCATTTAGTAACTGCGTCCCCATCTTTAGTGCAACCTTCTTAACTAAAATCTTTTCTGCTATGTTTATTTTTAATTTTGAGGACGAAATTTTTATAAGTTGGGTAGATTGTAAGCACCCTGATTTTTTTTTAAATTTAATATTTTTGGTATTCTGAATTTTTTGTGATTAAGGGAATTTTTCATTTTATTTTTAGCTAATTATAATATATGATATAATTGAATTTATAATTATGTGTATTTAATTAATTATTAATATCATACAAAAAATATATTTTTGGGTGTACAACTATTAATAGTATATTGTGTAATTTTTTGAAATTTATTGAGGTCTAAAACTATTTTTATTGGCCATATAACTATATATACATATAAATATATAGAGAAAAGAAAAAGAATTAAACCCAAATCCTACCCAAAACCAAACCCATTAAACCGACCCTACCCATTAACAAACCCAAAATCCTAACTCTAAACAACATCCCCCACCCGCGTACACACAGAAAACCTCCCCTCTTACTTATATATAAGCATACAACAATCCTAAACCCTAACCCTAATCCTCTACCATCACCCAGCCTCCACCCCCATCTCCGGCGACCGCCGACCGCCGCAGCAGTGCCGCAGCAGTCGCACGGCCGGCAGCAGCAGCAGCAGAAGCATCAGCAGTAGCGATCGCAGTAGCAGTTGCGGCCCCCTTCGTACGCAGCCTCCGCCCTCCTCGCTCGTCTGATTCGCGTTCTGTCTTCGCTGATATGTTCACAATCTAATCCTCTAGGATTCCCTTCAAGTAGAACGAATTTAGGCACCCGGTTTGATCAAAAAATCGACCAAAAGTTGACCGAAAAACTGTTCGAAAATAGTTCAGAATTTCAGTCCAAGTACCCCTGTTCATGTCCAATTTTCTACCAACTCGTTAATTATTTTCAAAATATAATTGAAGAGACTTCTTCACAATATAACCAAGATTTTTACTTTTTTTTAGTTTTTATTAGTTTGCTTTTAATGGTAAATTATTCTTGTTCCAAACCGACCAAAAACTTATTTTTATAACACCAAAAATCTCGTGATACGGGGTACGTCCCACCAAACGAGGCGACTTCGTCATGTTCGAGTTGCACCAAAAGACGCGTAACGTAAATACGGACGTGTGGGCTTTCGTAGAACTTGATTTGGATGTGCGTGCACATCGAAATCAACGCGTATCCACCGAATAACACTGTATTGGCCTATTCTGACACTCGTCCTAATTTAGTGTGTGCATGTTGTTTCGTAACGAAACTTGCACCATCGGATTCGTAGAATTACGCTGGTCATGTGACCCAAGTTTGGTTCAATTCTGAGAATGTTGACAAAACGTCGTTTTGTGGGCCCTACGGTTTCACATGACGGGCGTTTTTGTGATCGGCTCATCGGAATCCAGTTATGGATGTTCCGTTGGGTTCGTATCATCGTTTTGGAATCGTAGACACTAAGTTTGACGAGTTTGGAGAACATTGTCTTTGGCACATTTTTTTGTGCAAGACCCCACTAGTGGACCCCGTGTTGACCAAAAGCTGTATTTTTGTCCATGTGTCCAAATTGGACGTATGTATATGCTTTTCTGAGTATCTCACTCATTTTGGGACTGATGGTGATATTTTTGACAGCATTTGGGGACATCTGCTCCAGTTTTCATCTTGCGCTGCTACTTCCCTAGCGAGTTCGTGATCGAATCTTCGTCTGACTTTCAGGCAAGTATACCTTGCCTTGTTGTACTGTTTAAATTCAGTTAATATTATATATATTATGCTCTAAATATTATATAACTGTGCTCGTCTGAGAATGACTCGGGTGCAGTCGACAAAGGCGTTGACGTTCGGACTTGTGTTTGACCTAGTGTCTAGTGGACGCACCTAAAGTTGTGGAGTTATCATTATGACTCCCCAGGCCTTGACATGTATCATTGCACATCACATAGTGAGTTTATGTAGGGATGCGAGCTTCATACATGACTGGCCATCGGTGTGAGCAGCACGTGTGATGGTATTTAGCATAGTTGTATAGTTCTTTAGTGACTTGTATTATAGTACGAGATGTCCACGTCGTATTTGCGACTTGTACATTGACATTGGGCGGAGAAGACAACTAGTAGGCGTATGGGACAGACATTTGGCTATCGTAGTTTCAGAGTAAACTACGGGGTCATGAGCCTCAGTGTTACCCGGTTATGGGCTATGTGTTACCCGGTTATGGGCTCAGTGTAACCCGGTTATGGGCGTATATGCTTGTCGATACATCCGGCAGAGGTTACTAGCTGCGCGCTATCATGATCGGTGATGTAGTCAGCATATACTTCTGGCATCCAGTTTACAGCTAATGCCAGGTACTTAGCCTCTGGCTCGATGCTACGCTTTATAACTTTTACCTACCCATACGTACCAAGGTTGTCTTTAAGTGCATTTCACTTAGCTGGTTAGTTCACCCTCGAGTTTACACAATATTTAATTTATGGCATGTACTTTTTGTATCTTGTTACGTCCCTCTGAGGACCCGGTTCCCTTCCAGGTTATTTGAGCAGTTTAGATGAGGCTTGATCTGGTGGTGTGTTGGACATCATTACAGGTATCTTTATATCTTTCATCTATTACAGGTATGTACTACTTTATATTTTTTGATTCTGCTTTTATAGCCTAGTGTTTATAGGCCTATATTGTTCTTTTGGCCTATTCGAACGGATGTATTATTGGACTGCAGACTGATGATGTGCATCGTTCCTTCTTGAGATTTATTTATCGTGGATTAAGATTTAATTTAGTTATTACATGTTAGAATTAGATATTTAGCTTGATCACTTGACCGTGGACAGCGTAAATGTACTTCATCGGGTCCATTAAATTGGAAAGTCCTACGGAGTCGTACCAGCTGGCCATTGCCACGTGTCTGGTCCCATACGTTTTGGGACTGGGGTGTGACATATAAGCTCTGTAAAAGTTGAAATTATTATGGATACAAGTCGAAAGGGCCCTTCTGTCAACAAGGTGTAAACAACCTTAAGCGACACGGTACTTAAGTATCTTCGGACCACCGCTAGTTGGGATCCGGCCCCTACAACTAATCCATGATAATTGAGACCTCACTGAGTAATGATGTACAAAGAATCTTTTAAAATATTTCTAAAATATAAATATCATCATTCAAATATTAATATCTTGGATTCATTCTATACACTTCAAGGATACGCTTTAAATACAGTAGATGATTCACAGCTGTATATCTTGAATGCCTGGTGAAATACTCCCTAATGCTCTTAAATTCTTTTTATGTTACCGTGACAACTATTTTTTAATCTCCTTGAATAAGCTAGTACTGATATATATATATATGATTTAAATATATATTTTTAAAACTTGAGATTTCTTTTATATCAAACTATTTTCCTCATAATTTGTTGATTATAAAGTATTTATTATTATCCCTTTGTTAACCCTGTTGGGGACAGAACTCAGACCGAGTTTGATCCCTAACCGAGTTTGGGCCGAACTCGGTCTGGCTATTTCCAGAATACCAAGCAGCTTTCGATTTTTAAATTATATATGTATGCCCCCATAATTTTTTTATTTTTTAAATTTTATTTAGAGGAATTAATGGTTATTTTTAGCTAATTTAAAAATATGTATATAGTTCTTTGATTATTTAACTTATATAAATATTTATTGATATTTAAAATTAATATTTATTAGACAACAATATTTTGGCGTAAAAATTCTAGTTAAAGAATTATACATTTTCCTAGAATTTATTTTGTGCACAAAACCATTTTTAAACTTTTTACAATATATATGTAACTATAAGTAAATGAAAAGAAAAAGAAAAGAGCGGCCTGACCGGCCCTTTACCCGTGAGTTCCCTCCCCTTCTCTCGATCTCTCTATATATATGATGATAACGAAACCCTAACCCTAATAGAAGCGCCAACACCACCACCAATGTCATCACCCCGACCGTCCAGCGCGCATCTGCACTGCCCCGCTCTGCCACCGGTGTCATACGACCAACGACAGCGACCGCTGCAGTGGTTAGCAGCAAACCGAGCAGAAGCAACAGTTGGACGACCTAACTGCGCGCGGTATTCTCTCCCTCCACACTCGACCAATTCCTAAATCGATTTCTCTGGTATACTCTCCACCTAACCCTCTTAAATCCTTTTCAAATATTTTAGTTTATTTTGTTTCCTGTCGATCGCAAATCGCGATCCAAAATCAAGAAAAAAACTTGATTCCGGGATCATACAAAACTGTCCTAAAACCCTATTTTCCTAAGCTGTTTTCTTTCAAACCAGTGAACCAAAACTCAAATTTCTTTTTCTAGATTAAAGATAACATAACCAAATTTTAATCCCTTTAATTAGTTTACTTTAATTTGTGTTAAATTGCTGACAATTCATAGTTGAAATTGACGAAAAACCTTTTTTTTCAAAACCAAATTTTTTTCGATACGGGGTGCGTCCTGCCAAACGAGACGACTTCGAAATCAACTCATATCCGCCAAAAAAACCTGAATCAGCCTTTTTTGAAAGTGTGCAATTACTTCGTGTGTGCTTGTTGTTTCACAACAAAACTTGCGTCACCGGACTTGTAGCAATACGCTGGTCCTGTGATCCAAGTTTGGTACGATTTTAAGAACATTGACTGAAATACCGTTTCGTGGGTCCCGTGGTCCGACTTGACGGGTGATTTCATGACCGGCTCCTCGGAATCTAATTTCGAACATTTTGTGGAGTTTGTATCATTATTCTGGAATCGCAGACCCTAAGTTTGCTAAAATTGGTTAACTTTGTCTTTGACACGTTTTACGGTGCAAAAAAGGCCACAGTTGGACACCGCTTTGACCCAAAACTATCGTTTTAGCCCCGATGTCCAAATTGGACTTAAGAGTAATCAATCATAGATATTTCTTATATTTTAGAAATTTTGGTGATGTTTTTTGTATCATCTGGAGGCGTTTATGTGGATTCCACCTTTTCAGGAGCAGTTGGCGAGTTGAGCTCGATAGCATGGACTTCGCTTTGCAATCATTCAGGATCCAGGCAAGTGTACCTTACCATAATGTATCACAGTTCCTTGTTTATTTATTTATTTAGTTAGCTATTACTGTTACTTGTTATTTATGATGTGTATGCGGTTAACCTAGGGCCGATATACGATACTTGTGTCTGAACCAGATTCGGGTGCCGACGTCCACCAGTGGAGTCGAGTATCGTAGATATAGAGTCATTACCTCGAACCCATAATACGTTCTTGTATTCTTAGCACGATAGACCGTAGGACACTCAACATGACCTCATGTGACAGAATCTTTCATGATATATTCTTGGTGTATGGATTCTATATAAGGATTCTAGGACTTGTCACAAGATACTTATTTATACAGTACTATGACTCGTTGTAATTGTTAGAGGTCTTGATCTCACCAGCTTGTGACATGATACGTGAGATTATATGGGAAGGGAGAGTCTACACTATACTTTGGGCAAAAATTTATATACATACGTACCTTAGTCTCTGTAGCAGAGCTTTGGTGATATTTACATGCGTACTCTAGGTTCCCTGATCAGTATCCTTGAGTGATATACTTGCTACTTTGGGTTCATGACACCGAGCCCTGAGTGATTATTATTATTATTATACTGCTTGGGGTTCATACACACAGAGCCTTGAGAGTCTCCTACTTGAGTATGAGTGATTCTTTCCCTTGCATCGTACTTAGATGGTTACATTTGTTTACCCCTGAGCTCTATACTATGTTACTGTTTTACTTATGACACGTTGTTTCTTGTACCTTGTTACGTCCCTCTGAGGACCTGGTCCCTTGCCAGTTTTGCAGCATAGACGGTTGAGAAGTTTTCTGGAGCTGTTGTTGCGTATCGCCTCGCTATGCGGGCATTGGTACCATGTACTTATATCATTTCTACCGTAGTTATGTTTATTATTCATGTTATTCTTTTATCTGCTCATATAGCCTAGTTTTATTGACTCTTATTTCTTTCTTGAGTCTATTCGAGCTTGTGTGTTACTGGACGACCGACTTTAGCACATGTAGCTCATTCTTGATGTATTTTGTTCATTGTGGATTGAGACATATATATATTTACTGTTTTATTTAGATAGTGACCATTATATTACAACTTATATGTATTCGAGTTAGACCAGAGTCTGGTCGAATGGGTAGCTGGCATGTTGTGTATTTCTAGTCCTACGTATTTTGGGACTGGGCGTAATATATTTTTGTGGTAGCCCATGTCACGACCCGATTCCGTAGAATCGCTGGGGCGTCCCCCGAACCGTGACCGCCATGCGGGCCAGGGGTTGCGCCCGCACAAGGCTTTAATGTTTTGCATAACGAGCACATATTCAGAGTACGCAGATAAATTGAAACACAGATTTGAAACATGGAAAAGTTCTCTTTATTGATAATGAACATCTATTACAAACTCTTGAACGAGTCAGCTAATATGCCACACGGGCTTACAAAAGTGTTGACTCAAAATGAGATAGCAGTCCTGTACATTACATCCCTTTATAAACTTCAAAATGATAAAGATCTCCAGGCTGGAGGACGGCTTTGCCACGAAGCTGCATTGTGTATATAAAGTTGCAAGCTTCTTCTTCTTCAAAATGCTTCAAGGGCGGCGCGTTCAGGATGCGTCAACAGCTGGACTGGATCGGGAAGACGACTTCGGCTCCTCGCTCGGTTCGCCTTAGTGCGGAGAACCTGTTTCAACGAGGGTCAGCATGTCGAAACATACTGGTGAAGGCGAGCTAACCGAACTATACCAATCAACACGTTGTTTTAATGAAGCATGCATATTTTGTGGGTTTCTATCTTGCCTTAGTTCATTTACAAGTAAGCAGCATATAGAATTTACTGAAATGAACTTGCCACCGTTCGATGGATTTTACCTGCCCGTCTGAACTACCTGCACAATACTTACCTTGCCTTCCCTGCCACGAAGACACAAGTTAGTTTGCAACAGGTTTAAATATACATGGTGGATATAGTCAAGGACAAGGATAGGATGCAACGAGAACACACGATGCGTTGCAAGCCGTCCAGTCCGCACACGATGACTATGCCACAGGTGATCACTGGCTTGGTAGCCATATTGGACTAGTCATGGACTAGGATAGCATGCAATGAGATCTCTCAATGAATACACGATAAACACACGATGCGTTGCAAGCCATCCAGTCCGCACACGATGACTACACACGAAGTTTCGCCCGGATCGGATCGGTGCCAGTGCCCCAGCGACCGTCCGCAGAACTTATACCCTTGTGCACAAGTTGTCCATGATCGAACACGATTATTAAGTTAACAATTCATGCAGTTGAGGCAACACGAGTACCCGACAAGCAGTAATGCATGATTTATTTTGCATAGCCTCCCTGAACAATTATGCGCATACAAGGTGGTTCCATACTTAGCACAATTTATAGAAGAAGATGTATTCTAGCTAAAATTGAAGCATGTATAGAACAATTGAAACAAGCAAGCATACTATAGATAACAGTTCACATGTTGGATTGACAAGCATAACAATAATCCAAGTCTATTCCCATTTTAGCTTGCAGTCTTTTAGTTATTACTTGGTATCGTTTGATCGGGACTACAAGAATACAAGAGTTTTGGTGTGAAGACTTGGAAGCAGGGCTAGCTAATCGAGATGGTAGCCACTCACTTAGAAGTTTGGAAGGGAGAAGGAAAGAGGCGCTTCACGACTCCGCTCGTAAGCCGCCTACTGCTCGTTCACCTGCATCACGAACAGCTCGATCAATACCTCTTTCACTCTTTCCAATCTCGGAAATTGAAATGCAGTTCAATGAACGAAAATAATGATATCCATCGAAACCGTTCAAGGAAAACAAGCAAATCCCAAAACCAACTCAAAGCACAAAAGCAACAAGCGACATCGAAAACTGAGGCAATAAAAGATAGCAGCGGAGAGGTCCCTCCTGACTCTGCCGCTAAGTCGATCCCGGGGGCACGGTCCACTGAATATGGGAATCGATTCCGAAGAAACAAATCCATAACGAGGACGAGTTCTTGTTTCAATCTATCCCGATCGAACGATACCGTCTTGTGTTTCTTAGCCGCGCTCCCCGCACCGGGGGAACGGGGCGCTACAGCCCATGCAGGTCCTGATTAAATCGTCTCGGTTTTGTTACTGTACCGAGCGAGCCTACGGACGCTAGGATATTTTTGTTAGGATCTCAATCCATAATTGCTTTGAACCTTCCCTTGACTTCTAATATCGCCTTTGAACATCAAAAATCATATTCGATGATACCCTTCTTGAACTCTCTATCATTTGATTCATGTTTTTCCTATTTTAGAAGAACGAACACTCGTGCTTGACTTTTAGTATTATATTTATTATAGGATATAAGCAGGGTTAGTAGAATAATTCATAGGAAGGGTTATCTAAGTTAGAAGTAGGTAAGATAGATGCATGTACTCGACAGACTACTAGAACGAGAGGATAGCTTGGAGTTATATATAAAGATTAGCCTTAACAGAGAACTTTCTCTTATCAATAGATATTAGAACTCCCACTAGCAGTTAGTATTGGACTAAAAGCTTTGCCATTCACAAATATTGGTCAGGGTAGAAATAAAATTTTCATAATGACTGAGACGACTATGGTACCATTTGAATCTTAGAATTAGTTGTAGCTCCATAAACCAATAAGACCAACTTTAAGGAAGGCTATAAGATAGGACTTGGGATCCTCATTAGGAATAGAATAGTTCGATAAGCCTTGTATTAAGGCTAGACGTAAGCTTGTACAAGAAGTCTTATCACCTCATAGAATCAAGGAATTTATCACTTAGAGGAGACAAACATGACTTCATGCTTGTGTTATATGGTAGTAGCCTAGCCGGGAGGATTCTTGTGAGAAGAATAGGTATTATAGAGCAGAAACTAGAAGAACGATAGTAGAGAGGGATATTGAGTAAAAAAATTTATAGAGTTGTTGACCAATAGCACCCTGATAGTATCTAGATTCCTTTAGAGAATCTTTGATTACGGCTAGTAAACTCTAGAATTCTTGTATCCTTATTAGAAAATATGCCCTTTCTAAAATTTTGTTAGCAGGACCAAGACTTTAGTTTTGATACCAGCTAAATTTTTATAAGTTGAGTAGATTATAAGCCCCATAATTTTAGTGTAGAGTTATTTTGGAATTTTGGGGTAAATTTGAATTTATTTGATATTAATTAGGTTTAATTCCAGAAGTATTAAATTACCTCTTTAATTTTGTATCCTTTGATACCCTTTGTTATGGCTCAGATATTTTGAACACAATACTATCCATTCCATTCCAACAACTTCCACCCTTTCGACCTAGACTAGCCACTCTACACCTATAATATGACTATCACACACAAACTCACCTTTCCATGCTTTATTTTAGTCACACAACATATGTGACGCAATTGTATACACAAATGACACTTAGATATCTTTTTTTGTTGCGGGCGATTTTAATATGCAACACCGACTCAATTCTTCCGACAACTTTGACATTCATTAGCCTAACTGGACCTACTCACTCATGACTCAGCTATTACTCCCAAATATACACTCCCATGCTCTATACAACATATCTCCTTCTAAAAACCTAGGTTAAATATTCAATCCCATTGCGATTAAATTAAATTATACATCGGCAACCCAATTAACCTAACCATTGATATATGCGTAGCTCACTCGAGTCAAACTACGTCCATGATACTTGTGTTGCATTAAACTGAGCCCCCTTGTACTCTCTACACAATGTTAATCACCTTGACAAATTATATTACCTTTGACACTAATTGTTAAACAGTTCATCGGCATCCACGATATGTGACTAACGATTTCTTCTATACCATCTCACCCTAATTATATTTGACTAAGACATTTACTTTTGTCTTGTAAACTCATGACCTAATTAGGATAAATGAGAACTGGTAAATTCCTTTATATAGTTATTCACTCATTAATACTATGATACTACCTAGATTTTTTTTGATAGGCTGTGACTACGGTCACATAAGCATCTCTATCTCGTATCCCTCCTTGAAGTTAGACTTTCTAAAACCCTTATTGTAACGACCCGCTTCGCATCAATGCGGATAGCCGATTCAAATGGCACAAGTGCGACGATCCATCCAACTTTGCTCAGTGAGAAGACTCGCTTGAGGCAAAGGATTCAGACTTGGCCCTTCAGGAGTTCAAACTTAGACTTTCAAAGACGCGCTCGGAGTATCGCCCGGCAGAGGCGAATCACCGCTAAGGTAGGTGGCTACGATGAACCTGTATTTGCTTAGCCTGCACACTTAAAAATACGGATGATACATGCTAGTCACTAGGCGAATCATCCATTGTATGCTAATAAGAATACAACGCACCTAGCTAAGGGAATAATTCCATCTTGTATTGCTTGTGTTAGAATATGAAAATAAAACTTGGCTTATAGTTAGATCCTCACATGCTACCTTAGCTCCGTGCAAGTAGACTCCGCTTTATTATCTCGAACTGGTCGAGTTGATGTCTTAATGCTATCTATCTTATATGCAATGCTTGTCACAGGGATAATGCCATGATATGGAACACATAATATAGTTCACTTACCTGAGGCAGGAAGACTATCGAAATAGTCGTTCTGAGCCAAGTAACAGAAATATGGAAAGGCTTCGACACCATAAGGTCGCCAAGGCGGTTCCTGTACCGGGAACTGCATAATTAAAGGTTTGAAGAAACTATAAGAAAGTAATAGAAGTATCAAGTAAAAGAACTGAACTGTACTGATAAGTAAATAAGAACAAGAATCATGGTTTGGGGTAGCTTTTAGCGGGTTCGTTCATGCGTCTACAACCATCGTCGTTTATTCAGGATGGCTTATAGAGGGTTCAATCATGTGTCTACAACCATCGCCGCTCATGCAGATCAAAAGATAAGATAAGAGAACAAGATAAGATAAAAGGCTCGCTTGGTCATGGACAACTTGTGCACAAGGTTAGGGTTCCTGCAGACGGTTCGCTGGTTTCACTAGGGTCGATCCGGTCCGGACGGAACATTATGGATAGTCACGCTAATAGCCTAGCAAGGGTATTGCGAGAGGGCTTGTAGCGGGTTTACTACCTGCGTCTACAACCGTCGTCGTCTACCCGACTATCGTCCAAAATAGCTTGTAGCGCTAGTGACCATTCATATAGACTAAGTTTGGCTCGATTGCGGCAATTCGCATACGAGTTATTACATTACGCCAACCTGAATCTGAATCTGAGTAACATGTCTGAATCAACAGGTTTTTTTGAATAACATATCTGAATCAACCCGAATATGTGAATAATATGTCTAAATTAAACACAAATCTATGTATAACAAGTTCGAACCACCTGAGTATCATAATATGGGAAATATGAGTAACTCGTGCACCTGAATCAGAAATACGTTCGTGACACGTGTGTTTGTTTATGCAATTCCTTGGATTTCATTATATATATATATTCGTGCTTGGTTTAACATGGTTTTATCTTTAGACATAGAAGGACGAATGGTAAGTTGGTAAGTTTTATCGCGTTTCTCTTGAATCGCACGGCGTACTGCCACATGAGTTAGGCTTGTATCTTATGCCATAAAACTGATCCTAAGGAAAGAATAGAAAGATAACTTAATAGATTGTGCATGTAACTAATATAATGTGTTTGGATTTATCGAACGGGCGAGAAGGGTCCCACCAGTGCATTCATGTACTGATAACCCACCAGATTTCTTACAGGGTGCGGGAGAACCTCATTCGGTGCGGGGTATCCCCTCGTGCCCGTTAAGGTATGGAGTTTGCTCTAGAGTCTTAGAGTGTTGCGTCCGGAGCTAAAGCACATATAAATGACATAATGTTAGAACATCGCCTATGTATCTTTCCATGTTGTAAGCCGCTTGACACGCCTTTATTGATTGAGAGAGAGAGAGAGAGAGAGATTTAGCGACTTGTAATCTCGGCCTAGCGTCGCTTGTAATAATTCTTAATTATTAATAAAGTTCTTGATATTGTTTCATACTTGTTTTCATTCAATGCTTTCGCTATGACGACTCTGTGAACTTATTATCTACCGCCTATTCGGTTTCTTATTCCGCTCTATTCGGACTATATGTGTGACTCTGTGTCTTAGCTGTTTTTTCGCCTGTTCGGATCATGGCCTTGCGTGGGCGCAGCTTGTGCTCACGCGATATCACGTCTAGATGGGAATGATCGTCCCGCGGGAGCGTTGGCACGGTGATTCGCGCCTAACGTGGACGGCCAATCCTGCCGGAGATTCGGGCATGAAATATTGGTATCAGATCATGGCTTTACGTCCTTGGACTTCGTATCGATTATCTCTATTTTTGAAAGCTCGTTCGTGGGTTATATACATACGCTCTCTCTCAATGTTCCAACATGATGTTCCATACAATAAGCCTAAATAATTTTTGAAAGTGCATATGAATAATATGATTTTCTTGATCGAGAAAGTTTTACGAAGGCCTTTGTGCCGAACTGAGTCAGACTTCGTGAGAATAGACTCGTGCTTGAAATTGTAAGTTATATGTGAACCCAAATATCTATACGTGATTACCAAATGAATTAGTGGGTGAGATAGAATATTGTTTGAATGGATAGCTATGCACACAGCCTTTCGGCTAAGTTGTGTTGAGTATCGCGAACCAAGACCCTTGGTGCTAGTGAGTTGCGAGCGAGATTGGGATATCGTTCGGATAAGATAAGTTAGACTTAGAATGGCTATCGATAGAAATGTTATGGACTATAGCTAAGGCGAATCTAGGGAGTCGTGCATGGGTTTCATAATATAGTATATTATTCGTATCAATAAGTTACGACTCAAACATAGATTGCATGGATGACTATCGATAGAGGTATATACGAGAATGAGATTTATAGAGGTGATGCATGAGTTTTTAAGGAACGAGTTGGATGGATTGATGTGAACGGGATTGAGAATTTAATTGGATGACTCGATTCCTGAGTGGTGTATGCGATAGCTCAGGAATGAATAAGCAATATGAAGATTCATAGAGTATAGCTCAAAATCCTGAGTGGTGTATTGATCATCTTAGAAATGCTCGAGCGAACTGAGGACTTTGGGATAGCAAATGAGTCTAGCAGCAGATAACATGATTGTGTAAAGCCTTAGTATAAGAAATGCCTAGCAAGTAAGCAAACTCAAAGGAATCGTACTAGATTTTATTCGATCGAGTTAGAATGCGTTGAGCAAACGATAAGGCTTATATCGGATAGAAATTCAGAGTGTTAAAATCAATATCTGGGTCAAAAAATTTAGTAGATTGTACGAGTGATTTTAAATTGAATCAAACGAATTAAAACTTGAGTTTGAGATAGAATAATCGAGGGTGCGATCCGAGTTAGTACAATTGGAATAATAGCGCGAACAAATGATAACGTGCATGGAAAATTTGTATTGAGTAGGATATCGCTCGATAGAATTTAGCTTGAGTACGGATATTATGGTTTTGAATTTGGATGACTTGATACGGTATCGATAAGTTGGAAGATAGCATGGATTGATGCAAGTAAAAAAAAATTATGGTTCGATGATTGAGGAAAGCGATAACGGACTTAATCTTGATTTGGACGAACGATCTTGAATCTAGTTCAAAAGATAACACTCGACATCAGGCTCGGATGAGAACGATTATCCAGCGAGAGTGCTAGCCTGGTAATTTTATGTCCAGCGGGGATGATCGAACTCACGAGAACATGTCCGATGATTATTCAGACGAACTTGATGAAATAGAACGTATCGAAAGTGAATTACGATTTTGGCTAGATGAAATAGAATGTATCTCAAGTGAATTACAATTTTGGCTAGATTATTAATTAATTTCTATATCACCTCTAGGTACTTTGGGATCCTCAGACTTGGACGTCGTACTGGAGCCCCACCTTCAGCATCCGGATCCAGACAAGTGTACCTTGCCATTCTGTAACTCAGTTCCAGTTTTACTTATTTATTTTATCTATATATTGTGTGCGCTTTGGATCGAAATCGTTACTTAGCGTCTGGGTCATATCTGGGTGCAGATGTTCGTCGGTAACATCTAGTATCGATGGTTAGATATTTCTCGATACCTTTATGTACCTACTTGGTTACATCGGAATCCTAGGACACATTCAGACACTATCATCATGCTAGACTTCCTGTATCCTGATAGTATCATCATGACCGAAACCTGTGATGACTATAGGATCATGATTGGTGCTAGTTACTTCAGTATGACGAGACTGTTAGATAGGGTTCAGGCTCAGCAAGCTGCAGATGCGTCTCGTTGATCGCATTGGAAGGGGAAGACAGTTACTAGACGCTTGGGCTACTTCACATGCACTATATATATATCCTTATTTACGTAGAGATCCTGTATCCGGAGTCGTAGTACTTACTGTGTGTCTCTGTGCTTAGAGCTACGGGTATGCATTGTGTGTCTCTGTGCCTCGGAGCTACGATTTATATTTATAAAGCCCACGTGTCGAACATTGTCTTCAAGTTAGGTCTCACTTAGGTAGTTATTCTATATTACACTGGCGTATCACATGTTTTCTTTCTGTTTTACTATGGCATGCTATTTTTGTACCATGTTACGTCCCTTTGAGGACCTGGTTCCCTTCCAGGCATAAGTGAGGAGGACTACCCGGAGGAGTACGGACCGAATGTATATCCAGGAGCAGGACTTGTAGCAGAGGACGAGATCCGTCCCGAGGACTTTGCTTGATCACCGATAGTGACTTCACCTTGGGTCCGGTATCACTATCTAGTTAGTAGTTATCGGCCCTAGTTATCTTATTGCTTCCTTTCATTCAGTACTTGTATTAGCGAGTTTGTCCCCGTTTGACTCTATCTGTGTTATATTTTGATATATTTTCAGACTTATTTTCTTTTTACACATTAGTAGACTTGTTTTCTCGATGTGTTTCATATTCTTATGTTTGTGGATGAGATTAGTTACATTGCTTATGTTTTAATGTTGGGTTATATCATTTTACTTTATAGCTTAGGTGCACTCCATCGGGTCCATTAGATTAGGATGCCCGTCGGAGTGTACCCGCTGGCCAATTTCAAGTGGCTCAGTTCCTTATATTTGGAACTGGGGTATGATAGCATGAACGGATATTAAATAAATATGACTTGGTGGATCATTATATAACTTGGATGAAACAAAGTGTAAAGATAAGGTATCTTGATCGTTTCGATGATAACCATAACGTTTGACATTCTTGTCTCGTGCGAGTGTAACTCTTTGCTCACACATGCGTCACGCCAGGTTAGGACGATTATCCTGCAAGAGCGTTGGCATGGTAATCTCACGTCTAACGGGGATGATTGAACTTTCGAGAGATCGGAGTATAATAATTAAAGGATCGTCTTGACTTGTGATTCGACACGATAAGACAAGTTTGAGGATACAAGTGAACCATAAGTATTTTGAGGAGGAGTTAGTCTAGAACGTGAAGTGAGTTATGCTTGATGGTTTCGTGAATGGATACGTGAATCATGTTGGATAACTTAGAGTTTATGATTGAGATTAGTGATTAAAAATTTAATCATGATTAGTGGTCTAGACTTAGAAGGATTGGATATGTGGATTCTATCAAAACGTAATCGAGGAGATATATTATGTGAATCGTTAGGTTCGACATACGACGTGGATATATATCGTGGATTCGGTTGAACGAACGTGTCTTAGAGATGACTTTATTGAAACAGACCCGGACCCTGTACAAACAAACAAACAAACAAACAAATGGACCCGGACCCTTTAGAAATCTTAGTGAAACGAGCTTGGGTAGAATACCCCGTATGAAAGAACAATGGTTTGACCATAGGAATTAGAGCGAGTATCGTGCAAAGAATTTGCACAATGAAAATCGTGAACGTGAACTGTACCTATAACTTTGTGAGCCGATCTAGCGGTTAGGAAGACGACCCTATGCCGAGTGAAAGAACTTGTGTGACCGACTTTAGAGTATTGCTTGAGCAAGATATAAAACTGGGGCGGCAACAACTTTAAGTTAGGCTTGGGTCGACAAGTGTACGCTGTGTTTAACATAAACGGAATGGACTTGTATGCTAGTCAGTCGGTCGGATAGATCGTGCTTGACGGTTGTATAATTATTGGTTTTTAGTTGAATTAGAAATAACTTGGATTTTGATAGACCCCGCTTAAGGAATCATGGTGAACCATAAACGAGAACCTTGAGATTTTTGATAGACTATCACGTGGGTAAAAAAAAGATGTGACACACGTCTAGCATAGGCTACAATCTTAGTTACAAGTCACATAGGCACTAAGCTAGAGGGTAGACCAAGGTTGACTAAGGGTTCGTTACATCTAATACGATCAATCACCTGTTTAATATCATCAGACAAATCCTCCATCCTACTATATTTATCACGGTGTTTATCAGTATTTCATGTATGATTATTCCTCAGATTTCACCTAGGTGTTCACAGACGTTAGCATGTACATTTACTTATCATCCTCAAAATAAATAAATAATTTATTTATTAAACCCTCAATTATATACAATCATCACCATTTCACCTTAAAACTACTCATCGATCAAATTCATTACTATTTCTCAGTCCTCAATCACTGACTAATGGTTTGATATTACACCCATTTCAAAATCAATCACCTGCTCCACAATGTCCATATATATTTCAATATCATAGTATTATTTGGCAATAATTTAAATCTGCTCATCAACAATGATCAATATGCTTATATTAAATAGGATAACACCCTAAATGTCTCATATGGCACTTAAAATCCAACCTCAATATATATCACATTTCCAACCCTCGCATGTATATATTTTATATCCTCCACCCATGAACATCAATGCTTATTATAACATGTATTAAACCTAAATCCCATATGCATATAATACACTAAAATAAAACGATTTCATACTCAAAGCCTAAGCATAACCCCTAACAATATATTTATCACTACACTACAAAGAGAGGGGGAGAAGAGTATTCACCTTGGCGGCGAGGTCCGGTGGCCGTCTCTGGCCGGAGGGGATCGTGGGGATGTTGATGGTGGTGATGTTGATGATGGTGAGTATGGTGAAGATGATGATGAAGATGGTGGAGGGTGGTGGTGATGGTGGTAAAAAGTGGTGGTGCTGGTGGCGAAGGGTGGTGGTGCTGGTGGCAAAGGGTTGCCGGAGTAGGGGTGCAGCGGTGTAGGGGAGGTCATGGGGGAGTCGAGGCAGGAGGTCGGAAGAGATGGCAGTAGCAGCCGGATTAGGGGAGGCCGGTGATGGCGGTGGTGAGGTATAGAAAAGGAGGAGTCGAGGTGGTGGTGGAGTGGTCAGAGCTCATCGGAGGAGTGGTGGTGATGATGATGAGGAGAGGCCGGTGATGGCGGGAGGGTTGTGCTGCCGGAGCAGTGATGGCAGCGGTCACGGGTGAAGCCGCTGCGGGTGTATGTCGAGGTTGGTGGTCGTGATACAGCGGGAATGGTGGTTTCGTGGCAGCGGGAACGGGGGGTTCGTGGCAGTGGGAATGGTGGGGTCGTGGCAGCTGGTGGTGGTGGAGTGGTGGCGGGGAGTGCAGCCGCGACGGGTGTGCTTGGCCGGAGGCGGTGGCTGGCTCGGTTTGAATCAAGAATGAAGAAGAGGTGAAGAAGAAAGGAAGAAGAAGAAAACTACGGTTATGGAGAAGGCGGGAACGGGGGGTTCGTGGCAGCGGTTATGGTGGGTTCATGGCAGCTGGTGGTGGTGGAGTGGTGGCGGGGAGTGCAGCCGCGGCGGGTGTGCTTGGCTGGAGGCGGTGGCTGGCTTGGTTTGAACCAAGAATGAAGAAGAGGTGAAGAAGAAAGGAAGAAGAAGAAAACTACAGTTATGGAGAAGGAGGGAGGAGAGAGAAAGTGGGGGGTGGGGGTTTCCCAAGGTTTTGGGGATTAGGCCTGCTTGGGGAAGTGTGTATGAGGAGACATTTTATAGGGAAGGGTGATGGGGTGTGTGTGGTGAGGATGAGGGTTTATTCAAATGGTGGCTAGGATTCAACATGAGGAAAACCAAAAGGGAGAGTGGGGTTGGGTTGAACCGGTCATGGGTTGAGGGCTTCTCCATTTTGTTTGAACCAATGGGGTGATGACACCTATTGCAATCTTTGCAATTAAGCCCCTTAATTTTGGGTATTTGTACAAACACATAAAATAATGGAAAAATGGTGTGGGAATTAGTGTTTGGTGTTTTGTAGGGTGAGGGGGTGTTGTGTGTTTTGCATGGGCTTAATTAATGGGGTATTGGGTTAAATTGGGGTTAAGATGGGATTAGTCAAAGTTGGTATCCCAAATTTAATTAAAATAAATTGTCATGTGCTCTTAAATTAAATGGGGGCACATGGAGTCTCAATTAGGAGTGACACAAAGGTCATGAAGGGTGTGGGCTTGGTGTCAGTCTTGGACCCTTTAATTGGTCCGGCTCAACGGGTTGAGTCGGTGTCTCAAAATTGATGGCAACGACATAGGTGCGCAACACAGGATTAAATAATGGGTTTCGGGTACGGGAAGTTGTGCAATTAAATTAGAGCACAAGGGATTACGATTTTGAGTGACGAAAAAGTCCAGCGCCTAAGTTGGCGTGTCAAGTCTAGAATGCAACAATAAGTTGGAAATTATGGGCTGATGTTGGGCTCGAATATTGCAACAACGGTAGGGTGCACCAAGGGTTTAATTAAAGAGTCAGACATCTGAAATAATTAATTCTAAACCTCAAATACTTGATGTTAAACCAAAATTTTCTAACCCAAAACCAGACTATCTATAAAATTAAATGAGAGGGTTTACATCCTTTCCAACTTAGAAAAATTTTGTCCCCGAAATTAAAAGTAAAGCACGACTAATAGCTACGAGAATTTAAAAGCAAACTGGTAATCAAATGCGGTACGTAAATTCGTACCTTGGTCCTCAAATAAATACGAAAAATATTGTCGAATGGAATCCTCGCGCTCCCAGGTAGACTCGCCTGGTGATTGATGCATCCATGCAACTCTGACCAGTCGAATAGTCTGACCTCTCAAAGTCTTCTCACTGCGATCGAGTATTCCCACTGGCTGCTCGGCATACGATAAACTAGGTCCGACTGTAATCTCTGAATGATCAAGAACGTGGCTAGGGTCTGCCATATATCTCCTCAATTACGATACATGAAATACGTCATGCACTCCTTCTAATGATAGAGGCAATGCAAGACGATAAGCCACTTTGCCAACTCGTTCCAAGATGTCAAAAGGTTCGATGTACCTCGGACTAAGCTTGCCTCTGCCTCCGAATCTGATGGTACCACGAGTAGGCGATATCTTCAAAAATAAATGGTCACCTTCCTTGAACTCCAAAGGTCTGCGGTGCGCATCTGCCCAATGCTTCTGTTTGTCCTGTGCTGCACGCAGGCGGCTCTGAATCTGTTTTACTTTTTCACTGTCTGTGTCACCAACTCTGGACCAAGTATCTGACGCTCTCCTACGTTACTCCAACATACCGGTGACCTACACTTTCTGCCGTACAGTGCCTCATAAGGTGCCATCTGTATGCTAGCCTGGTAGCTGTTATTGTAGGAGAATTCTACCAAGTGTAGATGGTCCTCCCAAGATCCTGCAAAGTCGATCATGCATGCTCTCAACATATCCTCTAGTATATGTATCGTGCGCTCTGACTGGCCATCAGTCTGTAGATGATATGCAGTGCTGAACTTGAGACGAGTTCCTAGACTCTCCTGCATACTCCACCAAAAATGTGACATAAATCTGGAATCACGATCCGATACAATGCTGACAGGCACTCCATGTAGTCATACTATCTGCCTCATATACATGTCAGCTAATATCTCCGTGGACTGCCCAACTCTGAAGGGCAAGAAATATGCAGACTTGGTGAGTCTGTCTACGACAACCCATACTGCATCCTTCCCGCTAGGGCTCCTCGGAAATCCTGTGACGAAGTCCATGGTAATGTGTTCCCACTTCCACTCGAGAATGGGAAGCGGCTACAATAGTCTTGCAGTCCTCTGATGTTCAGCCTTGACTTGCTGACAGACCAAACATCTCGCCACGAATCTTGCAATCTCTCTCTTCATCCCATGCCACCAGTAATGTTGTCTCAAATCTTCGTACATCTTCGTACCCCCGAGATGAATAGAATAAATCGAGCTATGAGCCTCGGTCATCAACTCTTGGCGTAGCTCACCACTCAGAACATATAGGCGATCTCCACACCTTAATGTTTCTTCTTTATGAATCCTGAGTCCCATCTGCATTCCGGCCTCTGTCCACTCTCGCAGTCGTCAAAATCTCGCATCTGTAGGCAGGGCTGCCTTGATCCTCTCAATCAATGTAGATTGAACCTCGAGACTGGCCATCTGTCTATTTATGCCAGGCAATACAATCTCAATCCTAAGCTCCTGAAGATCCTCTAACAATTTGCGCTGAGTCGTCAAAATGTATGCCATGGGCTTCCTGCTTAAGGCATCTGCTACTACATTCGCCTTGCCAGGGTGGTACTGCAACTCTATATCATAGTCTGTCATCAACTCTAGCCATCGCCTCTATCTCATTTTGAGCTCTTTCTGAGTGTAGACATACTTCAGACTCTTGTGATCTGTGTAAATCTCAACACGCTCTCCATAAAGGTAGTGTCGCCATAGCTTTAGTGCAAATATCACTGCAGCTAGCTCTAGGTCGTGCGTCGGATAGTTCTTCTCATGAACTCTCAGCTATCTTGATGCGTAGGCTATCACTTTGCCGTGTTGCATCAGTACACATCATAATCCGCTCCCAGACGCATCACTGTACACTACAAATCCTTCCGATCATGAAGGAAGTGTTAAAATTGGTGCTGATGTCAGACGCTTCTTCAGCTCATCGAAAGCCGTCTGACACTCCTTGGTCCAGATAAACTCCTCGCCTTTACACGTTAGTCGCG
This sequence comes from Iris macrosiphon, assembly GCA_036927795.1. Taxonomy (NCBI): domain Eukaryota; kingdom Viridiplantae; phylum Streptophyta; class Magnoliopsida; order Asparagales; family Iridaceae; genus Iris; species Iris macrosiphon. The sequence continues at coordinate 160,405,992 of JAYESA010000004.1, forward strand.
TCATAGGCGCAGCGATCCTCGAGAAATTTTCCACGAACCTCCGATAATATCCGGCAAGTTCGAGAAAACTCCTAATCTCTGTAACTGATGTAAGGGTAGGCATGTCTCAACTGCAGCTATCTTCTCCGGGTCAACTGATAGTCCATCTCCGGTAATTATGTGTCCCAGGAAGGGTACTCTATCCAAACAGAACTCATATTTGCTGAGCTTGGCGTACAGCCTCTCCTGCCTCAGCGTCTCCAACACGATCCTGAGATGTCTCTCGTGCTCCTCCTGGCTCTTGGAATATACCAAGATGTCATCGATAAATACCAGCACGAACTTATCTAGGTACTGGTGGAAAACATTATTCATCAGGCTCATAAATACTGCTGGCGTGTTGGTTAAACCAAACGGCATGACTAGAAACTCATAGTGTCAATACTTCATCCGAAAAGCCGTCTTCGGAATGTCCTCTCTCCGTACCTTGATCTGATGATAGCCTGATCTGAGATCAATCTTCGAGAATACACATTCGCCACTAAGCTGATCAAATAAATCATCGATGCGCGGCAGTGGGTACTTGTTCTTTATCGTTACAACATTTAACGCCCTGTAATTGATACACAAATGTACCGTCCCATCCTTCTTCGGCACAAATAAGATGGGTGCTCTCCATGGAGAAACACTTGTAACGCCTGCAACCGCACGGTGCGTTACGCTGAGTCGGATTGAATAAAACAAATGCTGGTTACATTTGATTTTTTGGATTATGGGGAAGAAGTATTGATTGAGTTGGTTTCATGTGCAGATGGCTAGCGGAGTTCGATGGGATTCAGGTGTTCGTTCAGAGCAGTACTGAGATAGCTGGATTAGAGCGATAATGTCGTCTTCTTTAGTCCGATCGGTCAGATGATTTGTAGAGCACGACCTGCTCGCACGGTCATACCAGTTGAGTAGATCACGCTTGCATCGGACCACGGGTTCAAGGGATTGGCCGTATCGGCAGGACAGGATGCCTAACGGGATCAAACATTGTGAGTGGGCTCTTTCCCTTCTCCTCTACTCCTTCATGCCTAATAATATGGAAAAACACGTAAAAGGCTTGAATACTCGGACTGAAACATTGAGAATCACTACACTGAGGCGTGCATAGAGTGTACGTCGTTTGCTTGGATAGGATTATGGCTTGATTGGGTTGCGCGTATGGATTTGTGTCGACTAGTTGGTTGGATTATCATTTGAGGCAGTTGGTTGAATGATTGGGATTATGCTTGGACAGTTGGAATATATTGGTTGGAACATCGGGAATTCGGGTGAGCGAGCGTGCATCCATGCACTGGTATCACTTGGACGCTTTGTCAAGCAAATCGTGCAGTTGTGGTTCGAAACCGAACAACTGCATCGGCGAGGGCATTGTGCCACCGTTGGGGCATTGTGCCACTGGATTGTTCTGAGCGATGGGGTGTTGCACCATTTGGAAATAATGTGTTGAGAAGAGGCATTGTGCCTATGGGATAACTTGAGATTTGGTGCCTTGGGCTATATGTTGATGAATGGTTATGGATATTTTGATTGGATATCTTGGTTATGGATTCTTTGGTTGGATGTTTTGGTTGGATATTTGGTTGAACGAGTCTAGGATCGCTTGGTGGGGCGAGAATGTTCGATCCTCTCGTCATACCTACTTGGTGTCTGCATGTCATGGACAACCTGTGTTGCACAGGGTTTCGTTTCCTCGAACGGGATGGACTCTGGGGCACCGGGACCGTTCGACCATGGAGGAGACACGGGCATCACGTCTTGGGCGCGGTGCTGGTAGTCCGATACCACCAGGAGGGAGTAGCTGCCCAGCCCTGGATCGGGTAGGACTGCCCTATTAATCTTGGTCCGATCAATGTCCTTTATGGCTTGGCCAGTGACTTCATATAGACTAGTGTTGGTTTGCTTTACTTTGGTTGGTTTGTGCTTCGCGTAGGCGCGGCCACCTTGCCTCGGCAAGAGTGTGCACTTGGAGATTTGATTGTGAGCTTTGGTTGAGGATGGATATTGAGGCTTGGTTGATGGTTCGATATGTTATCGTGTTGCTTGGACTTGAGCAGGACGGTTGCATGATAGTTTCCTTCGGTTGGATTATATTGCTTGTCGATTGGTTTGAGTTGAATGTTTGCATGCTTAAACTACTTTACAGCTTTCCTTAATATGTCATTCCTATGCCATGAAATAAATCTAGGATTCAACTAGAAAGATCACCATATACTGTTTGCATTCACTATTTTACTTAGTGTCGGCTTAGACGAGTGGGTTACCCCGCTCACCAGTACGGCTGTGTACTGACCCACGTTTGTGGGCATTATTTCAGGTACGCAGGCGTAGTGGCGCTGCTTAGATATACGAGACATGATGTATGAACTGTAAGTACCTTTGTGGGCTAGAGAAAAGAGCAAGAGTATTTCATCGCCTTCGTGGCATCGCCTTTGTGGCATTGCCTTCGATGCGGCATTTCATTTGGACCCTATCATGAGCTTCGCTGCGTATTACTCTGATGTGTGCTTGGTACACAATACTTGACGAACAATTGCAACTTGGTCGTTTCGATGATAACTTTGGTGTTTGACAACATCGCCTTGTACGAGCGCAACTCCAAGCTCGTACGACATCACGTCCCGAAAAGAACGATTGTCCTGCGGGAGAGCTGCAACGTGGTGATTCATGTTCAGCGGGGACTATTGAGCTTGTGGGAGATTGGGGCGTGACAAATTGGTATCAGAGCACCTGGTTCATTTTCTCGGACTTGGTCCTTTGCTTCATCACAAACTCTAAATAGCTTCCGCGTGTCATCTAGCTCTTGACTCTACTCGGTCCCGCATTGGATGTTTCATGCAATAAGTCTATATATTGCTGGTTATGGCTGCATGTTGTGCTTCGTTGCATTGCTTTTGTTGGTTTTCATTAGATCGCTTAGCCTCGTTAGGCGTTGTTGCATTCGTGCAGCAAGTTGGGTGGCGTTGTTGCATTTGTGCAACAAGTTGAGAGTTGTCGTTGGCTTGGCTTGGCTTGTCGTTCGGGGAGTTTCTGATTTGCATCAGTGGATCAGTTGGTTGGCATAACGAGATTGGTTATGCGGCATGTTGTGAGTAGAAGCATTGGATTTGAGAATGGATCGTTGCACGAGTTGCTCGTGTAGCGAAATTGTTGGATGGAGTTTGATTTTTGGCTGGGTATATCACATAGAGCATCGGTTGAGCAGGTTTGAGTTTGGCTTGGGAATATCAGGATAAGTTGTACGAGTTGCTCATACAACAAATGTAAGGAACAGTTGGGTATTGGGTTGGGCTACTTGGAAGGAATCGTTGACGGGTTGCTCGTGTAGCGAAAGTATCGGACGGATCTTGGATCAGTGCAAGGAATCGTAACGCGAGTAGCGACTTGATTCGGAGTGGTATATGGGATACCACATAGTGAGCAAGGCATTGAAAGTATTTTGGATGGACATCAATGGAAATTGCCTCAACGGACTCGGGTAACAGGAATATAAGTTGGTTGGTGCACATCGGTTGAGTTGGAAAGAATGAAAATAAAGCAAGCGAATATTGAGTTGAGCAATCGAGCACGGACTTTTGCAAAATGGATGTATCGTTGAACTTGAGAGATGGACGAGATCGGAATGAAACGTATGGGATTGAGTGTTTGGTAAATTGAAGGATTGCGAGCACGGACTACAAATTTTGGTCAACACATTTGAGCCGTTGATGGAATAATGAAACACGACTTGGTTTGGAGGGATAATGCGATAGATTTAAACGGGCTTGAAGGATTTTGGATATTGTTGCTCGAGAAGTCGACTCAGGTTTAGCGAAAATGGAATTTTGGGCAAAATGATGCAACAAGGGTAGACGGATTCTCCGGAAAGACATGAACGGACTGAGGCAACAACTGAAGGCAAAGATTGTGGCGGACAGACTTTTGAAGATAGCTAAACGAGGGAGCAACAATTGAGCAAATCACTGTGCTGTTTGAGCAAGTTGGACGTGTGCTGTGAAACACTGCAAACGGATATAAATTTGAGCAAGTCTTGAGTTTGAGAATTATTGCAATTGGTAGTGCGAGAAGACGAACATGACAATTCAAAAATTTGATGGATTCAGGGCAGAACGACGGATTGATGGAATACGGTTTCAACGAGCGCAGTTCTTAAACTGTGGCTCGGATAGATAGCAAGACTCTAGGTGGCTAAGCGGCATTGGTTGTCAGATCATCAGAGGTAGTGCATGGAAGTTCTTGGATTCGGAAGTTCGCTCGGATGGAATGGTTGGATTATGGCTCGGATTTGCAGATGGGATATAGCATGGTTCATAGTAACTGTCCATCGTGATGACTTACAATTATCGAGCATAGCTTCGGGACAGCTGACCCTAGCGACTTGACCGCCAAATCAGAGATTGAATATGGTAGACCCATAGAATGACCCTTGCGACGGCGTATTTGGGGATGCGTCGAGGGCAGATGTGAGTAATGTGTGTTGGAGATTTGGCTTATTGATTGAGTGTTGGATTTGAGAGATCCTTGGGATAGCCTTCAGCTGAAGAAGCAGCCGGAAGACCGAAGCGATGGTGGAAATAGCCTAGTCAACTGATGAGATTCAGAGTCGCAGATTTTTTTTATCGATGGCATCGCCTCTGACTCATCGTGCCCTGGAAGGAAATAGCATTCATATGAATTGACGACTGTGAAACTAGCTCGTCAAGTTAAAGCAGCGGCTCGTTCAGATCAAATCCTTACGAATACTGGAAGGGACATATTTGCCTCAGATTTACAAGATGCCTCGGAACTTAGTCTGGGAAGCGTGCTCGTTCAGAAGGCAAAGGTGATATCCTATGCTTCGAGGCAGTGGAAGCAGCGCGAAGAACTATTCCATGCACAACCTAGGAATTGTGGTGAGTGTGTCCACGTTGAAATCGTGGCGACACTATCCCTTTGGCGTGGCGGCGAGATCTTCGTGGATCACACGAACCTCGATATAGATGTTCACCCAGTGAGATATTGAGATGGCAGGAAAGGTGTTGGACTGAGCTGATCTAAGCAAAGTTTGATGTTTGGGTAAGTCGCCTAGCTTGGGTAGTATCAGTTGAGATGATCGATCGGTGCATATGATATATTTTGAGATGTTGCTAGTGTGGTTTCAGAAATAGTTGGATGGATTGAGTTGGAACACGAACTGATTGAGTCGGTAGAAAATTATCATATTTGAGAATAGTGCTCAAGCGAATATGTTGGAATGGAAATCAGGATTGGTTCAATTGGGAGTAAAGCAAATGGATGCCTCGGACATAAAGATACCCTTGTAATTTGTCCAAATTCGCTATCGCAAAGCTCGGCTGAAATGCATGTATTTTAGGGACGCCTTAAATATGTGTACGATCCAAAACTAAGTGATACGAAGAATTCGTATTGAGCTGCAAGGAGGATGTGGGAATATGGAATTTGTACGAGCGTTCAGCAGAGCGAGATGCTGAGTCAGGATAATATGGGTTGCATAGAGCAGATTTATGAATGGGACAAGCGGCATGTGATAGGAATGAGTACCAGCAGGTTCGTGGACGAACCTGATTTCTAAGTGGTATATTATGTAACGCCCACAACCGCACGGTATGTTACGCTGAGTCGGATTGAATAAAACAAATGCTGGTTACATTTGATTTGTTGGATTATGGGGAAGAAGTATTGATTGAGTTGGTTTCATGTGCAGATGGCTAGCGGAGTTCGATGGGATTCAGGTGTTCGTTCAGAGCAGTACTGAGATAGCTGGATTGGAGCGATAATGTCATCTTCTTTAGTCCGATCGGTCGGATGATTTGTAGAGCATGGCCTGCTCGTACGGTCATACCAGTTGAGTAGATCGCGCTTGCATCGGACCACGGGTTCAAGGGATTGGCCGTATCGGCAGGACATGATGCCTAACGGGATCAAACATTGTGAGTGGGCTCTTTCCCTTCTCCTCTACTCCTTCATGCCTAATAATATGGAAAAACACGTAAAAGGCTTGAACACTCGGACTCAAATATTGAGAATCACTACACTGAGGCGTGCATAGAGTGTACGTCGTTTGCTTGGATAGGATTGTGGCTTGATTGGGTTGCGCGTATGGATTTGTGTCGGCTAGTTGGTTGGATTATCATTTGAGGCAGTTGGTTGAATGATTGGGATTATGCTTGGACAGTTGGAATATATTGGTTGGAACATCGGGAATTCGGGCGAGCGAGCGTGCATCCGTGCACTGGTATCACTTGGACGCTTTGTCAAGCAAAGCGTGCAGTTGTGGTTCGAAACCGAACAACTGCATCGGCGAGGGCATTGTGCCACCGTTGGGGCATTGTGCCACTGGATTGTTCTGAGCGATGGGGTGTTGCACCATTTGGAAACAATGTGTTGAGAAGAGGCATTGTGCCTATGGGATAACTTGAGATTTGGTGCCTTGGGCTATATGTTGATGAATGGTTATGGATATTTTGATTGGATATCTTGGTTATGGATTCTTTGGTTGGATGTTTTGGTTGGATATTTGGTTGAACGAGTCTAGGATCACTTGGTGGGGCGAGAATGTTCGATCCTCTCGTCATACCTACTTGGTGTCTGCATGTCACGGACAACCTGTGTTGCACAGGGTTTCGTTTCCTCGAACGGGATGGACTCCTGGGCACCGGGACCGTTCGGCCATGGAGGAGACACGGGCATCACGTCTTGGGCGCGGTGCTGGTAGTCCGATACCACCAAGAGGGAGTAGCTGCCCAGCCCTGGATCGGGTAGGACTGGCCTATTGATCTTGGTCCGATCAATGTCCTTTATGGCTTGGCCAGTGACTTCATATAGACTAGTGTTGGTTTGCTTTACTTTGGTTGGTTTGTGCTTCGCGTAGGCGCGGCCACCTTGCCTCGGCAAGAGTGTGCACTTGGAGATTTGATTGTGAGCTTTGGTTGAGGATGGATATTGAGGCTTGGTTGATGGTTCGATATGTTATCGTGTTGCTTGGACTTGAGCAGGACGGTTGCATGATAGTTTCCTTCGGTTGGATTATATTGCTTGTCGATTGGCTTGAGTTGAATGTTTGCATGCTTAAACTGCTTTACAGCTTTCCTTAACATGTCATCCCTATGCCATGAAATGAATCTAGGATTCAACTAGAAAGATCACCATATACTGTTTGCATTCACTATTTTACTTAGTGTCGGCTTAGACGAGTGGGTTACCCCGCTCACCAGTACGGCTGTGTACTGACCCACGTTTGTGGACATTATTTCAGGTACGCAGGCGTAGTGGCGCTGCTTGGATATACGAGACATGATGTATGAACTGTAAGTACCTTTGTGGGCTAGAGAAAAGAGCAAGAGTATTTCATCGCCTTCATGGCATCGCCTTTGTGGCATTGCCTTCGATGCGGCATTTCATTTGGACCCTATCGTGAGCTTCGCTGCGTATTACTCTGATGTGTGCTTGGTACACAATACTTGATGAACAACTGCAACTTGGTTGTTTCGATGATAACTTTGGTGTTTGACAACATTGCCTTGTACGAGCGCTGTCACGCCCCGATTTCGGCTAATCGATAATCGTCCCCCGGGCGTGATGCCGTGCACGCGTAGGGCGCGCGTGCACCAGGCCTTAGGCATAAGGATATTCTTTAGGACAATGCAACAGAGTAGACATATAAGATAACACAAAGTTGAGGCATAGAAAAGTTTCTCTTTTATTCATAATGAACATCTTTTTACATTGCTTGACTCAAAAGTATAAAATGCCCCGCGGGCTTACAAACTTGGACGCAAAATGAGATAGCCGATCCATACATTATGTCCCTTTACATAGATTTGAAAACACAAAACACCTTGGGTGCGAGTAAGCACCATCGCCTTAGCGATATTCAGCAACGGAGAGAGAGAAAGGCTTCTAGCTTGAGCCTCCAAAAGTCTTGGCTACGTACCGCCAAGAGTCCCAAAAGTCCGAAGAGAACTTCAGCTCCTCGCCGCGTTGCCTTGCGCCGGGGAACCTGCTACAACGAGGGTCAGTACTTCAAAAAGTACTGGTGAAGGCTAGCTGCTCAACTTTACCAAGCTCATGAGATGAGATCTAATGAGTATGCTACAATTATTTGCTTAGGTGGGTTTCTATTCTTGCCTAGATCAGATTTCATTTAGCAGGTATGCAAGAACAAAATAACATAACCCACATGCCACCGTTCGGTGACTTTACCTGTACCGTCTGAACCACCTGTACAACTTACCATAGCCTTCCCTGTCACGAAGACATAGTTAGTCTGCACAGTTTAAATATACACAACATCTTTCTTTTGTTGTTTAGGAGCCATCATGGGTTTAGTCTGGGCTGGCGGCGACGCTTGCAGCGCGGGTAGCTAGCCCCGCTACAATTCCCCGCTCCCAGACTAAGAAAGTAGATTCCGCCCGGGTCGAAACGGCCCGGTGCCCCGGTAACCGTTCGCAGGAACCTGGATCCCCTGTGCACAAGAATTCCCATGACCATTTCTATGAACTCTACATCATAGATTTACTTACTAGCCATTTAAAGAACATCATATACGAAACTGCTTTACTGTACTATCATAATCAACCAACAGCTATATGAAATAACATGCAGCAGTTTATAGAAGAACACTTTGAACTATCAATAAATACCAACCCATTAAACACCCAACGAACATGCATGCATCAATGAATTTATGCAAGGTTTTGTATGACAAGCAATGGGTGTTCCAAGCCTACTTCTTATCTTATCTTGTTATCCAACTTGTTACTTAATTGGTATCGTTTGATTGAATGCACAACTGAGTCAATTTTATTATGAACGGAGCCCTTGGAAAGAAGGTGCTTATCGAAATAGAGCCACTCACACGTTGGTTGGATAGGAAGAAGAAGGAGAGGTCTTTAAGACTCCGCTCGCGCGTCGTCTACACGATCACCTGCACGCACCAACGGATGATCAATACCTCCTGCTTCGGTCTCCAAGGCCCGATACGAAATACGAAATCCTAAGAACGAAAGCAATGAAATCCATTGAAACCGTTCAAGAAAACGCAAGTCATAAAACCAACAAGAAAGCAACCAAGCGGCACGAAAACGGACAAGAAACCAACGCAACGGAAAGGCCCCTCTCGACTCTGCCGCCGAGTCCATCCTCGAGGCATAATCCATTGTATATGGGACCTGATTCCGAAGAAACCAATCCATAACGAGGAAAGGATCTTAATTCAATCTGTCCCGTTCGGACGGTCGTAAGTATTTCTTGGCCGCGCTCCCCGAATAGGGGGAACGGGGCATTACATCATAACCATCCAAAAGAAAGTTTCGTCCCGAAACTTAGGAATAGAACCTACCACTAAGGAATAATGAGGGGAACCTTTCCCTCATATCAGCTTCAAGTTCCCAGGTCGACTCCTCGACCGAGTGGTTCCGCCACAGGACGCGTACTAGCGAGACGGTTCGGTTCCGCAACTGCTTCTCTTTACGATCCAAAACTTGGACAGGCTCCGCCGCGTACGACAAGTCCGCTTGCAGATTCAACTGACCCAAGTCGACTATGTGGTTCGGGTCGTGTACAAACTTTCTCAGCTGGGAAACGTGAAAAATATCGTGTACTTCTGATAGGGCAGGCGGCAAAGCAACTTGGTAGGCGACCGGAGTAACCCGTTTGAGAACTTCAAACGGTCCAACAAATCTCGGACTTAGCTTTCCTTTTACTCCGAACCGCATGACTCCACGCATAGGCGAGACTTTCAAGAATACATGGTCCCCTTCAAAGAATTCAAGGGGGCGACGTCGAGCATCGGCGTAACTCTTTTGTCGGCTTTGTGCTGTCTTCAACCGTTCACGAATCAACCGAACCTTTTGGACGGTTTGTTCAACCAGCTCCGGCCCTAGGATTTGCCGTTCTCCGACTTCGTCCCAGCAGATTGGTGACCTACACTTCCGCCCATACAAAGCCTCGTACGGAGCCATCTCGATGCTGGACTGATAACTATTATTGTATGCAAATTCGGCCAGCGGCAGGTAGACGTCCCAACTTGACTTCGAATCGATCACGCAGAGGCGCAACATGTCTTCTAGTATCTGATTCACTCGTTCTGTCTGACCATCGGTTTGTGGATGATAGGCTGAGCTGAACTTCAACTTGGTCCCCATCGCCAACTGAAGGCTCTCCCAGAAACGCGAGATGAATCGCCCGTCTCGATCTGATACTATAGAAACTGGCACTCCGTGCAGCCGGACTATCTCGTCAAGGTAGGTCTGGGCGAGGCGATCGGCGCTCCAAGTACTTTTGATGGCAATGAAGTGTGCAGACTTGGTTAACCGGTCGACGATAACCCAGATTGCGTCGTTCCCCCGTTGCGTCCTTGGCAGGCCAACAATGAAATCCATGCAGATGTGCTCCCACTTCCATTCCGGGATAGCAAGATTTTGCATCTCTCCACCCGGCCTCTGATGCTCTGCTTTCACCCTTTGACAGGTTATGCATTGGGACACAAAGAGTGCAACATCTTTCTTCATGCCGTGCCACCAGAAGGTCGTTCGGAGGTTCTTATACATCTTCGTGCTCCCGGGATGGATCATATAGGCTGCGTAATGAGCTTCTGCAAGGATCTCCTTTCTAAGTTCTGAATCGTCGGAGACGCATAGCCTTCCTTTCACCCGCAACGCCCCATTTTCATCTACTGCAAAGTCCTTCGCCTTCCCCGCTAGAATCTGCTCGTGCATCTTCCTTAGGAAAGGGTCGTCTTTCTGAGTAGATGTGACCCGCTCTATTAGGTTGGGTACGAATCGCATTTGAGCGACCCGTGCGCCACGATATCGAATTCGGAGTTCGATGCCCATCTCTTCTAAGTCCCTTCGTAACCTACGATCGACTAACAGAGATCCAACGAAGATCCGACTCAAAGCATCCGCTACAACGTTCCCTTTGCCAGGCGTGTAGTCTATCGTCAAGTCGTAATCTTTTATCAATTCTAGCCAACGGCGCTGACGAAGGTTGAGGTCCGTCTGGGTGAATAGGTACTTCAAGCTCTTGTGATCAGTATAAATTCGGCAAGGCACTCCATAAAGGTAGTGTCGCCATAATTTCAGGGCAAAGACAATTGCCGCTAACTCCAGGTCGTGTGTAGGATAATTTTTCTCGTGCTTCTTTAGTTGCCTGGAGGCATAGGCTATCACTCGATCTCGCTGCATAAGTACACACCCCAAGCCTTGCCCAGACGCGTCGCTAAATATTTGGAATCTCGAGATCTCGTCTGGTAGGGCAAGTAACGGGGCAGAGGTGAGGCGATGCTTTAACTCTTTAAACGAAGCTTCGCAGTCGGCGGACCACTCAAATGCGACTCCCTTTTGTGTGAGGCGAGTCAGAGGTAGTGCGAGTTTGGAAAAATCCTTCATGAACCGTCTGTAGTAGCCCGCTAGCCCGAGGAAGCTTCGAATCTCGCTAACGGATGCAGGTCGCTTCCACTCGACAATGGCCTCCACCTTTTTCGGATCGACTGAGATGCCTCCCGCAGAAATGATGTGCCCGAGGAAAGATACACTACTTAGCCAGAATTCACACTTACTCAGCTTAGCATATAGCTGGTTGTCCCGAAGAGTTTGTAGCACGGTCCGCAAGTGCTCTGCATGTTCTTCCTCACTCTTCGAATACACCAAGATATCATCGATGAATACTACTACAAACTTATCGAGATAGGGCCGGAACACAAGGTTCATCAAACTCATAAAGGCAGCGGGGGCATTGGTTAGTCCGAACGGCATCACCAGGAACTCATAGTGGCCATAGCGAGTTCGAAAAGCCGACTTTGGCACATCGTCTGGCTTGATCTTTAGTTGGTGATAGCCCGAACGGAGGTCAATTTTAGAGAATACCGTGGCAGCCTGCAACTGATCGAAAAGATCGTCTATTCTTGGAAGAGGATACTGGTTACGAATGGTTGCTTTATTCAATTCTCGATAGTCGATGCAGAGCCGCAACGAGCCATCCTTTTTCTTTACAAATAGCACTGGCGCACCCCACGGAGATACACTAGGCCGAATGTATCCTCGATCTAGCAAGTCTTGCAACTGTACTTTAAGCTCTTTCAATTCTGCCCGGGCCATTCGATACGGTGTCTTGGAAATTGGTCGAGTTTCTGGGAACGTGTCTATAGTGAACTCTATCTCTCGATCGGGCGGCATGCCTGGCAACTCGTCGGGAAACACATCAGGAAAATCTGCCACAACGGGAATAGACTCAACGTTTGCGCAATCTTGCCGAGTGTCTCGAACGGACGCTAAGTACCCTTCGCAGCCGGAGTGAATCATCCGTCGAGCAGACATTGCTGAGATCACCATGCAGGCATTCGACGCTTTCGACTCAGGACTGCACGTGAAGCAAAACTCGGTCTCGCCGGGCAAACGAAACACGACTTCCTTTTTCGCACAGTCGATTGTAGCTGAACAAGCGCCGAGCCAATCCATCCCCAGAATAAGATCGTAGTCCCTTATGTCTAGAACTATCGCATCTAATGACAATTTCCGTCCCCCGATGCAAATGTTACCTTCACGACAGACTAAGCGAGCCGATAAATCTACGCCCGAAGGAGTACTAACACTTAGGTTTAAGCCTAGCGGTGTCATAGGGAATGTGTGTTCGGCGGCAAAGTCCGCCGCAATGAAGCTATGTGTTGCACCAGAATCAAACAATACACGAGCAGGTACATTATTAAAAAGTAATATACCTGACACCGTCGTGTTCGATGCAAGTGCCTCGTCCCGAGTCAAAGCATAGACTCGGCCCTGAGCGTTTGGCGGTGCCTGGTTCGCTCGTTGAGTTTGCCCCTGACCCTGAGCTGAGTCATTATTCTGCTGCGGACGGTGTGAAGATGGATCGTTGGAACGGGTTGGACAATTACGAGCAATGTGGCCCACCTTGCCACAATTGAAACATCCCCCTTTGCTCGCGCGACATTCGCTGACGTGGTGTCCTGGCTTGCGGCAGTAGGCACAATTTTGTCCTTGCTTCTTTCCTTGATTTGAGTCTTGGGAGCCGCCGTTGGTATTGTGGCGCTTATGCGCGTTGTTACCTCCTGTGTTGGCAGGACGCTTGTGATTGTAATTTTGCACAGCGCCGGTGCGAACTGGAGGATACTGCGACTCTAGGGACAGTGCATGATTCAAGGACTCCCGCATGGTACGATATTGAGTCACTACGACGTGAGCACGGATAGAAGGTCGTAGTCCGAGCTCGAACTTTCGTGCACGACTTTCGGCATTGGCGATCTGAGACTTGGCAAATTTTGCAAGTCGGTTGAACTCTGAGGCGTATTGAAGCACCGTCATGTCTCCCTGCCTCAGCAGCGCAAACTCGTCTTCCTTTTCGCGACGGACGGCGGGTGGAAGGTATTCCTCCACGAAGGCCTTGCGAAACACGGACCAGGAGATAGCCGTTGTGCCACCTTCACTCAACATATCTTGCTTGTGCACATCCCACCAATCATGTGCATTTTGTCGGAGCTGAAGCTGGGCACACGTCACTTTCTTGGTCTCGTCTAGGCACAGCGCTTCAAAGTGGTCCTCCAACTCGACCAGCCAGTCCATCGCTAAGGAAGGGTCCTCGGTGCCTTTAAACGTAGCATGGCACATCTTCTTAAATTCAGATATCGACACGATTGACCCATTCTCGCCTGAGGGTAAGGTACCCTGGGAATTCTGCGGTCCGGTGGCTTCAGCAACTATAGGCACGGTTGCGGGGGCGGATGCAGAATGATTGTTGGCGACCATATTCGTCACCATTGTTTGCAGACTATTCATCTGCTTCTGCTGTGTATCCGCCTGAGATCGCTGCGCCACGAATTGAGCCTCAATCCGTGACTCGAATTGACTCTGCCGTAGTTCAGCTTGTTTCTGCTGCGTCTCCATCAAACGCATCATTCGCTCGAACGGATCAGCAGAGGGTACGGCAGAGGGTGCGGCAGCTGGACTCCCAGAGCTGCCCGAGGTGCCTGAACTACTCGCTTGCACTTGCGCCACCATCTGCGCTTGTGCACCCGGCTCGGAAGTCGTTCCTTGAAAGGAAAGTAACTTGTATTAGTCTCAAGGTATATTATGGACTCATTGTATGGAACGCATCTCATTTTGGCCAAGCGAATTCAAGGGTCTACTCGGAAGGAACAAGGTCCTCTTTAGAAACTTTCTTTGTGAGATCAAAGGATCTGAAGCATGCTCTGATACCAATATGTCACGCCCCGATTTCGGCTAATCGATAATCGTCCCCCGGACGTGATGCCGTGCACGCGTAGGGCGCGCGTGCACCAGGCCTTAGGCATAAGGATATTCTTTAGGACAATGCAACAGAGTAGACATATAAGATAACACAAAGTTGAGGCATAGAAAAGTTTCTCTTTTATTCATAATGAACATCTTTTTACATTGCTTGACTCAAAAGTATAAAATGCCCCGCGGGCTTACAAACTTGGACGCAAAATGAGATAGCCGATCCATACATTATGTCCCTTTACATAGATTTGAAAACACAAAACACCTTGGGTGCGAGTAAGCACCATCGCCTTAGCAATATTCAGCAACGGAGAGAGAGAAAGGCTTCTAGCTTGAGCCTCCAAAAGTCTTGGCCACGTACCGCCAAGAGTCCCAAAAGTCCGAAGAGAACTTCAGCTCCTCGCCGCGTTGCCTTGCGCCGGGGAACCTGCTACAACGAGGGTCAGTACTTCAAAAAGTACTGGTGAAGGCTAGCTGCTCAACTTTACCAAGCTCATGAGATGAGATCTAATGAGTATGCTACAATTATTTGCTTAGGTGGGTTTCTATTCTTGCCTAGATCAGATTTCATTTAGCAGGTATGCAAGAACAAAATAACATAACCCACATGCCACCGTTCGGTGACTTTACCTGTACCGTCTGAACCACCTGTACAACTTACCATAGCCTTCCCTGTCACGAAGACATAGTTAGTCTGCACAGTTTAAATATACACAACATCTTTCTTTTGTTGTTTAGGAGCCATCATGGGTTTAGTCTGGGCTGGCGGCGACGCTTGCAGCGCGGGTAGCTAGCCCCGCTACAATTCCCCGCTCCCAGACTAAGAAAGTAGATTCCGCCTGGGTCGAAACGGCCCGGTGCCCCGGTAACCGTTCACAGGAACCTGGATCCCCTGTGCACAAGAATTCCCATGACCATTTCTATGAACTCTACATCATAGATTTACTTACTAGCCATTTAAAGAACATCATATACGAAACTGCTTTACTGTACTATCATAATCAACCAACAGTTATATGAAATAACATGCAGCAGTTTATAGAAGAACACTTTGAACTATCAATAAATACCAACCCATTAAACACCCAACGAACATGCATGCATCAATGAATTTATGCAAGGTTTTGTATGACAAGCAATGGGTGTTCCAAGCCTACTTCTTATCTTATCTTGTTATCCAACTTGTTACTTAATTGGTATCGTTTGATTGAATGCACAACTGAGTCAATTTTATTATGAACGGAGCCCTTGGAAAGAAGGTGCTTATCGAAATAGAGCCACTCACACGTTGGTTGGATAGGAAGAAGAAGGAGAGGTCTTTAAGACTCCGCTCGCGCGTCGTCTACACGATCACCTGCACGCACCAACGGAATACCTCCTGCTTCGGTCTCCAAGGCCCGATACGAAATGCGAAATCCTAAGAACGAAAGCAATGAAATCCATTGAAACCGTTCAAGAAAACGCAAGTCATAAAACCAACAAGAAAGCAACCAAGCGGCACGAAAACGGACAAGAAACCAACGCAACGGAAAGGCCCCTCTCGACTCTGCCGCCGAGTCCATCCTCGAGGCACAATCCATTGTATATGGGACCTGATTCCGAAGAAACCAATCCATAACGAGGAAAGGATCTTAATTCAATCTGTCCCGTTCGGACGGTCGTAAGTATTTCTTGGCCGCGCTCCCCGAATAGGGGGAACGGGGCATTACAAGCGCAACTCCAGGCTCGTACGGCATCACGTCCCGAAAAGAACGATTGTCCTGCGGGAGAGCTGCAACGTGGTGATTCACGTTCAGCGGGGACTATTGAGCTTGTGGGAGATTGGGGCGTGACAACACTAGCCCGAATGAAACCCTTATCTAAGAGGTCATCTACTTGGACTTTCAGTTCAACCAACTCCTTTGGTGCTAGTCTGTAAACGGGGGAAGTAACTGGCTCGGCTCCGGGAGTCAACTCTATAGTGAACTCTATCTTTCTGTCAGGTGGCAGGCCTGGAAGATCCTTTGGGAACACATCCTCAAACTCTGATATAAAGTAAGGGTACACTGGTTCACCTTTTGCAATGTGTGTCGCTAAGGTAGGTTGGACACATACTCTCGGGCTCCCCGAAGAAACTCAAACTCAGGGTGATCTGGTAGTCTAAATATAATGCTACCACTTTGGCAATCTAGCATCGCGTGGTATTGGCTCAACCAATCCATGCCTAGGACAATGTCATAGTCTAGACTTAAACCTCATAATAAATTCTCCCGTTCCACTAATCTTCCAAAAAAATTCTTCCTTCCCTAATGTATAGTTACTCTTCTCCTCAAATTTCTTCCTACAATTATATTCCTCAAATTTTTTCTTTCCCTTATTTATTGCTCAGAGTCATATAGTGCAATTATAACAATAGTATCTCCCAAGCACCTACTAAAATTCCTGGTATCGGATCATCATCTTCCATGTGAGAGCCTAAAATTTCTATCTCCTCTAGTTCATAATTTCGTTCCTGGTATAGCTATCATATACAACAACTAATCCCTAGCATCTGGCTATGCATTTCCATAAATTATTCTAGAAGGTTATGATCAACAATCTTTCTAGCTCCCAGTACTTTCCAAATCACTGCTATCTCAAGTACGGGTAGGGTACTACTGGGTCCAATTCTCTTGCTAACCTTTCACACTAGTTCTAGAATCCAAAAAGAGCCTATCAATCTATCCCACTAAGGGTAACAATCTTCTCAGAGAATATTGCACGAATTTTGTCTTCTGTCGTCTGGACTACGATCTTCTTCTGGAGGGAACCATCAGGCCAAAGCATTCGTCTTTCCGAAATAAAGGAGATGAAAAACAAGGATAACGATATTGATGGAAACTAAGCGAATACAATTTGGAAGTCCAAGGGCGATAATCAAATACCAAGGGAGTTTTACAAATCGATTATGGATTAAGATCCTCTTCAACAACAAATTCTAAATTGCAGGCTCGTTTGGTACAGTAACGTAACCGAAACGATTTTCTCTTAAACATGCATGGGCCACCACAAAAACATGTAACGCCCCAGTCCCAAAATACATAGAACCAGAAATACGCCACATGCCAGCTATGCATTCGACCAGACTCTGGTCTGACTCGAATATGTATAAGCTATATAAAAATGGTCACTATCTAAATAAACCAGTAAATATAAACATCTATGTCTCAATCCACAATGAACAGAAATAAACAAGAAAGAGCTACATGTGCTAAAGTCGGCCGCCCAATAATACACAAACTCGAATAGACTCGAGAAGAAATATGAGTCTATAAAAACTAGCCTACAACAGCAGATGAATACAATATAAAATAACCATAATGCCGATAGAAATGATATGAGTACCTGGTACCAATGCCCGCAAGACAAGCAACTCCATCAGCAACTCCAAGGGCTCCGTAATTTTCTATGCTGCAAAATTGGCAGGGGACCAGGTCCTCAGAGGGACGTAACAAGGTACAAAAATACAGCAAGCCATAGTATAACAGAAAGAAATAAGTGCAACGCTGGTGTAATCTAGCATAACCAACTAAGTGAGACACATTTTAAAGACAATGTTCGACGCGTGGGCTATCCAAAATAAAACTGTAGCTCCGGACACGGAGACACACGGGACGTACCGCAGCTCCAAGCAAAGAGTCACACGGGTGATACCACTAATCCAGATACATGAATACTACAAAAATAGATCATATACATATATATAGCGCGTGCAGAGGAGCCCAAACGTCTAGTAACTGTCTTCCCCATCCCAAGCGGTCAACGATTGTGCGCTGAACCTGAACCTCTATCTAGTAGTCTCGTCATACTGAAGTAACTATCAATCAATGTGACCCTAAGGTCGTCCCAGATTTCGATCATGTTGTCACTATCAGGATATAGGAAATCTGGCACGATGACAGTGTCTGAATGTGTCCTAAGGTTACGATATAAACAGGTACGTACATCAAGGTATTGTGAACCATCTATCATTCGTTATGAGACGTTACCGACGAACGTCTGCACCCGGTTGTGACCCGGATGCGAAGTAACGATTCTAATCAAACACGCGCACAATGCATATAATAAACAATAAATATCTGGTAACTGAAATACAGGGTGGCAAGGTACACTTGCCTAGATCCGGCTGCTGAAGATGGGTCTCCGGTACAACATCCAAGTCCGCGGGTCCCGTAGTACCTAGAGACGAGATACAAGCTCAATCAATAGACTATCACGCGGCTAAAAAAAAGATGTGACACACGTCTAGCATATGCTACAATCTTAGTTACAAGTCACATAGACACTAAGCTAGAGGGTTGACCAAGGTTGACTAAGGGTTCGTTACATCTAATACGATCAATCACCTGTTTAATATCATCAGACAAATCCTCCATCCTACTATATTCATTATAGTGTTTATCAGTATTTTATGTATGATTATTCCTCATATTTCACCTAGGTGTTCACAGACATTAGCATGTACATTTACTGATCATCCTCGAAATAAATAATTTATTTATTTATTAAACCCTCAATTATATACAATCATCACCATTTTACCTTAAAACTACTCCTCGATCAAATTTATTACTATTTCTCAGTCCTCAATCACTGACTAATGGTTTGATATTACACCCATTTCAAAATTAATCACCTGCTCCACAATGTCCATTAATATTTTAATATTATAGTATTATTTTGCAACAATTTAAATCTGTTCATCAACAATGATCAATATGCTTATATTAAATAGGACAACACCCTAAATGTCTCATATGGCACTTAAAACCCAACCTCAATATATATCACATTTCCAACCCTCACATGTATATATTTCATATCCTCCACCCATGAACATCAATGCATATTATAACATATATTAAACCTAAATCCCATATGCATATAATACACTAAAATAAAACGATTTCATACTCAAACCCTAAACTCAAAGCCTAAGCATAACCCCTAACAATATATTTATCACTACACTACAAAAAGAGGGGGAGAAGAGTATTCACCTTGGCGGCGAGGTCCGGTGGCTGTCTCTGACCGGAGGGGATCGTGGGGGTGTTGATGGTGGTGATGTTGATAATGGTGAGGATGGTAAAGATGGTGAAGATGATGATGAAGATGGTGGAGGGCGGTGGTGCTGGTGGTGAAGAGTGGTGGTGCTGGTGGCGAAGGGTGGTGGTGCTGGTGGTGAAGAGTGGTGGTGCTGGTGGCAAAGGGTGGTGGTGCTGGTGGCAAAGTGTGGCCGGAGTAGGGGTGCAGCGGTGTGGGGGAGGTCGTGGGGGAGTCGGGGCAGGAGGTCGGGAGAGATGGAAGTAGCAGCCGGAGTAGATGAGGTCGGTGATGGCGGTGGTGAGGTGTAGAAAAGGAGGAGTCGAGGTGGTGGTGGAGTGGTCGGGGCTCACCGGAGGAGTGGTGGTGATGATGATAAGAAGAGGCCGGTGATGGCGGGAGGGGTTGTCCGCCGGAGCAGTGATGGCAGCGGTCACGGGTGAAGCCGTTGCGGGTGTATGTAGAGGTTGGTGGTCGTGGTACCGCGGGAATGGTGGGATCGTGGCAGCGTGAATGGGGGGTTCGTGGCAGCGAGAATGGTGGGGTCGTGGCAGCTGGTAGTGGTGGAGTGGTGGCGGGGAGTGCAGCCACGGCGGGTGTGCTTGGTCGGAGGCGGTAGCCGGCTCGGTTTGAACCAAGAATGAAGAAGAGGTGAAGAAGAAAGGAAGAAGAAAGGAAGAAGAAGAAGAAGAAGACTACGGTTATGGAGAAGGAGGGAGGAGAGGGAAAGTAGGGGGGGTTTCCCAAGGTTTTGGGGATTAGGGCCTGCTTGGGGAAGTGTGTATGAGGAGACATTTTATAGGGAAGGGTGATGGGGAGTGTGTGGTGAGGATGAGGGTTTATTCAAATGGGTGGCTAGGATTCAACATGAGGAAAACCAAAGGGGAGAGTGGGGTTGGGTTGAACCGGTCATGGGTTGAGGGCTTCTCCATTTGGTTTGAACCAATGTGGTGATGACACCTATTGTAATCTTTGCAATTAAGCCCCTTAATTTTGGGTATTTGCACAAACACATAAAATAATGGAAAAATGGTGTGGGAATTGGTATTTGGTGTTTTGTAGGGTGAGGGGGTGTTGTGTGTTTTGCATGGGCTTAATTAATGGGGTATTGGGTTAAATTGGGGTTAAGATGGGATTAGTCAAAGTTGGTATCCCCAATTTAATTAAAATAAATTGCCATGTGCTCTTAAATTAAATGGGGGCACATGGGGTCTCAATTAGGAGTGACACAAAGGTCATGAAAGGTGTAGGCTTGGTGTCAGTCTTGGACCCTTTAATTGGTCCGGCTCAACGGGTTGAGTCGGTGTCTCAAAATTGATGGCAACGACATAGGTGCGCGATACAGGATTAAATAATGGGTTTCGGGTACGGGAAGTTGTGCAATTAAATTAGAGCACAAGGGATTACGATTTTGAGTGACGAAAAAGTCCAGCGCCTAAGTTGGCGTGTCAAGTCTAGAATGCAATAATAAGTTGGAAATTATGGGCTGATGTTGGGCTTCGAATATTGCAACAACGGTAGGGTACACCAAGGGTTTAATTAAAGAGTCAGACATCTGAAATACTTAATTCTAAACCTCAAATACTTGATGTTAAACCAAAATTTTCTAACCCAAAACCAGACTATCTATAAAATTAAATGAGGAGGTTTACATTACTCTCTATGAAGTTGTACAACATTTTATGTTAATAATAATGCTGAAAAGGAAAGAGGTGTTCCGCAGTTAGTTATTAACTACAAACCTCTTAACAAAGTCCTTAAATGGATAAGATATCCCATTCCTAATAAAAGAGACTTGCTTAACAGAATTGTTAATGCAAAAATATTCTCTAAATTTGATTTGAAGTCAGGTTACTGGCAGATTCAAATTAAAGAAAAAGATAAATACAAAACTGCCTTCACAGTTCCGTTTGGACACTATGAATGGAATGTTATGCCTTTCGGTTTAAAAAATGCTCCTTCTGAATTTCATAATTTTATGAATGAGATATTCATTCAATATTCTACTTTTATCCTCTCTTACATTGATGACATTCTTATATTCTCTAATACCATTGTAGAGCATTTTAAGCATTTAAATGTTTTTAAACATTTAGCTATTAAAAATGGTCTTATTATTTCTGCTCCTAAAATAAAATTATTTCAGACAGAAATAAGATTCCTTGGACATAACATTGTCAATAACACTATTATACCCATTGACATGAGTATCGAATTTGCTTCGAAATTTCCTGATAAAATTACTAATATAAAGCAACTTCAGAGATTTCTAGGTGCTTTAAATTATGTTTCTGATTTTTATAAAAATATTGCTATGGATACTAAAATTCTATATCAAAGGTTGAAGAAAAATCATACTCCTTGGAGTATCAACCATACTAAAGCTGTTCAGCTTATTAAGCAAAAGGTTAAATGCCTACCTTGCTTACACCTTGCCAACCCTGACTGGTCTAAAGTTGTTGAAACTGATGCCAGTAATATTGGTTATGGTGGTATTCTCAAACAAATTGACCCCAATAATAAAGATCATGCTATCCTTGTTAGATACCATTCTGGTAAATGGGATAATACTCAAATCAATTATTCTACTATAAAGAAAGAACTTCTTTCTATTATAAAATGTATTCATAAATTTCAGGATGACCTATTAAATAAGAAATTCTTACTTCGTATAGGTTGCAGTTCTGCGAAATCTATATTACAGAAAGATGTTAAGAATCTTGCTTCTAAGCAAATTTTTGCTGGATAGCAAGCTGAACTTGCTATATTTGATTTTGACATTGAATTTATTAATGACAAAAATAATTTTCTTCCTAATTTCCTAACTCGTGAATTTTTGCAGCAAGATGTCAACTAGCTCTCGCGGCAGAGGCAGGTCCAAAGGGACGATACGTCCCCAGGACTCTTTTGGCTTTCAAAAGGTCATCGGCCGAAAGCCACCTTCTACTGAAGCTGGATCCAGTTCAGCAGCCAAGGGAAAGCAGCCAGCAATTTCTGCTGATGCTAATACTAAATCATACAGGGAAGCAATGGAAGTTGAGTCCATCTTATTTGAAAAATCTAATTCAGAGGAAATACTCAAACTGGAAAAAGTTGATATTCCTCTTATGAAGGATCCATGGAAACTTCATAAACGATATCTTGAGAACAGTTTTATTCTAGTTCTGGGTAAACCTGTTAATATTTATGAAGGTATCGTAATTACCACAAAATCTATCACAGTTGAGCACTCTGCTAAACCAAACTCTTTGGAGACGGCTTACAGCAAAGTGATCATCAAAAATATCCTTACTCCACAAACTTGGGGACTTCATCCTAACAGGGAACAACAACTCTCCAAGGATAAGGTGGTGGTCTGCAGCTATAATTATTGGGATTATATCCAGGCCTTTTATAACTTTCTATATTATGAGAATTCTCAGAGGACCCATTCGTGGTTTATTCGTATCTGTCCTGAAATTCTTCAGAATGAGATACCCTCCTGGTTTTTCGACTGGTGGTTAAAGCTAGGAGCTACTCTGGATATTATTCCTCCAACAATTCAAGAACAATTCTTTCAATGGATTCTCTCCTATCCACAATGTCAGGATTATCATCTTTTTTTTTGGGGGGGGGGGGGAAGTACGCTATATTTCTATGTACAATTCCAGATCCCATATATATTTCGTTGGACAATAGACTGCGAGCTTAATTCCAACAATATTCCCATCCTGTCACGCAAGTTCCTTGTGAAATGGTGGCAAAGGATTGATGAGAAAGAAAAGTTGATGGAAGTCATGGCATCCATCAAAGATAATGAAAGTAAATTAGACAAAAGCATCCAAAATTAACTCTTTGGCGACAATACAATCACCAAACTTAAGGATTCTCTGATTAGAAAGAATCCTAAGATATCATCTGAAGAATTAAAGAAGAAGTGCCTTCAATTCCTAAAAGCACAGTTTGTTGCAAATTTCGACATGGACATGTCCAGTTGTTACGCCCAAGTCCCAAAATACGTAGGACCAGGACACGTAAGCATGTCAGCCGCATGTATATGGCAACTCCAATATATGGAAACCATAACACATGCGTACGCTGTATCATGAACAATAATTTATAAGTGGTATATATTTATCACAAGTCACAGGGCATAACTAAATCTCATCCACAGAAATCAAATAGACATAAATAACCAATATCTATGAAACTATATCTCAATATAAAGTATCTAATGATGGTAGTCGGATGGAAACAAATCCACTACCGAACTAGAATATAGAATAAACAAGATAAATACTATATAAGAATATCAACTAACAATCACGGGCTCGAAGAGAAGGCCTCCTCGAAATATACGTAGCAAGTCTAGATCTGCGCTCCTGTGAATACTCATGAACATCTACACCTGGAAAGGGACCAGGTCCTCAGAGGGACATAACAAGATACATAGAAGCATGCCATAAAGTAAATACTGTAAAAACTCAAGGGTGAACTAACCAGCTAAGTAAAATGCACTTTGAAGACAACCTTAGTATGTATGGGTAGGTGAAAGGTATAAAGCATAGCGTCGAGCCAGAGGCTAAGTACCTAGCATTAGCTGTAAACTGGATGCCAAGAGTATATGCTGACTACATCACCGACCATGATAGCGCGCAGCTAGTAACCTCTGCCGGATGTATCGACAAGCATATACGCCTATAACCGGGTAACACTGGCCCATAACCGGGTAATACTGAGGCTCACGGCCCCGTAGTTTACTCTGAAACTACGGCAGCCAATTGTCTGTCCCATACGCCTACTAATTGTCTTCCCTGCCCAATGATCTATGCATGTTGTATCCACAACACATTGTAGCTACTACACCGAGACGGAGTGCAAGTATCGGTGTCGTAACTCTGGCTCATAGTCTATTGTTAAAATAATAGTCCAACCTTACAACCAAACAAGGACAAGGATTGGACCTTCGTACTACCATAGTCTATGCTCCGACTACTACTAACTGCTAAGTCTTCTAACATGCATCACTATTAGCAGTTATACCCTATCCGTCGCACGACCTACACGTACAGGTGGCCAACCGCATACGCAAGTCCGTGCCCTACATGAGACTCACAACACGTGTAAGAAATGTGTCAAGGCCTGGGGAGTCATACCGATAACTCCACAACTTTAGGTGGGTCTACTAGACACTAGGTCAGACACAAGTCCTAACGTCAACGCCTTCGTTGACTGCACCCAAGTCTTCTCGGATGCGCACAGTTATATAATCTAAAACAATAAACATGCAACTAACAATATAACTGAATTTAAACAGTACAACAAGGCAAGGTATACTTGCCTGGCAAGGAAGCTGCACAGTATCAATAACCTGCTCCTGAAGTCGTGCAAATAATCCAATCGGTCCTCTCGGGGTACGCATACGGGGATGACGATGACGATGATTTTGATGATGATAACTACGATGATGGCGATGATTATGACTACGGCGACGATGATGATGCTCATGGTGAAGATGATGGTGATGATGTAAAACCCCTAATCCTAGAAAATCGTATTTACTTTTTTTTAATTATTAATTATTAATTATTAATTTAATTATAGTAATTAGTGGCTAATTAGGAGAAATATATTTTTAATAATTTTTATTTTAGGTGTTCGGGCACTTAGAGGATTTATGGGACCATTAGGAATTTTTCGAAATTTATTCCATGTAGGAGACCCCTTGAGCAGTTGCTAGCCTAACGGTGTGCATTATTCTAATCTATAATTTTCTTATGAGTATATATATATATATATATATATATATATATATATATATGTGCATATATATATTTTATAAAGAAAAAGGAAAAGAAAAGAAAAGAAGTTATTAATAAACTAATAATATTAATAATAAACTAATAATGATAACTATACTAATAATACTAACTTTATTAAGCAACTTAGCTAGCAAAAGCACAGCTAACCCCTTTCCAACGTTAGCAAACTTTTGCAACTTAGCAAACTAGCAAAAAGTGAGAACCATTCCTATTCCACGAAGCCACTTCCACAGCAAGTCCAGCGCCAAGTTGGAAAGACCCCCCCCCCCACGGACCTGCTTCCTATTCCTATTCTCTTTCCTATCCAATATATATATATATATATATACATAAAACCCTAACCTAAAATCTCCAGACCCTCCTCTTCTCATCTAGAGCCGCCACCGCAGCCAGAGAACCCCGTCAGGCCGTCCAAACCATCCCGACGACCCCGACCTCGCGCACTGCAGATTCCCACACGAGGTACCTTCGTTCCGGAGTTGTTTCCCGTCGACTCGCTCAACCAAACGTCGTTCCGTCTTCACCGGTATGCTCACCCCTTAACCCTCTTCCATATTTGTATAATAGCAGACCTCAAACAACGTGTACCCATAGGCGAAGACAGCGCCCAAGTTGGCGCGAGCAGACCGAATTCTGGGATCGCAGAAAACTGCGGTGACCACCCATGTTGCCGAGTTCGTATCTCCCACCACAGAGATCCGAATTCGGTAATTCTTTTTGATATGTGTAGAACACTTGACCTAGTTTGTTTTCTATTAAATAACCCTAGATTATTAGCTGCTGTGGATAGAATTAAATTCGTCACAAAACCCCGCGAACCCACTTTTTCCAGAATTCTAAAAGTTGTGAAACGGAGCGCGCCCCGCCGTGTACCAAGTATACCGAACGGTGCATGCAGCGTAACCAGACACGTAAAAATTCGTGGGAACTGATTCGGACGCGTGTGCGGGCCGGAATCAGGCCGTATCCGCAGACACACCCCATGTCGCAACTTTTGTGGAACTCGCGCGTATTTTGTGCACGCTTGTCAGATTACGACGAAACTTGCGCCACTAGACTCGTGGTAACGCGCTGGTCCTGTGACCCAATTTTCACGCAATTCTGAGACGGTTGACCAAGTCGCCAATTGGCGGGCCCATAGTTGACTTTTTAGACAAAATTGTGTTCGGCCCATCGGAATCCACATTTGGACATACAGTTGGGTTCGTATTGACATTTAGAGTTGTTTGACCTATAGTTTCTCCCATTTAGAGACTGCTACCCTTGGCACATTTTTCGGTGCAAAGTGGGCCACCCGTGGACCCCACTTTTATCCGAAATTACCGTTTTGCCCCTGTGTCCAAATTGGACGAAAGGGAAGTACTTTTTAGCTATTTTGCTTATTCTGGGAACGTTGGTAATGTTTATTTCAGCATCCGGAGACATTTGTTCTGCGGCCATAGCTTTTGATCCTGTGTGTTGGACTTCTGGACAGTACACCTTGCAGCTTTCTTACCAGGCAAGATACCTTGCCAAATTGTTTACAGTATTTTACATGCTTAGTATATTTCTGTATATTTATTGCATTTCTGTTTATTTATTGCATGTGTAGTTCCTTTTCAGTCATTACTATATATTAGATATGTTGACACACACTTGACACTTAGTATCATAGAGGACAATCATTAGGGGTATGGGCTTTTAACCACTCTGGTAAACCGTAGTATATAGTTCGCACTACGGGCGTGTGTCGCGCTGGTCGCTACCCCCGCGGTATGTCAATTTCTGGAGTCTCGCTGGTCGCTACCCCCGCGGTATGTCAATTTCTGATGTCCATTGACGTGTGTGTGAGTTGTGAGGTAGATCGAGTAGCCTACCCTTGCCCATACGTCAAAAAGTTGTCCTCATTGCATTCATATAGATTGTCTTGTACAGCGTACTTATTTATTTTCAAACATTATGCATGTCACTGTATTCAAATTGGCTCGTATTTTCTGTATCTTGTTACGTCCCTCTGAGGACCTGGTCCTCTGCCAGGTGTATCTGTTCTTGAGTATTTGCAGGAGCGCAGATTTGGGTGGTTACATGTGATCCGAGGATGTCTTCTCTTTGAGTCTGTGATTGATAGCTGGTATTCTTATATTGTGTTTATTGTGTTGTACTCATATTGTATTTGCTCTTATATTCGAGTTGGTAGTGGATTTATTTCCATCCAACTATCATCCTTAGATACTTCTTATTGAGATCTAGTTTCATAGATACTGGTTATTTATTTCTATATGATTTTGGTGGATGAGATTTAGATTTTACCCTGTGACTTGTATTACATTTTATACCACTTGTGGATTGATATTCATATTACAGCGTACGTATGGATTTGGTTTCCATATATTGGAGTTGCCATATCCATGCGGCTGGCATGCTTACGTGTCCTAGTCCTACGTGTTTTTGGGACTGGGGCGTGACATGTTTTTGTGGTGGCCCATGCAGGTCGAGAGTATATTGTCTCGGTTACGTTATTGTACCGAACAAGCCCGCACCTAGGACTAGAGTATAGGATCTCATCCACAAGTGACTATGATTCATCTTCCTCCTCTCTGTTCTATTCGAACAATTGTATCCTGCTTGATTCCTGTACTTCCCTAATAAGTTCCTTGAGTATATATAGCCTTCTGCTAGACTGTAGGAACCCATGTTATTAGGATGATAATTAGAGTAGCACACCTATTAAGAATACAACGAGAATATAGACACACCACTAAGTTTAGAATATCTAGTGAACCCTAGAACTCCTTATATTTAGATTGGTATACCATTACCCCTTGATGTATTAAGAAGACTTGAGTAGTATAGACACTACTAGAGATAGTTAGAAGTTTTACCATAATGTTTGACCCTAGTATTGAGGGACCAATGGAGAACCAATATTGAACATTAGGACTGAACCTAACCTACACAGTTAGATAAGTATTGGAGAACTACAAACTTAGATCATTGCCTTATTATTAGTAGACAGCACCCTAGGAAGCCTAGAGGAATGTAATTAACCCTTTTCTTAATCATGCCTCGAACATAGCAACTAGCATACCACTCCTCCTTAGAAAACCACGATGCTATATAGAGCCCCTATTTTAATTTCATATATTGTTCCTCTGCGACCTTAGCGTTCGCTAATTGTGTGACGACCAAAATCTTGTTCCTCTATTCTTCATCTTTCAACTCGTGCCATCTGACACTTCTGCTTATAGACCAAGTATTTTTATTCTATGATTAGGATATATAGCCTGCTAGGATTATAGTTATAATTTTTAAATTTTGAAATTTTGTGCTTAGTAGTTAATAACTTGATGGGTTAAGCTATTCTTGTAGATTGAGACCTGGTGCTTATCCCTTAGTTTTAAATTGTGTAACATGTACCCCCACCTCGACACGAGTTATATTCCCTTTCCCTTGAGGCTAGTAACTGTTCCACTCTTACTATTGACACTTGCACTAAGACTAAGACTTAGGACGACAGT
Organism: Iris macrosiphon; assembly: GCA_036927795.1. NCBI lineage: Eukaryota > Viridiplantae > Streptophyta > Magnoliopsida > Asparagales > Iridaceae > Iris > Iris macrosiphon. Next base: position 160,434,630 of record JAYESA010000004.1, read on the forward strand.
ATTTTTTCAGACTGTAGAACTTAGAGGCTATACCCCCTACTTTGTCGACTATCGACTTAGACAAGGAATTAGTATGACAAATGTAGAGATTATAGAGTCTTATCTTTTTGTGAACTGAATTGTTATGTACCTCCTTTCATCATAATCCAGCGTATTTATATTTTCTGTACTACCTTGATTTATGCTGCTATTATAGCCTAGTTTTTGCAAGCTTATTCTTTTATCGAGCTTGCTCATGACATATGTATTATTGGGTGCATACAATGATACAATTGCCTAATCAGAATCGGTGTATTAAGGTCTAGCTAACCTTAGTGCACTTGGTTCGCTCTTCGCATGACTACTTTACGTGAATTGAGATATATGGTAGTAGACGGATATACTTGCCCCTAGACATGTCTGACACATCGTACCGGTTATATAACTGTACTGATACGAGCATGTAAATAGGAAGTTACCAAAAATAGGATTTTAATCCACAACTGTCCTGACAACTCCCTTTTCGAATTCTTTAATCTCTTTGAACCTCGTACTCGTATTCTGTCACCTTCACCTTGAATTCTTTATTATTGCTCTCCGTCTTCCCTTATTTCGGAAAGACGAAATCTCGTGCTAGTATAAGTTGATACACTGATAGTACTAGATAAACCCCATAAGGCTAATCACATGACTTAGTGACACTCTTTTATAATTGATTAAGGGCATATCATAGGTGATATGTTTGGTGTTGAATCCTGAGGATTGAATAACATGGTTAAATAATTTGAGGAATAATTTTCCTAGATGTACAGCCTTAGATAAAAGATGGGTAAATTTTAAGTTCGGTAGATTGTGAACCTCTCACCCAAAATTAGACCTACTTGGCCGAGATAGTGAGACTAAGGTTAGATTGAGTCCAGTTAGAGATAGAACACGATATTTTTATTTAACTCTACAATAATTATATCACTTAGCGCACCTTACCGTGCTCTGATAATTGGAACACTACACTAGCCACTACCTTCCTACAAATTCCATACCCTTATCTTAGACGTGTCCATCACCCAATTCTCATCCTTGTGCAATTTTTTTAATTGTTGGGCGCTTTTATGCAAAAGAGCATTTAGGTGTCCACACCATTGGTCATGACACATGAAGAAACCTATTTTTCGCTCATGTGGATTTTTCCCATAATTTTTCGGGATGTGCAATGCGCAACATCGCCCACCCCTTTAAACCTAGCCTTGTATTTTAAACAATGCAAATCTTATACCATCCTTGCATTCTATCGTGGCTTAATTTTAATTTCGAGGACGAAATTTTTATAAGTTGGATAGAATGTAAAACCCCTAATCCTAGAAAACCGTATTTACTTTTTTTTAATTATTAATTATTAATTATTAATTATTAATTATTAATTTAATTATAGTAATTAGTGGCTAATTAGGATAAATAGATTTTTAATAATTTTTATTTTAGGTGTTCGGGCACTTAGAGGATTTATGGGACCATTAGGAATTTTTCGGAATTTATTCTATGTAGGAGACCCCTTGAGCAGTTGCTAGCCTAACGGTGTACATTATTCTAATCTATAATTTTTTTATGAGTATATATATATATATATATATATATATATATGTATAAATATATATATATATATGCATATATATATTTTATAAAGAAAAAGGAAAAGAAAAGAAAAGAAAAGAAGTTATTAATAAACTAATAATATTAATAATAAACTAATAATGATAACTATACTAATAATACTAACTTTATTAAGCAACTTAGCTAGCAAAAGCACAGCTAACCCCTTTCCAACGTTAGCAAACTTTTGCAACTTAGCAAACTAGCAAAAAGTGAGAACCATTCCTATTCCACGAAGCCACTTCCACAGCAAGTCCAGCGCCAAGTTGGAAAGACCCCCCCCCCCCCCCACGGACCCGCTTCCTATTCCTATTCTCTTTCCTATCCAATATATATATATATATATATATATATATATATATATATATATATATATATATATATATATATTATTTCATAAAACCCTAACCTAAAATCTCCAGACCCTCCTCTTCTCATCTAGAGCCGCCACCGCAGCCAGAGAACCCCGTCAGGCCGTCCAAACCATCCCGACGACCCCGACCTCGCGCACTGCAGATTCCCACACGAGGTACCTTCGTTCCGGAGTTGTTTCCCGTCGACTCGCTCAACCAAACGCTGTTCCGTCTTCACCGGTATGCTCACCCCTTAACCCTCTTCCATATTTGTATAATAGCAGACCTCGAACAACGTGTACCCATAGGCGAAAATAGCGCCCAAGTTGGCGCGAGCAGACCGAATTCTGGGATCGCAGAAAACTGCGGTGACCACCCATGTTGCCGAGTTCGTATCTCCCACCACAGAGATCCGAATTCGGTGATTCTTTTTGATATGTGTAGAACACTTGACCTAGTTTATTTTCTATTAAATAACCCTAGATTATTAGCTTCTGTGGACAGAATTAAATTCGTCACAAAACCCCGCGAACCCACTTTTTCCAGAATTCTAAAAGTTGTGAAACGGAGCGCGCCCCGCCGTGTACCAAGTGTACCGAACGGTGCACGCAGCGTAACCGGACACGTAAAAATTCGTGGGAACTGATTCGGACGCGTGTGCGCGCCGGAATCAGGCCGTATCCGCAGACACACCCCGTGTCGCAACTTTTGTGGAACTCGTGCGTATTTTGTGCACGCTTGTCAGATTGCGACGAAACTTACGCCACTGGACTCGTGGTAACGCGCTTGTCCTGTGACCCAGTTTTCACGCAATTCTGAGACGGTTGACCAAGTCGCCAATTGGCGGGCCCATAGTTGACTTTTTAGACAAAATTGTGTTCGTCCCATCGGAATCCACATTTGGACATACCGTTGGGTTCGTATTGACATTTAGAGTTGTTTGACCTATAGTTTGTCCCATTTAGAGACTGCTACCCTTGGCACATTTTTCGGTGCAAAGTGGGCCACCCATGGACCCCACTTTTATCCGAAATTACCGTTTTGCCCCTGTGGCCAAATTGGACGAAAGGGAAGTGCTTTTTAGCTATTTTGCTTATTCTGGGAACGTTGGTAATGTTTATTTCAGCATCCGGAGACATTTGTTCTGCGGCCATAGCTTTTGATCCTGTGTGTTGGACTTCTGGACAGTACACCTTGCAGCTTTTTTACCAGGCAAGATACCTTGCCAAATTGTTTACAGTATTTTACATGCTTAGTATATTTCTGTATATTTATTGCATTTTTGTTTATTTATTGCATGTGTAGTTCCTTTTCAGTCATTACTATATATTAGATATGTTGACACACACTTGACACTTAGTATCATAGAGGACAATCATTAGGCGTATGGGCTTTTAACCACTCTGGTAAACCGTAGTATATAGTTCGCACTACGGGCGTGTGTCGCGCTGGTCGCTACCCCCGCGGTATGTCGATTTCTGGAGTCTCGCTGGTCGCTACTGTCACGCCCTGATCTCCCGCAGGCAAATCGGCCGTTCCCGCTAGGCGGGAATCACCCTCGCCAGCGCTCCCGCAGAACGATCACTTAACCCATCCGGGCGTGATGCCGCACGAGCGTGAACCGCGCCCGTGCAAGGCCATGATTCATTGGCTGGCGGTAAGAGTTCTAAGCCACAGAGTCGCACAGATTGTCCGAGTGCAGCGGAGTCATGAACGCATAGGCGATCGGTAACAGGTTCACTGAGTCGACAATATAGCGGAGGCATTAAAACACAAGTTTGAAGTAAAGCAACTCTTTTATTGATATAAACATGTGTTACAGGCGGCGCTTAGCCGAGATTACAAGTCGCTCAAGCCTCTCTCTCTCTCTGAAACAGTAAAAGCGTGCCAAGTGGCTACAATTGTGGATGATTGTACATGCGATGATCAGGCGATGTTCGGGCTATGTTCACAACATTATGTCTTGTATATGTGCTTCAGTTCCGGACGCACCGTTGCAAGGCTTCAGAGGGAACTCCTGGCCTTAGCACGCACGAAGGAGGCATCCGCACCGAACGAGGTTCTCCCGCACCCTGCAAGCAAACTGGTGGATTATCAGTACATTGAATGCACTGGTGGGGAAGCTACTCGCCCGCTCGACAAATCCAAACACGTAATACAGGTTCCGTGCACAACTATTAAGTTGTCTTTCTAGTTGCCTTAGGATCAGTTTCATGCAAATATTGAATAGCCTAACGTGTCGGGCAGTGCGCCGTGCAACATGAGAGGAAACACGGCGAGACTTACCAACTTACTATCTCCTTCCCTGTCCAAGGCAAACATTGAGGCAAACATTGTTAATTCAAGCAGGGGCAAGTATAACATTCAGGAGGCATAGCATATGCAAACACGAGGGTCGTTTTTATCATGATCGTTCAGGTGTTCAGTTGTTTCTTGATGCGATGCAGTGACTCGCAGCGGATAGCCGCTAAGCGAGAATGACTTATCTATATGAACATGAGTCGCTGGCATAGCCATAAAGGATACTAGTCTTAAACGAGAATGGTTTGCAACGAAAGTACAGTGGGCGCTACAAGCTATCTCGTTTAGTACAGTAGACTACACAGTAGAGTTCAGCCATGGAGCGGATGGTATGCAGCGAAAGAACGGTAGGCGCTGCACACTATCTCGTCCAGTACAGTTGGCTGAAACAATGGAGTTCCATCCGGATCGGAGTGGCCACAGTGCCCCGGAGACCGTCCGTGGAACTACGCCTCATTTCCGAGTTGTCCGCGACATGCAGGTCTGGGTCAATCCAATTTCAGGCAACACGAGTACTGTAGAACAGGAGTACAATAGTACAGTAGAACAGTAGTACAGTGGAACAGTAGTACAGTAGTGCACGAGTACAGGAGATGTTTGAATCATGATTCTGTACAGTGATTAACTTGTCTTGATGCATTCCCCTGGTTCGGGACTGCCTGGTGACCTAACGGTCCCGGATACTTGCAGGTTCGTTCAGGCGCGGGACGACTACTTAGTAGTCTCCCGGAGTTTGGATGAAAACAAGGCAACATTCAAGCAGACAAGCATGCGTTTCTAAGGAACATAAACAGGCACGTTGCTTGGACCCGAAGGTAAGCCGAAAGATGAAACCGTTAAGGGACTTAGCATGCGAGGGTCTGAATATAAGCAGTATTTCATTTTTCCATGTTCTAGCAAGCAATACAAGTTGGGATTATTCCCTTAGCTAGGTGCGTTGGATTTATTAGCATGCAGGGGGTGAATCACCTAGCGACTAGCATGAACATTCCAGATTTTTATATGTGCTGGCTAAGCAAAGACAAGTTCACCGTAGCCACCCACCTTAGCGATGATTCGCCTCGGTAGAGTGATACGCCTGAGCGAGCCTCTGAAAGCCTAAGCTAAAATCCTGTAGGGACAAGTCTGAATATCCTTTGCTTCTCCTTTGAGGCAAAGCGGGTCGGGACAGCTGCACTATTGCCGTTTGAGACGGCAGTCCGCTTGAGCGGAACGGGGTGTTACATCCTACCCAACTTAGAAAAAGTCTCGTCCTCGAGACTTACTAAGGACAAGCAGTAATCTAGGGTTGAGGCAATCCTAGACAAGTCGTTGTACTTGTTTTATTTGAATTTTCACTTGCACAAGCGTCGAAATCAGCATATCGCTTAGACTGGATCATGCGCACTTTCGAAGGGCCCCTCTAGCGTGAACACGTCAACCAGCTTAGTGATAGCGAAGTCTTAGCACTCGAGTTTCACCTTTTCTTAGGTCTTGGATGGTGCACTAGTTCAAGGCGTCCCTCGAATAGATGCATTCAACCAAACTTAGGGTTAGTGAAAATCGGACAAGCTACTGCGATACTCTCAAGGGTTCGCACAGGTTGGCACAAAGGCCACTCGCAGCACAACAGCATACAAGCAAGCATATCATTCAAAACGCATTTTGAAAGTATATAGACTTATTGTTGGAACATCCCATCGAGGCATTGAGAGAGAGCGTGCACATAACCCACGAACGAGCTTTCGAAACAGAGATATCGAAATCGAAGTCCAAAGGCGTAGAAGCCAGGCTCTGATACCACTATGTCACGCCCCGATCTCCCGCAGGCAAATCGGCCGTTCCCGCTAGGCGGGAATCACCCTCGCCAGTGCTCCCGCGGAACGATCGCTTAACCCATCCGGGCGTGATGCCGCACGAGCGTGAACCGCGCCCGTGCAAGGCCGTGATTCATTGGCTGGCGGTAAGAGTTCTAAGCCACAGAGTCGCACAGATTGTCCGAGTGCAGCGGAGTCATGAACGCATAGGCGATCGGTAACAGGTTCACTGAGTCGAAAATATAGCGGAGGCATTGAAACACAAGTTTGAAGTAAAGCAACTCTTTTATTGATATAAACATGTGTTACAGGCGGCGCTTAGCCGAGATTACAAGTCGCTCAAGCCTCTCTCTCTCTGAAACAGTAAAAGCGTGCCAAGTGGCTACAATTGTGGATGATTGTACAGGCGATGATCAGGCGATGTTCGGGCTATGTTCACAACATTATGTCTTGTATATGTGCTTCAGTTCCGGACGCACCGTTGCAAGGCTTCAGAGGGAACTCCTGGCCTTAGCACGCACGAAGGAGGCATCCGCACCGAACGAGGTTCTCCCGTACCCTGCAAGCAAACTGGTGGATTATCAGTACATTGAATGCACTGGTGGGGAAGCTACTCGCCCGCTCAACAAATCCAAACACGTAATACAGGTTCCGTGCACAACTATTAAGTTGTCTTTCTAGTTGCCTTAGGATCAGTTTCATGCAAATATTGAATAGCCTAACGTGTCGGGCAGTGCGTCGTGCAACATGAGAGGAAACACAATGAGACTTACCAACTTACCATCTCCTTCCCTATCCAAGGCAAACATTGAGGCAAACATTGTTAATTCAAGCAGGGGCAAGTATAACATTCAGGAGGCATAGCATATGCAAACACGAGGGTCGTTTTTATCATGATCGTTCAGGTGTTCAGTTGTTTCTTGATGCGATGCAGTGACTCGCACGCGGATAGCCGCTAAGCGAGGATGACTTATCTATATGAACATGAGTCGCTGGCATAGCCATAAAGGACACTAGTCTTAAACGAGAATGGTTTGTAACAAAAGTACAGTGGGCGCTACAAGCCATCTCGTTTAGTACAGTAGACTACACAGTAGAGTTCAGCCATGGAGCGGATGGTATGCAGCGAAAGAACGGTAGGCGCTGCACACTATCTCGTCCAGTACAGTTGGCTGAAACAATGGAGTTCCATCCGGATCAGAGCGGCCCCAGTGCCCCGGAGACCGTCCGTGGAACTATGCCTCGTTTCTGAGTTGTCCGCGACATGCAGGTCAGGGTCAATCCAATTTCAGGCAACACGAGTACTGTAGAACAGGAGTACAATAGTACAGTAGTACAGTGGAACAGTAGTACAGTAGTGCACGAGTACAGGAGATGTTTGAATCATGATTCTGTACAGTGATTAACTTGTCTTGATGCATTCCCCTGGTTCGGGGCTGCCTGGTGACCTAACGGTCCCGGATACTTGCAGGTTCGTTCAGGCGCGGGACGACTACTTAGTAGTCTCCCGGGGTTTGGATGAAAACAAGGCAACATTCAAGCAAACAAGCATGCGTTTCTAAGGAACATAAACATGCACGTTGCTCGGACCCGAAGGTAAGCCGAGAGATGAAACCGTTAAGGGACTTAGCATGCGAGGGTCTGAATATAAGCAGTATTTCATTTTTCCATGTTCTAGCAAGCAATACAAGTTGGGATTATTCCCTTAGATAGGTGCGTTGGATTTATTAGCATGCAGGGGGTGAATCACCTAGCGACTAGCATGAACATTCCAGATTTTTATATGTGCTGGCTAAGCAAAGACAAGTTCACCGTAGTCACCCACCTTAGCGATGATTCGCCTCGGTAGAGTGATACGCCTGAGCGAGCCTCTGAAAGCCTAAGCTAAAATCCTGTAGGGACAAGTCTGAATATCCTTTGCTTTTCCTTTGAGGCAAAGCGGGTCGGGACAGCTGCACTATTGCCGTTTGAGACGGCAGTCCGCTTGAGCGGAACGGGGTGTTACAGCTACCCCCGCGGTATGTCGATTTCTGATGTCCATTGACGTGTGTGTGAGTTGTGAGGTAGATCGAGTAGCCTACCCTTGCCCATACGTCGAAAAGTTGTCCTCATTGCATTCATATAGATTGTCTTGTACATCGTATTTATTTATTTTCAAACATTATGCATGTCACTGTATTCAAATTGGCTCGTATTTTCTGTATCTTGTTACGTCCCTCTGAGGACCTGGTCCTCTGCCAGGTGTATCTGTTCTTGAGTATTTGCAAGAGCGCAGATTTGGATGGTTACATGTGATCCGAGGATGTCTTCTCTTTGAGTCCGTGATTGATAGCTGGTATTCTTATATTGTGTTTATTGTGTTGTACTCATATTGTATTTGCTCTTATATTCGAGTTGGTAGTGGATTTGTTTCCATCCAACTATCATCCTTAGATACTTCTTATTGAGATCTAGTTTCATAGATACTGGTTATTTATTTCTATATGATTTTGGTGGATGAGATTTAGATTTTACCATGTGACTTGTATTATATTTTATACCACTTGTGGATTGATATTCATATTACAGCGTACGTATGGATTTGGTTTCCATATATTGGAGTTGCCATATCCATGCGGCTGGCATGTTTACGTGTCCTAGTCCTACGTGTTTTTGGGACTGGGGTGTGACAGATGATCATGATGGTGATTACATGATGGTGATGACGAGGATGATAATGTGGGTGATGGTGATGATGAGGATGATGATGTGGACGATGGTGTTGATGAGGACGATGATGTGGATGATAATGTTGACGAGGACGATGATGTGGGTGATGGTGTTGACGAGGACGATGATGTGGGTGATGGTGATGATGAGGACGATGATGATGGTGACTAGGATGATGATGATAGGGTGATTAGGGTTAAGGTATTGAGAATGAATGGTGATGATGATGATTTGATATAATGATGATGATGATGATGATTGTGGGCTGCTGACCGGAGTCCGGCCAGGAGGAGGGGAGGTCCGGCCAGGGGAGGTGGTCGAACAGGGAGGAGGAGGCTCGGGTGTGTTGCTCTCAGACGAGAGGAGGAGAAGGAGAATGCCTCGGTGTTGCTCCGGCCAGGAGGATGAGGCTCGTCGTGATACTGCTCCGGCCAGGCCCAGGCGAGACGGAGGAGACGATGAAGGTGCACGGTCGAGTGGCGAGGATGACGGGGAGGAGAAAAGAGGGAGAGGGGGTACTGACTGTCGAGGGAGGTGAACGGCGGGTGGCTCGGGCGTGTTCGGCTGACAGGGATGGAGGAGGTGGTGGCGGTAATGGCGGTTCAGCGGAGTCGGGGCTGCTCGTCGTGGCGGGACAGCGGATTCCGGCGGGCTTCGATCGAGTACAAGTGGGTTCTGGTATCGTACAGGCGGTCGTCGATGGGGTGCGGGGTGGTCGGGGAGATGGCCAGGCCGGGTCGAAGTCGTGGGAGGCTCCGGTCGAGCGGTGGAGGACTCGACTGTGAGCAGCGGGTCGAGCTCCGGCGTGGTGTAGCGGTTGAAGGCGGGTAAGGGTGAGGGGGATGGTAGTGCTAGGTGGAGAACGACGGGGTCTTCGGCGTGTCTCCGGCGAAGCTCCGGCCGGGGAGGTTGAAGGAAGAGGATGAACAAGGAGGGTTGGGTATTGTCGGCTAGGAGTTTGGTTTGGGTTTTAGGTTTTGGGAAAAAATAAAGGAGAAGGAGATATTTATACATGTAGGATTTTTAGGTGTTTGACCTAAAAGTTTGGGCTTGGTCAACCCTCCTTAGAGTGGGCTTGGCCTTTCATGGGGGTGTTTGGTGGGCTACATTTGCATTGTTTAAATGCAAGGATAGATTTAAATGAGGGGGCGATGTTGCGCGTTGCACATTCCGAAAATTATGAAAAAAATCCTATAAAGGAGAAAATAGGATTTCTTTATGTATTGTCCAATGGTGTAGTCACCTCACTACACTTTTGCGTAAGAGTGCCAAACAATTAGAAAATTGCACAAAGATGGAAATTGGGTTAAATTAATTAAAATTAGTGCACATGATGTTCTTGAATTAATTAGAAGTACATGGGGATAATTTTAGGTGGGACACAAGTGTCATGGACATAGAGGATTTAGAGTAAAAATTTATCATAAATTGGGTTGCACAAAACGGGTCAAGATTGTGTCTCCAATTTCGATTGGAACGCACAAGGGTACAAAGTTGAAATTATTTAGAATTAAATAATAACGTCTGCGACGAATGTTGTGCGACTAAAATGTAGCACAAGAAAGCATAATTATAAGTTACACAAAGGTTAGAATAGTAGGCGGGCCTGTCTAGGACAAGGTTGTAAAATTTGTAGGTAGACAATGGCTAGTGTAGTGCTCCAATTATCGAAGCAATGGTAAGGCGCGCTAAGTGATATAAATATTGCATAATTAAATAAAATACTGTGTCCTATTTCCAATTGGATACAAACTAGCCCTAATTTCACTATCTAAGCCAAGTAGGCCTAATTTTGGGTGAGGGGGTTTACACCAGTACTACTTCAGATACAAACCTGGATGACATGTCAGCTGATAATTTTTATCAGGCCATTATTGATCCCATCAATAACGACAAATAATTATTGATGTGGGTAGGCCCCATCCTTCTTTTATCACATGCACTGAGGATGGTTTTCTGCAACTTTTGTTAGTGGGTTATCCATTCAACTATTGCATGTTGGTGACTGCACCAGACTATTTGGCAGTATCCCTCTTTACTCAGTGGACGTCATTATCACTTTACTTTTCCAAAAGCAAAAGCGAATCTCGCCGACAGCCTATGGTGGAAGACATGTGGCAATTACATTTTCTGAGTGCGATGGCAGCTGGCCTCTGGATGCTTCGTTCTGAAACTTTTTTGTTGTATAAATAGGGGAAGTCCCCCATTGCTTTAGGTGTGCTTTATTTTTCAGTTCTTGTAATCTTCTTTCTGCAATCTTCTTGTAACTTATAGCGATCACTTATAACGATCACTTATTATCAATAAAATCTTCCAGTATTTCATCCAAACGATCTCCTCCACACAAATATCAGAGTTTATTTGGATTATCTACTAATAGTAATTAATAAATATTAATGACTATTTTAGATTATTTATTTATTCTTTATATAATTAGAATATTTAAGTAATTAACTAATTTTTAATTAATATTAATTAATTAACTACTATTTATCTTTATTTGTTAAAATTATTATCATAATAATTATAATTATAATATATTCTTTCACTTTTTTTACCATGACCAAACACATTTGTCTCATACTAGGACATAGATTTTCATACATTTTCCGTCATTGAAAGTGCATATTCAAATCTGCATCCGCTTACGATTTACCAAATATATCCTAACAAGAAATTATTACATCATTTTAGACTACATACATATTTTGATATAAATTTACTTTTCATATCAGAAGGATATAGAAGTTTCAAAATAATTTGTCGAATGAACAAGGCATATTATGTGCCAATTTGAATTGCAGTTGCGTTTTATCTAAAACTATATTTGGTAATAAATGCTAGGTGCGAGCCAAACAAATTTTATTTATCATTGACATTTATTGAAATGTTCTATTCTTTTCGAAATTCAAATGGACGTTTTGGAGATGAAGTCCACGAGGATTTAGAAGTGGAAAAGTTTTGACAAATGAGATAAAGTGTAACTACAACCCAAATTATTCCGAAATATCGTCTAGCTATCAGTATCAAAGGAGACTTTTGGCTTATTGTACTGGCCAGATAAAACAAACCAAGATACCATCTACTATGAAGGTTTTTTGGCTTCTCATAATTGAAGTGTTTTAAGTACATTTTCTTTTTTCAATTTTGTTTCTTCCATTTGTATAGAATATAAAAAATGTAATTGTAAATGTACAACTCTTAAAAGGTGTGGTCATTGGCCCAAAGAAATGATGGCAACTAACCAAACCATTTATCATGATCACAAAACCACATTACGGAAGTATTCATAATATACTAATAAAAAATGTTGACTGAATGTTCGTGTCTAAAAATAATTACGTGCTTGCCTAATCTTATGAATTACATTAATGAAAAGTCATTTTATTTTATAAATTATGAAAGTTGAATAACAAGTGGATTCAAAGACATGCAATTCAGTATGTACAAAATCTCAAACGTTATATTGGATTCCGAACTTTATGTCGAAAATTAAAAACAAAAAATAACGAAAAGCAAAATCCAATATTTTGCCTATATCATATAAGAATGTAATTGCAAATGTACACCCTTAAATGAAATAAGTAAATAACAAAGAAACTCTTATCAACTATCACGTTTAACCATAAACTATAATAAAAAATAAAAAAAAATTCAAATTCACAATTAAGAAACGCAAAAAAAAAACTATCAATTAAAACTACAAAATTAAATTTCCCACAAATTATAATTTTGTAGAAAAATATGTAAACTTCTCAATAAAATGTAGGGGTGAGCGTTCGGTTTATTCGAATTCAACCTAATCGAAATAGTCAAAACCGAATAAATCAAAATTCTAAAAATCCAAAATCGTACCAAAATTAGCCAAAATCGAAACCGAACCGAATAATCAATTCGGTTTATTCGGTTTGTACGATTGGAATATTTTTATTGTTTAATAGGTCGTGTCCAATGTTGGGATCGTGGTTAAATTATATTAAAATTTTAATTTTTATACACATATTTGTTGTATTTCAAAGTTGCGTCCAAAGTTGGACTAATTATTAAATTATCAAAGTTTGACTTCAAAATATATACATAGAATTATTGTTTGCAAAATATACACTTTTTAATCAAAAAATATGTATAAAATTCAGAATATTTACATAGTTACATAAGACTTATTCGAATTTCGGTTTTGGACCAAAATTGAAATCCAAAACCGAATAAATTTTTGTAGTATTTTCAAAACCGAAATCAAACTGAACCAAATCTCTTATTCGATTCGGTTAGATTCGATTTTCGGTCCAAAACCGAATAATGCTTACCCCTATGACCTGTTTGGTTGGCTGAAACTCAACTGAAAGTGCCCAAAAATATGTAACTTAAGCGAAACTCTTTTGAATTTAGCCGTTTGGCTAGAGAAGTTGAAACCCCAAATTTTTTGATGAAGTGACATTTCGTAGTTTCTGTCCCCAATCTTTCGTCCATTTTTACATCCGCAGAAAATGAGCGAAACTTCTCTTTGAAGTCCCGGAGGAAAGAAAAAAAAATTCGGAGGAAACAGAAAGGTTAGCGCCAACGCGGATGGTTGGTGCTCAGCGGCAACGACGTCGTAGAAGGCATCTTCCTCCGCCAGTCCGAGAGGAACGTTGTCGCTCTCCATGAGTCTCTCTTCCATCGCCAGCATGGTAACATTAGCGGATGTGAAAAAAAAAATGAGTGTGTGAGAGAAACAAGTGAGAGAAAGATTCGTGCGTGAGAAAGAAAAACTAGTGAGAAATTTGAGAAGGAAAAAAAATTTAAGAAGGAAGAAGAAAAATCATCTAGAAGACGATTCATGTGTGAGACGGGAGAGAGTGAGAAAAAGAAGAAGAAGAAGAAGAAGAAAGAAGAATGTAGTTGAGTGGATTCAGGAAAGGAGATTTTGTGTGTTAATTACAGGTCATAAAAAAAAAGTACTTTATATTTTATATTTATAATAATAATAATAAGTTAAAAAATTAGTGTAATATTTATATCTATATTATTATTTATTTTAAAGTTGTTAAAAATTTGTGGTTTTAAAAATTATTAAATTTTAATTTTAAACACATAAATTTTAAATTATTTATATCAAAGTATTAAAATTTTAATCCATACAAAAAGAAGAAGAAGAGAAAAATAATACTAGTTGGGGGTAAGTCTACCTAGAATTGCTATATGTCCAATAAATATTTACTTTCAACAACCATCCAAACAATCTAATATCTATTCTTTTCATTTTCAACAACAATTAAAACAACGAATTTTTTTTTTTCCACTTTCATATTTTACAATTTTACTAACCAAATAATTTTTGAAAAGTTTAAATTTTTGCGTATACAAACTCCATTTTTTCACTCACACTTCGTGCAACCAAAAAAGACTTTCTAATGTGACACGTACTGAAAGTTCCTCATAAACAAATCCATCCATCAATTAAATAATAATATTCTGTTTGCGAAAAAAAAAAAAAAAAAAAATCCTTTTTCTTTTCTTGCAAAAATAGAAAAAAAAAACTCCCCGTCCTCTCCTCTTCTGCACTTCTACTCTCTCCCTCCCATTTCTTCTCCTCCCTCCAAATCTAGATCTCTGAGCCTGCGCCTTCCCCCTCCCTACCGGCGCACGTTAGTAAAACCCTAACCCTAATTTCTCAATATCCTCCTCCTCTTCTTCTTCTTCTTCTTCTCCGATGGCGTCCTCCGCCGGAAACCCTAACCCGACCTCTTCCCCCGTCGACATGTTCTTCAAGCCCCCTCCCCCAAACCCCAACCTCCCCTCAAACCCTAACCCTAATTTCTACAACCCCCACCCCCAGGGCCCCTACTCCTATCCACCCCCCACGCCTCCCTTCCACCAGCACCAGCACCCATTCCTCCACTACCCTCAGGCTCCCCTTCCCCCAAGCCCTAATCCTAGCCCCCTCCCCAACCCAGCCCACGGTGCCCACCTAATGGCCCTCCTCCACACCGCGTCCCCGTCCCACATAGACTCCGCCGCCTCCATGCCCCCGCCGCCGCCTGCCGCGGCGGCGGCCGATACTCTCCACGCCGCGCCCTCCGCCCCGCCCGGGCCGTCGGTCGCGAGGCTCCCCAGCGGCAAGATGCCGAGGGGGAGGCTGCTTGCGCGCGGCGACAGGGCGGTCCATGACGTGGACGCGAGGCTGGCGGGGGAGTCGGCGCCCCCGCAGCTGGAGGTGACGCCTATCACCAAGTACGCTTCGGACCCGGGTCTGGTCCTCGGGAGGCAGATCGCGGTGAACAAGAGCTACATTTGCTACGGCCTGAAGCTGGGGGCGATTAGGGTCCTGAACATCAACACGGCGTTGAGGTCGCTCTTGAGGGGGCACAGTCAGGTGAGAGAATATCCACGGATCTGTTTTTGTATTTTTGAGCAATGCTAAATGTGTTACAACTCATTTACAACCGACTAAGTGGCGGTTGCCAATTGGGTCCCCTCTCTCCACGTGGGATGGGAAGGGGAGGGAGGGGAGAAGAGGGAAGTCAGTTGGCAACCGCCACGTAGCCAGTTGTAGATGTGTTGTAATCCATTTGGTTGTAAACTTAGCATTTTTAATTTTTTTTATGGTATTTATTTCGTTAGATCTTATTTCAAAGTACTAGGTGGATTAGATGTGTACTAGGAACAGGAATTTTGGAGCTGGAATGCCATATATATATGTTAATATTAGTTCCATTATAACTTGGATGTCTGATACACCAAAATGTACCCGGCACGCCAAATTTGGTGTTGTGACTCCCATTTCCGTGCAGGGTTACACACATTATTTATGCGACGTAGTTATATGGTCTTATTTAGATTATTAGATAGGGTCGCGTACTAATAGAACATTGGCAAACAATTTGTATCGGGCTCGATTTCTAGCTCAACATAGATTTATTTGACTAGTAACAAGTAATGAACCGAGGTTTAGCCTAAAGTTGAGCTCGATTAACGAAGGGTTTGAAAATGGGATGTACATTTGGTTTTGGTTCATGTAGACTTGGAACCGTGCTAAACTTTAATTAATCTATGAAATAGAGTAGGTGCAATTCATATACTCATTTAAGATCATTTATCTCAACTGACAGTTTTCTTAATAAAAAGTTGGTATGTGTAATGTCTGTCTTAGCATTAGTTTTAGAGGTAGCAACTTTTGGGCCATGCTAGTCTATGGTGCCAGAAACCCCGAGTGCTAGTAGTCTGATTCTATTTCCTGAACTGAGTTGAACTCGAGTATCTGGAGTCTGAGCTTTTAAGCTTGGTGAAATATTCTTTTTCTATTTCCAAGATAAGTGAGGGGAAAAGTAGGAAACGTTGAGCTACATATTTCTTGGAGATAACATCCGACTGTTTCCCACCCAGAGATCATAAACAAATCTCTTTTCTGAGGTTATATGCAAATAACTTAGCATCTGTGATTTGTTAATTCTATGAAGTAACAGGGCTTTGAATAACACCCTTTCCAGATCGTGAAGTAAATCACTAGGTTCCCAAGTCTGCAGTTTTGTGTCGGAGTGGATGTTATATGTGAATATCAGGAAGGGGAGTCATATTTTGTTCCGGAAAGAGATTTTTTGGCTGGGAAGTCTGCTTAATTAGGACATGTTGTCAAATACCGGCACACATGATATCTTTCTTTAAAGCAAAATTGTAGGGTGAAGAATATTTCTTATAGATCTAAATGTTCTGTGCCGTGTCCCGAGTTAAATGGTTATTCTTTATGGCCCTATGTTGGCCGCGACTGACGTCTAGAGGTTTGCAATACTTCTGGTGCACTTTTAGATTAATACTCTCTTTGAAGTTTTATTACTCTCTTTGAAGTTTTATACTTCTTTTAGCTATTTTGGTGGTTGATTTCTAGGATTAGCGCAAGTGATGATTGTTTGCTTACTAATTATGTTTTTGGATCTAGCACTACTTGTAAGCTATGGGATTTAAGAAGATGTTGAGACTCAAAATGGTAGTTCAGAGTGAGCAGTGGAAGGAATTTCAGTAAGGTCTTGAAGATGTACCCTTGTTATGACTCCTCCATATTGTATACTACAAGAAACTATTATTTGAAGCCGTGTTTGAAGACGGTAAAAGTTTGCTGGGATTCTGGAAATATTATAATGTCTTTGATTATTTGTTGCCATATGGCTCGTTATGAGGTAAGTTTGTCGATTACAAATCACTTTGTCATCATGAGCGGAATGATTTGGAAGTTTATACGATTGTGTACTAAAGCCAATTAGATGGTAGTTGTATACCAATTAACAAGTAATGAAGACAAACTGCCAATGGCTTAATAAATAGAGCAGTTAAAATTATGAAGGGCAGGCAGAAAACCCGACGTAGAGGGAGTTGGGGATCATAGAAAGCTGTATTTTTTTTAGTTGATTGTATATCTAGTGTATCAAATATTCTGAAAATACTATGAATTGTCAATGGTGTTCAATAAATTCAGCAATTTAAAAATTCAGTTGATAACTATTGCTTCATGTCCATTTTTGGAGGCATGGGGAATTATCAAAATTTGTACTGGTTTTTAGGTATTTCGCACCATAGAGTACCTCAAATATTTAACAGCTTGATGGTGATTATTTTTTGTATGAATCTACTACTATCAGTTAAATCATCCTGCTTTATATCAATAAAAAAACTTTATTTTAATTTGGGTACTGTAAGCAGGCCTATCTACCTTAGATGTGGAAAATGACCATTGGAGTTGGCTGGATCTTTGGGATGTCATTTCAGTAATAATAAACTCACATCTCTGGTTAACTGTAGCTGTAGACCAGATTGCTGCTTCTTTTCAAGAAGCAGCACCCCAAACCCTCCCTCCCCACCCCACCATACCTTTCAAGAGCTGCCCCAAAATGAAGTAGCTTATCTAAAGAACAAGCACAAGCGAGCCAAATAAGCTGTACCCAGCCCAAGCCTTGTTCAAACACTCAGTTGATGGATCAAAATGTTAGATGAAATATTATATTTGGAGAAACTAGTTTTGAGCTCCTGAATTTGAGGGAGATTAACTTTGGATTTCATGTTACTTTCAGGTGTAACACAGACAGAAATTTTATACATCGAAATATTGATAAGTCTAATTATAAGTTCTCGTATAGTTCTGATAACATGGTTTTGACATTTTTCACAGGAAAGATTGTATGGCATCACATATTATAATACTTTCCTCACTACATTTCACGTTGTAAGATTCATGAGGGTTCCACAATTGCTGATGTTTTTTGGGTTACCTTTTGGATGTAAAATTATCACTAAGCCTGATATTCAGTGATACTGTTTCTTCTATAAGATCTGTTTTAGACAAATAGTCCTCTAAGAGGAGGAACCCGTCGAAACTACCAAAATCAATCGATTCAAAAGCACCGAAACCCTTTAAACCCCCCTAAAATCGCCCCGAATTGCCAATTAAGAAGGGTCTGATACTGATACTTCGAACCATGCTTTGAGGTCTGCTGAGGTTTGGAACGAGAAAACAGATAAAAGGTTTAATATGACATCTATTGTCTCCTTTATGTTCCAACCCTTTCTGATACTAACTTTCCTTCACAATTATTTATTGAAGAATTTACTGACAGTGATGATGTATTTTCCAATAACAACTGCCTTCATTTCTCCTTCTATTTATCTTATTGCAAGTTTGATTAACTCAATCTGCATCTTCTTGCCAGAGGGTTACGGACATGGCTTTCTTTGCAGAGGATGTGCACCTTTTGGCCAGGTACTCTTGTTTGTAACCTTTTTTTGTTCTCACATGTTTTCACTTTTGTTCAAAACCATCTCTCCCTCTTTTATCTGTCAGTTTGGTTATTTTGTATTGTGCAGTGCAAGTGTAGATGGGAGAGTTTTTGTCTGGAGAATTGACGAGGGACAGGATGATCAAAATGCGGCCCAAATAACGGGAAAAGTTATTGTTGCAATTCAGATAGTTGGAGATGAAGACTCGTATCATCCACGTATCTGTTGGCACTCTCACAAACAAGTAATGCCACATTTCACTTATGTCTAAAGCATAGTATCTATAGCTGCTGTTTGATTTTCTTACTTACTGTGTATTTTCTGCGATAAAAATGATGCAGAGGATGTTCTGTTGGTTTGGAGGATTTCTTGTTTGATTGGAATTTACTACCACAAATTTAAACTAATACTTTCACTTTTGAAACTTATATTCTAGGAAGTTTTGATTGTTGCAATTGGAAATCGTGTGCTCAAAATTGATGCAACAAAAGTTGGAAGGGGAAAAGTATTTTCTGCAGAGGAGCCTCTCAAATGCCCTGTTGAGAAGCTAATTGATGGAGTGCAATTTATTGGCAAACATGAAGGGGAGATCACAGATTTATCGATATCTCAGTGGATGACAACTCGATTAGCTTCAGCATCAAAAGATGGCACGGTTTGTACTATACTTTAAATACTGTTGGCTGAATATGATAATCTCACAGTAATTTTTCTGAAATGTATCTGTAGTTTTAAATAAAAAGACCAAATACATCTGCTAGCTGAATGTTTTATTTAAAGGGTCAAATTGTTAACTACTTTGTATAAAAATTGTGAATTAGTCATGAATACATGAATGTGATATTATTCTTTCATGTTTAAACAGATTTAACTTTATATTTTTTAAATGCTAGATTTTAACTTTTATTTTATTGGCTCTCCTGAACTATCAATCAGATGCTGGTTTTCTTCTGGAACCCCATCTTTTATTCCTCACCTAATTATTTACATACAATTTGTGAATATGCTTCTCGAGGAGAATCCCCTCTGGCTTTCATAGAAGATCCATGTCTTGATGGATATAAGGTGGACTATTACGCTATACTACTTCACAAGTTGCACAAGGCGCAAGGAGTAAGGACAATGAGAGGACATCGTATAACTTTCAATATGAAGAACCGTGGATGATAATTCTAGTTCGAAGTAGAACACTAGGTCATATGACATTTGAATCAACAACAGAGCCTCTTAATCCACATTTTGGTGTGGGCTGTATGAATCTTTATCTTCAATTCAACTTTATGAAGGGCCATCGCTCTCACATTAGCATCTGGCGTTTGAGATTAATCTTCAAATTTATTTTATTCTTACTATGTTTTAGATAAGGACTTATATATATGTTATTAGTGTGATATGTATGCCTATGTGCATGTGCGTGCGTGTGTTATAAATACTTCAAGTAATATATATTATAAACACTTCAATATATGTATATTTTTGTTGTATCATGCTGATTCTTCTTCTTATGCTTTAAGGTAAAACAGACGTGAACTATGAACTGATGGTCTTATAACATTTTTTGAGCCTACTAGACTATAGATCGCATAGACACGGATTAAGATCATAGTTTAAAGTATCGGCCGATACCGATCCGATACGGCCGATACCGATACAGTTTGGCATGTCCCGATCCGATACCGACCGATACCCGATACTGACCGATACCGACATTAGAGGTCTTTTTTCTAGTCAATTCGGCAAAAAAATTTGAATTAAAAAGACTAATTAGAAATGATGTAAAAGCATAGAAGGTTGTAAAAACATATAAAAGATGAAAACTTATCTATCGCATATAAATCAATCGACAAGGATGACTACTATTTCATTCAATATAAAAAATACTAAGAAACAATACTGAAAATACTTTAAATTATGCATAAATGTATAAAATATATTCTCTAAAATATTAATAATTTACTAATAGTTGTTTGCTTTCCGATACCAAAAAATCCGATACTCCGATCCGAAACCGCCGATACTACCGATACCGCCGATCCCGATACTCATAGGAATGGTCCGATACCGATTCCGATACCGATACTTTGAACCTTGATTAAGATACAAACATGATATGGATTTGGAATATGACAGTTTTCGAAAATTTATGACATTGGTGCAGTACGGATATTGTTATATACACAATAAAACATATCTATGTACATATTTATACATTATATTTTAGTATCATCTGTATTTATACATGATTTTGGTAGTAACTAGGTTCAAAAATTATAGAAGCATTGATACAAAGAAATGTTACATTCTCATGTCTCAAATCTGTTTGACACAATCACGACGATGCAACTGTAACCATTTGATACAAAGAACTGTTACTTTCTCATATCTCAAATCTGTTTGACACAATCACATGACAATGCAAAAATTAGTGTCGACCATGTTTTTGATCTCTTTGGAGCTAGATGAGGTTGAGCTATTTCCAACATTAGTATCGAGGAGTGTCGTGTCTCATACGTGCATATGCGAGAGCTGATACGTGCCATATACGAAAGTTTGATACATGACATATACAAACACGGATACGGCACTCTTTAGGAGTATCCGTGCAACATCGCTGCTAGTCCTACCTACCTATGATAGGATAACCATGCTTTGTGTGGAAATGGTTGATAACCCAAGCATAGTAGTCACCATTGCCAATTAGTTTACATGTGATATATAATTTTCTTAGCAGTTTTGAAATTGAATGAAATAATAGTCACCATTGCCAATTAGTTTACATGTGATATGTAAGTTGTCTTCTTTTACATACTTTCACAACCTTATTATATTTTTACACCTTTCTTGATTGCTTTTTTGTTCAATTTTCTTTGCCGAATTGACCGGAAAAGAGACCCCTAATGTCGGTATTGGTCAGTATCGAACATCTGTCGGTATCGGATCGGGACATGTCAAACCGTATAGGTATCGGGCGTATCGGATTGGTATTGGCCAATACTGCAAACTATGGATTTTAGAAATTCTGGATCTGAATTCTAAAAGTAGATCCTACGCCTAATAAGTCAATATGATTTCTTCTCGAATCCTAGATCACCTCTCTCTCTCTCTCTCTCTTCATATATGTGTCTGTGTGCGTGTGCAACTCTTACCTCATCTAATGTGCATATATACAATATTTATATAGCTTCACATTAGACTAAAATGTTCTCGTGTTTTTAAGGCCTTATCCAATTTATTGGGGTCTGATTTTCTCTATTTTATGTTTTGAGAAGTATTTAGTATGAGTAACAAGAAGTCATGAAAATAATAAGAATTCAAACATGATTTAGATTTTATTCTTATTTCATTGTTTCAATGAATCCAACAATCTCTTAGCCGTTGTTTGGTTGCATGCAATCATGCAGGCAATGAAAGTTTTTGTTGCATCCAGGTGTACGCCCCACGCTCGTGTTTTGAGGATTGTGATACATTTAAGTTGTACAGCTCACTCGGGCCTAATTGAGCACAATCTCCTGTGTGCACTAATGGCCTGGCCTGGCACTTGCATGTCTTGCAAGAGTAGATGCTCCCGAAGAGCAAATGCTACAAGCATGCAGCCATGCTTGCTACTTAAAGTGGGGCTTACAATGGGTTGTAGGCATCCATGTCCATGCAACTTGACTTGTAGGTTGAAAGCACCCGAGTTATTGGTGTCCTATGTTGTTAGTATCTTACGATACGATTCGATATATTACCATTTTGTTACGTATCGGTTGATCCGATACGATGCATATGGGCTTGTAGGTAGTATCATTTTTTTTTTTACTTGAATCATGTAATGTATACTTTAAGAATTTGGATTCTTGAACCAAATAGACCTATACTCATGGAACAAATAACAAGTTTGAGATAATTATATTAAAAGCCATGTTCATATGTGGATTTAGAAGATAGACCTAAACTCCTAGAGTTACTGTATTATGCGATATGTGTTACACGGGACGATGTAGTATCGATTTTTTTTTTTTATACTTGAATCTTGTAATTTATACTTAAAGAATCGTGATTCTGGAATTGGATAAACCTGTAAAGATG
The DNA here is from genome assembly GCA_036927795.1 of Iris macrosiphon. Lineage (NCBI taxonomy): Eukaryota > Viridiplantae > Streptophyta > Magnoliopsida > Asparagales > Iridaceae > Iris > Iris macrosiphon. The sequence continues at coordinate 160,457,230 of JAYESA010000004.1, forward strand.
AAACAAATACAAACTTTATAGATAAAACAATTAAAAAATTTATGAGAAAAATATATTAAATTATGTTCATTTGGATTTAGAAGATACACCTAAACTCCTAGAGTTTGTGTATTACACGATACATCATACAATACGCAAGACGATACACAAACAAATCAAGACACGATACAATATGTGAGCTGACAACCTAACTAGTGACTATTCTTGCCTAATGTATCTTTATGATAGCTGATATTTGGTACAACTAACCATGGTTTCGATTGCTCGATTGTATTTGGACAAGCATCTTCGGTGATTTCAAATCAGTATCCAGTATAACCCCATCTAGCTTTTCTTTGTTGTTCTCTAATATAATACATATCCTTTAGCTTATTCCGCTGGAAGAACATGCTTGCTGCATAACCCCCACCCTAAAATAACTATAATTAGTATAGTACTATTTATACTAGGGCACCTTTTCTGATTCTTTAGGGTCTTTTGAATATAAGTCCTTTGAATCTATCATGTTTTTTAAATATGTCCACCAAATCTTGTTATTTGCTTTTCCCTCAAACCACAAATAATTGAGTTGAGTACCCCTTTGTCTCTATCAGTCAAAAGTTAACCAACCGGATAAATAGGATGAAGAGTCTACTTTGTCCTCCCCATCTTCTTCTTCGTTCACATCCCCCCCTCCACCTGATACTTATTCCTCCATATTTTTATCTCCTTCCACTCATTCTCCTCTTCTATTCTAAAATTCCATATCCACTAACTTCTCCTTCATCCTCAACACCCACTCCACCATCTTCACTTCCCTTTCACTCATCCTCTTCCATTCTAATTCCATCACCACAAACTTCTACTTTACCCAACACCCACACCCACTACTGCACCATTTTTTTCTCCCTTTCTATTCAAGTTTCTCCTTGCCCACTCATAGCCATCACTCCAACCCTTCATCCTCCAAAAAACTCACCCACTTACCAAATCAAAGAGAAGCCATGAATGTTTATGTGTGTCACCATCAATCTTGTGATGTGGTGAGGTTTTCAAAAGGAGAGCAAAAACCATTAGAGAAGAAGAGAGGGAAGAGGAGAAGGGGTGAAGAAGGGGACTGATAAAAAGGGTCAAACAACTTCCGTTTGAATTAACGGAATATTCCTATTTTTCATTAGTTAAGTTAATCCTGAGGACTCCTAACTCAATTGTTAGTAAATTTAGAGATAACAAAAACTGGGGGATTTATCTGAAAATAAACTAGATTTAGGGTCTTATGCAAAAGCCCTTATTGTTGTTATTATTTTTTGGCAAGGTGACAAAATCTTCACACTTTTGAGTTCTACCACTGTCAGATTGAAAAGGGCTAGAGTTTGCAGCTTTAAGTGTTTTCTAGCGCGCCAGCTCTATAGTTTATTTATCTTTTCAAGTTCTACACCATTGATTTTCTTCTGAGAATGAAGCTTATCTTGTGTCTGCAATTTTGTTTCCCTATGTGCTATGTACTTGTTCCCTTTTAGCTTTAGTCTCAGCAAGCTGGCCCATGTGATAAATATCTTGTTAAAATCTCATTACAGGTAAAGATCTGGGATGATCGTAAGGCAGTGCCTCTAGTGGTTTTAAGGCCACATGAAGGTCAACCGGTTAGCTCAGTTGCATTCTTGACATCGCCTCACAGTCCCGAACACATTGTTCTGATCACAGCGGTACAATATCTTAGACCTTGTTTATCAGTTATATAAACAATGAATAGTTTTCTATAAAATTTTAAATTTAGGCTTATATGGGGATGTTATTCGTTTCACTCTTTTGCTTAATGTGTCATAGGGACAAATGTAGTTTCCTATATCAAATTGTATTATCTTACCTCTACGTCTTGAGTCTGGGGAACTTGGAGGGTGTGATTGCATAAGCTAATTAAACTGCATAGTCAAAAGAGAGGTCTATCTACCTCCCAACTAACCATCTAGATTTTTTGTCATGGCCCTCTCGTGCTCATATCTACCTTGGCTAGGAAGTTGGCACCAGCATAGAGGGTTCACATTAGGTTGACAGTCCTATCATAAAAACTTTGTTAATTGTTTTATGGAGCTTTCTTATGCTCCATACCTGACCCCATTTTGATGGAAAAGGCTGGATGATGATGGTGATTAAAATTGAGATTCATAGTGAGGCTTGCTTCATTATCTGGCATAACTGCAAACTTAATAAGATTGTTTTGTAAACCTGTCATCCTAGAGACCTTGGCTTCACTTTATCATATTATCTCTGTAGCGATGATTTTTATCCGTTCATGATATCTTTTCAGGGTCCTCTAAATCGAGAAGTTAAGATATGGACTTCCACTAGTGAAGATGGCTGGTTATTGCCTAGTGATTCTGAGTTATGGCAGTGCACACAGACCTTGGAGTTAAGAAGCTCTGCTCAACCTCGACACGAGGATGCATTTTTCAATCAAGTTGTGGTTTTGCCTAAAGCCAGTCTTATACTACTTGCAAATGCAAAGAAAAATGCTATTTATGCAGTTCATGTCGATTATGGTCAATGCCCTGCTTCAACATGCATGGACTATATTGCGGAGTTTACAGTTACAATGCCTATATTAAGCGTAACTGGCACCAGTGACTGTCTTCCTGATGGTGAACAGGTGGTTCAAGTTTACTGTGTCCAGACACAGGCTATTCAACAATATGCCTTAAATTTACAGTGTTTGCCACCAGCTGATGCTCTTCTGGGGAGAGATTATGCTATTCGCATGTTTGATCCAACTGGTACAGAAGGGTTTGCATTAGAGTCTTCTCGTACTGTGAGTTCTCATCCAGTAGGAAGTGCTTCACCCAAAGTCCCTCCCTCTGGAAGCAGCTCTGATAATGCACCTGCAGACGTGTATTCTGTAGTCACAGTCTCGACAGAATCTCTTGGTATTAATGACTTGGCTACTTCAAATGTTGAAGCTAAGCCCTCTGCTCCTCCTCTTCCAAGTTTGAATGCTGATAATACACATGCTGTATCTTCTTCCCCTGGAGCTTTGAATATGGACCTTTCAAGTGGGATCTCGCTGTTACGGAACCCGACAAAAGGTCATGAGCAGGGATCATCGCTTGGTGATCGTGATGTTGTCCATGCAGCTGATTATTCAGCTGAAGGGAGGGTCGATACTGCTACTACGACTGTGCCTGACATTTCTTCTAGAGTTGATAATTTAGCACGGGGTGAATCTAAAACTGGCCAAAATGATATTTTGGTGGCGCCAATTTCACATCTAATGAATAAATTAGCTGGTAACACAACGCATTTGGTAACTCCATCAGAGATATTATCAGGGGCTATATCTTCCTCTGAAAATACTCTTGCCGATCAGTGCCAAAAATGTGAAGAATTAAAGGTTGAGGAGGTCGTGTCCAACAATAACATGAGTGTGGATGTGGACAGAAAGCTTGTGGATGAGAGTGAACAGGGTCAGCCTGAGGAAATTGAGTCTCGGAAGGAGTCCCAAGGCATTAATCGTGAGGTGCCGAAAGAGATTTGTTCCCAAACATCCGGGAGTTACAGTGAAGATGTAGCTCAGGTAAAGGATGCTGCTGATGCTTTGGAGCAATCGTCCTTTAGCTATGGGGAAGAAGCACAGGATAACAAAAAAGGTATGCCTGAAAAGACAAAGGAATCTGCTAGTACAGTCTCACAATCTCCTGGTGCTGCAAAAGGGAAGAAACAGAAATCAAAGCAAACTCAAGCATCTAGTCCTTCAGCTCCTCCTTTAAGCTCGTACAACTATACTGATTTGTCTAATGAACCAGGAAGCTACACTGATTTCCCTTCAAATGATTCTGCTTTTTCCCAGTTTCAGACTATGCAGGAGACCCTTATTCAGGTGATAATGCACGTGTAATTCATAGAAGGCTTACTACATTAATATAGATTAGTTGGGCCTCCTTAGCTTTTTTCTGGATTTTCATTTTTTTACTGTCTTAATGTGTCATAGAGATGAATGCAATTTCTCATAGCAAATTGTATCATCTTACCTCTTTATCAAGGTGTGTAATGGGCCGGGCCGACCCGAGGCCCGGTTTGACCGGTTTTGACCGAATTCGGGCCGGTCCGGGTTCAAACCCAGGCGTGGACCGGTCCGGCCCGGCCCGGCCCGTAGGCGTTGAAGGCCGACCCAGCCCGGGCCCATGACCCGGTGGCTGGCAGTCCGGGTCGACCGGGCTGGGTCCGGGCCGGTTCCGGGTTGGACCGGGCCGGCTCTATTTTTTTATATTTTTTATTATATATTATATATAATATAAGTTATATAATATTTATGTATATAATATTTGTTAGTAAATTTTTTTATAATTCTCGTCAACTCAAATGACAAGATGTAATTTTTTTTTTGATAAAGCCAACTGACTAGTGTAGTAATCATTTCTGTCAAAGAAATCACCTATGGATCTCTATTTAAAGAGCATATTTTCTTTCATCCATATGTGCAGCCAATGTGGGACTAAAAGTTCTCTTTACATATGAAATCTTCCAACCATGTGCTACATAGAAATGAGAACATTTGCTAGTTCCCTTTTATTCATTTAGTCCCACATATGCTCTTTAAATAGAGATCCATAGGTGATTTCTTTGGCACAAATGACTACTACCCTAGTCAGTTGGTTTTATAAAAAACAATTATTGTACAACCCGGTCATAAAAAAAATTATTGTAAAAAAAATTATAATTTTTTTAAATTTTATATATATATATATATATATATATATATATATATTAAAGTAAATAAAACAAACCGGGCCGGCCCAGCCCGACCGTGAACCGACCCAGACCCGCAGCGTTGCACACCCGGGCCGGGCTTACGGGCCGATTTTGTCGACCCAGCCCGGATCCGCGGAGGGGGTGGGCCGAGCAAGTCCTGGTCGTTGACCCGGGCCGGCCCAGACCGGCGTTGTCCGGGCCGGGTACCGGGCCGCCCGGCCCATTATACACCTTGACCTCTTTATCTAGATTCTTTATAGCCTAGGGGAACTTGGATGGTGCTCCTTGGTTACATGAGCTTAACTGCATATGCATCATATCCAAAATATATGTATGCCTACCTGCCAATTGGCCGTGTATGTTTTATGGCATGGTCTTCTCATGCTCATAGATACCTTGACTAGAAATATGCAACTAACATAGATGGTTGACCTTAGGCAGACATGCACTCATAAAAACATTGTCAAACCCTTTATGGAGCTTTCTTATGAACCATAGCCGACCCCCTTCTAATGGGAGAAGGCTTGGAAGATGATGATGATGGTGGTGGTGGTGACAAAAATAAGGCATTGCAGGAGAAGTAATCACCTTGTCTGATGACTGGTGAAATTTATATGATACTTGGATTTTGCTATTACTTGATTATTTTTTCTGATTTTTTTTTCCCACTAAGCATTCAATCATATTGGTGTACTTGTCATGGAAACTCTTTTGTGATCTTTTTGAGAAAACATGTGATGTTTCTAAAGTAGTTGAATTTTATCAATAATTACTACTTGCATCTTTTAGGTGGTTGTCTTGCCATAAACATTGGAGACTTCGACAAGCTTTTGTTATTACTTGTGAGTGCGCAATCAAATTACTGTTATCATAGCATTTCTTTTTTATTTGATTTCTTTTCATTGCCTCACTTCTTGTTTTGCATATGAAGCTATATTTCTGTAGTTTCTGTTTTCACATCCAACCTTGACCAGAATATAGTTTCTACTTGAAAGGTATCAGTCATGATGGATACTCATCCTTTTGTTCCTCTACCAACCACCAATGCTTATGAGCATGAAAACCCTATATTTACTTTAGATAAGTAGATATGATCTATTTACTTTAGATAAGTAGATATGATCTTCCTGATCAGTTGAAGTCACGAAGACAGATCACATGTACTTCTAAAGAATACTTTTTTTTTGTTTTGTACCGCCTTTTCCATGTGGATAAGAATCTGGTACCGACCAGTTTTTGGTTTGGTCTGGCTCTCAAGTCCCAAATATTTTTCTTTCAGCTTTTCTGTTTTTTAGTTTCGTCCAGTCTTATAGTTTCTCCCCTGAAATTAATGCGTGACACCATTTTGCAGCTTGTGAGCATGCAAAAGGAAATGCAGAAACAGATGAGTACAATTGTTTCTGTACAGACTAACAGAGAAGGCAAGTTAGAAGCTTCCTTGGGCCGAAACATGGAGAAATCTGTTAAAGCCAACTTTGATGCTTTTTGGGCCCGATTCCAGGAGGAAAATGCAAAGAATGAGAAGGCTGAGAGGGACCGGATGCAGCAGTTAACAAGCTTAATCACAACCTTTGTGAACAAGGATGTCCCTTCTATGCTTGAAAGAGCATTAAAGAAGGAGATGAATTCAGTAGGGCCATCCGTAGCTCGGGCAGTCACTCCTGTCATTGAAAAATGCATTTCTTCAGCTATATCAGACTGTTTTCAGGTTTACTCTTCACTTGTAGCTCACCTTTTTGTCTGAATTGGATTCCCCCTTAACCCATGGGTAATTCTTCCAGCGAGGTATCGGGGACAAGGCAGTTAGTCAGTTGGAGAAGGCTGTCAGTTTAAAACTTGAAGCTACAGTTGCAAGGCAGATCCTAGCACAATTCCAAACTTCTGGCAAACAAGCCCTCCAGGTATTAAAAATTTGGATAGGAATTTTTTTATGTTGCCTCAATTTTGTGCACCCTTCACCTTCTAGAAGACGAAGGCCAGATTGATCAATAAGTTTATGCTATTAGAACACTGTAATTAGGGTTAGTTAGGGTTTTGAGCGAGAGTGAGGGGTTGACCTTTAAAGCCAATTACTGAAGTGTATGTATCTTGGGTTTTAATTTGTTATTAAAAATGCCTGCAAATATGTTTTCTTGGATATTCAAGATATCCAGGTGCTGGGGATTCAAACAGTTTCAAAACTTTTTAAATATACTCTGTATGTCCTAATCCAAATATAAAATCAGTGCATGTTGCTATAGCTGGTTTGTTTAGTTCAATATTGGATAGGTTCATTTTAATATATTTCTTCTTTTTTTATGGGGGATTAGGAGTTAATTTAACATATGCTTATTTATGGTGTAAATTACATGTTTGGCAATCCAAATTATCACTAGAAATATGTGTTTGCCCTCTGATATTCAAGTGCCAGGAAAGGGCTCCAAAGAACTTGCTTGGACGTTAGTCGAACCCAAATGTGAATATCTGTAATTCTAAATCATCGCTATCAGTACTTTGTATTCTTTGTATCCCAAAATGTGGGACTATTCAGTCGATATTTTAGCCATCTATCGTTTGGGTACTGATGCATGGGTAGACAAGCTCTAAACTGTCTTTTGTTTTAGCTTTTCGGCTAGATATTATCTTACAGTTCCAATTAGAGGCTCCTCAAGCTGAAGGAATTTGATCTTAAATTCTGTTAGAAATTTTCTATTTTATGCTATCTTACAGTTCCAATTAGAGGCTCCTCAAGCTGAAGGAATTTGATCTTAAATTCTGTTAGAAATTTTCTATTTTATGCTATAGGCCATATCTAACATTCCATGTTAGATGCTCCTCAGCTGACAGGTTTTGACTCAGATCCTAGTGTTAACACACTAGATAATTGGTGTGCGTGCATACAAGGACCAGGATGTGTGTTTATATCTGCACTGACTTGCTCCATGTTTTAGATTTGCAATAATTCAATTTTGTGCTTTAGATTTGTGTAGTAATAATACTATAACTGCAGGATGCTCTGAGGTCCAGTTTGGAGTCCTCTGTGGTTCCAGCATTTGAGCGGTCATGTAAAGCAATGTTTGAGCAAGTAGATACTGTCTTTCAGAAAGGAATGAGTGAACATACTGCTGCTGCTCAACAGCAGTTTGAATCTACACATACTCCCTTGGCACTTACTTTAAGGGTATGTTTTTGCTATATAATATTCTTAATGCCTTTGACCTAGGTGCATTCTGTTATGAACTTAGCTCATCAAGTTTGATTTCCACTGCTCTTATTTTATGACATTGTTTACCATGTTTAGATAAATGAATAGACATGAGTCAATCTATTTATGTTGATACCAGATGATTGATAGATAACATTGTGCTAGGGAGAATTTTTCTTCTATAGAATTCTGAAGCAAAATATGGGTAGTGTTATTGCCGAGCAGTTTAATTTCTGAAAAGAGAATGATGGAATCACTTTTGAGTCGGGTTTTTAGGCTGTGGAGCACTCAAGTTTTCATATTATCAGTTTGGTGTAAACACCTATCATGACCTGGGCATGATTGGTACACTTGATTTCAATGCTCCTATTACTTAATTTTCTGATATTTCAGGTATAGGTTGGTGGTTGATACCAATATTTTCTAGTATAAAGGAAATATCAGCTGTTATATCGGCAATAAACTACAAAATGCAACTTCTTTTGGTGAATGATTAATATAACCTTTTATTGGTTGGCTTGACAGATGTCGTTGATAGTGGACTGGAAAGACATGCCAATGGTTAGATGAATTTGATATGTAATATTAAATACTTATGTAGTTATTGATAACTAGAGTTAAATAATATGATATAGTTTATAATCACCTTAATGAAGTTATGATATGTAGATATTATATAGTTAAATGATGTTCTCCTATATATAGAAAACTACTTATTTAATAAATCAAAGTTATCTTTTTATTAATTTAACATTTAATGAGTATTGAAATCACAATTTGAGTGTCAATATATGCAATTAGTACTTATTATAATAAATATTAATATATATATTGAATAATAACTTGAAGCAAGAGAGTTTACATGAAACAGGTAGTTCTGGAATATTTTATTAGGATTCTAAGTCTAACGTTGAATATTAGTACTGGCATGCTTTAGTAGGATTGTAATATATGTCATTAGTGCTCTAATCTTCTAAAGTAATATTCTGATTGATCCGTACCTGCTCTGCAAGTAATTTCCAATTAGGTAAGAGTCATAGCCAGTGGTTAGAGGCATGTGCTGATATACTTTCTCATCCTAACCACCACCACGCCCCCCCCCCCCCCCCCCCGCAAAATGCATTACTTGCATTTTCGTCCTTGACTGCATCATCATATAATCAGACCGAAATTATTGTGAGAAGCTGCTTGTGTTTTGTTTTCAGGAAGCTATTAATTCTGCATCAGCAATCACTCAGAATATTACTAGTGAATTAGCTGATGGCCAGCGCAAGCTCTTAGCTCTGGTAGCAGGAAACACAAAGGCACTAAATCCTATGGGAATGCAGCAAAGCAACGGACCTATGGCCGCAATTCCTGAGATGGTACTCAGAAATTTCCCCTTTTTCTTTTCTTTTTTGTTTCATTCCTTACCGTGTACATCATCTTTAGTCATAATGGCTTTCCTAGTAAGGGCCTTTGCCTCAAGTGTTATGAATTGTATGGTGATCATTTTTGAGCTTTTTTCTTTTAAATAATCTTTATCAGGCCTTGTCTGTACAACAAGTGGAGGCACCTTTGGATCCAACAAAGGAACTATCAAGATTGGTATCTGAACACAAATTTGGGGAAGCATTTACAATGGCTCTCCAAAGAAGTGATGTTTCTATGGTCTCCTGGTTATGTTCTCAGGTACATAGGACTTTAGTATAATGTTAACAAATAAGCAATTAGTGCTCTTTAACCCTATTTTTGGTTCGTATTGCTCGTTTTTTTGACTCGTGAAGGAATTGGTCATCAGGTGGATCTAAATGCAATCTGTTCTATGGTGCCTCTCCCACTGAATCAGGGAGTTTTATTGGCTCTCCTGCAGCAGCTGGCCTGTGATATAAGCAATGATACCTCCCGCAAGTTGGGATGGATGACCGATGTTGCTGTTGCCATAAACCCAAATGATCCAATGATCGTTATGCATATACGACCAATATTTGAGCAGGTTTATAATATACTGGCTCATCAGAGATCACTCCCTACAGCATCACCCAGTGAACTTACCAGCTTACGTCTTATAATGCACGTCATAAATTCTGTACTTTTGAGCTGTAAATGAGTTCCCCTTGTTTATGTTAAGTGTGAAGTGATTAGGGAATGTTTAAAATGTACAGAGGAAAAAAAATGAAAAAAAAATGCGAGAAGTGGAAGTATAAACCAGATGGGCAATTATCATAAACTAGTGGAAAAAGACTTTATAATGTCTCCTCTTCCCTATTTTAGTTTGAGCCATATTGTCATAGAAGTATGTCATCAGATTTTTCTACATTATGCCATATTTTGAGGATGGCGAGTTGGCTATGTTTGGTCTCCTATTGTATGCTTTTTGCAAACAAGTTGTCATTTGTTGAAACGATTAAGAGAGAGATCGTGTACACATGGTATTTGGTTCAAGCCACTTGTAGCTGGCTGTTTGTTATAGAAGGATGGCTTGAGTGATTTATATAGAAATTTGTTTTCGGCAAAGACATTCATTTTGCAGCATATTGTGGATGGGAAAACCTGATTCTGGTAGTTCTCTTATGCTAGTTGCTCCTTACTTTTTATGTCAAGCTTGAATTGTACATTAGATTATGCTTGTAAGTTTAGGAATACGGTTGTAGTTATGTTACCTGGGGATAATGTGATGGTGTTGACCTTTGTTGATAGTAGATCAAATTCTTTTGGTTCCCTTGGGGCTCTGCTTTACTTGGCTTGATTTATTAAGGAAAACATTGCATTTGTCAATTAGCCCATGTTAGAATTCATGCCTCATAAATTGTCTATGTACATAGAGACTTATTGTTAAGTACGTACTAATCAAATTCATGCCTCATAAATTGTCTATGTACATAGACCATAACAGTCGATTGAACATCTAAGATACATAGTCATCACCGTGGAGATACTAAGCAGAAAAGTTGAATCGACACAAGATATACAAATAATGATTCTCTTATTGATAACACAACAAAATTATAATGGTTTGAAGCCAAGAACAACTTGATTACAAATCTCTCTCTTTCTCTCTCTCTCTCTCTCTCTCTCTCTCTCTCAATACAATGGATCATGCCACAAGACTTACAACACAAGAACTATGCAATATACGATGTTTCATACATTATGTCCTTTATAAACAATGAAAGCCATATCTTCTGCTGTAATGTTTAGCGTCGTCAACCAAGCTCCTAGAGTCAACAAAGTCCTAACGTCTCAGCACCCCTCAAGCGAACTTTGCACCTGAAAGGTGTCACGTCCCAATCTCCCGCAAGCTCAATCGTCTCCGCTGAGCGTGAATTACTACGTTCAACGCTCCCGTAGGACAATCGTTCTCATCGGGATGTGATGCCGTACGAGTCTGGAGTTACGCTCGCACAAGACGATGTTGTCAAATATCAAAGTTATCATCGAAACGACCAAGTTGCAGCGAAAGTCAAGTATTGTGTACCAAGCACACATCAGAGTATACGCAACAAAGCTCTCGATAGGGTCAAAATAAAAATGCCACGAAGGAGAATGCCAGAAAGGCGATGCAACACTCTTGCTCTTTAGGTACTTACTGTTCCATACATCATGCCCTGTATATCCAAGCAACGCCACTACACCTGCGTACCTGAAATAATGTCCACAAACATGGGTCAGTACACAGCTGTACTGGTGAGCGGGGTAACCCTCTCGTCTAAACCGACACTAAGTAGATAGTGAATGCAAACCGTTATATGGTGATCTTTCTACTTGAATACTAGATTCATTTCATGGCAGAGGTATGACATGTTAAGAAAAACTGTAAAGCAGGTTAAGCATGTAAGCATTCAACTCAAGCAAATATACAAGCAGATATATATCCAATTCAAAAGGAAACTAGCATGCAAACCGTCCTACTCAAACCCAAGCAACGCGTGAACCTATCGAACCACAATCCAAGCCTCAATATCCATCCTCAAACCATGCCACAATCCAAGCCTTACTAATCCAATCATCGATATGCACACTCTTGTCGAGGCAAGGTGGCCGCCGTCTACACGAAAAGCACAAACCAAAGCAAAGCAAAGCAAAGCAAACCAACTCTTATATATACAAAGTCACTAGCCAAGCCATAAAGGACTAATCAACTGCAGTTCTACCCGATCCAGACTGAGTAGCTAGCCCACCTGGTCGTATCGAACTGCCGGCACCGCGCCCAAGGCACGTTACCGTTTGTCTCCTCCATGGCCGAACGGTCCCGGTGCCCCGGAGCCTATCCCGTTCGAGGAAACCAAACCCTGTACGCAACAGGTTGTCCATGATCGATACAAACATCAAGTAGGTATGACGAGAGAATCGAGCATTCTCGCCCCACCAAACGATACTCGCCTCAACCCATCCAATATCTATAACCATTCTCCAACTTATATCCCAAGGCACCATCTCAAGTTATCCCCATAGGCATTATGCCGCTTCGACACAATGCTCCAATTGGTGCAACACCCTCGCTCAGAAAACTCCGTGGCACAATGTCCCAACAGTGGCACAATGCCCTCACCTATGCAGTTGTCCGGTTTTGAACCACAACTGCACGCTTTGCTTGACAAAGCGCTCAACTGATACTCGTGCACGGATGCACGCCCGCTCGCCCGCTCGAAGTGCCTCGATGTTCCAACCAAGATACTCCACTCAAGCTCCAACTGCCCAAATGCAAAACCAACTCAAGCCACAAATCATATCCAACCAAACTACGCACACTCTATGCGCGCCACAGTGTAGTAATTTTCAAGTTCCAGTCCGGGTGTTCAAATCATTACGTGTATTCCATATTATTAGGCATGAAGGAGTAGAGGAGAAGGGACATAGCCCACTCACAAAGTATGATTCCGTTAGCACTCTGTCTTTGCCGATTCGGCCGATCCCTTGAACCCGTGGTCCGATGCAAAGCACGATCTACTCAATTGGTATGACAATGCGAGCAGGCCATGCTCTCCAAATTATCCGACCGATCGGACTAAGAAAGATGGCATTATCGCTCCAATCCAGCTATCCCACTACTCTCTGAACGAACATCTGATTCCATCGAACTCCGCTTGCGATCTGCACATGAAACAAACTCAAATCAATACTTGATCCCAAATCCAACAAATCAAAATGTAACCAACTATATGCCTCATTCAATCCGACTCAGCGTAATGCACCGTACGGTTGCGGGGCATTATAAAAGGATCTGGTGGGGGATCAGTACATAGAACCACTCAACAGAACCAACACGTTCATTATGTGAGTGGTCTCTCGTCCACTCAACAGAACCAACACGTTCATTATGTGAGTGCAAGCAATCTTAGGTTGTCTTTCTAATAGTGTCCTAGGATCAGTTACATGGCGTAGTAAGAATAAGACATACTTGTGTCGTTAGCATAAAGTGCCACGCAATAGAGTAACAAAGTCGATCTTACCCATTACTTACCTCATTCCTTCCCTGTCAGATACAACAATGATATCAATATATAATGAATCAAAAGAATCTATACTCAAATTGTCACGATTGTGTCTCTGCAGAAGATTGTGCACCTATTTTCCTGCAACATTATCGATAAACCTGCACACAGATTGATGTTAGCATGCAGCCTAACTTATATGAAGGTCACTAGTCTCACAAGCCATCTTGGACCGTAGCTGGGTTAAACTATGATCCTTTCGGTGTAGGTAACGAACTGAAAGTTTCCGAATCACCAATGCTAGTTTGTCATCACAGCTACTATGCTAGTACGACATCGTCGTTCTCCTAAGTCGATACGATCTCGGTTCCCCGACGACTGTTCGAGATCTTTACCTTGTGCACAAATTTTTTATGACCATGCAAATGCGTGAACATCTAGACTCTACACAAATGAAATAAGTACACAACATATCTATACTCAGCATTACCCTTCCTTGAGCCATCACTCGCATGACTCTTCCCAGTCCAGGGATTACTGCCTTAGCGATCCAACGGTCCCAAATATTTCTATGTTACTTATCTAAAACATCAATGTTATAGTCTTCCTGTCTAAGCAATAGAACAATATACTATATGTTTCTTTATGACAGTGCTACTATCCATGTGATAAGATACATCAATAGTACAACAATCTACTTCTATTGAAGCAAGTTAGATAGTCTAAGTAATAAGATCAAGCATTTTCTACCTTACACAAGTTTACAACAATTAGATTAATAACTACATGTTATATAGCCACATGATATGGAGTAAGATTACTCTCTTATTTATGTGGGTTCTTTTACTTAGCATTACTATCTCATGTCATCGAAACATAACTAGCAACATCAGTTATTAAGTGTGAAGGCAAAGAAAAAAAGGGATCATCGAAACCACCCACCTAATGAAGGACTCTTCCTCGACCGAGCAGAACTCTGAATACTCCTCCAAACGAGCCCAAGCCAAATGATACTTTGCCAACTAACCATCCCAAGGCACCAAGCGGAGCGAGACATTACATAATATGCCACTCAAAAAAAGTTTAATCTTCGATACCTCAAAGGACAAACTCCTCCAACTGAAACACTTGACCAATGAAGAAGCTGTCACTTAAACTCTGAGCAAATCTATCTTGCATATAACTAACACATCTCTGCAGGAACTCTCTTCAAATACATAGCTACACAAAAAATACTCGAACATATGCATTCAATGAAGCATCACCCTCTAGTCCAACTTGAATACGCCTTGCATAAATTCAAAGATCGATCCAACAAAACTTTCTATTCATTCCTCAATCAATGCAAGGTCCTCATGTCTAGATAAATCGGTTGAACAACTTGTACCATCAAACTCAATCCAATCATATCAAAAATTCAACTAATAATCTAATGCCTCCACTAATACGTCTCCTACAAAACCACACTGCACAACTCACTGGACAACTAACACTCACAGCACCAAAGGACCAAAACTTAGAACTAGGTCAAACCCACCCAAGCACCATATTTTAATCAAATCCGAATCAAGAAACATAGTAAAAAAAATCAATCGATATCTCCCAATCAAAACCAAGTGTCGCACCTCAACCAATCCAAACAATTCTCAAAACATCAAGTTCAAATCACAATAAATCTTTCAAAACTGACAGCATCAAGGTATAAATCCAATCATATGTCAATACTCAACTCTCGCCAAGAAACTTCACTATCTCCGAAGTTAATATTGAATCGATTCACGTTCCATCTTTCGAGAACTTCCCAATCTATGAAACAATCAACCAATATCTGAATCCCTTACTATGCATATTTCGATCGCATTCTTTCAAACATGATCTCAATCCTGATAACATCATCCAAATTCGACCAAGTATAAATTTATCTTCATTCGATCCGCAAGTAACAATCTCAATTCATCTCTTGCTTGCAATATATCAATTTTTTATCCATCTTGCTCATCGACTTTCTTCCAATAACATGAAATTTTGACCATCAAAATCCAATCTATTCTGTTTAGCCAACCACCGATTCTTCCAATCAAATCCTTCTGATAACACGATCGATCCTAAATATTCAATCTATGCAAATAATCATGTTACCTCTAGTAAGATCAATCCAAGTCTAAGCCAATTCTAATCTAACAGTTGCACTACCATCAATTACTTCTTCCAAGCACACAATTTCAAATCAAAATTCATTTCGTCAATCAAAATTTATCCATCTTCCATTTGAGTAAAGGTCCAACATGATAAATTCAACAATATATGATCAATCCAACTAGTCTCCGATGCCATCTCGTTCTTTCGACCGTGAGCAATCCATCAAAATTCTCAAGAACCAACATTAAATTCAAGCCTCAACTCTCAATCTCGCTACCCCAACTCTATAGTCTACCCTGACAACTCTTCTAAGGTCAATCAAACTGATCCTATCTCTCAACATTGGGACGTCTGCCTAACTACTAGGCTAGCTCACAAGGCCAAACTCCAGCATTTGATAATTCATATCTGACAGGCAACCAAATTATTGTACTCACCCCCAATCCTAGAATCAGACCCTATCCAGCAATCTATGGCATTCTACCTAACTCTTCTCACTCACACATCTAAACATCCAGTAAATATCATCCCTAGCATCATCTTATTCAAAATCCAAGGGTCAGAGTCTATCTAACAAATCCATTCCTAGGATATATTCATCCAACCATCATCCTCGATATATCATGATCGACAAACATCAATATCTGAACAACTCTCATAGTCCAAATCTTCAAGTCCGTACAATAAAGTTCACCGATCAATTTCGTATATCTCGATCACCAATCCCAAGTCATAATCTCTAAGTCATCAATCACAAGTTACACATTCAATCACAAATTCACTAAGCATGTCACGTCCCAGTCCCAAATTACGCGAGACTAGGCCACATGTCAATGACCAGCTACGTATTCAACCAGACTCTTGTCCGACTGGAGTACGCATAAGCTGTCCTAATCAGATAATGTGTCCATAAGTCAATAAATAACATCCACAATTCTAGCTATCTACTATGAACTAAGAATAGAAACAAGCTAAGGAAAAGCAGATAAGAAGGCATCAATAGCGATACCTGAGATCCCGAAGAAGTTCCCAATCCTATGTCATCACTCAGCAATAACCTGGCAGGAAACTAGGTCCTCAGAGGGACGTAACAAGATACAGAAAAATACATGCCGAATGAAATACAGTAAATGACATGCAAAGAAGTAAACATGGGTCTACGTACAACTACCAACAACCAGTCTGACCAACCTATGTGAAATATAAATTGAGGACAACGTTCGACGCATGGGCTTTCTAAAAATAAAATCCGTAGCTCCGGGAACGAAATTTCCCGGTAAATAATATCAGAGGTCCGTAACTCCAAAATATCTGGATAACTATATATAGTAATACATAAATAGTGATATATGCATAGTAGCCCTCACGTCTAATAACCGTCCTCTCCACCCAATAGTACTATCTGTGACGCACCCGCGACACGTCCAGTCTGACTCTAACAGGTATACGCCAGTCTATCAAGTATATAGGTAACTCCATCGAAAATAAAATAAAATAATGATCATGTACGCGTATCCTATATGCCATGCAATACGAATCCGTGTATCTTATCTGTGTGACAACAGCTATTTCGGACAGTACACTGGTAATAACCAGAATAAGCAGGTAATAGCATACCCAGAGTGAACGACAGATGAAAAGAAAAGCATGTAAATACTGTAATCAAATAGGCAATGTATACTTGCCTGGTGTTTGTCCAATGATGTGCTGAGATTGCAGGTACAAAAGCTGTATCCAAGCCTAACCATGCTAGTGGTATTACGGTCCACATAAAATCTACCAAACCCAAACAAACAACCAGGAGTCACACAAATTATTTAAATACAACCGACAACTTTTATATAGGAAGTGGGGTTGGTCTAAGTCGTCTATTACCTATATCACCTACGTTGTCCATACGCTATAACATCTAGGGCTAATACATCATTGTCTCAATAATCATTAATTGTAGATACATATAACATAACAAGTATTAGCTAAGAAAATAATGGAGTTTAATAATGCATATTAATTATTTGGTAACAAAAATAATGATACATAATAAATACTAGGTATTTGATAACAAAATATTGATATTTAATAAATACTGGATAACAAGGTATCTCATTAACAACTAATTATTGGTTTATTTTATTAATATTTGAAATTTTATGCAAATGTAGAAAAAAGGGAGGGCTTTTATTTAACTAGGCAACTATTTATTTCTTGCTGAGAGAGTAGAGTAATTTTACTCAAAACACACCTTCGAGAACAGTGATGAAGAGAGGTAATAAATAAATAAATAAAAACATGTATAATAATCTAAAAAGAAGAAGTGAACTCCTCATCACACAGCTGCTAAATGAGAACGTCCTAGTGATTTCTTACACATGAATAGGGTGGTAGGCATATGCATTTCAAATGGCCATACGTCATTTGTGGGATGCTCGATTTTCCATCAGTTCACAGAAGGCCTCGTTCTAGCAGTCTCGTTAGGTGGGTCTCACCACTCCTATGGGTTGTTGCTTAGCTAAAACTAGTGGATCCTCGTCCAACCTACTGCTGCTATACATTAAGAAAAGAACAAAGATAAGGAGTACATGGGGGCGTGCTCACCTTGGGGTTGTCGAGGACGCGGACACGCGGTGGTGTGCGACCGGCAGGTGGCACGACGTGGGGAGCCTGTATGCGAGTAGGAGAAGGAGGGGTGATGGGTCGACGTGGTCACATGGAGAAGTTGTTTCGAGGAGACATGTTGTGCAATGGCTGTCGGAGCACCGAATGTTAGCTTTGCTTGAATAAAAGTTCAATTTCCTTCTTTTCTTTAGTCCCATATCGGATGGGTCAACTCCTCTTTGTGTGTATCTATTATTTTTTCTTTATTGCTTTCTTAGAGTTGTTGTGTGGGGGACCCCTTGGGCCACACGCGTGCGCCACCGTCGCCGCCCGGTCCGGTTCGGTTCGGTGTAACAAACGGGTGCGGGTACACGTGCCCACACCTGCGGGCGCCGAATGCCGATCCAATTTACTCTTCGGGTTCGGGCTGGGATCCAAAAATATTTTTGCTCCTCTTTCTTTCTTGAACCGTTCAAATTTTGAATGTTGGGACACTGTCCAGATTCATTGAACCTTGCCACAGCTCCCTTTTGACAGTCTTTCTCCCACGTTTTATTTGCTCCTTAATGTCCTGTTTATGAGCCATTAAGTATCTGTCTGTGGCCAGATTCATTGAACCTTGCAACAGCTTCAGCCTATTTATTTGGTCTCCTTCTCCTTCATTTGACACAGAAAATAATCCTACGTCCAAACTCTCTTTCACTCCACTCTCAAACGACATTTTGATCTCCAAATCCTTGCTCTGGGCAGAGCTAAGTTCGGTCTCTCTCTCCGAGTCGTGTGCGACAAAGAGAACCCGGTAGTCAAGGAGTTTTACCACTAGGAGCTTCCGAGAAACGTCTGCACATAGACCTCGGATAAACTCTTCGGGCAGTGCTTCGTGCACGACTTCCCCGGAGGCCGGTAACAATTTTATTTTTTGTTTCCTTGTTCTCTGAAAAATAATATATATATATATTATATTTATATTATAAATACGGTTAACAATCTAAGAGTTTATCCTTTTTAGCTACTGCTTCTAATTTTTCTAAAGATATTTCTGTCTACTGCTGCCTATTACAACAAGAACGAATTGTGATTACTGTAGGTACATATATAAAATTTTTTGTTTTGCAAATAAAAGAACAAAACGAATTACTTAATACCAAAAATTTGTTCACATTTTAATACTGTAGCATATCTGTTAAACACTAACATATTTGATTGTTAGCGAATTATTTATAACCTCCTAACATACAATAGCACATTTTGCTACATACCAAATAAACTATAGTGCTGTCATTCTATATAAATACTTGTCAAAATTGATTCTCAATTGCTGATAGCACATTACTTGCTGTTAAAATAGTACTGTAGCAATTTAGTACATATTAATTGTTGGTAGCAAACTGATATAAATATAAACTTACTGCAGCAAGTTTAATTTTTAATTGTATTGCCAAAGCAAGAGTACTATTAATTTGTATTGCCAAAGCAAGTTTATTATTTATTTTGTTTATAGGCATATTTGGTTGTGTATTAACATAATAAATTGTGTTGTTGGCTCACTCTATTTGGCATATTGTTAATTCCAATTCCTTTAAGCAATTTAGGTCAAAATAAATAGTTAAAGTGAAACTGCAAATCTCTTTGAGTCTGGATTCTAAAAGTAAAGATCAATTTGGGAACAAGCCGAAAGGGTCCTTCTGTCAACCGGGTGTAAATAGCCCTAAGCGACACGGTATTTAAGTGTCTTTGGACCACCGCTAGCTGGGAACCGGCCCCTACAGCTAACTCAAATCAATCTACACTTGATAGACTCAAGATTTTAAGATTGATTAGCAAAATCACTTGAACTATTATTCTAAATCATTGGACATTGTTATTGAGTAATTTCGTATCTTTCAGACTTTCCTCATTTGCAACCATGACTGCCAAGGATGAGACTTTTACTGCTAAACCTGCAAAATTCAACGGAACTTTCTTTAAGAGATGGCAAAGTCAGATAAAATTTTGGCTCACTACCTTAGGATTAATCTCAGCCATTGATGGTTCCACACCAATCACAAATGACTCTGATGACACTGAGTCTGACATAGGTGTGTCCAAGTCCTCTGGTTCTTCTAGACCCAAGACCCCTAAGGAAATTGACTACCATTGCTCCCATAGAATTCTAAGTGCTTTATCTGAATCACTATATGACATATTCTTCGAATATACAAGTGCAAAAGAACTTTGGGATGCCCTAGAAGATGAATATAGCTGTGATGATGCTGGAATTGAAAGATTCAATTCTTCCTCATTCAACAGATATTTTATGGTAGATAACAAACCTATAAATGACCAAATACATGAATTCCAAGAATACCTTAGGCATATTCAAGCCAAAGGCACTTTCTTCTCTACTAAGTATAAAATAGCCTGCTTAATAGACAAGCTTCCTCCTTCTTGGTCTGATGCCAAGAAAGACCTCATTAATACTCAGGGTGACCTTACCTTTGCTCAAGTCCTAAAGAAAATTAGAACAGAAGAACAAATTAGGCTAAGGTCTAACCCTAAGTCTGAGTCTAAAGCTAAGGTAAACCTTGTAGAATTCCAAGGTAAACCCAAGCCTCATCATCACCACAAACCAAAAAGGAACCTCTTCAAGAAGAAGCAGAACTCTCAGCCTCACCACCAAAACCATCACCACAATAAACCAAGAACCTTTGGTCAAACTCAGGATCAGAAGAGATTTTGTTTTGTGTGTGGTAAAATAAACCATATAGCCACCAACTGTTTCCATAGGAAGAAGGAAGCTGTCCAGACCTCTTTCAAAGGGAAACGTCCTGCCAAACCAGAAGCAAACATGCTTCTCAACGGCTCTTCTAGTTCCTTCAGGTCTGTAAGCTATCAACCCTTAGTCAACATTTCTTACCATTCTGACGATTGGTGGTAGGATTCTGGAGCTAATGTTCATGTTTCCTTTGATCGCTCCTATTTTTCAAACTATTAGGAATCAGGTGGAGGAGGTGTAACTCTAGGAGATGGCTCAGCGGCACAAATTATAGGAAGATGAAGAATAGATCTAAAGATGACATCAGAAAAAACTCTGACTCTTCATGATGTGTTACATGTGCCGTCTATCAGAAGAAATTTAGTTAGTGGGTCTCTCCTTGTAGCTTCAGGGTACAAGATTGTTATGGAAGCAAATAAAGTAGTATTTTTTAAGAATGACTCCTTTATTGGAAAATGATTTGTAAGAGATGGTCTTTTTATTTTGAGTACCGTGAATAAAATTTCAGATCCTTCCTTTGTTGTTTCAAATATAGAATCCTCAAATGTATGGCACAGTAGATTAGGTCATGTGAATCTAGGTTCCCTAAAAAGGATGATGAACTTAGATCTTATTCCTAAGACTCCAATAGATGATAAACACAAGTGTGAGATATGTGTTCAAGCCAAACATACTAGGCTACCTTTCAAATCTGTACAAAGAAACTCTGACCTTCTAGAGCTTATTCATAGTGATGTGTGTGACTCAAATAGGGTTTTGACCCGAGGTAGTAGAAAATACTTTGTTACCTTTATAGATGATCATTCATATTGTTATACATATCTTCTCAAAACCAAAGATGAAGTTCTAGACAGATTTAAGGTCTATAAATCTGAAGCTGAGAACCAGTTAGAGAGAAAGATTAAGATTCTTAGATCAGATCGTGGTGGAGAGTATACATCAAATGATATGACCAATTTATGTGAAGAACATGGAATAATCCATGAGATAACTGCTCCATATTCACCACAGTCCAACGGAGTTGCTGAAAGGAAGAATCGTACCCTGTTAGACATGGTGAATGCCATGCTCCTCAGCTCAGGTGCTCCCGATAATTTATAGGGAGAAACATTATTATCGGCCTGTTACATCCTTAATAGAATTCCTAGTAAGTCTAATGATAAGACTCCCTACGAATTATGGAAAGGTAGAGCTCCTAGGATCCATTATCTCAAAGTTTGGGGATGTCTGGCTAAAGTAGAAATTTCTGAACCTAAAAAGAGGAAGATTGGACCTAAGACTGTAGATGCTGTATTCATAGGATATGTCCTAGATAGCAATGCCAATAGATTCCTTGTTACTCACTCAGAAGTAAATAAAATCTCTAACAATACTATTATAGAAGCAAGAGATGCAGTTTACTTTAAAAATATATATCCCTTTAAAGATAGAATTTCTTCCTCTCCCTCCAATCTCTCTCTTACTCCGTCCACCAGCTCTTATGTTCAAATATCTAGTTCATAACTCGAACAAAATATAGAACCTAGAAGGAGTAAAAGAGAAAGAATTGAAAAAAACTTAGGAGAATGTTTCTTCACTTTTCTGATAGAGGGTGATCCCTCAACTTATGAAGAAGCAATATCTTCTCCTGATGCCCCTTTTTGGAAAGAAGCCATTAACAGTGAGTATAACTCCATCATGGAGAACAATACTTGGTTTCTAGCAGACTTACCTTCAGGTAGTAAACCCATAGGTTGTAAGTGGATATTCAAAAAAAAACTTAGAGCCGATGGTACCATAGAGAAATACAAGGCTAGATTAGTAGCCAAAGGCTTTACCCAGAAAAATGGATTAGATTATTTTGATACCTACTCACCTGTAGCTAGGATCACCTCTATCAGTACCCTTCTAGCCTTAGCATCCATTCATAATATGCTAATCCATCAAATGGATGTAAAGACAGCATTTCTAAATGGTACAACAAATTTGACATAATCATATCAGAATATGGTTTCGTGCCAAATGAGTATGACAAATGTATATACTCCAAAATTTTAGATGAAAGTTGTGTCATCCTATGTTTGTATGTAGATGACATCCTTATTTTTGGATCATCACTAGAATTGATTACTAATACCAAAGACTATTTATCCAGCCAGTTTGATATGAAAGATCTAGGTGAAGCCAACTTGATTCTAGGCATGCAACTGTCCAAATACAAGGAGGGCTATACTCTATCCTTAGCACAATCTATCGAGAAAATGCTAAGAAAATTTGAATTTTTTGATAAGAAACCTGCCCCTACTCCTTATGACAGTAGTGTTGTTCTAAAGAAGAATGAGGGCTCTCCTATGGAACAACATAGATATTCTCAGATGATAGGTTCTCTCATGTATATATCAAACAGGACCAGACCTGATATTGCATTTGCCATTGGGAGACTAAGTAGATATACTAGTAACCCAAATCAGTTACACTGGATAGCATTAGAAAGAGTATTTAGATATCTTAGGGGTACTCTAGATTATATGTTGCACTATACTAGACACCCTGATATCATAGAAGGTTATTCAGACGCAAACTGGGTAACTGACTCGCATGATGTAAAATCTACTACTGGATATGTTTTCACTCTAGGAGGAGCTGCAATCTCCTGGGGCTCATGTAAATAAACTATCATTGCTAGGAGTACAATGAACTCTGAAATGATAGCCTTGGACACTACATGCACAAAAGCCGAATGGCTAAGAAACCTTATTATGCATATACCTGTTTCTATTAATCCTGTTCTTGCAATTTCTATAAACTATGATAATAAATCTGTTATGGAACTACTAAAGCATGATTCTGTGAATGCTAAGATGAACAGGCACCTGCAGCTGCGCTTCAAGTCTATAAAGAGCCTATTGGGCAAATATGTGGTTCTTGACTATATAAAGTCAGAAAAGAATCTTGCAGACCACTTGACAAAGGGCCTGTCTAGGACTTTGATACTGGAATCATCGAGGGGGATGGGGTTAAGCCCATAAGTAAAGTCACCAGCAGTGGCAACCAACCGAGTCTGACTGGAGATCCCAAGAAGTCGGTTCAATGGGTAGGAACAAGCTGGACTTAGGTGACTTTTATGGAACACTGACCCGAGATTAAAATCTCATCATATAATGCCCAAGTGGCTGTATATGCATACAATAATTTCCCATCCCTATGGTGACAGTGTTCTTGAGTGATATGGTTAGGATGAGTTTTAAAAAACTCTTAATAGGTCCAAGCTGATATGCGGGGTTGAAACCTATCACCAACCCTTAAGGACTTACCTATATGAGAGGTCGTGAATGCCGCGACTATGGGACATGGCGATCCTAGACAACTCTCATGAATTGGATTAGTGCGCATGGCCAACCAAAAGCGCCACCCGTTAGACCCAGAACCTCTAGCGTACTATGTGTGCTATTTTTCTGAATCTGGTGAAAGAAGTCTGATTCAAGACATAGTCCATCAAGCACTTCTTCAGACAAAGACAATAGTCACTAAGTGAGATTCAAGGCTGTAGTCTATCTCATCTATACATAGTATATACCTGCCCAGAAACTCTTTCTTTTAATTTCTTTGTCACGTCTATTTCGGAACTTGACCTTTTGGGGGAGGGGATTGTTAGCTTTGCTTGAGCAAAAGCTCAATTTCCTTCTTTCCTTTAGTCCCACATCGGATGGGCCAACCCCTCATTGTGTGTATATATTATTTCCTCTTCATTGCTTTCTTAAAGTTGTTGTGTGGGGGACCCCTTGGGCCATACGCGCGCGCCGCCGCCGTCGCCCGGCCCGGCTCGGCTCAGTTCGGTTCGGCGCGCGTAACGGGTGCGGGTAAGTGCCCACACCTGCGGGCGCCGAATGCCGATCCAATTTACTCTTCGGGTTCGGGCTGGGATCCAAAAATATTTTTGCTCCTCTTTCTTTTTTGAACCGTTCAAAATTTGAATGTTGGGACACTGTCCAGATTCATTGAACCTTACCACAGCTCCCTTTTGACAGCCTTTCTCCCACGTTTTATTTGCTCCTTAATGGCCTGTTTATGAGCCATTAAGTACCTGTCTGTGGCCAGATTCATTGAACCTTGCAACAGCTTCAACCTATTTATTTGGTCTCCTTCTCCTTCATTTGACACAGAAAATAATCCTACGTCCAAACTCTCTTTCACTCCACTCTCAAACGACATTCTGATCTCCAAATCCTTGCTCTGGGCAGAGCTAAGTTTGGTCTCTCTCTCCGAGTCGTGTGCGACAAAGAGAACCCGGTAGTCAGGAGATTTTACCACTAAGAGCTTCCGAGAAACGTCTGCACATAGACCTCGGATAAACTCTTCGGGCAGTGCTTCGTGCACGATTTCCCCGGAGGCCGGTAATAATTTTATTTTTTGTTTCCTTGTTCTCTGAAAAATAATATATATATTATATTTATATTATAAATATGGTTAACACCGAAGACATGGTTCTGCAGCTCACGCCCGCAGCTGCTGCTGCTGCGGTTGCCGCAGTGCTTCACGCGAGGCCGCATTCTGGTGCTCGAGCGCTCGATGGCCTTGGGCGAAGACTTATGCATAGAGAAGGTGGTGAGGATGATGGTGGTGGTCGTGGAGATCGCTGGGGGAAGCCACTGTGACAAGATTAGGGTCGGGGTCGGCGTAGTCGTATGGTGGCGACTGCAGTCGGGTTCTGGTGAGATGGAAGGTCGTGAGGGAGGTGGTGGGTCGATGCAGCAGCCTTCGCCTCCACGGAGCTGCACATGGTGGAGGAAGCTCCGGTCGGGGTGAGTCTCGATGGAGGGGTGGTAGTATTAAGAGAAGAAGAAGGCCCTGGAGAGGGAATATGTATGCTCAGGAAAAATGGAGGATGTATTGGAGGAGAAGGTGAGCATTGATACACTGGCGGCAAAAACTATTTGAGGTTAGGGTTATTGTAGCAATCATATACCTTATCCGATATAAGTTCGAAACTCAATCATATTCAATTTAAGCCATAATCCCATATACGATTGATTTCTTGATGCATTCTACCAGTCTGAATCCTTATCCGATATAATCTCAATCATACACAAATTATTCTCAATTGTCCGAACCAATATTATATGAGACATTTAAAATCATAACTTACCAGGCAAGAGTCTAACGGAGGCTTTGCACTATCCCACCTCTTGCTGATAGACTTATCGATACCCAAATTCTCGATCGAGCAAACACTGCCAAGCTGCCTAATACACCACTCAAGGATCAAAAGCCACTCTGCAAACAACCATTCCACAAAATCAAACTAAAACCATCCACTTGAACATCTAACTCATTCTATTTCTCAAAATCCAAGTACATTTCCTTCCAAACTCACAATATACTACATTATACCCACTGGTAACATGATACTCATCCAAAAATCAACTGAACCAAATCCAACTTATCCTTTTCTGAAAATATTTCCGTCCATAATATCCTGACCACACAACTGCTCATTCAAGACTACTCAAACCAAATATTCTTGCCTCAAAAACCAACTCAAACTAAATATTGTGCTCTTCGAAGCTATCCCTTGTCAACAAAATATCACATGAGATTCATAATATATCTAGACTTATTGAATGGAACATCCAACAGAACATAGATAGAGTCAATGACATCAATCACGGAAGCAACTCGAAGCTAAAGAGAATTTATAAGGGTCCAAGGACGTAATGTCACGCCCCAGTCCCAAAATACGTAGAACTAGGAATACGTAAGCATGCCAGCCGTATGTATATGGAGACTCCAATATATGAAAACCATAACACATACGTACGCTGTATTATGAACAATAATTCACAAGTGGTATATAATTATCACAAGTCACATGCATAGCTAAATCTCATCCACAGAATCAAATAGGAATAGATAACCAATCTATTATATAACTGAATCTCAATATAAAGTATCAAAGAATGATAGTCGGGTGGAAACAAATCCACTACCAAATTAGAATATAAGGGAAACCACATAAGAACATCTAATGAACCATGAAACTCGAAGAGAAGACCTCCTCGAAAGAGATAAGTAACAAGTCCTGATCCGTGCTCCTGCGAATAGTCAAGATCGTCTACACCTGAAAAGGGACCAGGTCCTCAGAGGGACATAACAAGATACATAGAAGCATGCCAATTTGAATACAGTAAACATGCATAATAGATGAAAAATATATAAGTACGCTGTACAAGACAATCTATATGAAATGCATAATGAGGATAACTTTTCGACGTATGGGCAAGGGTAGGCTACTCTATTTAATCTCACAACTCACACACACGACAGGGACATCAGAAATCGACATACCTCGGGGGTAGCGACCAACGCGACACCAGAAATCGACATACCTCGGGGGTAGCGATCAGCGTGACACACTACCGTAGTACGTACTAGTTACTATAGTTTACCAGAGTGGTTATAGCCCATACGCCTACTGATTGTCCTCCCCTCCCATGATACTATGTGTCAAGTGTGTGTCAACATATATATAGAATATAATTATGACTGAAAAAAATACACATGCAATGAACATATAAAAATATAATAAGCATGCAAAGTACTGTAAGCAATTTGGCAAGGTATCTTGCCTGGCAAGAAAGCTGCAGAGTGTAAGCGTCCAGACGTCAGGCACAATAGATCAGAAACTATGGCATCAGAATGAATGTCTTCGGATGCTAAAATAAACATCACCAACATTCTCAGAATAAGCGAGATAGCTAGAAAACACTACCCTTTCGTCCAATTTGGACACAGGGGCAAAACGGTAATTTTAGGTCAAAGCAGAGTCCACATGTGGCCCACTTTGCACCGAAAAGCGTATCAGAGGTAAAGATCTCTAAATGGGACAAATTATAGGTCGAACAAATTCTAAACGTCAATACGAACTCAACGGTACGTCCAATTTTGGATTATGTGAGCCGAACACAAATTCGACCAAAAAGTCAACCGTGGGGTCCGCAAATAGGCGGCTTGGTCAACTGTCTCAGAATTGCATGAAACTTGGGTCACAAGACCATCCTGATACCACGAATCCAATGGCACAAGTTTCGTCGCATTCCGACGAGCGTACACTAAATGGTGTGATATTTTACAAAAGTTACGATACGGGGTCCTTTCACGGATACGGGTTAATTCCGAAGCGCACACACGTCCAAATCTGTTTTCGCGAAAGTCCACACGTCAGGATATACCATACACACCTTTTGGTGCAATTGGTACGCGACGGGGCGGTCCCGTTTGGCGGGGCGCGCTCCGTATCATAATTTTTTAATATTTTAAAAATAAATTTTTGGTCGTTTTGGAGGTTGAATAATTTTACACATAGAACAAATTAACAAAAACTAAAAGAACAAAAAAGTTCTTGGTTATATGTAAAAGAAAAACCCTTTAATTAGTTTTTGAAAATAATGAACAGGTTGGCGGCAAATTGGGTGTGAACATGGGGTTTTGGATTCGAAATTCTGAACTGTTTGGTTAGTTTTTCGGTCATTTTTCGGTCGATTTTTCGACCGATTCGGGACACGAAAACTCGTGCCGCTTGAACGAAAATCCTAGAGGGTCACGTTGTGAACGTACACGAACAAACCGAACATAAAAAGGACGAGAGATGAGAGAGTTACATCACCTTGAAGATGGATCCAAAACTGGACTACGGCGGCGGCTGCGGCGGCGCGGGGCGGCGACGGTCGGCGCGGGGCTGTCGCCGGAGGTCGGGCTTGGTCGCCGGCGGTCGGGCGTGGGGTCTAGGGTTAGGGTTTTGGGTTTATATACGCGTGTGTGTGTATATATATATATATATATATATATATATATATATATATATAGGGAGGGAGAGAGATGTAGCCGCGGGTTGCTATGGTCTTGGGGGGGGGGGACTCGTGGGTTCTGTGGGAGGGGGAAGTTTTGGTTTGTTTAGTTTTGTTAGTATTATGTTTGGTTGTTATTTAGTTTAAGATTTTTTTTATTTCTTTCCTTTTTATTTCTTTTCCTTTTTAATTCTTTTTCTTTTCTTTTATTATTTCTATTATTAATAATAATAATAATAATAATAATAATAATAATAATAATAATAATAATAATAATAATAATAATACTATTATTATTATTATTATTATTATTATTATTATTATTAACACTAACATTATTATTATTATTATTATTATTATTATTATTAACACTAACATTATTATTATTATTATTATTATTATTATTATTATTATTATTATTATTATTTAATAACCATATATTTATTTATTTATATAGATGAGGCTAAAAGTCCAAAAATAATACTTGCTCACCAAATAAATTCTAGAAAATTATTTTGTAAAGATTTAATAAATTTTTACACCCAAAATATTTTATGAAATATTTTTTAATTAATAATTAAATATTTATCTAGTTATAATAAATTAATTAATTCTATTATCTAATTAGCTAAGTAATTAATTAAATGGTTATCCACAAAAGATGAAACTGTAAATAATATGCACATCTATAAAGAGGGAAGGGCGATGATGAGATTGCCTGTACGACTCGATAGGGAGGGGAGCCCACGAGCGCACTACATCAGAGGCCTGATGACAGTAGGCATTATCTGAGCTGGCGTGGGACAGGATGGGACGACCGTGCATGTAAAACTCAACGGCAAGGGAGTCGTGCGGGCGGGGTCCCGCACCATCCTACCACGGGTATAAACGACGGCCGACCACGCGGCTCGTCGTTAGTTCGACGCCTTATGGGTGTCGTGAAGATGTCGTACGGGCGTCGTGCGAAAAACGGGTGGCTAGGCGGCTCAGCTGTCGTAGGCGTCGTTCAGACGTCGAGGGTGCCACGTCGGCGCCGTGGGCAAAGCGAGGCGTTGAGTTGCGGGCGTCGAAAGGCGTCATGGCCGTCTCGTGGAGCTCTGGAGCGTGCGGAGTGCACGAGGTGTGCATTTCGGGCGATGATGAAAATGCCAGTGTGCGACGCACACGACGAGTCTGATTCCCCAATGACGACCGACATAGATGGGGGTGGGGACTCCTATCAAACTGAGCCCCGGGCGTGCTAAAAAAAAAAAAAATATAAAGAGGAAATTTATCTAACTTGACATGAAAAATTATGGGATGCTAATTGTAGAAAGTTGAAAATTGAAAATGACCACAAATAAATTATATATAGATTATCTAAATATTTAAAACATAGTCTATGGTCGTTACACCAATGTTATACTAATGTCAAGGGGTCGAATTCTTGTGCCACAAAAAGATCCTGCGAGTAGTGTCTCATGTGTAGGCTACTTCCTATGAAGGACGATACAGATTTTGGGGCCATCATATATTATTAATATCCAAATCACAGTGAAGTGTCCTAAGAAAATTATTGGATTTTAATTAATTAAAATAAAGTCTAAAAAAAAATACAAGAAATACAAAATACACACCAAATACCTATTTTTGGGTGAGGGGGTTTACAATCTACCCAACTTAAAAGAATTTCGTCCTCGGAATTAAAAATAAGGCATGATTTGCTAAATCATCATCATCGTAATCTTTCTTCTAAAAATTTCTCAAAATTAAAATGACTTAAATCTCTCAATCTAATCTTACTTGATCATAATAAAAAATTTACTTCGAGTTGATAATGCAACTTCTACCCAACTTAGAATTTACCCATCTATCACATAAGACTATACTTTTAAGAAAAACTTTCTCAAATTATTTAATCGTGTTATTCAATCCTCAAAAAATATTTACACCAAATATCACATGTGATGTGCCCTTAATTACAAAAGATAGTCACAAGTAATATGATTGGCCTATGGGTATATCTAATATTCTTCGTGTATCAAACTTATACTAAGCACGAACGTTCGTCTTTCCGAAATAGGGGAAGACGGAAAACAATAATAAAGAGTTCAAGGAGAAGGTGGTAGAATACAAGTACGGGGTTCAAAGGGATTAGAGAATTCGAAAGGGAGTTGCCAAGGCAGTTGTGGATTAAAATCTTATTTTGGTAAATTCTTATTTGCATGTTTACATCAGAACAGTTATGTACCTGACATGATATGCTCTGACCAGTCTAGAGGGCAAGTATATTCGTCTAACAAGTTGAGTCAACTATATCTCAATCCACGTAAAGTAGTTATACGAAGAGCGAACCAAGCGCACTAAGGTTGATCAGACCATAATGCACTGATTCTGATTTAGACAATGTATTAGTGTGGACCCCCAATAATACATATGTCATGGACAAGCTCGATAAGAGAATAAGCTTGCAAAACTAGGCTATAATAGCAGCATAAGTCGAGGTAGTACAGAAAATATAAGTACGCTTGATTATGATGGAGGAAGGTACAAAATAATTTAAGTTCACCAAGAAGATCGGTGTTGTGCCTCTACAGTTTCCATAATAACTCCTTGTCAAGGTCTCTAGTCGACCAAATGGGTGTATGAGCCTCTAAGTTCTACAGTCTGGGTAAACACTATCTTTTTATGCAAGCCTATAGTTGGTGTCATTCATTTATACTTCACTAGTTGGTCAAAAGGACTATGTGATACTAGGTTATGAGACATACTACCAAACTTATAAGAATTTAACTCATAGTGTTATTGAACAATAAAGTGTATATACCTAGTACAAGTCATCTTCCTAACCCCTATCAAGCACGAAAGAAAAGAGAAGATTGAGGTTGAGAAGGGATCAAGCAAGATGCAATGCAAGCAATCAAATAAGAATGCGAAATAAAATCAAGGACGGTGATTAAATAAGTGGATGAGATCCTATACTCTAATCCTATATGCAGGCTTGCTCGGTATAGTAACGTAACCGAGACAATATGCTCTCGACCTGCATGGGCCACCACAAAAATATGTCACGTCCTAGTCCTAAAATACGTAGGACTAGGAAAACGTAAGCATGCCAGCCGTATGTATATGGAGACTCCAATATATGAAAACCATAAAATATACGTCCGCTGTATTATGAACAATAATTCACAAGTGGTATATAATTATCACAAGTCACATGCATAACTAAATTTCATCCACATAATCAAATAGGAATAGATAACCAATCTACTATATAACTGAATCTCAATATGAAGTATCAAAGAATGATAGTCGGGTGGAAATAAATCCACTACCAAACTAGAATATAAGGGAAACCACATAAGAACATCTAATGAACCATGAGACTCGAAGAGAAGACCTCCTCGAAAGAGATAAGTAGCAAGTCCTGATCCGTGCTCCTACGAATAGTCAAGATCGTCTACATCTGGAAAGGGACCAGTTACTCAGAGGGACGTAACAAGATACATAGAAGCATGCCAATTTGAATACAGTAAACATGCATAATAGATGAAAAATATATAAGTACGCTGTACAAGACAATCTATATGAAATGCATAATGATGACAACTTTTTGACGTATAGGCAAGGGTAGGCTACTCTATCTAATCTCACAACTCACACACACGGCAGGGATATCAGAAATCGACATACCTCGGGGGTAGCGACCAACGCGACACCAGAAATCGAAATACCTCAGGGGTAGCGACCAGCACGATACACTGTCGTAGTGCGTACTAGTTACTATGGTTTACCAGAGTGGTTATAGCCCATACGCCTACTGATTGTCCTCCCCTCCCATGATACTATGTGTCAAGTGTGTGTCAACATATATATAGAATATAATTATGACTGAAAGAAAATACACATGCAATGAACATATAAAAATATAATAAGCATGCAAAGTACTGTAAGCAATTTGGCAAGGTATCTTGCCTGGCAAGAAAGCTGCAGAGTGTAAGCGTCCAGACGTCAGGCACAATGGATCAGAAACTATGGCATCAGAATGAACGTCTCCGGATGCTGAAATAAACATCACCAACGTTCCCAGAATAAGCGAGATAGCTAAAAAATATTACCCTTTCGTCCAATTTGGACACAGGGACAAAACGGTAATTTTGGGTCAAAGCGGGGTCTACATGTGATCCACTTTACACCGAAAAGCGTGCTAGAGGTAAAGATCTCTAAATGGGACAAATTATAGGTCAAATACATTCTAAACGTCGATACGAACTCAATGGTACGTCTAATTTTGGATTCCGGTGAGCCGAACACAAATTTGCCCAAAAAGTCAACCATAGGGCCCGTAATTAGGCGGCTTGGTCAACTATCTCAGAATTGCGTGAAACTTGGGTCATAGGACTAGCGTGATACCACGAATCTAATGGTATAAGTTTCGTCGTATTCCGACGAGCGTACACTAAATGGTGTGGTGTTTTGCAAAAGTCGCGATACGAGGTCTTTTCACGGATACGGGTTGATTCCCACGCGCACACACGTCCAAATCAGTTTCCACGAAAGCCCACATGTCAGGATATACCATACACGCCTTTCGGTACAATTGGTACGCGATGGGGCGGTCCCGTTTGGCGGGGCGCGCTCCGTATCATAATTTTTCAATATTTTAAAATAATTTTTTGGTCATTTTGGAGGTTGAATAATTTTACACATAGAACAAATTAACAAAAACTAAAAGAACAGAAAAATTCTTGGTTATATAGAGAAGAAAAACCCTTTAATTAGTTTTCAAAAATAATGAACAGGTTGGCGGCAAATTGGTTGTGAACATGGGATTTTGGATTCGAAATTCTGAACTGTTTGGTTAGTTTTTCGGTCATTTTTCGGTCGATTTTTTGACCGATCCGGGACACGAAAACTCGTGCCGCTTGAACAAAAATCCTAGAGGGTCACGTTGTGAACGTAAACGAACAAACCGCACATAAAAAGGACGAGAGGTGAGAGAGTTACATCACCGTGAAGATGGGTCCAAAACTAGACTATTGTGCACGAGCGCGGTGCACACGCGGACGGCGGCGGCTGCGGCGGCGCGGGGCGGCGGCGGTCGGCGCGGGGTCGGTTGCCGGAAGTCGGGCTTGGTCGCCGCCGGTCGGGCGTGGGGTCTAGGGTTAGGATTTTGGGTTTATATATATATATATGTATATATATATATATAGGGAGGGAGAGAGATGTAGCCGCGGGTTGCTATGGTCGGGGGGGGGGGGACTTGTGGGTCCTGTGGGAGGGGGGAGTTTTGGTTTGTTTAGTTTTGTTAGTATTAGGTTTGGTTGTTATTTAGTTTAGATTTTTTTTTATTTCTTTCCTTTTTATTTCTTTTCTTTTCTTTTCTTTTTTTCCTTTCCTTTTATTTTATTTTATTTTATTTTATTTTATTATTTCTATTATTTCTATTATTATTATTACTACTACTACTACTACTACTACTACTACTACTACTACTACTAATAATAATAATAATAATAATAATATTAATAATAATAATAATATTATTATTATTATTATTAACACTAACATTACTATTATTATTATTATTATTATTATTATTATTATTATTATTATTATTATTATTATTATTATTATTATTATTATTATTTAATAACCATATATTTATTTATTTATATAGATGAGGCTAAAAATCCAAAAATAATATTTGCACACCAAATAAATTTTAGAAAATTATTTTGTAAAGATTTAATAAATTTTTACACCCAAAATATTTTATAAAATATTTTGTAATTAATAATTAAATATTTATCTAGTTATAATAAATTAATTAATTGTATTATCTAATTAGCTAAGTAATTAATTAAATGGTTATCCACAAAATATGAAATTGTAAATAATATGCACATCTATAAAGAGAGGATTTACCTAACTTGGCATAGAAAATTTTGGGATGCTAATTGTAGGAAGTTGAAAATTGAAAATTGAAAATGACCACAAATAAATTATATATAGATTATCTTGGTCATTATTCCAATGTTATACTAATACCAAGGGGTCGAATTCTTATGCCACAAAAAGATCCTGCGAGTAGTGTCTCATGTGTAGGCTACTTCCTATGAAGGGCGATACAGATTTTGGGGCCATCCTATATTATTAATGTCCAAACCACAGTGAAGTGTCCTAAAAAAAGTATTGGATTTTAATTAATTAAAAGAAATTCTAAAACAAATACAAGAAATACAAAATACACACCAAATACCTATTTTTGGGTGAGGGGGTTTACACGTAAAGCCGTACTTTGATACGAAAATGTTATGCCCCGATTCAGTAGAACCAAACGGCGCCACTGGACATAATGTCGTATAAGTCTAAATTGCTTTTATATAAGGCAATCACAAAAATGACCGATTGAGCATCTAAGATACAAAGTCATCACCACGTAGATACTAAGCAAAAAATTTAAATCGACACAAGATATACAAAGAATAATTATTTTTACTGATAACGCAGCAAAATTACAACGACTTGAAGCTAAGAACAACTTGATTACAAATCACACACACATACCCTCTCTCTTAATACAATGGATCATGCCACAAGTCTTACAACATAAGAACTATAGAATCGACGATGTTCCATATATTATGTCCTTTATACAAAATGAAAGCCACATCTCCTGCCGCAACTCTTCGCGTCGTCAAACAATCTCCTAGCATCAACCAAGTCCCAATACCTCAGCACCCCTCAAGCGAACTTCGCACCTATGAGGATCTGGTAAGGGATCAGTACATAGAAATGCACGGGTAAGTGGCTTCTTGCCCACTCAACAAAACTAACTTATTCATTATGTGAGAGCAAGCAATCTTAGGTGGTTTTTCTAATATTGCCCTAGGATCAATTACATAGCATATTAGGAATAGGCATACTTGTGTCGCAAGCATAAAGTGTCATACAACAGAGTAAACTAGTCGATCTTACCCAATACTTACCCTCCTTCCTTCTCTGCTAGATACAAAAACGATATCAATATATAATGAATCAAAAGAATCTATACTTAAAGTGTCAAAAATTATAAGTAGTATACAGTTGTCAGGCCCCAGAACCAGAATACTGGATAGCGGGGGCTGACAAAGCCAGCTACGTATACCAAATTGCTCCAGTACCCTGAGCTATGGTCACGACTGTGAATATACATGGGGGTTGATAGTGCAAGCCATCAGTAAATCATAGGTCAAGCAATCCTAGTGTCTTAATCACAAACATATAGAACAATAAACAAGATATATGATCACCAGAAGCAAGATAGTAAAGCATCCCAAACCATATATACATAGATGATCATGAAGCTAGTAATACAAAATAACGAACTAAAAAGAGTAATAGTCATAAATGATCAACTCTAGCTATAGTCTAGAATATGCTAATCATGTCATGCCGAGCAGGCGATGTATCAAGTCTAAAATACGATCTAAACAAGTTCTCGGGACTAAACATCATAAAAGAATATGTACAATAAGTGGCTGAACAAGATAAAAACCCACTCAATCGGTCTCGTGCTCCGCGTGGTCACTATCCTCGAAAGAAACGAAAGATCCTCTAGCTCTGCTACCGGATCTGGCCAAGCAAAACCAGTGGGGTCAGACCCCAAATAGCAAGTACCACAAAGGAGGTTAAACTATGAACTAAAACCAATAATACAACACAAAGCTACAGGGTCCTAAACAGTATGTAACAACCAGGATAATGTAAAGTGCACAGGGAAACATAAAAGAAAAATGAAAAATATGTAAAAAAAATAGGAAACATATAAAGTAAACATGACATGTAGCATATACGGTAATCATGTGAGTATGTACGAGATCATGTCAAGTGAACGGGAACATGTAAGTAAAATCGAGACATCAAACAGGTACATGGATCATGTGAGTATAATACATGATCATGTCAGCTCAACAAGAACATATAAGTAAACAGAATAAAAGCCAGAACAGGGAACATAAAAGTAAACAAGATATGTATAAGTACAAGAACTGACATAGCAAGAATGGACTTCATCCAACATCCACGGCCAAGCAATAATACAGCTTGTTATGTTAGCTAACTAGGGTTATCAAGTGTCCTAATAACTAACAAGATGCAATAGTTGAGAATTTCTATGGTAGCATGCCCTGTAGTCTGTCCTAGCTATCCAAACAACAAAATAAACAAGTATGTACTGGTGCCCCACTTAACGATGTGCTAGAAATATGCCCTACTCGATGGCATGCTACAAATCCATTCAGGCTGAGGTCAAGATAACGGGACTGCATGCAACCCAGAGATTCTCTCCATTCGATGCTCTAATCATTTAAACTAGTCATTAATCCTTAGCAGTTTATTTCAGGATTCTGGGTGTGGCATTCCGTAGAATCCATCCTAGACATGATGCTCTCCGCAGGGATGAACTAGACAGGACAATGATTTGACAAACACAAGAACAAGACTAGACAAGAAAACAACCACACAATTTTAGGCATGATAAGCATGCGTTATAACAAGCCACAACAGGTAATATACATGTCAAGAATCAGGAGTGCACCTCTACGGGCCACTATCAGGTATGTACATGACATATGTATAATGGGTAGGTATCCCAAACTATACCAAGACAGGTGTATAATGGGTAGGTTTCCCAAACTATACATAGGGTCAAGTATCAGGAGTGCACCAATTCGGGTCACTATCATGAATGTACATGACATGTGTATAATGGGTAGGTGTTCCAAACTATACCAGGACAGGTCTGGACATATATATAATGGGTAGGTGTCCCAAACTATACATAGGGTCAAGTATCATGAGTGCACCACGTCGGGTTATTATCAGAAATGTACAGGACGGGTGTATAATTGGTAGGTGTCCCAAACTATACCTCGACAGGTTTGGACAGGTGTATAATGGGTAGGTGTCCCAAACTATATATAGCGTCAAGTATCATGAGTTCACCACGCCGGGTTACTATCAGGAATGTACGTGACTGGTGTATAATGGGTAGTGTCCCAAACTATAACATGACATGTCTGGACAGATGTATAATGAATAGGTGTCCCCAAAAGTATACACGATAGGTATATAATGTATATGTGGCCCCAAAACTATACATGATGTCAAGGCGGGATAGGTACGGTATAGTAAACAAATAAGACATAAAAAATCACAGAAAAACATACACATGCAATATGCGCACAGGCTCCAAACAAAAAAAATAGTAAAAAGTATAATGGAAAACAAAACATATGCAAGAGAGTACAAAATTGGTATACCGTCGATATACTACAATATACTGTCGGTATGTCGTCCAAGACCAAACTAGAAAGGCAGGAAAAATAATTCAAGGCAATCGATATACCGTTGGTATACACCAGTACACCGTCGGTATGTCGGTCTAGAGATAGCAAAAAGACAGCAGCTAAATGATTCCAATAAATTGGTATACCGTCGGCATGTCGGTTTAGGTCACAACAGGTTTCTCGATTCCAAGTCAGATTAAAATCGGTATACTGTCGGTATGCTCTAATATACCGTCGGTATATCGATTTTCATTGGCAATTATAGGAAAAGTCAAAGAAGGATGGGTTTTCGGGACCGAAATATCTTTTCGAAACTCAATGGAAACTGGTTTAGCAAGTTGTCAGGACTGAGGGTAGTCTCATATAACATTTAGACTAGGTTTCATGGTGATCACTCTGGTTATCGTTTTTTGACACCGAGTTTTCTAACAGGTAAAGTCAGGGTTTCTACAGGAAAAATCAAAACCAAGCTTAAAATATTTCTGAAACATACACAGGGTTGGAAATCACTAGAAAAATATATTTAACAAAATAAGTTCCATGAAATTCTAAGTATTCAAAGTCAAGGAAAACAAAAATGGCAATAAAATACTTTTGTTCAAAAGTTCGGCAAGATGTACTTGCTTGAAGTCAAGGTCCCAGCGTAAACCTTCAACTCCATGGTCCCACCACCAAGAGGGGTTCAGAAATCACACTCTTAGGTCTTAAGACCAAGCTCCTAGCTCCCGCGAAAAATGGAGAGGAAATAAAGAAAGTAAAAAAAGAAATAAAATAGAGGAGAAAGATAATTAATTCATATATATATATATATATATATATATATATATATATATATATATATATATATATATATATTAATTATCTTTCTCCTCTATTGTGCCTATTTGCACAATAGCCCCTAACAATTGGAAAATTGCACAAACAATGGAGTTTGGGATTGGATGAGAAAAAACCCCATGTTTTGTGTGATATAGTGGGTTAAAATGGTGTGTGGTATTTAGTATGAATTTTGAGGGTGTGAGTGGGGGTTTGGGTTGGTGTTGGGTCAAGTTTTGGGTTAGGTTGAGTCATTACACCAATTTAATTAAAATTAGTGTCAATAGTGTTCTTTAATTAATTGGAAGTGCATAGGATTAAAATTGGGTGGGACACAAGGGTCATGGACGTAGTAGACTCAGAATAGATTATTGTCATAATTTGGGTTGCACAAAATGGGTCGAGGTTGTGTCTCCAATTTCGATTGGAACAGACAAAGATGCAAAGTTGGATTTATTTGGATTTAAAAATAAATATTTGTAACGAATATTGTGCGACTAAAATGAAGGACAAGAGAGGGTATTTATGATTTACACAAATGTCAGAATGGAAGGCTGACACGTCTAGGAAAAGTGTGTAAAATTTGTTTGAAAGCAAATGCTAGTATAGCGCTCCAAATATCGAAGCAACGGTAAGGTGCACCAAGTGATACGAATATTGTATATTAATCTAAAGTACTATGTTCTAATTCTAAATGGCTCCAAACTAACCCTAGTCTCTCTATCTAAGTCAGGGAGACCTAAATTTGGTCAAGGGGATTTATAAAACTTCAAACGGATCATATTTTTGTATCCGGAAGCTCCCAAAATCGCAAAAATATTAAAACACATCCGTCTTTTGGATACCTGACACTCAAATAATTTTACAGAATGTTTTAGAATGAATTTTTTCTATTAATTTATATATTTGGAAAGCTAACTTCGATACGGTTCTTTAAAAAAAATGAAATATTAATCGAAATCCTGAGTTAGGAGTTATAGAATTTCTAAGTTGCAATGGCTGCTAAAATAAGGCTGAATACTATGACAAGTTTTGATTATTTTGGACAAAAAGAACACATATATACACCAAATTTACCAATTTTACCTATATGTATTATGGCGTATCATGATACAGACTTTACGTGTCCAATTTTGGATGCAAGAAC
Organism: Iris macrosiphon; assembly: GCA_036927795.1. Lineage (NCBI taxonomy): Eukaryota > Viridiplantae > Streptophyta > Magnoliopsida > Asparagales > Iridaceae > Iris > Iris macrosiphon. Next base: position 160,497,139 of record JAYESA010000004.1, read on the forward strand.
ACCTTCACACCATCAAATAAACATCAATAGTCCTCATTAGGACACAATACACACACTCAATGGACACAATTAGGGTTTTTCCCAAATTGAGCCCCAAAATTATGATACTAACTTAGATCTACCAAATTGAGGGCTTCTAGTGCCTAGATCTACCATTGGAAAGTTAATTCTAACTATGAAAAGGTTTCTACATGATCAAGGGGTGTTTCTAACCATAGATTTAATAAAATTGGGAGAATTACCTAGTATTTTGGTAGCCTTTTTGGAGAATTTTGAATTTGGACATGGAAGGGATGAGTCAGACGCGATCTCCTAGCAAGCTCCTCTCCTATGGATCTCTTTTTGCTCTCTAATGCTCTAGGCCTTCATGATGGTAAGAATGAGTGGAATTGAAAGTGGATTGAGTAGAATTGGTTGGGACTTGGGTTTGCTTGGAAAAGAAGAAGCTTTGAAATAAATGAGGCTAATGGGTGAAATAAAATGAATGGATGAGCCCTAAATTGAACTTATCTCTTATAGTAAGGTTTGTTCATGCCAAAATATTAAGTTTGCCCCTCTCCATTTGTCATGAATGTAATGTAATTAACTAAAGAAAAAAATATCTACAACTAAGAAGAATATTCTCTTCACGATAACTAAACTTAATTAATTCTAATTACTAAAGTCATAACTAACAATAATTAGCACTAATTAACACTTGTAAATTTTAATTGGCTAGCCACTAAATAACACTAATATAATTTTAGCAATCACTAATATAAAATAATATATAAAATTTTAACAATATACAAAATTACTAAAATATCTCTATGGTGGAAAGTGGTAGTTACATGTCACTTTCAGGAATGTACAGGACTGTATAATGGGTAGGTGTCCCAAACTATATCAGGACAGGTCTGGACAGATGTATAATGGGTAGGTGTCCCAAACTATACATAGGATCAAGTATCAGAAGTGCACCACGTCGTGTCACTATCAGGAATGTACAAGACAAGTGTATAATGGGTAGATGTCCCAAACTATACCAAGACCGGTCTGAATAAATGTATAATAGGTATGTGTCCCCAAAACTATAAGCGGAAGGTGTATAATGGGTAGGTGTCCCCAAAACCATACACGGAAGGTGTATAATGGGTAGGTGACCCCAAAACTATACATGATGTCAAGGCGGGATATGTACTGTAAAGTAAACAGATAAGACATAAAAAAATCACAGGAAAACATACACAGGAAATACGCGCACGGGGGCCAAGCAAAAAGCAGTAAAAAGTACAATGGAAACCAAAACATATGCAAGAGAGTACAAAACCGGTATACCGTCGGTATGCCGTCCAAGACCAAACTAGAAAAATAGGAAAAAATAAGTTAGGGCAATCGGTATACCGTTGGTATAAACCAGTACACCATCGGTATGCCGGTCTAGAGATAAAAAAAAGACAGCAGCTAAATGATTCTAATAAATCGGTATACCGTCGGTAAAGACCAGTATATCCTCAGTATGCCGGTTTATGTCACAACATGTTTCTCATTCCACGTCAGGCAAAAATTGGTATACTGTCGGTATGCTCCAATATATCGTCGGTATGTCGATTTTCGTAGGCAATCCTAGGAAAAGTCAAAGAATGATGGGTTTTCGGGACCGAAATATCGTTCCAAAACTCAACGAAAACTAGTCTAGCAAGTTGTCAGGACTGAGGGTAGTCTCCCATCCTAAACCTTCAACTCCACCACCAAGAGGGGTTAAGAAACCACACTCTTAGGTCTCAAGACCAAGCTCCTAGCTCCCGCAAAAAATAGAAAGAAAATAAAGAAAATAAAGAAAGAAAAGAGAGGAGAGAGAAAATTAATTCATATATATATATAAGAGGTGATTTAATCGTGACCGTTGTAGTGCCCCGCTCCGCGTAGGCACTATGTACAAGAGATATCGATTTGCTGACTCAAAAAGAAAACCTTCTTGAAGAGCTCCTTGCTGAACCAGGAGATGACTGATCTAGGTAAGTGGGCAGAAACTTCATTCTCTGATTCTTGCACTCCTTAATAATAAATATGAGTTTTTGAATTGCTTATTTGCTTAATAAGATAAGTTTGCATGAATGATAGAACGAGAACCTGCTTGCCTAAAAGAGATAGAACCATTGCCATGCTAAGTATAAGAAAGACAAGTTGCATGCTAGTTATACTGACACAGCTATCGAACGAACCTTGCCATGCTAGAGAAAGAAAGAGTAGAACTGCATGCTAACTTGAAGAGATAAATAGATCCGTGCCATGACTTCTTAAATCATAGATCGTGTATCTGTTTGCTTGTCATCGTATATATAATTGCTTGTCTTGGATGCTAAAGCTTGATAAAAATGTATGCTTGTTTTGTTATAAGAGTAAATGCTTGTCTTGTTTGTGCAGAGACTAGTAGCCCGCCCTGATATTCCGGTCCTACGGGATCTAGGGGGTGCGGCTATTAGATAAGATTTACGTGGATTAAAAGCTTGTATTATCATGTTGTGTGTGTTATAAGATGTGATATGCTTGTTATCGAGGAGCTTGCGGGGGATGGAGGCTAAACGACAAGTTGGGAGACTAATAGTGCGCCCTGAGATCGGGGTGTGGCTATTAAAATGGTGGATAGAGATTGATGGGGTGAGACTAATAGTGCGTCCTGATGTTCCGGTCCTACGGGATCTAGGGGGATGTGGCTATTAGATGAGAGGCGGTGCTTCTGTTGAGAAGAGTTGAGTTCGTATTAGAGAAGTTAGCTTGTTCATGAAGATAGCTGCATTCAGGTAGTTAGGGAACATGCTAGGCTAGCCTTCTTACATACCTAACTATTTAATGCAGAGACGGACAGGGAAGAGAACCATATGTTTATAAATGCATATGTTGCTAACTTGTATGTCTGCTGCAGGGATAACCGATCGGATAGGGGTAAGAAACACAAAGAGTATATATATAGTCTGCTTGTTCATGAACATGTATATCTTAGAGTTTATCTGATAGTGTTTCATGCATTTGCATCGGTCGAACAATGGCTATTAGTGCAGAGCTGAATCATGAGTCACAGCTACTAATAGTATCAGATAAAGGAGTCATTGGTTAGCTGGATTTCCGCTACTGATCCTGAGTTTCTCGGGAATCGACATCTTATTGATAGTTCAACTTGTGTGCTTGATTGAATGATAGATCCTGAACGCTGCATTGACCCTAGAGTTCTTGAGTATAGCTCACGAGACACGCTGCGCACACCCTGATTGGTACATCGTGCTTGAACTGTTTGCCTTGTATGCTTGGTTGTATTGAACTGCCTTCTGTTTTCAAAGATGTTTCCAAAAAGAAGTAATATGACTCCGTTCTTGTACTGCATGTAACGAACCTAGGTAAAACTAGAAAGATCACTAGTAATAAAATATTTTATAATATAATTACTTAGTGTTGGTTTTAGTGAATGTTGCTTCTGTTCGTTGATTTTATACTCACCAGTACTTTCTCCAAAGTGCTGACCCACCAACAGTTTACTTGTTTGCAGGTGCTGGATCGTCCGAGGAAGCGATGCCGTGCCTCATCCCCATGACCCAAAAATCTTGTTTCGATGCCTTGAGCCGTATCGATTGCTTTGTGCTTCTTTTGTATAGAGGGACATAATGTATGAAATAATGCCTTTGTATTCAGATAACCTCGTGCCTACTCAGATAGAATTATTGTTTGCAATACTGTCCCTCTGCTGCGTATCGATCGATTCGAAGATAGCCATAACTTTAACGATATTGCCTTGTGCGGGCGTAACCCCAGGGTCGCACGGCATCACGTCCTGATGGAAACGATCATCCCGCGGGAGCGCTGGTGCGGTGATTAGAGCCTAGCGGGGATGGCCGATTCCTGCGGGAGATCGGGGTGTGACAACCGTCCGATCTTCCACATCAGCGATCCAAGTCACGAGTCAAATCGATCTCGTCCATTCAATGAAAAACTAAGAAACCAATGGATAATTTTCATAACCCTATTTTTCTAAATATTTATATAGCTATATTTTTCTGTATTTGGAGGATTCCCAATATTTGCGTATTCTTAAAATTTTATTTTATTGTTGGATCTTGATTTGACTTGGATGTTGAGGCTTGATTTATTTTGTAGTTGATATTTTATTAATTATTATTAAGATTAATTATTTTTGATAATTGTGGTAGTGTTGGTATTTTAATTGGAGGATTATTATTATTGTTGTCATTGTTATTATTATTATTATTATTATTATTATTAATTTCTAAACCCTAACCCTACCCTCTCTTCCCCGCTCACTCACTCAGCCTCTCCCCCTTTCTCTCTCTTGTTCTCACCCCCACCCCACTGGAATACCCCCCTCACTCGCGGAGCAGCCCCCCATGGAGACCCCCTCTCTCTCCCGCTCTCGGGTTCTCTCTCCTCTTTCCCCCGTTTCTGCTCTCTCTCGCTCCTCACCCTTTCTCTCTCCCTCTCTTCCCCTATCCTCCTGACCTCTCTCTTCCTCTCTCTACCTCCCTCTCACCACCACCACCACTTTCACCGCCACCACTTCCACCGTGACCACCACCTCCATCACTGCCACCATCAGATCCGGTCCAACCCCGACCCAGACCCGGTGCCACCACCACCACCATAGTCGTCGTCTCCTCCATATTCTCCGGCACTTTTCTCGGGTCTCATGCCACCGTTCCTCGGGACACGTGCACCTCAGTGTATGTGTCAGCTCCTTTTTCTCGTGCTATCTTGGTTCACGTATTAATTTGGATAGCGGGATGCCTCGAGCCCCACGCTGCCTCGAGCACCGTTCTATCTCGGGTTGTGCACCACCTTGGTTTTCATGCCCCTCGACCTTTGTGCCTTTCCTCGTAATTCCAACCGCATCGATTTCTGCGTACGCACCAATTTGTATGCTGCATCAATTTGCGCAATTTATGTTCCCAGGGAGTTCGTGCGCATCTCGATTTACCCGTATGTTCTATTTCTTACTCGTCTCGATATTTGTGCTACTTCGGATCTCGCGCACGTCTCGATCTATGTGCACATCTTAATTGGAGTGTCTGTATCGATCCGTGTGCCTCAATTTTTGTGTCAGATCCTTGCATCGCTTGCATGACCCGCACGGTATAGCCTCCTGTCATCCCTTGTAATTTTATTTATATTTTATTGTTTGGTGCTAATGATTGTTTGTTGTGTGTTTTGAGGACCCCGATAGACGTGACAACTTGGATCTTGGTTGGCCGAAGACTTGCATATCTAGCCGAGCCTTCTAGGCAAGTACCCCTTGCTCGTTGACGGTTTTGCGCCTAGGCGCTTCTCCTCCTCTATTTTAATTATTGTAATTTTATTTATTCTGGTAAACTGTGATATTTATAGTAGATCTTTAATTATTGCTATTAGTATAGAATGGTTCGGTATCGGGCCGACACCCATATCGAACAACTCGGATGGGACATCCACGCCTCTGAGGACACGAGCATGACCTGGTTATGAGCATCATCCCTATATGTCCGTGTCCGACTCGCGGTCGGGTTACGATTTGGCACTAGATTATTGGACTTGTTTATTGTGGTTTGGTTAAGGACATAAGACTCTGTGGTTGTGCGTCCTGCATGAAAATTCTTGTTGATTGTGTTGGCATGGTGCCCAGTACGCATTGTAGCGCTGCTGGAGGCCGAGACTTAGTGTTCTTGGTTTGGGATTCTACGGTGGGTTGCGCTAGGTGGATATTGTTTTATTTTGCAGGTTATGTTCCGGTCTTAGAAATATAGGGAAGGTTATGCCAAAATTTTCTAAAATTTTGGTCAGTAATTTGATTTGGATTCTGATTTAGAAAATTGATTCAGGGATTTCATTCATGGATTTGATTTGTTCGAGGGTTTGATTCAAAATTAATTAGGGAATTTATTCAGTAATTTGATTTATAATTTTGTTTGGAAGATTTGGTTTGGGAGATTTGGTTTAGGATCTTGGTTCATGATTTGATTCGATATATGATTCGGGATTTGATTTGGGAACTTGATTCGAAGATTCATGATTCGATTCAGAGATTTGACTCAGGATTTGGTTTTATATTATACGTGTAGTATTTATTTGCCCTTGTTCGTCGGATAGAGTAAGGGGTGTAGTTCTACTCGGAAGATGGTTTGCGACCCCGGTCCTTGTTTGGTTTAAGGGTCGTGGATCTACTCAAGAGTGGTTCACGCATTTCCTTATCATTGTCCGACGACATTAATTATTAGATCCATGTTTCCATATTTCTTTCCAGGTGTTGTCCTAGATTAACCTGATTGGACTAACTGTTGCCTTATATCGGGATTATGAACTTTGGATAAATTCAAGGATTGAATATTATTTTAAATTAGAAGTATAATCTTGGGATGTTGACTTGGCAAGCTTTTGTGTACTCTATTGGACTTTGCAAGCCTGGGCTAGAGGCATAATATTGTTATTATTGGATTTCTCGGACTTGGACTATTGTGCGAGTATTTTGCGGAACGAGACAAATATCGAGGTTATCAATATTTGATTTTATTCGACTTTCCAAGTGCCCAGTACATGTTACATCTACAATTTGGTAGACCTAAGTGATCTTGTATGATTGGGCAATACAATATTTAGTAGTTTTATCCCTTATTTTATAAGGAGGATATATACATGTCACGACCCGCACCCGGACATTCGGGCACGAGTTCGTGGGCACGTCCAGCCTACGCCGCAGTGTCGGCGGTAGTACGCTGTCTAGGTCATAATTACAGGTAATTTAGAATCTATCTCATCCACAGTAAAGTAAATAGACAAGGAAAATGACAGGAAAATAGAAATGATAAGATTTCATAAGACAAATTGTGATATACAACTTCATAGTTTAATACAGAATCCAGAAGATAAATCGGGGACAAACCCGATTGCTGTGCTGAAAGAAAATGAATAGCTAACTGCTAACTACTCCGCAGGAGTAGTCTCCTGAGTGGGAACAGGCTCCTCAGCTGTATCACCTGCTACCTCATAGGGATCATAATAGGTGGGGGCAAAGTCCTCATCATCGCCTAAACAACGGATCCAGTCAGGAAAGGAGCAAAGTACACATTGCACAACAAGATTTAAACTAAACATTTATGACAATTAAATTGAGTATCATTGTTGAGGAAATTGCATAAAAGAACATCAATATCTCAGAGTTAATGCTGTAAACAGGAATATGAGAAAACAGACATAAATGAGACAGGAAATGAAGCTACAACAGTCAGCAAGAAATATAACAAGACCAGAAACTATCTGTGTGAACTTGTGTTTGTTTTAGAATACATAGTTGGCATGTAGGGATTTATAAGGCTAATAAGGCCGTCATAGACGACTAGTGACTAGCAATAATCAAGTATAAGGCTGATGGTACAGTCGTGTACCAACAGCTAGTAACAGGACCTGGGGAAGGGTAAACTACATGCCTCCTAGTATTCTCCCACCCGACACGAAAAACAAGACATGAAAACCAGTATTCAAGACATGAAATCCGGTGTTCTAATACTACGTGTAAACATCAATGTTACTAGTAGAGCAAGGAAATTAATTATCATAATATAAAGATTAAACTTGAAGTGCAGGTACTTGCCTGATGTTTGGATCCAAATACAGTTTTGTGTCTCGGGGAAATTTTCAGAGATGAGTCCGGATGCTGAAATAAACATTACCATCATGCTCAGAAGATATCAAATAGCTAGAAACGCCTGTCCTTGAGTCCAATTTGGAGACAAGGGCAAAAACGGCAGTTTCGGGTCAAAACGGGGTCCGCCGGTGGGCCCGCTTTGCACCGAAAAACGTGTCCGAGTCAAAGGTCTCCAAATTCACCAAACTTAGTGTCAACAGGTCAGGAACGCTGATACGAACCCAACGGAACTTCCAGATTTGGATTCCGATGAGCCGAACACAAAATCGCCCGTCGAGCGGGGCCTGTGGGGCCCACGACACGCAATTTCGTCAACGTTCTCAGAATCGAACCAAACTTGACCCACAGGACCAGCGTATTGCTACGAGTCCGATGGCGCAAGTTTTGTCTCGATCCGACGTGTGTACAGGAAGTTAGGGCAAATTGCAGAAAAGGCGGATACGGGGCGATGTCCGCGGATACGCGTTGATTCTGGTGTGCACGCACACCCGAATCAGCTTCCGCGAAATCTCACATGTCCGTATCGACGGCGCGCACGTATCTGTGAAGACCGCACGCGACCAAGTCGTCCCGTTTGGCGGGGCGTACTCAGTTCCGGGGTGAAACAGGGTCTGGTTTTTCCTGTTTTTGGATCGCGGTGTGCGATCACCACAGGACGCGATGCCCCGAACAGTTTATCCGGACACCGAGAGGGTCATACAGGCTTCGCGTAGAAATTTACAGAATTGAAAACGGAGATACATGGTGCAAGATACGAGTACCTGAACCTGCTCTGAAAATCCAAAAAATGCCGTGTCCGTGTCGTGTCCGACACGACACGAAGGAAAGCTAGGGTTAGGGTTTTCGTCGGGATCCGGTCGTGGACGGCGGGGGATGGCCGGAGCTCCGTCGGCGAGGGCGGGGGACGGTTCGCCGAGGGGCGGCGCGGCGTCCACGGGCGGAGCGGCGGCTCAGGGCGGCCGGCAGCGGAGGTGGGGAGCTGCTTGCTGCTGCTGCGGCTGGCGGAGGGAGGAGGAATTCGGCGGAGCTGCTGGCCGGAGGAGGCGGGGGCGAGGGCGGCGCGGCGCTGCGGGGGTGGCGCCGGAGGCTGGCGGCGGCGCGGCGTCGTTCGGCGGTGGTCGGGATGGAGCGGGTGACCGGAGAGGGGAGATTTAGGGTTTAAAAAGGGCGGAGGAGAGGGAGCGGGGCCGAGCGGGGCGGAGGTCGTGGGGGTGAGGGCCGGGCGGAGCGGCGGGCGGCGCGGCCGGAGGCGCGGGGAGCGGCGGCAGAAGCGGGCGGTTGCGCGGGTCGTGCGGGGAGAGGCTGAGCGGGTTTGCGGGTCGGGCGGGTCGGGTCTGGCGGATCCGACCCGACCCGCTAGGGTCTGGGCCGGGCTCGGGCCCAATGGGCCGGGCCGGGCTGAACAGTAATTAATAATAATAAATAATAATAATAAAAATCCAGAAATAATTAATAATTAAATAAATAATTAAATAAATAGTTTTAGGTGTTTTAAAAATAGGTCCAGGGCCCAATAAATTCCAGAAAAATTGCCCTAAGTCCAGTTTTCCATTTTACACCCAAAAATATTATTTCCATGATATTTTAATATTATTTATTAACAATTAAAAATCATGTAATAATTAAAACCTTGATTTTAATTTCAGAAAATTCCCAGAAAATTCCAGAAAATTGGAAAAATCCAAGTTTTAATAATTTTGAAAATTCAGGGGGTTTACAATCTACCCAACTTATAAAAATTTCGTCCTCGAAATTTAAAATTATGGCAGGGTTCTTTCTGTCCAAACTCACTTGATTACAGTCCAGCGGGTTTCTCTCAGGTGGACATTGCGGTCGCTACCCAACTTATAGTTTTACTCATATATCTGCTAAGGCCGTACAACTAGTGAGGCTAGGTCTCAACTTAATAAATCAGGGTATTGAATCTTAAGCCTGCAACACAAAACACAGCACCTAGGGTCTTGTCTTATAAAGGGTTATCATCAATTCGACCGGTCTGAGGGGTATGTCTAGCACTACAAATCAACTTGTACCAACCACAGGTTTTTTTGTCTTTCCGAAATAAGGAAAGACGAGGATCAATAATAAAGAGTTTAAGGGCGAGGTGATAGAACAGAGGTATAGGGATCAAGGCGTTTTAAGGAATTCTAATGGGAATTGTCAGGCGGTTATGGATTGAAATCCTATTCTGGTAATCATTTATTCGCATGCTCGTATTAGTACAGTTATGTAACTGATACGATATGCTTGGGCGTATTTAGGGCAGTATACTAGTCAACTATATATCTCAATCCACATAAAGTAGTCGTGCGAAGTGCGAATCAAAAATGCACTAAGGTTGATCAGACCGTAGTACACTGATTCTGAGTAGACACTCGTATTAGTGGGGTTGATCAGGCCTCAATAATACAGGTGTCATGAACAAGCCCGATAAAGAGTAAGCTTGCAAAACTAGGCTATAAAATAGCAGGATCAGTTCAGCAAAATTAAGTGCGCTAGATGATGATGAAAAGAGGTACAAATTTATTGAAGTCCACAGAATAACACAAAATAAGCACAATAGCAAAAGCCTAAGGAATCTATACAGTTATCAAATTTAAAAGCATACTAGGTTATTTAGCAAGTTCAAAAATTACTAGGTTGGGGCTGAGGTCAAGAATCAATAGGCACGAAAACAATACTAGGAAAAAGGTATCTATGAATCACTTACGCGCATTAGCTGCTTCCAAAGTCTGCGTGTTCTCCACGGTCATGCTGGTAGAGCATCTCGTGGTGATCTTGTAGGAAACCTCGTCGCTTGCTGGTAGATCCCTTACTCTGCATCCAAAAATAAACGATAAAGGCGCACAGGAATCAAGGCAGGATGCAAGTCAAGGAATTAATTCGAATCCGAGATAGATGTCATGAACGATTCAAGCAAGTGGATGAGATCCTAAAACTTATCCTATCTTACTGTAGGCCTGTTCGGTCCCTAAGTTGAAACCGAACAATTTAGTCGTTGACCTGCATGGGCCACCACAATACATGTATATGGTGGATCAAAGAGTTGTGTACATGACATGGTTGATCAAGAGTATCTGTGGCTAACCCAGTTTGGTGGAATCTATATTTTATATACCGAATGTTATGGGACTTGTCAACTGATAGCATGTGATCACTGGTTCGATGGAATTTGTGAGCAGAGAATTTTACTCGACTGACTGACTTATCGTATATCCTGACTTAACTAGTATCCGTGCTGATACATTTACTACCTGCTATGCGTTCCTATGTGCTACTTGTTACATGTGCACTGAGGTGCGACATATATTTCTATGTGCTACGTGTTACATGCTTCCTATACTACGCGATATGTGACATTATATGATTTCTCCAGCACGGGCCTTGTAGTTGGTCAGTGATAATAGCTTAGCGTGGTTGGATTATGTGTATTGATTATTGTATTACGCTCAGGGTGGATCTAGGTTAGAACCGACGAGAACCAACATGGATTCGCACATAGCATACCCGTACTACGGTACGACATTCTAGGATAATGATGATCGTGTGATCACGATACAAGATTCTATATAACTATATAGTTAATCAGGTAGCTAACATTGGTAGAAGCATTGGGAGGGAACATAATCTCGAGATTGTGCATGCGGGCTGCATATTATAGTGCAAAGCTGGATCCCACGGATACTTTGTATCATCCGCACTAGTGGAGTACAATATCTGATTACTATATGTACTATGCGTTCTATATGATCTTAGCACGGTGGCCTTACGAGGGACCGGTGCATACTCTACGTGCTATGCGATATTATTATTGGTTAGGCTAGCCCTGCTCGATCATAGCACGATATGAGGATTCCTATATTGCATTACTGGGGTAAACCAAACTCCACCTAGTAAGTCATTGGTTTTTGAGTGTCCATTCATTCATATAATTGTATGGTATGTTGCTTGCTAGTCGGCTGGTACGTAGTCTGTTCTGGTGCAGTGACTCATTTCCTTGTTCTTGTTTGGTGTAGGGGTGGATTACTGTTACGATGATAGATTATGGATTCTAGTGGACGATGCAGGTATTAGTGGATGCTATGATGATTTGTGATTGATTGTTGATTCCTTATCTAGGGTATGCTGCTTTCTAGTGGATGTTAGTAGATGCTAGATGTTACACTGTAGATGTTGCTTAGTTTATGTTTATACTTGGTAATCGTGTGTTGGTACCACACGATTCTTTTATCCTGATTATTGCTCTTATTATATGTCTTTATGTTATATGTTTCTTGTTGGGTTTTCTTCGTCCGTCCTTGAGCCTTCCTTTCTGGTACTTATTGCGGTTGGCTTGACCAATCCTGGATTATTCCCAGATTGCCTATGATCGACCCTATGGATCTTCCAGACTTGGCTTGGAGGATGCGCTTCAGTTCCAGATCATATTTAGAACTGTGTGGGAATGTGCTCTCGTCTACATCTTTTCTTATTGTAGACTTCCTGATTATCATTTAGTATTTTTGACCGTTTGGTCTTACCTGATTTCCAGTTGATATCGTTCTTGCTGCTTATTTTATTGTGGTTGCCTGTGGATATGAGATCAGATTTATGCCATAGATTGTATTGCATGCTAGGATACCCAATATGACTGATTGTCGTGACCGTCGTACGATATTTTATACCATGTACGGGGGAGCTGGCCATGTCCGTTCCCGTATTTATCCAGTATTCTGGGAGCGGGGCATGACAATAATAGAAAGTATCAGTTACTATGCACGAAAATATCTCAAAGATATCTCAAAAGCAAAACAAATATCTGCCGACGGTATACCGTCGGTATGTCGTAGTATACCGTCGGTATGTCACAGTATACCGACGGTATGCCGGTCATTGAGTCAAGTTTCAATTTTGAATTTTTTTAAGATTTTGCGAGATCCAATAAAACACAGTGTACAATATAAAATACTATCCATATTCCAATACAGATACTGTGAGACGGGTCTCACAACAGTGAACCCATTTTCTTGTAATATTATCGATTAGCCTGTACATAAATTAACGTTATCCATCTTGGACCGTAGTTGGTTAGATGACGATTCTTTCAGTGTAGGTAGAGATCCTTCCAAATCACCAATGCTAGTTTGTCATCATAGCTACTATGCTAGTACATCAGTACCGTTCGTCTGGGCTGATATGATCCCGATGCCCCGACGATCGTTCGAGAACTTTACCATGTGTACAAGTTATCCATGGCCATACAAATACGTGAACATCTAGACTCTACACAAATATATTGTATAAATCTGAAATAAGCACACAACATATTTCTACTCAGCATTACCCTTCCTCGAGCCATCGTTCGCATAACTCTTCCCAGTCTAGGGACATTGTCTTGGCGACCTAACGGTCCCAAATATTTTTATGTTACTTCTCTGAAACATCAGTACTATAGTCTTCATGTCTAAGCAATAGAACAATATACTATATGATTCTCTACGACAGTGCTACAATCTATATGATAAGATACATCAATAGTACAACAATCTACTTTATAGAAGCAACTGGGATAGTCTAAGTGATAAGATCAAGCATTTTCTACCTTACATAAGTTTATACAGAGATGTATACTCAGAGGTAATATGAACATAGCAAACCCTGCTGGGGATAATCGGTTATGACAATAGTTCAGAGGTGATGTGGATGTGAACTAATGTCCAAGGAAACTGATTATGAGTGGTCTACCCGGAAGTGTGGATATACCCGAAGGTGGCTCCGTTGGGGAGCTTTTTGAGGATCCACTGTCTGTTGAGTATTCAGGATTCCTGAATACAGACAATGGCTTTCATCAAACTTTTATTGAAGAGAAGTGCATATTGTGCTTACATACTTGCTGGGGATGACCAACGGGGAACGTATACTATACATTTCAGTTGTCTAGATGATAGTAAAGGGAGTACAAGTCTAGCTTAGATATAGTACTTTTTAAGGAACTTGTCGTTGATAGGCATCATGAGCAAGTTGCCATTGGATTTTGCAAGCCGGGAGGTATCGTTGGAGAATACGAACTCCACGATGAACGGACCCTCCCATTTAGGTTAGAATTTGTCGGCCGTCTTGTGGGTCATGACCATCGGTCTTCTTACTGTCAAGACGAGGTCACCCACTTATTAAGTTCTCTTCTTGACCCGTTTGTTGAAGGCTCCTGAGAAGCGTGCTTGATACAGCTCAACAATTGTTGAGCCAAGAGACATTTTTTGTCGAGTGCTTCTAACTCTTGTAGCCGTCGGCTGTGATTATCGTCAAAGGTCAATTGGTTGGAGAGGGCCACTCGGAGTGACATAATTTGGATCTCAAGTGGGAGGACAACTTCGTTTCTGTAAACTAAGAAGAATGACGTGCTACCAGTCGACGTCCGGACCGTTGTTCGATAAGCTCCGAGATAATCATCCAGCTTCTCATTTCAGTCGCGCTTATTGGATGACACAAAATGTTTGAGTCGCTTTATGATGGTCTTGGTGAATGCTTTTGTCAGACCATTTGTTGCTGGATTGTTGTAACCTCCCCTATTTTTCTAGAAAATTTTCTTTTATAATAATAGGAATAATAATACGTATAATGACAATATACCAATAATTAGTAATAAAATAAATAATAATAATAATAAATATGTTAAGAAAAAATAAATCCTATACTAAAACAACGCTGAACCCGCGACGCCCCCGGTCCATGATCGACCCTCACATCTCCCTCTCTATATAAACGCTCTAACCAAAACCCTAACCCTAATCTCCTTCTCTAATCTAAACACTAACCCTAACCCTGCTCCAGCGTCTCTGCCCCGACCCCCTGCGCACTGCCGTTCGCCTCCGTCCGATAGCCAAACCTCCTCCAACCCGCATAACCGACAGAAGCAGCCAGTTCAGGCACCCTATTTCCCTGCCTGGGAACTCGAACACACGACAAAAATCAAATTTTCTTGAATCTATGTAATTCCTACTTAACCTAGTTTATGAATATGTAATTTACAGCATTTGGTTTCGTAGAAATCTGGTAGAAAAATCGAGTCTAAAACTCGAAAAAAACCATATTTTCTGATATGACAGAAACAGTCCAAGTACCCCTGTTTACGTTATGTTTCTTTCCAAATCACATAGTATTTTTTAGATCTATTTTAACGAATTTCTAAACAAAATATACAAGAATAATTCTATTCTTTTAGTTTTTATTTTGTTTCTTTATTTGCTGAATAAAACCTGTTCAAACTTGACCAAAAAAACTATATTTTCAGAAACTAAAATTTTGTGATACAGAGTTAGCCCAGCCAAACGGGACCACTTTGTCGCATACCAATAGCACCGAAAGGTGCACATGGTATATCCTGATGTTTGAACTTTCACGAAAATTGATTTGGACGTGTGTGCGCGCCGGAATCAATCCGTATCCGTAAAAAGTCTTCCGTATTAGTATTTTATAAATTACTCCACTAGTTGATGTATGGTCGTTAGATCGTAACGAAACTTATGCCATTGGAATCGTATCGTTTGACTTGTCCTGTGACCCAATTTTTGTCTGATTTTGAGACAGTCGACAAATTGCCTTTTCGTGGGTCCCACGATTTGACTTGACGAACGATTTTGTGATCAGCTTACTGAAATCCAAAATTGGACATACTATTGAATTTATATCATCGATTATGATTTCTTGACCTATAATATGTCCAATTTAGAGACCTTTAGCCTTGGCATATTTTTGGTGCAAAATGGGCTACATGTGGACCCCGCTTTGGGCTGAAATTATCGTTTTGCCCCTGTATCCAAATTGGACGAAAGGATAGTATTTTTTGACAATCTCACTGATTTTGGAGACGTTGGTGATATTTATTTTAGCACCGAAGATGTTCATTCAGGGTCCCTACTTTTCGGTTCTTTGTGCTTATCGTCTAGACGTCTATACTGCACTAATTGCTTGCCAGGCAAGTATACATTGCTACAGTACTGTTTAGTTATATTCAATTTCTGCATATTTATTATTTTATTATTTATTTCTATTTATTTTTCTATATATAAAGTTTTGCGTCCAAGAAAGACTTGGGTGAAATGACGGTTGTGTCGTCTCTTGTCTCTTACTTTTATTTTGCATGTTGACCTAGTTTTACGAGACCACCCCATGGAGATGAGGTATTCTTATATCTCTTCGGCCCTGACACATATTGTGAGTCTTATGTAGGAACTATGTTCATCCCATTATTTTAGCCAGATAGTCCATGCACGAAAAAGTTATTCTTAAACTGCATATCACATAGACTAGTTAGGTGACAGTGTTGGATGTTTACTTTCAGTACATTATTGGCATGCTTTTATGTATATTGTTACGTCCCTCTGAGGGCCTAGTCCCTTTCCAGGTATAGACGATCAGGACTATCCACATGAGTACGGACCGGGACCTGATTCTTCTATCGAGGAGGTCTTACCTTCTGAGCATCTTTGATTATCTCTAGGGATGGATCTTTTAGTTGATACTCTTTTATTATCATTTTATTTTATATTGGAGTTTCATCATCCTCTCTTATTTTAGTTTGCTATATTCGTTGGTAGTGGATTTGTCTCCACCCAACTATCATTTTGGATTATTTGGACTTGAATATTTGGATCTATTTAAATAGTTTATTTCTCTATTTATTGACTTGCATCTGTGGATGGAATTTAGTTGCCTGTGACTTGTGACATTATATACCACTTGTGAATTATTATTTATAATACAGCGTACATATGTGTTATAGTTTTCATATATTGGAGTTGCCATATACATATGACTGGCATGCTTATGTATTCCTAGTCCTACGTATTTTGGGACTGGGCGTGACATATTTTTTTGGTGGCCTATGCAGGTCGAGAGTACATTGTCTCGGTTACGTTACTGTACCAAGCAAGCCTACAAATAGGATTAGAGTATAGAATTTCATCAACTTATTTAATCATCTTCCTTTATTCTAATTTCGTACTCTCCTTGATTGCTTGATTTGCATCTAACTTGAACTTGTTCTAACGTTGTCCTTATCTTCGTGCCCAACAAGATGAATCCTCCTAATGGACGTGTTGCTACCCTCGCCATCACTGCAGGCGACTCAGTGACGCATGAGGAATCTGAATTCTGCCTTCATCAACGATGTCCCCGACTATACCACTATAGCCGGGACAATCATCGCAGGTAGGCCATACACCACCATATGTTCAGCAGGACCCTCAAACTCCAGCACCTCCGGTTGGGTATCAACTGCAGCAAACTGCAAATCCCCAAGGTGGGAGTATGCTACCACCACCACCCTAGTTTTTGCCTCAGTTCACCTTGCAGATACCTTTCGTGCCACCTTCGTAATTTTTACAGCCTGACGGGAATGTTACCTCGACCCAGTTCATGTAGGCCATGATGTAGGCTCAGTGGCAGCAGAATGAGCTGTTGAGAAAAGCTCTTATAGATGTAATAAACAGGCCATCAGCCCCTATACCAGCCCCAGCGACGCGACCTTATGAGGGTAATATCAAGGGTTTTACTCAGATGAACACAAAGCACTTCAGAGGAATGGAGACACCGCTAAAAGTCTTCGAGTGGCTCATTAGCACCGAGAAGCTACTGAAGGCATCGTAGTTACCAGAGGACATATGGATTACAACAATAGACCTTCTACTTGAGGACAACGCTCACCACTGGTGGAAGACCGAACATAGGCAATATGGCACCGACCAAACGTGGGAGGAGTTTTCCAAACTCTTCAACGAGAGGTTTTTTTCCACCAATGTTCGAGATATTCTCTACAACCAGTTCCTACATCTCAAACAGGGGAGTATGAAGGTAGACTAGTACGACGCAGAGTTCAACAGACTGAGTTATTTTGGTAAGATGTTGATTCCTACAGAGCTGGAGAGAGCCAAAAGATTCCATAATGGGTTATCACCGGATATTAGGAGATTCACTACTACACAGTCGAGGATATCCCATACGGCAGTTTTGGAAGAAGCAAGAAGTCAGGATCTCCTTTTGAAGGAGACACATCAGATGCAGAGATGCCACACACCAACAGCAGCACCCGCTAGAGTGCCCCAGGACGGACCCATTATGTAGTTCGTATGGCAACTCTAGAGGGGGGGGGGGGGTTGAATAGAGTAAGTGCATATGCAGCGAAAAGTAATCACCAATTAAAAATTCTAAGTTTTAGGCTAACTTATAAACTGTAGTAACAGAAAGAGAATAAGTAGAGTATAAGTAAAGTTTAGAATAACAAACTCAAACACAAAAAAATTTATCCTGGTTTTCCTCGTGGAGGACTAGTCCAGGTCTGTGAACTTTTGCTTGGTGTTAATCTACTATTTGTGAAATATGGTACACACACGCCTTTGATCCGAAGAGCACGCCAACTTCTTAAAACATGAGCTTTTGATCCGAAGATCTTGAAGACTTCAGACATGAATTAATAATAAGCTTTTTAACCAAGCCTGTATAACTCAATTCAACTTCTAATCGGAATGACACTTGGGCACTTAGAAGGAAAGAGAGTTGTCGTGAGATCTGATAAGGATAAAGCTCTTTATAGGAATAGAGAAGAAGAAGAATGGTTGAGTTGATATTGGAAATGGGGAAATTTTTCTCTATTTATAGGATTTTTCTAGACAGAGTTTGGGCCGAGTTCGGATGCATAACGTTCAAAATTTTAAACTTTGGGAGCCTAATCTTCAGGAGAAGAGTCTAACTAGAAAATCGATTTTGAGTAACCGAGTTTGGTCTGAGTTAGGGCAGAACCCGTACCGAGTGTCACGACCCGCACCCGGTGTAGGGGTACGACTACGTGAACAACACTCAACCTATGCCGCAGCATCGGCGGTATAACGCTGTTCTAGGTCAACATAGCTATCTACACAACTCACACAATATAAATAAGGTACTTGTCATGCCATCTCAACTCCAATTGGAGGACAATATGATAATATGATAATGATAAAAAATACTTAATCACAATATAAAACTAAAGGAAGATAAAGGCACGATATGGAATAGAAGAAAAGAAATACAAAGTCGCCATACATCACAAGTCCAAGTCTAATAGTTAAATCTCAACTCAAAGATCTCAAATATAGTACATGTCATAAAGTCTAGCTAAGATCAAATACAACATAAAAAAAATGATCTAAAACTCTCCAACTGGTGGTACTATATAAAGAGGCTCTATGGTGCAATCTCAACGACCTAGTCATCCTGTGGCCCTTAGTAGGTGGGATACATCTGCTCTAACCAATCATCTGAAAATATATCCAGTCAGGATTGGAGCGAAGTACAAAACTCTGAAAGCAGTTCCAAATACATGGTAGAGCATATATGACAGGTAAAAAGAATACAAGATATACTAGCAACTAGGAAATGGAAATAAACTAGAATAAGCATGTAAACTACTGGAAGGAAAGAACAGTCAATATGGAATAACTGCAAGTAATGAAAATATGTAATACTAGCTAATGTGCCTTAGAGTACAAGTTCGTTATGTGATCGGTTTAGGTTGAATACGAATGTAATTAGATAACTCGATTACACATGTGAGGTATAATCGACATGTACACAAATATACAAGGCTTTGATTACATAACCAACTCCTACTCTTCCGTCCCCAACCAATACTCATGGATTCGATCACGACAAATTATGAACACGAGTAGTATAGGCACACTGTACACAAGATAGTGTGTGAACACGAAGTACATGATAATCAATACCCGATGCACACAATGAAATACATGTGGAGGATTATCCGCTGAACACGGTAAGGGGATAACATCTCCTGACAACATACATATAGTACCAGTCCGTGTAACCGCTGTGTCAAAATCAAGTATACAGTGCTAGAACATGTGATATATATACAATTATGCAATAAAAACTAACAGAGAGATATACTCGTCTCTGGTCCTGAGCAAATGGTGTAACTCGGGGTCTGAGCTGGTTTCACACACACCTATATATGAATATCATGTCAAAGGGTGTAAAGAATGATAAATTAGCTATAAATGCACTAAATATGATATTCTAGGCCATTACTAGGTTACACTAGTCAAACTAGGTCTTTACTCTCATTCAAGGTCCAATCCTAGCTTCTAGGGTGATTACTAGTCCATACTAGTAGTTACTAGGTTTTGGTTAGGTTTCTAGGTCCATATCTAGAAGGTGTTAGCCATACTAGCCAATATGTATTAAGTATCCTATATATCTATTCATATTCTATAGTATCATAGATATCTTATTATTACCTTATCATTAAAACAGATACCCTAGCCTAACTAAGATATCTTACCCAATATCTAACCCCATACCCCATGACACTCCAGTACCCTATGCCTGACACAGGCCAACACCTTCATGTGCACACTGTAATACACCCCCAATTCTATTTGGTACCTACTTGTCTTTGATACAATATGTCACTACCACATTTTCTAGGAAAGGGTATTTTGGTAATTTCCTATTTAAATAAATATTGTGCATGGTAAATAATTATTTGTTGTATTATTTAATTGTTGTTAGTTATTATTTAATTATTTTGGACTTATTTTAGTGGACCCAACTAGTTTAGTTTGGACCCATGGACCAACATGAATTAACTAGTTAGACTTGGCCCATTTAGAAAGCCCATAGTTAAGGAGATGGATTAAATTAATTAAATGATTAGACTAGAAGCTTCCTTCCTTAATTATTTCTTCATGAGAGGCCCCAAGGGGTACATTGGACATTTTACAATTGCTTGGGGGAGGGGCTATGGCCGGCCTATTAATGAGGGGGGGAAATTTCTCTCTCCTCTCATTTCATTCCAAATCTAGATCTAGAATTTTCCCACTACCAAATTCCCTCCATTCCCAATCCAATTCCCTACCAAATTCATTCCAAATTCTTTCCAATTCACCATTAGAGAAGAAGAAAGCAATGATCTAGAAGAAGGAAGCAAGGATCTACAAAGAGGAGCAAGGATCTACAATTTGGAAGCAAGTTCATCTCAATTGGAGGTTTCATTGGGAATCCATCTCCCAATAGGTATAATTCAGATTTTTCCCATTTAAATAGCTTCTAAATCTGGGATTTAATCATGTAAAATCAACCTATATGTATGTACTACCCATAGGACTTTGTTTTGTGTTCATAGGAGACCCATGGAGAAAGTTATGGTGCTTTTTGTATCAATTTTGTTGGAATTCCGAATTTATATTTTGTTGTGTGTGTCAATTGATCCTATAGATCAATTGGGCATGAGATTTGTGTTTGAGGCTAGTGTCGTGTCCATATTGGAATACTTGTGGTTCGTATCCCAACTATTTGGTGATACGTGTCATTTGGGGGTTTTCCTCCGACACGGGGCTTTGAACATGTCGTATTTTGACACGGACACATAGATCTACTTTTGACACTTTGATTTGTTCATAAATATTATTTGTGATTTGTTTGTGTCCTTCGGGGTGCATTTGGTTGTGTGTTGGACTCGTGTCGCATGCGTATCCTAGATCTAGTGGGATACGGTGAGATACTCTCCAATTGTGTGTATTTTGCATAGATCTAATTAATTATGGTTCAATTCTTCATTTATAATTAGTAAATATATATGGATATTATATATTTATTTTGTGTATTTATTATAGTAATTATTGTAGCATAGATCTATATTTTGTGTGTGCTAATATAATGTACAATATAATATGTAGCTTTCTTGCATGCAAATATATATGTTACTACTTGTTAAATAATATAATTTATACATAAAATATTTTATAAAATATATTTATGTGTTTGATTGTGTAATTGTATTATTTATAATTATTATGAACTTATTGTATATTAATGTATATATTTTAGGTGTGCTTCGAGCCATATAAAATATGTACATTAATATGTACATGAGTTTGTAACAATTGGTATTTAATTATAAGTGTAGATGTGTATATATATAAGTATATAATTATTAGTTATTTAATTATATTGTATTGTGATTTTAATGTATATATTATATATTGTATTTGTATATATTTATATGTATATATATATATGTGTTTTGTGAGGTATAATAATTGTTATAATATAGTATTTTAATTATATGAATATTAGGTTGTATATATATATTTTTAAGGTATATATTAATTGTATTATTAGTATACTTTGTGTGAGTTTCTTTTGGAATCTAATTTGATTCCTAAATTGTTGTATTTTATTTTTATATTATTTTATGGATGTTTTGTGAGGTTGACTTTGGGTTTGACCATGTTTGACTTTAGTGGACTTTAGAGTTGACCATAGTTGACTTTTGCCTTAGAATTGAGTTATTGACCTAGAAGTTGTCTAGTTTGACTTGTTCTCTTTCCGGGACCTTGTTTTAATGTTGTATTCCATATCTAGGTCTTCGAGGCACCGAGTCAGACATTTGTGAGACTGTTCATTGGACTTCAGGCGAGTACATTCTCTGATAGTTTCTCATTTATGATATCCTCTATGTTCGTTGTATCTAGTGTAGATTTACATGTTCTCTTGACACTATTGTTACACGGATTGGTATATCCGGATCTCGTCATGAGATGTTATTCCTTGGTATATGGTGTATATGGTGCAAGTATTGTTTCATTGGTTATCTTGTACATGTACAGACACCGATTTTCGGGAGGAGTCGCTCTCTTCTTGGGGAATCTCGTGCCATAACGTACCGTGGTTGGATCTATTATACCAGTCGGGGGTGGGGAGTATTTTAGTGTAGATATGTGATCATACCCTCCTTGTGCATGTCTTGTTCCTTGTGAGTGTTGATCATACACCGCACGTATAATCAGCCAGGCCATTATACTCTTGTGCAAGTTCCCAAGCCGATCACATGTTAAAGCTAGTACTCACACACTTAGTCATTAGTATTCTTGTTCCATCAGCATATTGTTCATTATTGTATTTCTTTCCAGTACTTCCTTATTGTCTATACATTTCTTGTATCTATTTATGCATCTTGTTTATCCACAGCTATTTACTGTTACATAGTTTTTATCATTATTTGAGAACTGCTGTTAGGGTTGTACTCTGCTCCTTCCTGACTGGAAATATTTTTCCAGATGACACTGAGGAGTACCCTACCTACTATGGACCCCAGGATGTTGTGGGTTTAGATTCTGAGACCTTGGCTCAAGAGGGACTTATCCCAACTGAGACAGTTGACCCTGGAGTTGTAGCTTTATAGTTTTGTAGTATTCTTTTGTACTGGATTTGTCTCCAGCTTATTTCTGTTTTTCTTCAGACTCATTTATGTATTATTTTAGACTCATGAGTTGTATTGTGACTATTCTATTCTTTATCTGATTCGTGCTCATTCTATCTTAGTTCTGTGATTGAGTATTTTATCATTATTGGTAGTTCATTATATTAGATAGATTATCTAGACAGCGTTCTACCGCCGATTCTGCGGCGTAGGCTGGGCGTTGTTTCCGACTAGTACCCTTACACCGGGTGCGGGTCGTGACACGTTTTTGGTGGTGGCCCATACAGGTCTAGCTTCACAAGTATGTGATGTCGTGGTAGTGCGACAACTTAGTTGTACTACTGCGAGCCTGCAATAGGATGTAGGATATAGGATATAGGCTGAGATACTCAATCACATCTAGGAAAATTCTTTTGATTCAACTATTCTCCTTTGATATTGATACTTGGTCCCTTAAACTGTCCTTTCCTTGATGTCTTACATCTTGTGCCATATTGATTCTTTCTTTCGCTTTGTCTCAGGATGCCGCCTAAGACTAGATCACAGCAGGGGAGAGCAGTTTCTGAGAGGTCTGCGACATCCCGAGGGCCTGCACCAGTCACTTCTCCGGTGATTAGAGTGTCAGCTGCTTTCGGAGGTCCACCACCTACTCAGAGGACTGTGCCAACTGTATCTGAGGGGCTTCCACCTCCACCTCCTGTGCCAGCAAAGGCGTCACAGATGTTTACACTATTTCGTGAGATGCTCGAGGCACAGAGGGCTCAGTCGGAGGCACATCAGAGGCAGACCGACGTTCTACGGCAGGGCATCGAGAGTGCTCATCAGCTTGCTCGTGCTGTAGTAGAGAGAGGAGTTCCGATCCAGCAACAGGTTGTTCCTTAAGTTGCTCAGCTTCGGCCAGGCAACATTCAGGACTTCAAGAAACTGGAGCCTAGGGTTTTCAAAGGGACGGAGGGCATCGTCTATGCTGATGATTGGCTCGAGGACATTGAGCGTCTTATGAGGGTGTCCCGTCTTTCTGAAGATCTGAAGGTTGAGGCGGTAGGACTTCAACTGTTCGACGTCGCTCGTACTTGGTTCAGGAATGAGCCGGTTCTGGTTGACGCAGGACAATCTTGGGAGGTATTCAAGGACCTTTTCAAGAAGAAGTTTTTCGCTCGGATAGACAGGCTTGACTTGGGGAGACAATTTGAGAGTCTCATTCAGGGGAGCATGTCTGTGGAGGAATACGCTGCGGAGTTCGGCAGGTTGAGCCGATTTGCAGAGTATCTGGTGAGAGAGCCGGAGGTTCGAGCTATTCGTTTCCGTGAGGGTCTAAACTGGGAAGTGAAGATTCTCATTCCGTCTTTTTATGAGACATACTCGGAGATACTTGCGGAGGCACGCAAGGTTGAGCGGGATCTGGGTTTGAAGACCAAGAGAGACCGTGATTCTTTTCTGGGGGCCAACGGCAGTGCAGTATCTGCCAAACGTCCTCATTTCCAGTCCAGACCTTTCCAGCAGCCACAGCAGAACCAGACTCCAGCTAGAGCGCCTTTTCACCAGGCACCTCAGCAGCAGAGACAGTTACAGCAAGCTCTATGCAACTTCTGCAAGAAGCCCGGCCACATATGGGAAGTTTGCAGAAAGAGGCTAGGAGTTTGTTTGTATTGTGGTACTGAAGGGCATCAATTGAGGGAGTGTCCTCGTCGTGCAGTTCAGGGAGCAGCTCCAACTCCGAGGGCACAGACGAGACCACCTGCAGCACAACCGAGGGGACCGCTTCCGACACAGCAGCAGCGTTTTGTCCAGCATCAGCAGGGAGGTGCTCGGCAGGGACGAGCGTTTGCTATGACCGTCGAAGAGGAGGAACCCACCGAAGATGTCATCGCTGGTTCTATTCTTCTTGATTCCATTCCAGCTTTAGCTTTGTTTGATAGTGGTGCTTCCCATAGTTTTGT
Organism: Iris macrosiphon; assembly: GCA_036927795.1. Classification (NCBI taxonomy): domain Eukaryota; kingdom Viridiplantae; phylum Streptophyta; class Magnoliopsida; order Asparagales; family Iridaceae; genus Iris; species Iris macrosiphon. The sequence goes on from JAYESA010000004.1 coordinate 160,521,977, forward strand.
ATCTGTTTCTTTTGCTCTAAAGCATGGTTTGGTAGCTGAGTCTTTGCTTAGGACTTGCAAGATCATGACCGGGGGAGGCATTATCCTGGTTAATGATATTTGCAAGGATCGGAGAGTTACTCTGGGAGGCCGGGAGTTGAGTGCGTGTCTACTTGTAATGCCACTTCCGAGCTACGACATTGTACTCGGGATGGATTGGTTGAGTAGGCACCGTGCTAGCATAGATTGTAGAGGAGGTAGAGTTTTGTTTGGTTCGCCAGGAGAGCCAGAGTTCGAGTTTGCTAGAGGAGCTGCAGAGCAGGGAGAAGGCATTATTTGTGGAGCTATGGTGGAAGACAAGGAGTTGCCACATCCGTTGATAGCAGAATTCTTGGATGTGTTTCCTGAGGAATTGCCAGGATTACCGCCAGATCGAGATGTTGAATTTTTTATAGACTTGGTGCCAGGTGCAGAACCAATTTCGCAGCATATCTATAGAGTAAACAACAGCGAGCTGGTCGAGTTGAAGAAGCAGGTGGACGAATTGCAGGATAAGGGATTTATCAGATCGAGTTCTTCACCATGGGGAGCCCCGGTATTGTTTGTACCGAAGAAGGATGGATCGGTGCGTATGTGCATTGATTACAGGGCTTTGAATAATCTCACTATCAAGAATAAGTATCCTTTGCCACGGATTGATGATCTGTTTGATCAGTTGAGTGGTGCGAAGGTATTTTCTAAGATAGATTTGAGATCAGGCTACCATCAGGTGAAGGTGAAGCCGGAGGACATACCGAAGACTGCTTTTAGAACTCGGTATGGTCAGTACGAGTTTATGGTGATGCCGTTTGGTTTGACTAATGCACCGACGGTATTTATGAACTTGATGAACAAGGTGTTCCACCAGTACCTTGACAAGTTCGTGGTGGTGTTCATCGACGACATACTCATATACTCGAAGACACCGGAGGAGCATGAGGAGCATTTGAGGATTGTGTTGGATGTGCTGAGGAAGGAGAAGTTGTATGGGAAGTTGTCCAAATGTGAGTTTTTCTTGGACAAGGTGGAATTCTTGGGGCATGTTGTGACTGGTGATGGTATTTCAGTGGATCCGAAGAAGATTTCAGCAGTGGAATCTTAGAAGACTCCGAGTTCGGTAGCAGAGATCAGGAGTTTCTTGGGATTGGCAGGCTACTACAGAAAGTTTGTGCAAGATTTTTCGAGGATTGCCGAGCCGATGACCAGACTCACAAGGAAGTATGTGGAGTTTGTTTGGACGGAGGATTGCCAGGTTGCTTTTGAGGAGTTGAAGAAGAGGTTGACGTCTGCTCCTATTTTGACGTTGCCATCAGGGTCCGAAGGTTTCACTATTTATAGTGATGCATCGGGGAAGGGTTTAGGTTGTGTTCTTCAGCAGCATGGGAAAGTGATTGCCTATGCATCCAGGCAATTGCGTCCTCATGAAAAGAACTATCCTACCCATGATTTGGAGTTGGCAGCCGTCATTTTCGCTCTGAAGTTGTGGAAACATTATTTGTACGAGAGCGTGTGGAGATCTTCACATACCACAAAAGCTTGAAGTACGTTTTCACATAGAAGGAGTTGAACATGAGGCAGCGTCGGTGGTTGGAACTGATGAAGGATTTTGATATCTCTTTGCAATATCATCCTGTGAAAGCCAATGTAGTTGCCGATGCTTTGAGCAGGTATCCGGTAGCTATGTTCTTGACGCAGGATCGATATTTGTTGGAGGACTTGGAGAGCTTGGGCATTGAGGTGATTGTTCCTGGTGGTGCTATGCAGATGTGGGGATTGCAGATACATTCAGATTTGATGGATAGGATCAAGGCAGCACAGTATGATGATGTATCCTTGAGGAGTATCAGAGCTCAGGTGAGAGCAGGATTGGAGGATGATTTCACTATTGCAGAGGATGGATCTTTGAGGCATGGAGTTAGATTGTGTGTGCCTAGTGGGGAGTTGCGTGAGGAGGTGTTGCAGGAAGCGCATCGCTCTCAGTATTCCATACATCCAGGTGCTAACAAGATATATCGGGATATGCGAGAGAGTGTGTGGTGGTATGGCATGAAGAGGGAAGTGGCACAGTTGGTATCCAGATGCTTAGTGTGCCAGCAGGTGAAAGCCGAGAGGCAGAGGCCAGGAGGTTTACTTCAGCCATTACCCATTCCAGAGTGGAAGTGGAAACACATTACTATGGATTTTGTGTCCGGACTTCCACGATCTCCAGGAGGGAAAGACGCAATTTGGGTCATTGTTGATAGGTTGACCAAGTCGGCCCACTTTTTGCCTTTCAAGGTGGGTTTGTCTACGGAGAAGCTGGCAGAGATGTATGTGAGGCAGATCGTTAGGATACATGGAGTTCCCGTCAGCATAGTCTCAGATCGGGATAGTCGTTTCACTTCTCATTTCTGGAGGAGTTTGCAGGAGAGTTTGGGCACTCAGCTCAAGTTCAGTACTGCATATCATCTCCAGACAGATGGGCAGTCAGAGAGGACTATTCAGACTCTCGAGGATATGTTGCGCACTTGTGTACTAGATTTCGGGGGTTCTTGGGAGGACCATCTCCATTTGGTAGAGTTTGCTTACAACAACAGTTACCAGGCCAGTATAGAGATGTCACCTTTTGAAGCTCTATATGGTCGGAGGTGTCGTACTCCTTTGTCTTGGGACGATGTTGGAGAGAGAGTTTTGCTTGGGCCAGAGATGGTTGTGGATGCAGCAGAGAAGGTTCAGTTGATCAGAGACAGACTTCGAGTGGCGCAGGACAGACAGCGGCATTGGGCCGATAGCCATCGGAGACCTTTGGAGTTCGAGGTATAGTTTAGATTTTTGTTTGTTCTTGGTTGTTTGTTATAGATTAAGTTCTTAAGGTGGTGTTTTGTTCTAGGTGGGTGGTTTGGTGTTTCTGAGGATTTCTCCGACACGAGGCACGATTCGCTTCGGTGGAGGCGGAAAGCTTAGTCCGCGATTCATTGGACCTTTCACTATTCTAGAGAGGGTCGGTGCAGTTGCTTATAGACTAGACTTGCCACCTGCATTGGAGGGAGTGCATAATGTGTTTCATGTGTCGCAGTTGAGACGATACGTGGCAGATCCTAGTCATGTATTGGATCACTCGGAGATAGAGGTGGGCCCTACTCTTAGCTATCCAGAGCAGCCAGTTGGGATTCTGGATCGGAGAGAGAAGGTGCTGAGGAACCAGATTATTCCTTTGGTGCGCGTCGCATGGAGGCATCACTCTCCGGGGGAGTCTACCTGGGAGAGAGAGGATGACATGCGAGAGCGTTATCCATATTTGTTTGTACTTTGAGGTATGTTAATTTTCTAGTTATGTTCTGTTCATTGTTATGTTCTGTTCATTAGTTAGTTGTGATTCTTTAGTTATGTTCTGTGATTTTCTGGGGGTAGTTTTCGTCTTTGAATTTCGAGGACGAAATTATTTTAAGGAGGGTAGACTTGTCACTACCACATTTTCTAGGAAAGGGTATTTTGGTAATTTCCAATTTAAATAAATATTGTGCATGGTAAATAATTATTTGTTGTATTATTTAATTGTTGTTAGTTATTATTTAATTATTTTGGACTTATTTTAGTGGACCCAACTAGTTTAGTTTGGACCCATGGACCAACATGAATTAACTAGTTAGACTTGGCCCATTTAGAAAGCCCATAGTTAAGGAGATGGATTAAATTAATTAAATGATTAGACTAGAAGCTTCCTTCCTTAATTATTTCTTCATGAGAGGCCCCAAGGGGTACATTGGACATTTTACAATTGCTTGGGGGAGGGGCTATGGCCGGCCTATTAATGAGGGGGGGGAATTTCTCTCTCCTCTCATTTCATTCCAAATCTAGATCTAGAATTTTCCCACTACCAAATTCCCTCCATTCCCAATCCAATTCCCTACCAAATTCATTCCAAATTCTTCCCAATTCACCATTAGAGAAGAAGAAAGCAAGGATCTAGAAGAAGGAAGCAAGGATCTACAAAGAGGAGCAAGGATCTACAATTTGGAAGCAAGTTCATCTCAATTGGAGGTTTCATTGGGAATCCATCTCCCAATAGGTATAATTCAGATTTTTCCCATTTAAATAGCTTCTAAATCTGGGATTTAATCATGTAAAATCAACCTATATGTATGTACTACCCATAGGACTTTGTTTTGTGTTCATAGGAGACCCATGGAGAAAGTTATGGTGCTTTTTGTATCAATTTTGTTGGAATTCCGAATTTACATTTTGTTGTGTGTGTCAATTGATCCTATAGATCAATTGGACATGAGATTTGTGTTTGAGGCTAGTGTCGTGTCCATATTGGGATACTTGTGGTTCGTATCCCAACTATTTGGTGATACGTGTCATTTGGGGGTTTTCCTCCGACACGGGGCTTTGAACATGTCGTATTTTGACACGGACACATAGATCTACTTTTGACACTTTAATTTGTTCATAAATATTATTTGTGATTTGTTTGTGTCCTTCGGGGTGCATTTGGTTGTGTGTTGGACTCGTGTCGCATGCATATCCTAGATCTAGTGGGATACGGTGAGATACTCTCCAATTGTGTGTATTTTGCATAGATCTAATTAATTGTGGTTCAATTCTTCATTTATAATTAGTAAATATATATGGATATTATATATTTATTTTGTGTATTTATTATAGTAATTATTGTAGCATAGATCTATATTTTGTGTGTGCTAATATAATGTACAATATAATATGTAGCTTTCTTGCATGCAAATATATATGTTACTACTTGTTAAATAATATAATTTATACATAAAATATTTTATAAAATATATTTATGTGTTTGATTGTGTAATTGTATTATTTATAATTATTATGAACTTATTGTATATTAATGTATATATTTTAGGTGTGCTTCGAGCCATATAAAATATGTACATTAATATGTACATGAGTTTGTAACAATTGGTATTTAATTATAAGTGTAGATGTGTATATATATAAGTATATAATTATTAGTTATTTAATTATATTGTATTGTGATTTTAATGTATATATTATATATTGTATTTGTATATATTTATATGTATATATATATGTGTTTTGTGAGGTATAATAATTGTTATAATATAGTATTTTAATTATATGAATATTAGGTTGTATATATATATTTTTAAGGTATATATTAATTGTATTATTAGTATACTTTGTGTGAGTTTCTTTTGGAATCTAATTTGATTCCTAAATTGTTGTATTTTATTTTTATATTATTTTATGGATGTTTTGTGAGGTTGACTTTGGGTTTGACCATGTTTGACTTTAGTGGACTTTAGAGTTGACCATAGTTGACTTTTGCCTTAGAATTGAGTTATTGACCTAGAAGTTGTCTAGTTTGACTTGTTCTCTTTCCGGGACCTTGTTTTAATGTTGTATTCCATATCTAGGTCTTCGAGGCACCGAGTCAGACATTTGTGAGACTGTTCATTGGACTTCAGGCGAGTACATTCTCTGATAGTTTCTCATTTATGATATCCTCTATGTTCGTTGTATCTAGTGTAGATTTACATGTTCTCTTGACACTATTGTTACACGGATTGGTATATCCGGATCTCGTCATGAGATGTTATTCCTTGGTATATGGTGTATATGGTGCAAGTATTGTTTCATTGGTTATCTTGTACATGTACAGACACCGATTTTCGGGAGGAGTCGCTCTCTTCTTGGGGAATCTCGTGCCATAACGTACCGTGGTTGGATCTATTATACCAGTCGGGGGTGGGGAGTATTTTAGTGTAGATATGTGATCATACCCTCCTTGTGCATGTCTTGTTCCTTGTGAGTGTTGATCATACACCGCACGTATAATCAGCCAGGCCATTATACTCTTGTGCAAGTTCCCAAGCCGATCACATGTTAAAGCTAGTACTCACACACTTAGTCATTAGTATTCTTGTTCCATCAGCATATTGTTCATTATTGTATTTCTTTCCAGTACTTCCTTATTGTCTATACATTTCTTGTATCTATTTATGCATCTTGTTTATCCACAGCTATTTACTGTTACATAGTTTTTATCATTATTTGAGAACTGCTGTTAGGGTTGTACTCTGCTCCTTCCTGACTGGAAATATTTTTCCAGATGACACTGAGGAGTACCCTACCTACTATGGACCCCAGGATGTTGTGGGTTTAGATTCTGAGACCCTGGCTCAAGAGGGACTTATCCCAACTGAGACAGTTGACCCTGGAGTTGTAGCTTTATAGTTTTGTAGTATTCTTTTGTACTGGATTTGTCTCCAGCTTATTTCTGTTTTTCTTCAGACTCATTGATGTATTATTTTAGACTCATGAGTTGTATTGTGACTATTCTATTCTTTATCTGATTCGTGCTCATTCTATCTTAGTTCTGTGATTGAGTATTTTATCATTATTGGTGGTTCATTATATTAGATAGATTATCTAGACAGCGTTCTACCGCCGATTCTGCGGCGTAGGCTGGGCGTTGTTTCCGACTAGTACCCTTACACCGGGTGCGGGTCGTGACACAATACATTTATCTTAGTCTTCACTTCTGACATTCCTTGGCATCAAACATCCTCCTTAAACTGATACAAACTTATCATCTACCCATTCACTCTTAATCTGATACCTACTGCCCTCTAACCAACTGATACTACCAGTCCTATTATTATTAAGGCTCTTATATTTCCCTTGGAACCTGAGCACCCCCAAGCACCCTCATACTTCATTACACTACTTAAACATGCACAAAAGAAATCCTAAACACCCCTTTCACTAACCAAGAAATACCCGCTCATATATGATATCCAATAGTACACTATCTTATCTCAATTTTCTACACCAAGTGAACTTGTTACGCCCCGGCCCGAAGGGCCGCCCGGACCACCGCCCATGCCCTGGCAATGGACCGGACGCAAATCACCGTGCCTCGGCTACCCGTGCAGGGCAAGGAGAATGTGGCCCGTTTGATACCGGGACGTGATGCCGTACGGGCCTGGGGTTGCGCCCGCACAAGGCAACATCGTTTAAGTTTGGCTATCATAGCATCGAATTGAGTTAAGCAGTAGAGGGACATTGTTGCAAGCATTCAACAATCTGAGTATTCGGGACAATCGAGGCAACTTGGGTTCTTTGATTACAAACGCATCGTTCTATACATTATGCCCTTCTTTACGAAGCATACTCGAGGCAAACGAAACACAAGCAATTCCAGGTCTTGGGGACTGAGGTACGCCTATCGCTCCCTCGGACGATCCAGTACTTGCAAGCAAGTAAACTGTTGGTGGGTCAACACTTTTATAACTACTGGTGAGATAAAACAACTGAACAGAAGCAAGCATTCACTAAAACCAACACTAAGTAATCATATTATAAAATATTACATTACTACTGATATTTCTACTTTCACCTATGTTCGTTACATGCAGTTCTGAACGGAGTCATATTACTATGGTTTGGAAACATCGTTAGAAAACAGAGTTTCATATGCAATATAAGAAAATAAGCCGTTCGTACGATTTCAGGGTGTGCGCAGCGTGTCTCGTGGGACTCTAGGGACAAATGCACATCTAGACACACATGCACATCTTAGGGACAGTCCATCTATCCAAGCCAACATAATGAACTTATCTTATATGCAGTGCAGTCACCGAGTATCTCAGGATCGGCAGCTATTGGTCCAGCATACCAATGACTCTTTATCTGATGCTATTGGCAGCTGTGACTCATGGTTGCTTTCCACTATCTCTGTAGCATCCGTGATACATGCAGTTTAGCTCTCCACCAATAGCCATTGTCCGACCGATGCGAATGCATGAAAACACTATCAAATAAACTTTAGGATACAGACGAGACGAACCATCAAGACCATAATCTTTGTTGTGGGGGCAAGCCGCCTTATCACTGAACACGTTCAAGCACGATATGGTTCTCTCGGAGCATAGGCGATAGTGAATATGTTCATGCACTCTCTATCTTAGACAAGCATTTCAGGATCTCTTAGTTAAGCATGAAAGTTCATTTCAAAGACAAGTAAGGTGAGTTTGTTTATTAGCATGCAAGGCAGGTTCTATCATTCCCTTATGAAAACAAGCAAGCAAAAACACTGATTCATTATTAAGGCATGTAAGAATCAGAGAACGAAGTTCTGCCCACTCAAATTGATACATAATGCCAACGAGGAGCGGGGCATTACAGAACTCCTACACCTGAACACCTTGAGTAATCACTTGCTGCCTGCAGTTCAGATGACTACAATAACTAATCTCATATTTCCCCTCAAGACAAATACACCAATGACTGAATATTCATTTACTTTGAAACCGAGTTCAGTTTAGACTGATACTCAACCATCAACCCCAACTTTGATAACTGATACCTTGCACTTGTGTGCTCACAAGTGAACCAAAACTCCCTCTATACCATCTGTTACTGCTGCTGCTAAGTAATCAGGTCAGTGCACACTGTGTGCACTGATCCTCACTGTTGCTACTGATGCACTTAATGCCATGGTCACTGTTGTAGTGTCTTACTCCTATACTCCCTACTGCATACCCTTACTCTCTCCCTTACACTGACTCTAGCTCCTCCATAATCACAAGGATACACAGTCACTTTCTTAATACATCTACCACACCAACACATCCAACACAATCCTTAAATCACAAACACACAGAAGGTCCTAACCAAGTGAACATACATAGTCCAATATGACAGTGCACATTAATGTGCACTGCTGCTTCTACTTGCCCTTCCTCCTACAAACACAACCGTGGCTCTAACTTGCTCACACTACTCTTAATCAAGTGTTCCCAAGTTGTACATATATATCAGGTCTGATACAGACCCTCAATGGTCTCCATTAATCCAACCACTACTTGTCAAGTGGTACATTCACAACCAAAAATATGATCCCCCTAATACTCCTTCTGCACCTGACACAGGCTGCATTTCCAAACAATAAGTGCAGTTCCCTTGCACACTCGTGTACAGACACCATCAACACACACAAATCTATGCCAAGAATATCCCTCTCTAGATCCAATCTATAAATCAACTCCCATATTCCTTGCCCAATGCTTATACACATATTTCCAACACTTCTTCTACTCCCCCATAACCTGTGCACAGACCTAATACTGCTACTAGGCACTACCAAATGCTGCTACCAGCCAGCACTAACCGAGCATGTGCACTGCACAGAGCTATGCCTCTTCCCAATTACCTGCACAACAAAATTGCTAATGTGGCACATACTCATGCAGTCCCTCAATGCAATCACACTCCCTTACACCCACCTACACATAAACACACACTAATCTAATATCACCTAAACACACACAGACACAAACACCTGTGCACTTCAGTGCACAAAACCTTGCACACCCTCGTGCCTGCTAGTATTCTCCCTTCACATCCAATGCCAAGCCTAGATATCCCCATACACCATATCAAGTATCACTTGATACTATTAATATCCCCATAACACAATTATCAATATTCTAATTAATATTGGCAATTGTTCAATCACCTCATAGGCCACCCCCAAATATTTACTAATATACTCAACCATATATATATATATATATATATATATATATATATATATATATATATATATATATATATATATATATATCGCTCTAATAAGGCTCACACCCCATACTAACCAATACATCGAGCACTTGGTGTGCAACACTCACGATACCAACCATCCTCTTGTGATATTCTAGGATACGTACTCAAACCAAGTGCCAGAATCCCCAATTACCATAATTACCAATAATCTACATCAATTACATATAATAATAACTAATGTAACTATTTACAATATGAATTGAGGAGTAATCACACTCATATGCACAAATTACCTAAAATAGATCCCGTATTACAAAGTATCGTGATACGGCCTACTCGTATCCAATTGTGGATACGTAGCTAGCCTCACACACTCGATCAAAGTCTAATTAGACCAAATTGGCTTAATGATAAATACTTGATGCACCAATATCGAAATCCCCCCTAATAGGACACAAATTACTATATAGATTCCACAATACAAGTCATATTAACCTAGTTCTTGATCCTATGAGTAGTCCTAAGCTAAGAAATAATTTCTAATGGTTAAATGCATGAATTAGAGTCTAATTTAAGGGGTGGATTTAGAATTTACCTATTGGAAGATGAATTCCTATTAAAAAAGCTCAAATGACACAATTAGGACACGATCTCCTTATCAATTTCTCTTCTCCAAGTTCTCCTTGCAAATCCAAGCTCCAATGCTTTTCAATTGATAGAAGTGAGAGGGAATAAGGGAAAATAAGGTTGAACTGGTGGAGGGATAAAGTGAATTGGAGATATAATAAATTGGGGATCTAAAATGAATGAAGAAATGAGTTGGAGAGAAAAATTCTCTCTCAAATAGATGCCCGACCCTATTCTTCCCCTCCAAGCAACACAAAAGACCAATCTAACTCCACTAATTAGTCATGAGGTATTTAATTAGGGAGGGCTATATTAGAAAGCTCCAAATTCTAATGAACACTAATTCTAATCTCCTAATTAAATAAAAGGGATGAGTCTAAAGGGTCCAAGTCCATTGTTGGGCTAAAAGTGTCATGACTAATCTAATTGGGTCTACTAGTGTCAAGTCCAAATAAATAGACTAGCCCACTAACTATAAAATAAATAGTACAAATCATAATAATAACTATTAGCATAATATATAAATATTAATTCACAAAAAATAAAAATATACAAAATGACAAAAATACCCTCATCTAGAAATGTGTGGGTGGCAATCCTACCCTCCTTAGAAAATTTTTGTCCTCGAAATTTAAATATGGTCGTGTCTCCTCTAGGTCAAACCTCCAACCCATCTAAAATCATACAAGCATACAATTTAAAAGAAATCACTAATTATGGTCATATGCATTGTTATGGTCTCTGTCCATCATGGTATGTCAGTCTCTGTCAGGGTATACCTCTAACTACACCAACTATACTATAGCACACAAGCAATCTCTAAGGTACTAATGAAGCACACAAAATAACAGATGGAAAGGAAAGGTTAGGAACAGAACATAGTAAAACATGCTAACACATCACCTGTAGCATAGGCCTTCTCGATCGTCATTACAAAAACCATGCCCCGCTGGGGAGTATCCCTCCGCTGGTGTGGTACAATTACTGTGCCACATGTGGCCTAGCTATACCTTTCTCACAGTCTTGAACACTCGCATACCTACTCTCATGATACTCTTAACATGCCCTATCTCAATGTCACACTGTTATACTCAGCTAATATGATCACACACACAAATTCTCACTGATACTAAACTGGTACGCTATACCTATCACTTATTACTCAAACCAGTGTTGATACACTCTATTCACTGGCTCATTCTAGGCACTCTTGGTACATAGATACTAACTCTATAACTATACATTCTTAGTACTCTAGGATACCAGCTGCTGACTATACTCCGACACCTGTCCGTAGGTTTATTGCTACAAAAAGGGTACTACATTATGAGTTACTTCTAGGCTTATATACTGATATCTGATGCTTACTTGCCCAACTAGGAACCACTCTCAGGCTCACTTGCTACGCTCCCACAATCAACACCAATACTCAACTAAACACCAACCTACCTTGCAAGTTACCAAACTACTGTATTAACCAAAAACTGCCTTCAGAACTAATAAAGGTAAAACTCTATAATGAACTGAACTAAAGACACTAAAGTTATCTTTATCCTGTGCTAATAGGGTGATGAAACAGAACTCTATGATAACAAGATTGAATGATAAAGATGATATATTAAGAACCAATTTAAGATATAATATGATAATCATACACGTCTATTCGAAATTATGTTACTCAGAATCCTTGCCACGCTAGTAAGCATAAATGCGAAAATGATAGAGTCTATATCTAAGGTACACACCTCTAGAATCATGGTATCTATAATTTTTTCCCTGCCGCTAGCTTGGCTGCAAAAACTCTAAATTCTATAACCAAGAGAAGTATATCCAAAGTCAGGCTCTATGTTTTTCCCAAGCCAGCTACTATGACCGCGACAAACTCTTGGCTCCATAACCAAGGCAGATGGTTCACTATCCTCGTCAAAATATGTTATCAGATTATACCTTAATTCAGGCCATAAAATTTATCTCGATACAAGAATCAAAGTCAACAACGAACATCAAAAATTAAATTGAACAACGAGCGAGTGAGAGTGAACGGAAACAAGTGGAAACATATTTCAAAATAGATTTTATAGTAAGATTCTCAAGGGTCATCCCAGGAATATCTCAAGAAATCCTAATTTACGATTGAATATTCTCTTATTCTATTATCCTATACCCTATATCCTATCGCAGGCTCGCAGTAGTACAACTAAGACGTTGTACTACCACGATATCACACTAATTATGAAGCCTGACCTGCATGGGCCACCACTATAAATATGTCATGACCCGCACCCGGTGTAGGGGTACGAGTACGTGAATAATGCCCAGCCTACGCCGCAACATCGGTAGTAGAACGTTGTTCTAGGTCAACATAGCTATCTACACATCTCACACAATATAAATAAGGTACCTGTCATGCCATCTCAACTCCAATTAGAGGACAATATGATAATAATAAATAATACTCAATCACAATATAAAACTAAAGTAAGATAAAGGCACGATATGGAATAGAAGAAAAGAAATATAGAGTCGCCATATATCACAAGTCCAAGTCTAATAGTTAAATCTCAACTCAAAGATCTCAAATATAGTATATGTCATAAAGGATCTAGCTAAGATCAAATACAACATAATAAAGAATGATCTAAAACTCTCTAACTGGTGGTACTATATCAAGAGGCTCTATGGTGCAATCTCAACGGCCTCGCCATCCTCTGGCCCGTAGTAGGTGGGACATATCTGCTCTAACCAATCATCTGCAAATATATCCAGTCAGGATTGGAGCGAAGTACAAAACTCTGAAAGCAGTTCCAAATACATGGTAGAGTATATATGATATGTAATAGAAAAGAATACAAGATATACTAGCAACTAGAAAATGAAAATGAAAATGAACCAGAATAAGCATATAAAGTACTGAAAGGAAAGAACAGTCAATATGGAATAACTGCAAATAATGGAAATAGGTAATACTAGCTAATGTGCCTTTGAGTACAAATTTGTTATGTGATCGATTTATGTTGAATACGAATGTAATTAGATAACTCGATTACATGTGTGATGTGTAATCGACATGTATACGAATACCTGGGCTTTGATCACATAACCAACTCCTACTCTCCCATCCCTAACCAATACTAATGGATCCGATCACGATACGTTATGAACACGAGTAATATAGGCACACTGTATACGAGACAGTGTGTGAACATGAAGTACATGATAATCAATATCCGATGCATATGATAAAATACATGTGGAGGAGTACCCGCTGAACACAGTAAGGAGAAAAAATCTTATGACATGATCCATATAGTACTAGTCCGTGTAACCGCTGTATCAGAATCAAGTATACTATGCTAGAACATGTGATATATACACAATCATGCAATAAAAACTAACATAGAGATATACTCGCCTCTGGTCCTTAGCAAAAGGTGTAACTCGGTGTCCGAGTTGGTGCTACACACACCTATATATGAATATCATGTCATGGGTGTAAAGAATGATAAATGAGCTATAAATGCACTAAATATGATATTCTAGGCCATTACTAGGTCACACTAGTCAAACTAGGTCTTTACTCTCATTCTAGGTCCAATCCTAGCTTCTAGGGTGATTACTATACTATACTAGTAGTTACTAGGTTTTGGTTAGGTTTCTAGGTCCATGTCTAGAAGGTGTTAACTATACTAGCCAATAGGTATTAAGTATCATATATATCTATTCATATTCTATAGTATCATATATATCTTATTATTACCTTATCATTAAAACTGATACCCTAGCCTAACTAAGATATCTTACTCAATGTCTAACCCTATACCCCAAGACACTCTAATACCCTATGCCCGACACAGGCCAACACCTTTATGTGCACACTGTAATACACCCCCAGTTCTATTTGGTACCTACTTGTCTTCGATACAATGCATTTACCTTAGTCTTCACTTCTAACATTCCTTATCATCAAACATCCACATTAAACTGATACACACTTAGCATCTACCCATTCACTCTTAATATGATACCTACTGCCCTCTAACCAACTGATACTAACAGTCTTACTATTGTTAAGGCTCTTCTATTTCCCTTGGAACCCGAGTACCCCCAAGCACCCTCATACTTCATTACACTACTTACACCTGCACATAAACAATCCTAAACACCCCTTTTACTGACCTGCAAACACCCACTCATATCTGATATCCTATAGTACAATATCTCACCTCATTTTTCCATACCAAGTGAACTCCTATACCTAAACACCTTGAATAATCTCTTGCTGCCTGCAGTTTAGATGACTGCAACAACTAATCTCATGTTTCCCCTCATGACAAATACACCAATGAATGAACATTCATTTACCTGGACACCGAGTTCAGTTTAGACTAATACTTAACCATCAACCCCAACTCTGATAACTGATACCTTGCACTTGTGTGCTCACAAGTGAACCAAAACTCCCTCTATACCATATGTTACTGCTGCTGCTAAGTAATCATGTCAGTGCACACTGTGTGCACTGATCCTCACTGTTGCTACTAATGCTCTTAATGTCACTGTCACTGTTGTAGTGTCTTACTCCCATACTCCCTTTCTTACTTACCCCTACTGCACACCCTTACTCTTTCCCTTACACTGAGACTAGCTCCTCCATAATCACAAGGAAATACAGTCACTTTCTTACTACATCTACCACACCAACATACCCAACACAATACTTAAATCACAAACACACTCAAGGTCCTAACCAAGTGCCTAGGAATAGTCCAATGTGACAGTGAACAGTAATGTGCACTGCTGCTTCTACTTGCCCTTCCTCCTGTAAACACAACCCAGGCTCTAACTTGCTCACACTACTCTTAATCAAGTGTTCCCAAGTTGTACATGTGTATCAGGTCTGATACAGACCCTCATTGGTCTCCATTAACCTGACCACTACTTGTTAAGTGGTACATTCACAGCCAAAAACCTGATCCCCCTAGTACTCATTCTGCACCTGACATAGGCTGCATTGCCAAACAACAAGTACAGTTCCCTTGTACACTCGTGTACAGACACCATCAACACATACAAATCTATGCCAAGAATACCCCTCTCTAGATCCAATATACAAATCAACTCCCAAATTCCTTGTCCAATGCTTATACACATATCTCCAACACTTCTTCTAATCCCCCATAACCTGTGTACAGACCTACTATTGCTACTAGGTACTACCAAATACTGCTACCAGCCGCACTAACCGAGCATGTGCACTGCACAGAGCTAAGCCTCTGCCCCAATTACCTGCACAACAAAATTGCTAATGTGGCACACCCTCCTACAGTCCCTCAATACAATCATACTCCCTTACACCCACCTGCACATAAACACACACTAATCTAATATCACCTAAACACACACAGACACAAGCACATGTGCACTTCAGTGCACAAAATCTTGCACACCCTCTTGCCTGCTAGTATTCCCACTACCAGAAAAAGTCAAATTAGCAAGTCAAAAAATGTCGCTAAATGACAAAAAAATGTTGCTAATCACGTTTAGCGATGTAATTAGCGACGTTTTACAGAAGTCGGAACTCAGCACGTCGCTGAAAGGAAAAACGTCGCTATACCGACGTTTTTAGCGACTTAAATGTATCGTTAAATTAGCGACGTTTAGTGATGCAGCGTCACTAATTAGCGACGTAAACAAACGTCGCTAAACGTCGCTAATTAGCGACTTATATAGCGATGTGACAACGACGTCTTTAATGACCTGGCAGTACTGTCATGTCAGCATATTGCGACGCACAGCGACGTATTTAGCGACATATTTAGCGACATCATTAGCGACGTCTATTAACGTCGCTAATTAGCGACGTATTTAGCGACGTATATAAACGTCGCTAAACGTCGCTAAATACGTCGCTAATTTTACAGGAAAAAAAATGAATACTGAATTGTTTCCAAACTATTATTCCTGTAATTTATGAATTTCTAATTAAAAATAGACCCGGAGCAACCCTCCGTTGAATTCTTTGGGTTCGCCGACCCCTTCGGTGGAACACTCAATGCCGGTAAATTAACATCATTTAATATGAATAAAAAGTATCACAGTCATACAATACACACAAATATTATAGACAGACCTGGAGCAACCCTCTATTGAATTTTTTGCGTACGAAATAACACAAAAAGTATATAAAATATCACAGTCACACAATACACACAAAATAAAGTATCACAGTCACACAAAATGCATAATATATAAGTATCACAGTCACACAATGGACATAATATATAAGTATCACAATCACACAATAACCACAATAAAAGTATATGAAACATCACAGTATCAATCTCAAGGATATCCAATACGCTGCGGCACATACCAGTCCCTCAGATACTGGGCATAAACAGCGTCTATGTGATCAATCTCCGCTATAGGTGCTGGGTGACTGGAACTCTCCGTCTGAGATACAGCCGCTATAGGTGCTGGATGACTGGAACTCCCCGTCTGAGATACAGCAGGTGGTATCTCTTCCTCCTTAACAGTAGGAGGCATCACTTCCTCCTTAACAGTAGGAGGTGTCTCTCTCATGGGTGCCATCTGGTAAGATAGATGAAAACAAAGAATATAATTGATAACAGATATTACTTAAGACATACCCTTAATAATGTGGAATAGAAGAATTAGATAACTCACAAAGCTGATCCCAAAAAATTAAAATAAAACTCTGTTTTTGTTGTTGCAACAACCTTACAAGGAGCTCGTACCCTTTCCAAAATTTTGTGTTATGATATTCAACCTCACCGTGTATCAATCCAAATTGATGTCATGCAACATTTTGTTTATCCAAATTCCACCTACATAGACTTGTGTTATGATATTCAACCTCACCGTGTATCAATCCATAATGTTCCAATTTTAAATCTCTGATTACAAAGAAATTTATGAAAGAAAACAAAATAGTATAACCAGTTTGAGATCATATAGTGATTTTGCTTACTTGAATTTGTGAATCTCACTAGCAGGTTATGTATTACTATGAGCATGGAAAGAAAGCCTAATACTTACTCTGAGATCCTTAAACGATACAAATGGCTGCTTCCCAATGAGACTTGTGAACCCTCTCCCATTGAGATTCATAAATCCTCTAATTAAACACAACTTGGGGGATAAGTCTGATGACATATCCTTCTATTTACCCAAGTCAACTTCTTGTTCTCATATATGCCATTCCTAATCAAATTCATAACTATCAAAAAATAATATGTAACCTGACCATATCTGTTCAGTGTTGTAAACTCCCTTACCCAAAATTAGGCCTACTTGGCTTAGATAGTGAAATTAGGGCTAGTTTGAACTAATTAGAATTAGAACAAGGCATTTATTTAAGAATACAATAATTTATATCACGTAGCGCACCTTACCGTTGCTTCGCTAATTGGAGCACCTCACTAGCCATTGTCTGTCTACAAATTTCACAACCTTGTCCTAGGCATGCCTGCCTACTATTCTGACCCTTTTGTAACTTATAATCATGCTCTCTGGTGCTACATTTTAGTCGCACAATAAACGTCGCGGACGTTACTTCTTAATTCTAAATAAATTCCGACTTTGTACCCTTGTGCGTTCCAATCGAAATTGGGAACACAATCTTGACCGTTTAATACAAACAAAAATTTGTAAATATTCTACTCTGTATCCCCTGCGTCCCAGATACTTTGATCCGCCTATTTTTATTCCCTGTACTTCTAATTAATTTTAGAACATCGTGCGCATTCGATTTAATCAATTAAATCCAAATTTCCATCCTTGTGCAATTTTTCCTATTGTTGGGGGCTTTTATGCAAAAACGCATTAAGGTGTCCCCACCATTGGACAATACGTGAAGGAACCCAATTTTCCCTTCACGTGGATTTTTTCGTAATTTTTGGAATGTGCAACGTGCGCACATTGCCCCGTATATTAAACCTATCCTTGCATTTAATTAATGCAAAATTCTAGCCCTCCCAACATCCCCAAGCGAGCCCAAGGCCCATCCCAAGGAGAGCGTTGACCAAAGTCAAAATATTCCTAGGTCAAACCAACCCTCCCTCACATGTATATAAATACCTCTTTTCTCTTTTTATTAGTAACTCAAAAACCTAAAATTTACAATTCAGCCGACCCCCCTTCACGTACTGTTCACCTCCCCCTACCTCCGCCTGAGCTTGCCGGAGACCCGTCGGAGTCGTTGTCGAGCAGCAGTTGACTTCCCCCTCAGTCCGGCCACCCCCTTCCTGTTCGTCTCCGACTTCCTGTTCACCTCGACCTCGACAACCCGTACGGCCATCTCCTCCCTCGAACCTACCTGCACCCTCGCCATCCCGACCGCCTGCGCTCGCCTAGCCGAGACCTCGCCGGAGCCGACCACTGAACCACGGTTCCCCAGCAGCCCCTCGTCGACATCACCTCCCATCTCCCCTCTTCCTCCATCCCCGACTGTACGACCGGCCAACCCGCCCCACTCGATCGGTCTTTCCCCCCCGCCTGAACCGAGTCCACCTTCGGCCTCGTCCCCGACCTGTCTCCACCTCACCCTCGCGGTCACCTCCTCCTCCTCTTCCACCTTCCTGTCCCCTCCTCCTCCTTCTACTGGCCGAACTCCGGCAGCAGTCACCACCACCACCACCTACATTTTCACCACCACCACCATTAACCCAACCACTGCCGCCATCGTCTTCCCTCGATACCACCATCTAGCAGCCTCCCCTCGCCGTTCTCTTCTCCCGGTCGATCCTCCACCTGAATTCAATCGAGCACCTCCCCCCTGGCCAGAGTATCAACCCCACCACCATCAACAGTAAACGCCATCACCATCATCATCATATTTATACCACCACCATCATTTTATTAACACCTCTTCACCATCGTTCACCCTCGTCGCCCTCCTCGCCATCGTCGTATCATCGTCATGACCACCATCATTGTAGTCAGCCGTCATCATCACCTCCTTATCATCCTCCTCGTCGTCACCATCAACCTGTCGTCATTATCATCATCCTCGTCATTACCATCGTCCACATCATCATCCTCGTCTTCAGCATCATGTAAACCCCATCATGATCATCATCATCATCTTCACCATGAGCATCACCATCATCCCAGTCATCATCCACGTCACCACCATTATCATAAATTCCCTTATCATTCTATCATCATCACCATGGTAATCATCATTACCGTTATGAACCCCCATCATCAACATAAACACCATCATTGACCAAATCATCACCTTAACCATAATCCAATCATCTCAGTATCGTCATCATGGAACCGTCACCCTTGTCCGACAACCTGCAGCAGTCACCCCGATTCCCGTACCTGTGCACGTCGACCCCGAAGATCTGTTGGATTTACCTGCGCGACTTCTGGAACAGGTCATTGATACTACGCAGCCTTATCGCCAGGCAAGTATACCTTGCCTTCGTTGTACTGTTAAATCTCAGTTATTATTTAGCTGCCTGTTTATTATTTTAGCTGTTATAACTGTGCGCGTCCGAGAGAGACTCGGGTGCAGTCAACGAATGCGTTGACGTTAGGACTTGTGTCTGACCTAGTGTCTAGTAGACCCACCTAAAGTTGTGGAGTTATTGGTATGACTCCCAGGCCTTGACACATTTCTTACACGTGTTGTGAGTCTCATGTAGGGCACGGTCCTGCGTATGTAGTTGGCCACCTGTACGTGTAGGCGTGCGACGGATAGGGTATAACTACTAATAGTGATGCATGTTAGAAGACTTAGCAGTTATTAGTAGGCGGAGCATAGACTAGCGTGGTACGATGGTTCCATCATTGTCCTTGTTTGGTTGTAAGGATGGGCCATTGCTCTAACGATAGACTATGAGCCAGAGTTACGACGCCAAGGCGTAGTAGCTGACGCGTGTTGTGGATACAACATACTTAGATCATTGTGCGGGGAGGACTACTAGTAGGCGTATGGGACACCCACTTCCTTTATTCAGATTCCCCGTTCGACGGAATGGTATGGACGTTATATACTTGCAGATTCCCCGTTCTTCGGAGCGGTATGGACGTTATACTATGCAGATTCCCCGTTCTTCGGAGCGGTAGGACGTTATTATATTGCAGTGCGCCCTTGTATTGGGGGCATATGTGGCATATACTAGCCAGTTGTCACGATTGGTGAATTACGTCAGCATATGTCTAGCCTACACTTTCCCATACACTCAAGTTGTCCTCAAGTTGCATTTTACTTAGATGGTTAGGTCACCCTTGAGTTTTTATAGTATTTACTTTATGGCATGCTTTTATGTATCTTGTTATGTCCCTCTGAGGACCTGGTCCCTTTCCAGGTGTATTGTTCAGAGTATTCGCAGGAGCGCAGATCCGGGCTTGCTACGTATATTGCACTGAGGACTTCTCTTCGAGCTCGTAATTTGTAGTTGATATTCTATATTACATTTATCTCATCTATTCTATATTCTAGTCCGGTAGTGGATTTGTTTCCATCTGACCACCATCATTAGATGCTTTATATTGAGATCTAGATACGTAGCTATTGGTTATTTATCTATTTATGATTCATGTGGATGAGATCTAGATTATGCCTGTGACTTGAGATGTTTTATACCACTTATGAATTATTGTTCATGATACAGCGTACGCATGTGGTATGGTTTCCACATATTGGAGTTGCCATATACATGCGGCTGGCATGCTTACGTGTCCTAGTCCTACATACTTTTGGGACTGGGGCGTGACATATTTTTGTGGTGGCCCATGCAGGTCAAGAGCACATTGTATCGGTTATGTTACTGTACCGAGCAAGCCTGCACCTAGGATTAGAGTATAAAATCTCATCCATAATTGACTATGCTTCATCTACCTCCCAATATGTTCTTTTTAAACAGCTGCATCCTGCTTGATTCATGTGCTTCCCTATTAGTTCCTTGAGTGTAGCCTTCTCCTAGAATATAGAAGTCCCTGTTGTTAGATAATAAGTAGGGTAACCCTCCTATTAAGAGTACAACTAGGATAATGACACATCACTAAGTTAGAATACTTAATGAACCATAGCGTCCCTTACTTATAGATCGATTTACCATTATCCCTCGATATGTTGATGATCGAATTGAGAGTAGTATAAATACTACTAGAGCTAGTTAGAGATTTGACCCTAATATTTGACCCTAGTATTGAGGAACCAATAGAAATCCGAGATCGAATGTAGGGACTGAACCTAATTTGCGTAGTGAGATAATGTTAGGATATAGATCATTGTCTTGATATTAGCAGACAGTACCTCAGGGAGCCCAGAGCAACGAGTATGACATTCCCCTTGATCATACCTCAAATACAGAGATTTGCTCGCCACTTTCCCCTTAGGAAACCATGATATTATCTTGAGTCCTTCTATTTTAATTTCATATCTTGTTCCTCCAAAACCTTAGCGTTCACTAATTGCGCGACGACTAAATTATGATTCCTCTTTTCTTCATCTTTTAACTCGTGCCACATAACTCTTATGATTGAAGGCCAAGTGATCTTATTCTATGTTAGGATATGTAGTTTGCTAGGATTATAGTTGTCAATGTTAAAACTTTGAAAAGTTGTGCTTGATAGTTAGAATTTGATAGTTTTGAGTTGTTCTTGTAGATTGTAGCTTGATGATTACCTTAGTTTTAAATCGCATAATTCGTATCCATAACCCAATATAGGTATGCCCTCTTTTCACTTAGGAACCAGTAGCTCTTCCATTCTTACTATTGACGCTTGTTCTATAAGCACTCTGATTAAGATTTAAGATGACCGTTACCTACATGATATCATAGGAGATCCTAATAAGTACTAAGATTCGTTCCCCGTATAGCCCAATAAGAATTTGTACTTTATTTACAAGAACCTTATTAATTTGTAGGATCCCCTTAAGACTGTCACAGTATTAGTTAATTATTTTAAGTTGGGTAGTATGCCTCACAACATAGTATCACATAGCCCTATGGACCCATTGATGAAGTATAATAGGATGACACAACTTTAGACTTGCGTAAGAAGATAGTGTTTATTCAGACTATAGAAATTAAAGGCCCATACCCCTATTGGGTCGACTAGTGACATAGACAAGGAGTGAGTATGACAACTGTAGAGATTATAGAATCTTAATTTGTATCTTGTTTGGTTTTGTGAACTTAAATTATTTTCGTACCTCCTTTCATCATAATCTAGCGTACTTATATTTTTGTGCTACCTCGACTTATGTTGCTGTTACAGCCTAGTTTTGCAAGCTCATCCTTTTATCAAGCTTGTTCATGACATATATATTATTGGACGCGTACACTAATACATTTCAGAATCAGTGTACTACGGTCTGATCAACCATAGTGCGCTTGGTTCGCCCTTCGCATAACTACTTTACGTGGATTGAGATATATAGTGATTAGTAGACGAATGTACTTGCCCTCTAGATATGTCTAAGCATATCGTATCCATTACATAACTGTACTGATATGAGCAAGTGAATAGGAATTACCAAAATAGGATTTCAATCCACAACTGCCTTGACAAATCCCATTAAAATCTTTAAACGTCTTGATCCCCATACTCCTAATCTATTACCTCCCCCTTGAACTCTTTATTATTGTTTTCCGTCTCCCCTTATTTCGGGAAGACAAAACCTCGTGCCTAGCATAAGTTGATACACAGATAGTATTAGATATACCCTATATAAGGCCAATTACATTATTTGATAATTATTTTGTAACCAAGGGAATATCACATGTAATATAAGTGGTGTTATAATTTTTGAGGATTGAGTAACATGATTAAGAAAAATTGAGGAATGAGATTTCTTAACTGTAAGAGCCTTATGTGATAGATGGGTAAATTCTAAGTTGGATAGCAGTTGCATTATCAGCTTGAGAGGAATTTCTTTAGATTGTGATCGAGCAAATTTGATTGAAAGGTTCAAAGTCATTTAAAATTTTTAGAATTTTGGACGAATAAGTAAGATGATGAGGATCAATGAATTTTAATTTTTTTTTTAACACGTGATTTGAATTTTGAGAATTGGGGGTTGAATCATCGATTTAAATCTCGAAGAAAATAAAATAGAACTCTAAATATGAACTTGGTCGGAGTGAATTCCAAATTCGATGACTTGAATTAGAAATTAAAATTTATCGAGTGTTGGATCACCTATTGGAAATATTGAGGATGTAAATTTTAAAGTAAAATCGGAAGAGTATGGAATTCATAAGTTGAAAATGAAAATATTAATTGATTATAATTGTTTTCTAGAGGAGAGTATGATAATGGGAGATTGCGGAATAAAATTTTAAGGTGGGAAGTCATATATATTTGAATTAGATTTGGATGAGAATTAATTAATTTAAAAATCGAGAAGATAGTGTAATGTGTTGAAGTTGATCTAAACAATAGTTAATCTAATTTAAAGGTGATTGCGATGGATTGGAATAAGTTTTAAATTTTTAGAAGAGATCGCGATTGACTTGCCTGATGTACACATATGAAGGATTTAAACCAAATTATGCCTTATTTTAATTTCGAGGACGAAATTGTTTTAAGTTGGGTAGAATGTAAACCCCCTTACCCAAAATTAGGCCTACTTGGCTTAGATAGTAAAATTAGGGCTAGTTTGAACCAATTAGAATTAGAACATGGCATTTATTTAAGAATACAATAATTTATATCACATAGCGCACCTTACCGTTGCTTCGCTAATTGGAGCACCTCACTAGCCATTGTCTGTCTACAAATTTCACAACCTTGTCCTAGGCATGCCTGCCTACTATTCTGACCCTTGTGTAACTTATAATCATGCTCTCTGGTGCTACATTTTAGTCGCACAATAAACGTCGCAGACGTTACTTCTTAATTCTAAATAAATCTTGACTTTGTACCCTTGTGCGTTTCAATCGAAATTGGGAACACAATCTTGACCGTTTTGTACAAACAAAAATTTGTAAATATTCTACTCTGTATCCCCTGCGTCCCAGACACTTTGTCCCACCTATTTTTATTCCCCTGTACTTCTAATTAATTTCAGAACATCGTGCGCATTCGATTTAATCAATTAAATCCAAATTTCCATCCTTGTGCAATTTTTCCTATTGTTGGGGGCTTTTATGCAAAAATGTATTAAGGTGCCCCCACCATTGGACAATACGTGAAGGAACCCAATTTTTCCTTCACGTGGATTTTTCTGTAATTTTTGGGATGTGCAACCTGCGCACATCGCCCCGTATATTAAGCCTATCCTTGCATTTAATTAATGCAAAATTCTAGCCCTCCCAACAGCCCCAAGCGAGCCCAAGGCCCATCCCAAGGAGAGCGTTGACCAAAGTCAAAATATTCCTAGGTCAAACCAACCCTCCCTCAGATGTATATAAATACCTCTTTTCGCTTTTTATTAGTAACTCAAAAACCTAAAATTTATAATTCAGCCGACCCCCCTTCACGTACTGTTCACCTCCCCCTACCTCCGCCTGAGCTTGCCGGAGACCCGCCGGAGTCGTTGTCGAGCAGCAGTTGACTTCCCCCTCAGTCCGGCCACCCCCTTCCTGTTCGTCTCCGACTTCCTGTTCACCTCAACCTCGATAACCCGTCCGACCATCTCCTCCCTCGAACCCGCCTGCACCCTCGCCATCCTGACCGCCTGCGCTCGCCTAGCCGAGACCTCGCCGGAGCCGAGCACTGAACCACGGCACCTCCGCAGCCCCTAGTCGACATCACCTCCCATCTTCCCTCTTCCTCCATCCCCGACTGCATGACCGGCCAACCCGCCCCACTCGATCGGTCTTCCCCCCTCGCCTGAACCGAGTCCACTTCCGGCCTCGTCCCCGACCTGTCTCCACCTCACCCTCGCGGTCACCTCCTCCTCCTCTTCCACCTTCCTGTCCCCTCCTCCTCCTTTGACTGGCCGGACTCCGGCAGCAGTCACCACCATCACCACCTACATTATCACCACCACCACCACCATTAACCCAACCACTGCCGCCATCGTCTTCCCTCGACACCACCGTCTAGCAGCCTCCCCTCGCCGTTCTCTTCTCCCGGTCGATCCTCCGCCTGAATTCAATCGAGCACCTCCCCCCTGGCTGGAGTATCAACCCCACCACCATCAACAGTAAACGCCATCACCATCATCATCATATTTACACCACCACCATCATTTTATTAACACCTCTTCACCATCGTTCACCCTCGTCGCCCTCCTCTCCATCGTCGTATCATCGTCATGACCACCATCATTGTAGTCAGCCGTCATCATCACCTCCTTATCATCGTCCTCGTCGTCACCATTAACCTATCGTCATTATCACCATCCTCGTCATTACCATCGTCCACATCATTATCCTCGTCTTCAGCATCATGTAAACCCCATCATGATCATCATCATCATCTTCACCATGAGCATCACCATCGTCCCAGTCATCATCCACGTCACCACCATTATCATAAATCCTCTCATTATTCTATCATCATCACCATGGTAATCATCATTACCGTTATGAACCCCCATCATCAACATAAACACCATCATTGACCAAATCATCACCTTAACCATAATCCAATCATCTCAGCATCGTCATCATGGAACCGTCACCCTTGCCCGACAACCCGCAACAGTCACCCCGATTCTCGTACCTGTGAACGCCGACCCTGAAGATCTGTTGGATTTACCTGCGCGACTTCTGGAACAGGTCATTGATACTACGCAGCCTTATCGCCAGGCAAGTATACCTTGCCTTCGTTGTACTGTTAAATCTCAGTTATTATTTAGCTGCCTGTTTATTATTTTAGCTGTTATAACTGTGCACGTCCGAGAGAGACTCGGGTACAGTCAACGAATGCGTTG
The DNA here is from genome assembly GCA_036927795.1 of Iris macrosiphon. Classification (NCBI taxonomy): domain Eukaryota; kingdom Viridiplantae; phylum Streptophyta; class Magnoliopsida; order Asparagales; family Iridaceae; genus Iris; species Iris macrosiphon. The sequence continues at coordinate 160,548,039 of JAYESA010000004.1, forward strand.
ACGTTAGGACTTGTGTCTGACCTAGTGTCTAGTAGACCCACCTAAAGTTGTGGAGTTATTGGTATGACTCCCAAGCCTTGACACATTTCTTACACGTGTTGTGAGTCTCATGTAGGGCACGGTCCTGCGTATGTTGTTGGCCACCTGTACGTGTAGGCGTGCGACGGATAGGGTATAACTGCTAATAGTGATGCATGTTAGAAGACTTAGCAGTTATTAGTAGGCGGAGTATAGACTAGCATGGTACGATGGTTCCATCCTTGTCCTTGTTTGGTTGTAAGGATGGGCCATTGCTCTAACGATAGACTATGAGCCAGAGTTATGACGCCGAGGCATAGTAGCTGACGCGTGTTGTGGATACAACATGCTTAGATCATTGGGCGGAGAGGACTACTAGTAGGCGTATGGGACACCCACTTCCTTTATTCAGATTCCTCGTTCGACGGAACGGTATGGACGTTATATACTTGCAGATTCCCCGTTCTTCAGAGCGGTATAGACGTTATATTATTCAGATTCCCCGTTCTTTGGAGCGGTATGGACGTTATACTATACAGATTCCCCGTTCATCGGAGCGGTAGGACGTTATTATATTGCTGTACGCCCTTGTATTGGGGGTATATGTGGCATATACTAGCCAATTGTCACGATTGGTGAATTATGTCAGCATATGTCTAGCCTACACTTTCCCATACACTCAAGTTGTCCTCAAGTTGTATTTCACTTAGATGGTTAGGTCACCCTTGAGTTTTTACAGTATTTACTTTATGGCATGCTTTTATGTATCTTGTTATGTCCCTCTGAGGACCTGGTCCCTTTCCAGGTGTATTGTTCATGAGTATTCGCAGGAGCGCAGATCCGGGCTTGCTACGTATATTGCGCTGAGGACTTCTCTTCGAGCTCGTAATTGGTAGTTGATATTCTATATTGTATTTATCTCATCTATTCTATATTCTAGTCCGGTAGTGGATTTGTTTCCATCCGACCACCATCATTAGATGCTTTATATTGAGATCTAGATACATAGCTATTGGTTATTTATCTATTTATGATTCATGTGGATGAGATCTAGATTATGCCTGTGACTTGAGATATTTTATAACACTTATGAATTATTGTTCATGATACAGCGTACGCATGTCGTATGGTTTCCACATATTGGAGTTGCCATATACATGCGGCTGGCATGCTTACGTGTCCTAGTCCTACGTACTTTTGGGACTGGGGCATGACAAGTGTATTGTTTGTTTCTTCTTTTGGTAGAAAAGTAAGCATTGTTGCATTCTCAATCTATGCATTTAATAGCCTTTCTTGTTTAAGGACAACTTTAGTTTATATCCTACTTAGAAGAAGCTGAGTTCATTGGCCTGAAGGGTTGCTCAAACTTGCTAAGGTTACAAATCTGAAAGGAAAACTAAATTGTACAACGTATGACAGGAACTAAATTGTACTGATTGACATAGCAAAAATTCTCATATTGATAATTTTTACTATCTTGATTTGTAGTAACATGTTAGCTCATTCTTTATCTTATACTCTCTTTTCTCGGTTAGTTCAGTCAGCTAGTTTTTTCCATTGAAGATATTTATATCATAATGAATTCATTTCATCATGGTGTTGATATTTTATGTACTCTTATTGAAAATAATATAATATCCACATGATGTTTCATTATACCAAGCTTTGATACAATCTTGTTTTTTCATGTCTCAACCATGTTGTTTTTCAAATGTCGGTAGGCATTAGAGAGATGTAGGAGGAGAATAAGATATGTTAGTTTGCTCCAGAAACTTATTTTGCCAATTAGTACTAGTCACCATCTCTTCTTCTTATTCTCCTTCTCATCTATCATTGCCTACCGACATAAAAAACAACCACGAACATTCGTCCTATTTTGCCTTGAGTTTCTAAATGGAAAGCAATTTAAGTTAAATGGCCCAGTACCAAATTATAAATCTTTTGTTCTGGATGGTAGTTAGAACATGCATTAGCGTGTGAGGAAGATTCAAAAGTAACATATTGCATGTTGTCTGTCACATTTTATACGCTCTAGTATACCAATTCAAAATCCCATAATGAAACTAATTAATTGAAAACCAAATGAATAGGCTGCCCAAAGCATGTGTGGGGAGTATTTGTTGTTGGTCTCAAGGAGTACTTAGATTACTTTAAAAAAATTGATATATGATATGGAAGGATTGAGGATACAAGGCTATTGCAAAAGGGGGTGACAAGTCTAATGACATATCCTCTAATTAAACCAAGTCAACGTTTCATTCTCATATATACCAAACATGTATATTAGTCAGCTATTACGATTTTTGTTTGTTTTATTTATTTGTGTGCATAGTTTAAGTTTTTGTTTGTGTGCAGAGAATGTTGTCATAGAACCCAACTATTGTAAGAATTTGCTTTACCATATATTTGTATCCCCTTTCTTGTCTGTATTTCTTATCAAATTCTTCTATTTTTATACAGAATGGAGAATTTCATGAAGGGTAATTTCTTCGAAGTACTTCCAACATGTATTTAACTTTTTTTTTATTGGACTTTATGTAATTTTAGTATTTAGTATTAAATTGTATTTATAACTGCCTCTCTTTCTTTGTAGCATGCAGGCAAAAATCACCTGATCAATTGTTCGGAGTCTTTACTGGAGGTTATATCTTCATTTGAACACCAATTAAACTTAATATTTTGAATTAACTAACTGACTAATTCTTAACGTAATTCTTGTTTATGCACCATACATATATATGCATGAATAATTAATTCTACTGCAAAAACATTGGCTACTTAATAGATTTTAAAGATATATATAAAAAGAAAAAGAAATCTTCGTGTTGGCAATCCATCAATGTCTTTTTGATCTAGTTCTGTGCTCCCCAGTCGTCTACTGGGTCGGCTCCATCTTCTCCTCCGTCGTCGTCTACTGGGTACACGCGACAGAGAGTGCGGTAACTTCAGATGCACTTCATAACAGCAAATACCAATAATATAGCCACAATGAACCCTATCACGAGAAAGATAGCCCTCTCTTTCTCCCTCTCCCTCTCCCTCTCGGTTCCCTCCGTGGTTCGGCCCAACGAAACTCATCTCCTAGAATGAGTTATCAGATGAACCGGAACGGAAAAAAGAAATCACAAAACAAAATCAAAATTAGTTCCCAAAGTTCTTCAAAGAAATAAATTATTCAGAAATAATGAAATCAGCAAATCAGGTTTTACTGGCCCATCAGTATGGATTCTCTTCCATGCATAAACTGGGATTTCCATTGTGGAGTGGTGAGCCAGAAAGCATTGAACACTCAAACCTCTACTTGCACATCTAAAACCCAACTTGAGTCACGCTCACTGATATACTTGTATCAGTATACACCATCTCCTCACTCATTTGCTGCTAACATAGGACACCACTATGATACCCTCAACTTTGATATACCCTCTATGCATACTTCAATAACACTCACACACACACTCTAACTAATATAAAAGTATCAATACCAACCACACAAATAACACTAACAATACAGACACTATACGCACTGGCATTTGGTGCCAATAGTCACTGCTCTTGTTGCTTTCTCGACGTTTAGTGCACATACATTTTAGTGTGCATGTGTGTGTCGAGTGTAGTGTCAGGGTGTGATCGTGGGGGATAGGTAGGTGTTAGAAATCAATCCTGATAAAAAACCCTAACCCTAACCCCAGGTCAAAAAACCTAACCCTAACCCTAACCCAAGGTCCTGATCAGTGTCTGTGTCAGTGTGTGTATGTGTGTGTGTCGTATCTGTGTCAGTGTCAGTATCTGTGTGTCATGTCTGTGTCAGTGTCACATGTGTGTCCTGTGAGAGAGAGAGAGAGAGAGAGAGAGAGAGAGAGAGAGAGAGAGAGAGAGAGAGAGTTAGGGTTTACCTAGAGCTCGAGGAGGAGGAGGGGGAAGCCGGAGTAGCCGCTGAGGAGAGTTGCCAGAGCGGGGGGGGGGGGGGGGGGGGATTTTGGGGTTTTTGAAATCGAAAGATTTTCGACAGACGGGGAAAAAACGAAACCGAGCCCTAATTAACCAAATTTTAGCGACGTTTAGCGACATCAAATAAAAATGTCGCTAAATCAAATTTTAGCGACGTCATAGACGTCGCTAAACACGTTGCTAAATATTTTTAATATAAACGTCGCTATATACGTCGCTAAACGTCGCTAAATTAGACATATTAGCGACGTTTAGCGACCTTAATTGAACTTATAGCGACTAATCTTTTAAAATCTTAATAAAAGTCGCTAAATGTTGCTAAACGTCGCTAACTGTTGCCATTTAGCGACGTCTAGCGACGTTTTTATATGGAGTCGCTAATTTATATATTATTAGCGACGTTTCCTCTGACGTCGCTAAAATACCTCGCTAATCCCGCTTTTTCTAGTAGTGTCCCCCTTCACATCCAATGCCAAGCCTAGAGATTCCCATACACCATATCAAGTATCACTTGATACTATAATATCCCCATAACACAATTATCTACATTCTAATTAATATTGGCAATAGTTCAAACACCTCATAGGCTACCCCCAAGTATTTACTAATACACTCAACCATATAGCTATATATATATATATATACACACACTAGTATATATATATATATATATATCACTCTAATAAGGCTCAGACCCACACTAACCAATACATTGAGCACTTGGTGTGCAACACTCACGATACCCACCGTCCACTTGTGATATTCTAGGATACACACTCAAACCAAGTGCCAAAATCTCCAATTACCATAATTACCAATAATCTACATCAATTACATATAATAATAACTAATGTAACTATTTACAATATGAATTGAGGAGTAATCACACTCATATGCACAAATCACCTAAAATGGACCTTGTATCACAAAGTATCGTGATACGGCCTACTCGTATCCAATTGTGGACACTTAGCTAGCCTCACACACTCAATACAAGTCTAATTAGACCAAATTGGCCTAATGACAAACACTTGATGCACCAAGCTCAAAATTTTCCCTAATAGGACACAAATTACCATGTAGATTCCATAATACAAGTCATATGAACCAAGTTTTTGATCCTATGGGTATCTCTAAGCCGAGGGATAATTCCTAATGGTTAAATGCATGAATTAGAGTCTAATTTAAGGGGTAGATTCAGAATTTATCTATTGGGAGATGGATTTCCAATAAAAAGCTCAAAGGACACAATTAGGACACGATCTTCTTGCCAATTCTTCTTTTTCAAGTGCTCATTGCAAATCTAAGCTCCAATGCTCTTCAATTGATGAAAATAAGAGGGAATGAGGGAAAATGAGGGTGAATTGGTGGAGGGATGAAGTGAATTGAGCATCTAATAAATTGATGATCTAAAATAAATGAAGAAATGAGTTGGAGAGAGAAATTCTCTCTCAAAAAGGTGCCCGACCCTATTCTTCCCCTCCAAACAACACAAAAGACCAATCTACCCCCACTAATTAGTCATGAGGTATTTAATTAGGGAGGGCTATATTAGAAAGCTCCAAATTCTAATGAACACTAATTCTAATCTCCTAATTAAATAAAAGGGATGAGTCTAATGGGTCCAAGTCCATTATTGGGCTAAAAGTGTCATGTCTAAATAAATAGACTAGTCCACTAACTATAAAATAAATAGTACAAAGCATAATAATAACTATTAGCACAATATATAAATATTAATTCACAAAAAAAATGACAAAAATACCCTCATCTAGAAATGTGGGGGTAACACCGAGTTTGGTTGGCCTTTCTCAGACAATTTTGATTTTTAGTTTTGAGTGAGTTTGGGTTTAGGCTCAAATTCAAACGAATTTTTGATTTGGGTAGGCTTATGTTTGAGTGGGCTTTGGATAAGGTTCAATCTAAATGCCAAATTTTTGTTCCTACTCACATAAGTCCTTAGACTCAAGAAAATAAAAAATACATAACAAAACATAAAAGAAACCCGAACACAATCATTTGTAGTCGTAGTTTGTGGCGAAGTGATGCGCTTTTTTCTTCTCAAATCCATCAGAGATGTAATGTATCGACTCGTAGTTTGGATCGATTATTAAAATTGGTTTGACCTTGACCAGATGGGCCAACACATTAGACGTCCCTTGGCACATCAGCAGTATCAGTAAAGAGCAAGGCCTTATCAGTCCCGAGAGAAGCCTCTTTGCCATCATTGTGTGAAGTTAGGGCATATTCAGAGAGATTGCCGAGTTCTTTTTATCACGTCCCGATACTGTAAGGGCCGATCGTCCTCACTTAGTCCTTATGGATCCGATCATCCTTGCTTGGGCGTGATGCCGTACAAGCCTAAGTTGCGCTTGCACAAGACATAGTACCTACACAAGACACAAGTTAGACAAAAAAATACATATATACAAGCACGGGATGTAAAATACAGAGAACCAAAGTTGAACATATTTGATTAGTATACAAAATACTTTCTTTATTGAATACTTGAAGATTGGATTACAAAATAGTAGCTTGGTTGATTATAAAATATGCCATGGATAACTTACAACTCTTTTTACAAACCCAAAACTAGCCACAACGTCCATACATCATATCCTTTTAGTAGGACCAAAATTAAAACACCTAGGAGAAGAAGAGCTTGCACACTGGAGAGAAAAGCTTTGGAAAGTAGCATGAGCACGGTTCCGCTTGAGGGAAAGTGCTCCTAAAGCATCAAAATACTTGCTAAACTCAGGCTACCAGAACTTAGAAATTTGCCCACAAACGTGGGTCAATACTACAACATGTACTGGTGAGCGACCATGGCCAAACTCGCCTATAAATCCACACTAAGTAACATGTAAAGCTAACATTACTATTATGTGATCTTTCTAGTTGTCTAGTTTTTTTTAACAATTAATGCAAAGAAAACATAAACAATAGATAGATTGCACATATGGTAGATCTTACCCACGGCCGAGCGGTTATCCCTGCAGCAGACACACAAGTTAGCAATAATATGCATATATGTATAAACTTATATATCTATTATTGCATCAAAATATTAGCCTTGCAAGAAGAAAAAAATTCTAGCATGCGACCGAACTACATGATGGTCCCCTACTTGGGATTAGCAGTTGGGACGTACAAGTCCATCTCACTAATAGACCTATATACCCTCCCGTAAGTGAGGACTTATTTTCTCAGGGTATCCAGATCTCTCCTAGGCCGAACGATCTCCAATGTCCCAGGAATTGCTCGAGAGATAATCCTTATGCACAAGTTGTCTAGACCAAATGCATAAATGCAAGTTCCTATCAGATAATATACTTTCATGCAGCTGTTGAACGATGAACAAGCAAGTCTATCTCTTTTCTCATTTCAAGATCAAGTCAGGAGGTTTCCAGCAGTGTTTCTCAATATACAACATACAACTAGGGGCACGTAAGTATTCATGAAAAAACTAGTAAAGTAGCAGTTTTATACTTGAAGCATGCAATAATGTTTCTTTCTAGCTTATTTTATTAGTGAGGCAACATTGATTTAGTGAACTAGAGATTCTTATTAAGACGTGAAGATAAAAGAATTCATCGTAGGACCGAAGCCACTTACCGAATGAATCAACATGAGAGATGGGGAAGCCTTACACAATGATCACTCCTTGGTTATACGTCCTGAAATTACAACAACACTTGGTTAGCATCATTCGATCTCATTCTCTTACGATTCAAAATAAATGCGCAAGCGAGAAAAGTGAATCATAAAAACCAAGTCATCGAAAGCAAGATAAAACATAAAGCACCACAAAACCATGCAGCAAAACAACCAATAAAATATCTTGGACTCATTTAAATAGAAGCCATTCCATCAGTTTGAAAGATTCATTGCATTTCGTCCATGATTGATTTGGCGGTAAGGTTTCCCCGAGACTCAATTCTCAACCGAGTCAAAATTGCAAGTGTTCCGTAAATGAACCGCTGGAGGCGGGACATTACACTTTTAGGCCAGTGTCTGAGATGCGGATCAGGACAACATTCAATGAGGGACTGTCTTGTGCAACAGACCTTGGCACTTCCTCAGCCGATGTAGAGGCCAACACTTCCAGCACCGCGAACAACTCAGCAGATGTCGAGACCAGGAGTGCCAGGAGGGGGAGCACCTTGATCTCCATCATGTAGAGGATTTCAATAAGGACCACCGCTACCTACTCAGGAAGACCAGTTTGCGAGGGCAAGGCCACAGGGACCTCCTCAGAGGATTGGACAGAATTTTACTATGTAGATGGATGACATAGAGCAGGAGATTGATGTTATAGGAGGTATTACCCTTGTTGCTACTTTTTCTGCTGTGACACTATTTGATACGGGAGTCACACACTCATTTATATCTTCTAGTTTTTTTGCCAAGCATAATATTGCCACTACACCCTTATCTAGTTGTGTTAGAATTCTCACTGGGGGAGGAGTTGTACCTATTAGCCATGTTTGTAGATCTTGTTCTGTAGTAATTCGTGGCAGAGAGATGAAGGCTCGAATCTTAGTCTTTCCCATGTCGAACTTCAATGTTGTTCTTGGGATGGACTGGTTAAGCAAGTATCATGCTTTCTTTGATTGCTACGGAGAAAGCATTCTCTTTAGAGTACCAGGCCAGCCAGAGCTCAAGTTTGTACGAGGATCTACTGAGATGAATAATGGTGCTCAGATGGCATTGGACAACATCATTTATCACCCCATCATTTCAGAGTTCAAGACATATTTCCAGAAGAATTGCCAGGGTTACCTCCGGATAGAGATGTGGAATTCTTAATTGAGTTGACCCCAGGAGCAGCCCCTATAGTGTCGTATGTTTATAGATTGGCGAAGAAGGAGATGGATGAGCTGAAGGCACAGTTATAAGATTTAGAGAAGAAAGGCTTCATCCGACCTAGTGCAACATCCTAGGGAGCTCCAGTGTTGTTTGTACCCAAGAAGGATGGGTCAGTGCATATGTGCATTGACTATAGAGCCTTGATTGCTGTGATTGTAAAAAATAAGTACCCTCTGTCGTGCATCGAGTTTAGTGGATCCAAGGTGTTCTTAAAGATAGACTTGAGATCGGTATACCACCAAGTGAAGGTGCGAAAGCAGGACATTCTGAAGACCGCCTTCAGGACAAGATATGGACACTATGAGTTTATGGTCATGCCATTCAGATTGACCAATGCTCCAGCTATCTTTGTGGACTTGATGAATCGAGTCTTCCATCAGTATTTGGACCAGCTTGTGGTTGTCTTCATAGATGACATCAATGTCTATTCGAAGAGCCACTAGGAGCATGAGAAGCAATTACGGATTATCTTAAAGACATTGAGGAGAGAGAGGTTGTATGCGAAGCTTAGCAAATGTGAGTTCTTCTTGGATAAGGTTTCTTTTCTTGGGCATGTCGTCACTGGAGATGGTATTTCTGTAGATCTGGATAAAATCTCTGCAGTTGAGACATTTCCCATTCCTTTGTCAGCATCGGAGGTGAGGAATTTCCTTGGACTCGCAAGTTATTACCTATGCTTCGTAGAAAACTTCTCAAGAATAGCAGAGCCTATGACTCGGTTGACTTGCAAGGACCGAGAGTTCATGTGGACGAATAAGTGTCAAGACACTTTTGAGGAGTTGAAGAAGCGACTGACCACAGCGCCAGTGTTGACTATTCCATCAGGATTAGGAGGTTACGCGATCTATAGTGACGCATCAGGGAAAGGATTGAGATGCGTATTGATGCAGCATGGCAAGGTAATTGCGTATGCGTTTAGACAGTTAAGAGTACATGAGAAGAATAATCCAACTCATGACTTGGAGCTTGCAGCCGTTATTTTTGCCTTGAAGCTATGAATACATTACTTATATGGGGAAAGAGTGAAGATCTATATCGACCACAAAGCCTCAAGTATGTCTTCACGCAGAAGGAGCTGGATATGAGGCAAAGACGGTGGCATGAGTTGATGTTCGAGATAGAGCTGCATTATCACCCGGGCAAGGCTAACGTAGCAGCAGATGCGTTAAGCCGTAAGTCTATGGCGCTCTTCTTGACAACGCAAAGGGAGCTACTGGAGGACTTGCAGGAACTTGGCATAGAGGTTTTATTATCCGGATCTGATGGGACACTAGCCAACTTGAAAGTACAGTCATCGCTAGTAAAGAGGATCAGACTAGCTTTACTTACAGATGCTAGATTCAGGAGGTTGAGAGAGAGGACCGAGGATGGAGATCAGACGGGATTGCGCATTCATATTGATGGGACATTAAGATATAGTGATCGTATATATGTTCCCAATAGAGAGCTTCGGCAGGAGCTGATGGCAGAGGCTCATAGTTCGATATATTTTATTCATCCTGGAGGCACCAAGATGTACCGTAACTTACGATAACACTTTTGGTGGCATGGGATGAAGAGGGAGGTAGCTCGCTTTGTGGCCAAATATTTGATGTGTCAGCAGGTCAAGGCTGAACACCAGAGGACAGCAGAGTTATTGCAACCACTTCTGATTCTTGAATGGAAGTAGGAGCATATCATTATGGACTTTGTTATGAGTTTTCCGAAGAGTCCAAGTGGGCGAGATGCTGTTTGGGTGATTGTGGATCGACTTACTAAGTCCGCTCATTTCTTGCCTTTATGAGTTGGCCAGTCTACAGAAGCTTTGGCTGACTTATATATTGGACAGATCGTGAGATTATACGATATTTCGGTTAGCATTGTGTCAGACGGGGACTCGCATTTCTCTAGCTGCAAATAACTTCTGGTTTTATAATACGAACGATGGCTACAGTATATCACTGCCTATGCACCCTGGCATGACAGTAACTTCATGTGACATGTTCATAGAGGTATATGGTTCTCGGTTGGCTCGATACCGTTATTGAAAAGAATTATTATTACCTCTTTCCTGCTTTTCTTGATGCTAACGTTGTTTAACGCTGATATGGATTGCTCGACCCAGCCTTAGGATCATAATATCTCTTTCCTTACCAATGACTGGATTAGAATAACCTCATGCGTAGACCACTTAGTAAGTTACGTAAATTTGTTGCTTGATTGTTATGTTGGGACAGTTAAGGGTATGTGAATCCTTAGATGATGCAAGGGTAAGACTGCTAGGTTAGACTATGTTTGACTATAGGGCTTCATAGATGTTGACCATAAGGTTGTAGAGGTTGACCCGAGTACTTTAAGGTTGGTAGGTTAGTTTAGAATGTTCCACTTATAGGAGGGTGACAAAATCGATAATTATAAGAGTTCTAGAGATTGTAACTATTTGTAATTATTGGCAAAAGATGATTGATGACATTATTGGTACAAAAAGTTTTCAGGGATGATGCTAGAGATTAGAGTTGAGAATGTAATTTTGATAAGCCTGGATATAGAATAAATAGCTAGGTTAAGCAACCCTTATATATACAAATACTAGATATGGTTATTGGTATGCAATGATATTGGGTAATATTTAAGGGTATAAGTTCTCATCTATATTGGGTATAATTGACTAAAGCTAGATAAGAATGATTTAAGTAGCGGGACTTAGGAATTTCATTAATGATGGTCTAATCGACTAACTACTATAGTCAAGGATGGAAGAGATAGCGGGAAGGGAATTGTTGATGCTTATAGGTTGAGGATTGACTAAAATTTGATAACTAATAATAATAAGTTATGAACTTACCTTGAGGACTAGTACATGGCCAGAATATATATACAGTAAATACTTGGAGGATACACGACCAAGTGTAGAAATTGAGAATAAGAATAGGTAATAGAATATTTCCTTTAAGGAATTAGTGATTAGTGGTTGTAGTCGTAATTTTAGAAGTATTAGACCAAATCGAATTGTTACATATTAATAAGATATGCTCTTAGAACAAGGGAATGAAAAAAAGGGATGATAAGTTCTATAGGGTGATTATTGAGGATTCATGACTTATGGATTCAGAACATATAGAAAATTTTGAGGATCGACCAGAATAAGGATGAACGTATATACGAATGGGGGCAACTACTCGAGGTTAAAATTATTTTAGTGATTCTTAGTAATAGATGAAAATATAGTAATTGCCAATATGATAGGTAGTTAAGGACCTCACAAATAGCAAACAATGACTGTATTACGGAAATTGAGATGAGTAATTCATGGTGAGACCATCTGAGTTACATGTGATAGTTAAATTTAAATTTCGAGGACAAAATTTTTCTAAGATGGATATAATGTAAACCCCCTGAAAATTTTAGAATTTTAATATTCTGTAACGATTAAAAATTTCTCCACTTGTTGTATTATTATTGATATTGTTTCAGATATTATCCTTACTTGATAATTATTTTAATATATTATTATCTCAATATGTTCGTTTTTGACAAAATTTTCATAAAGTAAATAGGTTGCCTATATTTTATTTAGAATATACTGTGTTCCAGAATATTCTTTGATCAATCTATAAATATTTGAATGATTACTATTATTACAATTTGTTAAGATTATTATATTAAATACTAGAACCCTTATTATTGATAAGTATGAGATATTGTGTCTATTATATAAATTGATATTGGCTATCCATGTTATAATTAGGCATACCCAGGATGACTTTGTAAATGCACTTTTAAGCCAGCTCTACCTCCTCCATAACACACAAGCACCACGTAGGAATACAACCAAACACACACAGACACACACCCATTATTCCTACCAAACACACACAGACACACACCCATTACGGGTGCAAGCAACTACATAACACCTTCTTCCCTCCTTTACTTTATCCACCTGCAAAACACACAACACTATACATAACACCCAAGCACCACAACTTTTTCCTCAACACTCGACAACACATATTGTCCCTCAATTCTTTTAAGTATGGAGCCAACCCCTCTTTTTCCTTCTATCTTTTGTATCAGACATTCTCATGCAAATACCCCACATGGACCTTGCCTGCACACCACCTCCCCCTTCTCCTTTACACGTACAGCCCTTTCTCCCCTCTTAATAACTCTACCTACCTAGGATTAATAGCAAATTAGCTCTTGATGGTTTCTCTAAACCAATCCCATAAATATCTTCTTTGCTTAGCCATATTGTTCACGTGAAAAGTACCTAGGTACTGTGTATTGTTTCCCCCTCCATCTCCATTGTATACTCGGCACATCTTTCCTTCCTCTGCCAATGTAGCAGATGATCATCTTTTCAGCCTGTCAAATCCTCTTTCCATCCTCTATAGGAATAACCAAGTTTTCCTCCTCTATTGTAACCGAACAAATGCATAAACCTTCTCTCCCATCTCACACCTTCCCAGTACTCCCAATGTTCACTCTATTAGTTAATCTAGATTTAATTTTTCGTTAGGAATAGAAAGTGTCAAAAGCTTCCTTGTTATTAGGAGTACTTCTTGCAATGTTGAATAACTCAACGTGAGTTGTTCTTTGCTTGAACTATTCATGCTCCACTAGTATAGGATCTGCAAAATTTGTGGGTTGTTTCTTCCCTTTCTATGTTGGTGTTAGGCTATTTATTAGCCTATGTAATTGTTCAAGATAACAATAGACTCTCCAAGCATTCACAAAAACTCTCCAATTTGCTCTTGATTCTAACATCTGGTATTTTTTGCTACTTTAAGCCAACATCTGGTATCAGAGCCAAGTGTAAGCCAAAGTACCTTCGACTCAACAAGATGTCAATCGTCGAGCACTCGACGGCGCCAGCAACAAAGGAGGGAAGCATAACCTTGCACTACCCGATGCTGACATCTGTCAACTACTCCACTTGGGTGATCAAGATGGAGGTCTTCATGGAGGCTCAAGGCGTTTGGGACGCCATTGAACCCGCGGCCGGGGTGGTCGTAGAAAAGAAGAGAGACAAGATGGCGTTGGCGTGCATTTTTCAAGTTGTCCTCGAGGAGATCCTACTCCAGCTGGCCAAGCACAAAACGGCTAAGGAAGCTTGGAAAAGCCTGAAGACAATGTACCTCGGCGCAGATCGGATGAAGAAGGCAAGGATTCAAACCTTGAAGAGTGAGTTCGAGATTTTGCGTATGAAGGGAACAGATTCCATCGATGAGTTTGCGGGAAAATTGACGACCCTCGCAAAGAAGATTTGTGGATTGGGAGACAAGATGGAGGACGTTGTCATCGTCAATAAGTTGCTCGTCTCCGTCCCAGACAAGTACCTGCAAGTCGTTGCTGCGATCGAGCATTTTGTGGATGTGGAGACCATGCCGGTCGAGGAAGTGATCGGCCGCCTCAAAGCATACGAAGAACGTATACGTGGTCGAGGAGAGAGCAACAACGGACAACTCCTGTTTACTCACGCTGAGTGGCAGGCGCGATCGAAGAAAGGCGGTGCTGATTTGTCGTCGAGCGGAAAGGGGCACTCTAGCGACGACCGGGGCCGTGGCAAGCCCCGTGGACGTGGCCGCTGGCGCGGCAGGGGTGGTCGTGGCGGCCAAATAGTGCAACACCAGGAGGGTGAGAGGACTCGCGGTTCAAGCTCCAACCATGAAAAATCAAAAATCAAGTGCTTCAATTGTGAAAACTATGGGCACTATGCGTCGGAGTGTTGCAACAAACGTCATGATGAGGAGGCGAACCTTGCACGAGCGCAAGACGAGGAGGCCGCATTGCTGCTGGGAGAGACTCAGGAGGAGACGCCTGACCTCGTCATGCTCAATGAAGGGAAGATAGTACCAGACTTGCGCAGTGCTGGAGAAGCGCAGGCCGACACCAATGTGTGGTACCTCGACAACGGCGCAAGCAACCACATGACGGGCCACCGAGGAAAGTTCAAGGACCTTGATCAGGACATCACCGGTCGTGTCAAGTTCGGTGATGGCTCAACCGTACAGATTGAGGGCAGGGGATCAATCATGTTCCAATGCAAGAATGGCGAACAACGTCTTCTGTCGGAGGAATAGTTCATTCCAAGTTTAAGAAGTAATATATTGAGCCTTGGTCAATTAACAGAAGATGGAAGCAAGGTGGAGATTGTCGGTTCCTACTTGAGGGTGTACGACAGGAACGGCATTCTGCTGATGAAGGTGAGGAGATTACCTAACCGCCTGTACAAGATAGCTCTTGAAACTTGCAGGCCGATATGTCTAATGGCCAACGTACAAGACCCAGCCTGGTTGTGGCATGCAAGGCTCGAGCACGTGAATTTCTTCGCGCTCAAGATGATGGCAGAGAAGGAAATGGCCACCGGGCTGCCGAAGATTTCTTATCCAAACCAGCTCTGTGAAGGGTGTCTCATCGCCAAACAAGCACGACAACCGTTCCCTCTACAGGCAAGCTTCAGAGCTGAGAGGCCACTGCAACTTGTGCACGCTGACATTTGCGGCCCGATTACACCCGCTACACTTGCTGGTAACAAATACTTTCTTCTACTTATTGATGACTTCAGTCGCATGATGTGGGTGTATATGCTCAAAGAAAAGAGTGATGCCTTTAATGCTTTCAAGAAATTCAAGTCTCTTGTGGAGAATGAATGTGACAGCAAGATAAAGACACTAAGAACTGATCGAGGAGGTGAGGTCCTGTCCAAGGAATTCACAAGCTTCTGCGAAGCTGAGTTCATGGCGGCAACGGCTGCAGCGTGTCAAGCTTTGTGGCTGAGGAATCTAGTTAGTGAAATGACTGCCCGCGAACCTAAGCCAGTCACGCTCTATATCGACAACAAGTCTGCAATTGCGCTGATAAAGAATTCAGTGTTTCATGGGCGCAGTAAGCACATTGATACTCGCTTTCATTTCATTCGCGAGTGTGTTGAAAGAGGGCAGATAAAGGTGGAGTTCATGAGCACTGAAAAGCAACGTGCCGACATTCTCACGAAGGCTCTCGCCAAAGTGAAGTTCGCTGAGATGCAGCAGGTGCTTGGAGTTATCAACCTTGATCAAACCTAAATTAAGGAGGAGAATATTAGTTAATCTAGATTTGATTTTTTGTTAGGAATAGAAAGTGTCAAAAGCTTCCTTGTTATTAGGAGTACTTCTTGCAATGTTGAATAACTCAACATGAGTTGTTCTTTGCTTGAACTATTCATGCTCCACTAGTATAGGATCTGCAAAATTTGTGGGTTGTTTCTTCCCTTTCAATGTTGGTGTTAGGCTATTTATTAGCCGATGTAATTGTTCAAGATAACAATAGACTCTCCAAGCATTCACAAAAACTCTCCAATTTGCTCTTGATTCTAACATCTGGTATTTTCTGCTGCTTTAAGCCAACACACTCAACAAACAACAAAGAGAAGGGGAGCAAGAGAAATAAAAACATTCCCAAAAAATAATGGCTTCACCTTTACCACCACCATGCTCTAGCCCATCCCTCTGCCGCTCTGGGTCATCGTGGTCGACCTCATCGTGGGAACTGACGGCCAACCGACAACCCTCCAGTTCTGTACCCTTCTGTCGACCCCCGAGCTTGTGTGACATTCGACCGTGTGCCAGGAAGCCAGAGCTCCCCTTCGTTTATGGCCGAGAAGACCTCGCGAGCACAAGCTCGACGCCAGCGCCAAACTTGCGCATGCAGTCTCCCCAGGCCATGCAGCCTCCCCTCTACCACTCCTACCCCATCAGCATTTTACGCCACCATCTCCATCACCCCCATGCCGGTCCTGTCATGAATCCGACCCCGACCGGTGAAGTGTGCTCCCCCCATCCTCTGCAATCCGATGCCGAACATCGACAAAAGACTGTCGATGCCGCAGACATCATAGACCCCACAGTCCCGACCTTCACCATTATCGTACGGAGATCCCGCGGCATCCCGTCGTGGGGCATCGCGTTCTGGCGTCTCCAAGCTGCCCTTACGAATGTTGGAAATGTAAACAAAATTCATTGTTGCATGTCTAGATGAATCTATGCATGAATGAATCTAGGAATAATCATGTTCATTGTTGCATGCATGAATGTATTTAGGAAAACTAAGAGTCATGTTCATTGCTCTTGATGTATCTTGAGCCCTGTATATATAGCTATGTAAGCAAATGGTTGAGGTAATGTGAATGAAAAAAATTCAAGCAAGCAAAGAAACAAAGTGATTCTATTCAGCCCCTAAAATCAAATATTTTTTTTGTGTTATCTTTGTATTCTACAAAGTGGAATCATAGCCTCCGTCTTCATCAGATTAGCTAAACTTCCAATCAAACTAGCCTCCTTGTTAAGAGGACAAGCTATCTCAATCTCCGTAAAGTGGTATCTGTGAATACCCCAACAATTGGTATCAAAGCATACCCCAACAATTGGTATCAGAGCCTAAAAAATAAATTTAAAAAAAAAGTCCACCTCAAACAGCAACATTGTCTCTCTTGTGCCTCGCTTCAATGGAGAAAAATATGATTATTGGAGCAATCTCATGAAGCTATGTCTTGAATCTCAAGATCTATGGAGTGCCGTTGAAGAAGGAGTAGAGCAACCAACAAATGAAGGTCAACTATCCGAAACACAAAAAAAAGTGTTGAAGGAAAAGAGACAAAAGACAAGAAGGCGCTCTTCCAAATCTATCAAGCAATTGAAATTCCAGTCTATGAGAGAATATCCAACGTAAAAAGCTCCCAGGAGGCGTGGACAATTCTTGAGATAGCATATTCTGGCCAAGATCAAGTAAAAAAATACGCTTGCAAGCTCTAAGGGCTAAATTTGAGAAGCTAGAAATTAAAGATAATGAAAAGATTGAAGAATATTTTACTAAAGTGAACTCTATTATGAATCAAATGAGTTCAAATGGAGAAATTTTAGAAACTCAAAAAGTTGTTGAAAAAGTTCTTCGAAGTCTACCAAGCAAATATGATCGTGTTGTAGTTGCTATTGAAGAAACTAAAGATCTTGCATCTCTGTCTTTGGAAAGTTTACAAGGAGGATTAGAAGCTCATGAATTTCGGATTAACAAAAGATGTCCGCAAAGTGTCTCTTCCCAGCCTGATCAAGCTCTCAAATCCAATGTCATGTCTACGGGAGGCCGTGGTTCTTCTCAGAACCGTGGACCCGGAAGAGGCAAGAATTTTCGAGGGCGAAGTTCAAATTTTCATGGCAAAGGAAAGGGTTATTCAAGCAATAACCAAAATGAAGAAGAAGAAAATTCCAACTCCAGATACCCACAAAGAGGATCACAAAGAGGAAAAGGTCATGGTCATCAAAGAGGAAGAGGTCGTGGCTACATTGAATGCTACCATTGCCACAAACCAGGTCACACAATCAATGAATGCTGGTATAAGCAAGAGAATGACAAGAAAAAAGAAGCGGGTTACGTACATGAAGCACAAAGTAACCATCAAGATACTTTGTTGCTTGCTTGTCATGGTGATAACTTGGATAATTTGTGGTATCTTGATAGTGGGGCTAGCAAGCATATGACAGGAAATAAAAATTTATTTACAAACTTAACAAAATCTGACCGTGGCCAAGTGAAGATTGGTGATGACAGAGCATACAAAATAGAAGGAGTTGGTGAAATAACTTTCAAAACAAAATCTGGAGGTATCGAGAAGATGAAAGATGTATACTACATCCCAGGGCTAAAAAGCAATCTCCTAAGTGTCGGTCATCTCTTAAGAAAAGGGTTTGACATTCATTTTCGAAGCAATGCTTGTTTCTT
Source organism: Iris macrosiphon (assembly GCA_036927795.1). Classification (NCBI taxonomy): domain Eukaryota; kingdom Viridiplantae; phylum Streptophyta; class Magnoliopsida; order Asparagales; family Iridaceae; genus Iris; species Iris macrosiphon. The sequence goes on from JAYESA010000004.1 coordinate 160,566,615, forward strand.
GTCAAAGAACGGTCAACTTGTTGCAAAAATTGCTATCGCAGAAAATAATCTGTTTCCCCTAACACTACAATCCACTAACTTGTCATGTTTCAGTAGTGTTGATAGTGGAAGCTCCAAACTATGGCATGACAGGTTTGGTCATTTGAATTATGGAAGCTTGAAGCAATTAGTGACAAAGAAGATGGTCAAAGGGCTACCCCAAATCTATTCCTCTGATGATGTCTGTGAAGATTGTCAAATTGGGAAGCTTCATAGATCTTTATTCCTATTGCAGTCCACATGGCGTGCCAAGAAGCCACTTCAACTTGTTCATTCAGACTTATGTGGACCAATGCAAGTTTCATCTCATGGAGGTAATCGATATTTCATCTCCTTCATTGATGATTACTCAAGAAAAGTATGGATTTATTTGCTCAAAGAAAAATCTGATGCTTTCCAAGCCTTTAAAGATTTCAAAGTGGAAGTTGAAAATTTTTCCGGGCTTCATATTCAAACATTAAGAACTGATCGTGGTGGTGAATATCTTCCAAATGAATTTGAAATATTTTGTAGAGATCATGGAATAAAGCATCAACTAACTGCCAGATATACACCACAGCAAAATGGTGTTTGTGAAAGAAAGAATCGCACCATTATGGACATGGTGAGGTACATGCTCAGTAGAAAAAAACTGGACAAAGCTCTATGGGCCGAAGTTGTTTCTTGTGCTGTTTACTTGATAAACAGATCACCAACAAAGTGTCTACAGAACATCACACCTCATGAAGCATGGTACGGATTGAAGCCAAATGTTCAACACTTAAGAATCTTTGGAAGTACTGCCTATGCACACATTCCTGATGCTATAAGGTCCAAGCTTGATGACAAGGCAGAAAAATGTATATTTGTTGGCTATAGCGAAAGAAGCAAAGCCTACAAGTTATACAATCCAGCAACAAAGAAGATAATAATCAGTCGAGATGTTCGATTTGACGAAGCTTCAATCTATGAAGGTGATACAAGTACAACTCATACTCTCATACAAAAAGATGAAGAAGTTGGCTTTCAAAATGAAACTGCATCTCCAACTTTACCAAGAGAAGATGTGCATCAAAGACCTTCTAGAAAAATAAGAAGTATACAAGAATTGTATGACTCAACTGAGCAAGTTGAATCAAATGATACTGTCTATTTTGCTTTTTTTGCAGGAGAAGATCCAATTTTATTTGAAGATGCAAATAAGGAAGAAACTTGGAGGCAAGAAATGAAGGAGGAGATAAAGTCTATTGAGAAGAATGATACGTGGGAGCTCACAGATCTTCCACCAAACAAGATTCCCATTGGTGTAAAATGGGTGTACAAAATCAAGAAGAATCCTGATGGCTCAACCAACAAGTAGAAAGCAAGGCTCGTAGCAAAAGGATACAAGCAGAAGGAAGGAGAAGACTACACAGAAGTTTTTGCACCTGTTTCCAGAATTGAAACTGTTAGACTAATGGTATCTCTTGCAGCTCAAAACAGTTGGAAAATATTCCAAATGGATGTGAAGTCGGCATTCTTAAATGGCATCCTTGAAGAAGAGATTTATCTTGAGCAACCTCTTAGCTTTGTGAAGAAAGGAGAAGAAGACAAAGTCTACAAATTGAAGAAAGCTTTATCGGGCCTTAAACAATCTCCAAGAGCTTGGTACAGTCGTATCAACTTATACTTTGAGAAGCATGGATTTCATAAATGTCCATATGAGCATACTCTTTACACCAAAGAAAGACCAATTGAAGCTTTATTATAGTAAGTCTTTATGTTGATGATCTTATCTTCACAAGAAACAATATGGAAATGCTGAGGGAATTCAAGCTTTCCTTGATGAAAGAATTTGAAATGACTAACTTGGGAGAACTACATCATTTCCTTGGTATTGAGGCTCATCAATCCAAGAAAGGTATCTTTATTTCACAAGAAAGCTATGCAAAAGAAATTTTGAAGAAGTTTAATATGGAGAATGCAAATCCTGTCTCATCTCCATGCTTACCTGGAATGAAATTAAGTAAAGATGGTGAAGGCAAGCTTGTTAATTCCACTATGTTCCGAAGCTTAGTAGGAAATTTGATGTCTTTGACTGCCACAAGACCAGACATTGTGTATGCAGTAAGTCTGGTGAGCCGGTTCATGGAGAAGCCTTATTCAAATTACTGGGAAATAGCCAAAAGAATATTACGATATGTCAAGGGAACTACTGACTATGGCATTTACTATCAAGCTAATGTTCCTGTCAAACTTTCAGTTTTACTGACAGTGATTTGGGAGGAAGTATTGATGATTCTCGAAGCACTTCTGGTTATGTCTTCAACCTTGGAAGCAGAGCAATTTCATGGAGTTCAAAGAAGCAACCAATTGTGGCACTTTCTACCACAGAAGCAGAGTATATTGCTGCATCTTCTACAGCATGTCAAAGTATTTGGCTAAAAGGTGTTTTAGAAAGCATGAAGTTCAAGCAAAATGGACCAACAATAATTTGTTGTGACAACAAATCAGCTATCTCTGTCTCAAAGGATCCAATTCTACATGGAAGGACAAAACATATTCGCATGCGATTTTACTTCCTAAGGGAACTTGTTCATGAAGGTGAAATCAACATTGAATATTGCAGAACTGAAGATCAACTTGCAGATGTGTTTACAAAACCTCTAGGAGGACAAGTATTCAGAAGAAATATTGAAGCTTTAGGAGTCAAAAGCAAATTTGGTTTACGGGAGGCATTGTTGGAAATGTAAATCAAATTCATTGTTGCATGTCTAGATGAATCTATGCATGAATGAATCTAGGAATAATCATGTTCATTGTTGCATGCATGAATGTATTTAGGAAAACTAAGAGTCATGTTCATTGCCCTTGATCTATCTTGAGCCCTATATATATAGCTATCTAAGCAAATGGTTGAGGTAATGTGAATGAAAAAAAATTCAAGCAAGCAAAGAAACAAAGTGATTCTATTCAGCCCCTAAAATCAAATATTTTTTTTGTTTTATCTTTGTATTCTACAAAGTGGAATCATAGCCTCCGTGTTCATCGGATTAGCTAAACTTCCAATCAAACTAGCCTCCTTGTTAAGAGGACAAGCTATCTCAATCCCCGTAAAGTGGTATCTGTGAATACCCCAATAATTGGTATCAAAGCATACCCCAACAACGAATCCTGAGCGACTCGCTGCCTCCGTGAGCCGATTGCGTCTTCAACTTGAGGTTGCAGTTCATCTTTCTCCGCACGTATCGACATCAACCCGGCACTCCTCCACCTGCAAATCATCAGGATGGACAGCTCCTGTCGGAAAAGAAAGAGAAACAAAAGAAAAATGGAGTAGCAGCAGTAGGTGCTCAAGAGAAATGAACAACAGCAACAACAGCTTTCACCCCTAACACTTATAGGTGAGATCTCTTTAATACCCCCTCCTTCTCTCTTAGTTGTTACTGATATAGTTTTTATAATATAATTTTAAGGAATGGTCGGGTAATGTGTAGAGACCGGACAATGGAAACTGTTGGGTTGTTGTTACCTGAAATGGTTGTATGGCACTTTATATTAATAGTGAAGGAGGTTATGATATAAAAAGTTTGATTCCTTGCTTTGTACATATGCATTTAGATATGCACGCAACTGTCAAACTAGTTTTTTTTAAGAGTCTCCAAATTCCTACAGTAGTTTCATGATAGTATTTTTTTTATATATAAACAAATCAGTAAATCAGGTTTTAATAAGTCTATTTTTATAAGATAGAATTTTAGTTAAATAATTAATACAATTCTAAAAATCCTTTCTCTAGGTTCTTTGGGATTCTCAGGCTTGAACGTTGGACCAGAGCCCCATCTCCAGCTTCTGAATTCAGGCAAGTATACCTTGCCATACTGTATCTTAGTTCCAGATTTACTTATTTATTTTACATCTACATTGTGTGCGCTTTGGACCAAAATCGTTACTTGGCGTCCGGGTCATATCTAGGTACAGACGTTCGTCGATAACGTCTAGTATCGATTGTTAGATGTTTCTCGATACTGTTATGTACCTACTTGGTTATATCAGAACCCTAGGACACATTCAGACACTATCATCTTGACAGACTTTCCGTATCCTGATAGTGTCAGCATGACCAGAACCTGTGATGATTATAGGATCATGATTGATCTAGTTATTTTAGTATGACGAGACTGTATAGATAGAGATTCGGGCTTAGTGAGCTGCGAATGCGTCTCGTTGACCGCATTGGAAGGAGAGGAAAGTTACTAGCCGCTTGGGCTACTACGCACACTTTATATTACCAGACTCTACCCATGACTAGAGTTACGGACCTATGATTTATTTATATACCTGGAGATTCTGTTCCCGGAGCTACGTACGCCAGATGAACCCCGGAAGATTCTGTTCCTGAAGCTACGAATTTATATTTGGAAAGCCCATGTGTCGAACATTGTCTTTAGGATGTGTCTTACTTAAGCGGTTATTCTAGATTACACCTGGCTTTATTTTTTGGTTTATTTCTGTTATACTTTGGCATGTCATCTTTTCTTATACCTTGTTACATCCCTCTGAGGACCTGGTTCCCTTCCAGGCATAGGCGAGGAGGATTACCCGAAGGAGTACGGACTGGGTGTATATCCAGGAGTTGGGATAGCTGTAGAGGACAAGATCATTCCGGAGGACTACACCTGATCACTGGTAGCGATTTCACCTTGGATCCGATATCATTATCTAGTTAGCAGATATCGGTCATAGTTATCTTATTGGTTTCTTTCATTCAGTACTTGTATTAGCGGGTTTGTCCCCATATGACCCTATCCGGTTTGTAATATGATACATTTCCAGACATATTTCCTTTTTGCACAATAGTAGACTTATTTTCTCTATGTGTTTCATATTCTTATGTCTGTGGATGAGATTAGTTACTTTGCTTATGTTTAAATATTGGGTTATATTATTGTACTTTACAGCTAAGGTGCACTTCAACTGGTCCATAAGATTAGGAGGCCCATCGGAGTATTCCCGCTGGCCAATGCCACGTGGCTCAGTTTTTATATTTGGAACTAGGGCGTGACATGATTTTTTATGGTGGCCCATGTAGGTCCTATTTAAATCGTCTTGGTTACCTGACTGTGCCAAGCGAGCCTGCAACTAGGGATAGATATTAGGATCTCATCTACATGTTTGATTACCTCTCTTTAACACCTTTACTTCGGCCTTATTTTGCCAAATTGTATCTTGTTATTTTCAAATCGCTGATCGTAAACATGACTTCTTTTCAGAGTTATGAATCTCCGTAGTGGACGTGTTGCACAGCCAGGCGATGTCCCCCGGGACATCGGATCGTCTGATGAGCCGACACCGGGATGAGTTCTTCTGTTGACCCCTGCTCCCCAGGGACAGTCATCTGGGCATCCATAGGTTCCATCAGGCGAGCACCAGCTCCCGCACCAGGTGGAGCATGAGGGCCAGCGGGCCGCAGAGCAGGAGGAGGAGCAATTTCCCCCGCCATCTCTATTTTCTCCACATATGCCATACATTCCCTTCCCACCGGGGCAACCCATAGACGGGCCGCAGATGTTCCAAATAATTTACGCTATGATGCAGGCTCAGCAGCAGGTCCAGCAGTAGTCTCAGTAGCAGGCCCAACAACGCCAAGCTGAGTCTTTGAGAGAGAGTATTGTGACAGCTTTGGGGAAGGCGACACCACCTGCTCGCCAGTCGACGACGGGGTCTATCATAGACTTTCGTCATATGATACCACTTCTATTTGCTGGCACAGAGGAGCCGACTGAGGTACATGCATGACTGACCAACATTCAATACCAGTTGAAGGCCACCGATCTTCCAAGGCATAGATGGATGACCGCTGTCAGGATGCAACTTACCGGTAACGCTCATCACTGGTGGATTTCAGAGGAGGAGCGTTTAGGACCCGATCGGGTCATTTGGAAGGAGTTCTCTAGGCTCTTCAAGAAGATATTTATTTCGTCCACTGCTAGTGCGGAACTTTGGGACAGGTTCCAGAACCTCAGACAGTGCAGTTTGATGGTGGAGGAGTACAATGCTGAGTTACTCCGCTTGAGTCATTTTGTCCCGTACTTGATCCCGACTGAGAAGAAGAAGGCCGAGAAGTTCTACGAAGGCCTAAGTTTTGAGACACAGAGGTTTATTGGATCTATAGCCTCCACCTCCTACTCTGAGGTTTTGTTAGCAGCCCGATGCCAGGATCGCATCAACAAGATGGAGGCCAGCCTGAAGCGCTCATATGCATCATTCTCGGCAGTTCGAGCACCGCAGGGAGGACCCGTATAGCATCCTATGGTACCACATCAGCAGAGAGCGGTACCCTTGCATGGACATGAGGTTCCTATTTGCTATTTCTACGGCAAGAGGGGACACGAGTATAGGGATTATAGACGAAGATTGGGGTTATGCCTGAGATATGATCCAATCAGCATCATGTCCGAGACTGTCTGGAGCAGCGAAAGGGAGTATCGCTGGTTCATAGGCCAGCCTTACCAGCACCGAGGCCATAGCAGCAGCCACCCAAGCCAGTCTACCCAGGACTGAGGGTGCCCTTCGCAGGAGCTGGGGCGATGCGACCACCAGCACTAGGAGGATTTCAGGGTAGGCCGCCCTTGGCCCCACATGCAGTTTGTTTCTAGCAGGCCCGATAGCAGCCGGGAGCCCCAACACAGGGACATGGCCAGGACTTTGCGATGACCTTTGAGGAGGCAGAGACAACTGGAGAGGTGATCGAGGTACTATTTTAGTAGCTTCATTACCAGCAGTAGCATTATTTGATTTTGGTGCCACACACACTCTTTTATAGCTGGTAGTTTCGTCGTCACCCATAGAATAACAACTGTACCCCTTCCAAAGATTAAGAAAATTCTTACGGGAGGTGGGATAGTACCGGTTAGCGACACTTGTAGATTTTGTTTAGTAATTGTTTGCGGGCGAGAGATGCATGCTCGATTTTTAGTCTTCTCTATGCCAAACTATGATATTGTCCTAGGCATGGATTGGTTGAGCCAGTACCATATGGCGCTAGATTGTCGACGTGGATGTGTTATCTTTAGACCCCTAAATCACCATAAGTTTAAGTTTCTTCGGGGAACCCAAGAGCATGGTATCCAATCTACCTTAGCGGCACACATTACAGAAGGTGAACGAGTGAACCCCCGTATTATATCAAATTTTGAGGATATAATTCTTGAGGATCTTCCAGGCCTGGCACCTGACAGGGAGATAGAGTTTACTATAGAGTTGACTCCAGGAGCCGAGCCAGTTACTTCTCCCGTTTACAGACTAGCACCAAAATAGTTGGTTGAGTTGAAGATCCAAGTAGATAACCTCTTAGACAAGGGTTTCATTCGGGCTAGTATTTCTCCATGGGGAGCGCCAATTTTATTTTTGTCGAATAAGGACGGGAGGGTACATTTGTGCATCAATTACAGGACGCTAAATACTATAACGATAAAGAACAAGTATCCTTTGCCGCACGTCGATGATTTATTTGACCAGCTGAGCGGCACATGTGCATTCTCGAAGATCGATCTCAGATCCGGCTATCATCAGATCAAGGTGAGAAAGGAGGAAATTTCGAAGATAGCTTTTCGGATGAAGTACGGGCACTATGAGTTTATAGTCATGCCGTTTGGTTTAACCAACACGCCAGCTGTGTTTAAGAGCCTGATGAACAAGGTTTTCCACCAGTACTTGGATAAGTTCATGGTGGTATTTATAGATGACATCTTGGTATATTCTAAGAGCCAGGAGGAGCACGAGGAGCATCTCAGGATCGTGTTGGAGACACTAAGGCAGGAGAGGCTGTATGCCAAGCTCAGCAAGTGTGAGTTCTGCTTGGATTGGGTACCTTTCCTTGGTCATATAATCACTGGAGATGGATTATCAGTTGACCCGGAGAAGATTGTCGCAGTGGAGATGTAGCCTACCCCTACATCAGTTACGGAGGTTAGGAGTTTTCTCGGACTTGCCGGATATTATCGAAGGTTTATGAAAAACTTTTCGAGGATCGCTTTGCCTATGACGCGGTTGACGTGTAAAGGCGAGTAGTTTATTTGGACTGAGGAATGTCATACGGCTTTCGATGAGTTGAAGAAGCATCTGACGATAACATCGATCTTGACACTACCATCTGGATCTGGAGGATTTGTAGTGTACAATGATGCCTCTGGGAGTGGACTGGGAAGTGTACTGATGCATCACGGCAAGGTGATAGCTTACGCATCAAGATAGCTGAGGGTTCATAAGAAGAATTATCCGACACATGATCTAGAGCTAGCTGCGGTGATATTTGCACTAAAGCTTTGGAGGCACTACCTTTATGGAGAGCGGGTTGAGATTTACACAGATCACAAAAGTTTGAAGTATGTCTACACTCAGAAGGAGCTCAACATGAGACAGAGGCATTGGCTGGAGGTAATGATATACTATAATATTGAGTTACAGTACCACCCTGGCAAGGCAAATATTGTAGCAGATGCCTTAAGCAGGAAGCCAATGGCATATTTTTGATGACTCAACGATATTTGTTAGAGGATCTTTAGGAGCTCGAGATAGAGGTTGTATTGCCAGGCATGGATGGACAGATGGCCAGTCTAGAAGTTTAGTCTACATTGGTTGAGAGGATCAAGGCAGCCTTGCCTACCGATGCGAGATTCCAACGACTACGAGAGAGGATAAAGGCCGACATGCAGACGAGACACCGGATTTATGAAGACGGAATGTTGAGGTATGGAGATCGCCTATATGTTCTGAGTGGCGAGCTACGCCAGGAGTTGATGATCGAGGCCCATCTTTTAATTTATTCTATTCATCCCGGGGGTACAAAGTTGTACCGAAATTTGAGATAACACTACTGATGGCATGTGATGAAAAAGGAGATTGCGAGATTCGTGGCAAGATATTTGGTCTGCCAGCAAGTCAAGGCCGAACATCAGAGGACAGCAGGACTATTGCAGCCACTTCCCATTCCTGAGTGGAAGTGGGAGCACATTACCATGGACTTCGTCACAGGATTTTTGAGGAGCCCTAAGGGGAAGGATGTCGTCTGGGTTGTCGTAGACCGAATCACCAAGTCAGCATATTTTTTTTCCTTCAGAGTTGGGCAATCTACGGAGATATTGGCTGACATGTATATGCGTCAGATTGTAAGACTACATGGAGTGCCTGTCAGTATTGTATCAGATTATGATTCTAGATTTACGTTACATTTTTGGTGGAGTATGTAGGAGAGTCTGGGAACTCACCTCAAGTTCAGTACTGCGTATCATCTGCAGACTGATGGTCAGTCAGAGCGCATGATTCAGATACTAGAGGATATGTTGAGAGCGTGCATGATTGACTTTGGAGGATCTTGGGAGGAACATCTACCCTTGGTAGAATTCTCCTACAATAACAGCAACCAAGCAAGCATCCAGATGGCACCGTTTGAGTCATTGTACAGAAGGAAGTACAGGTCTCCGGTATATTGGAGTGACATAGGAGAATGCCAGATACTTGGTCCAGAGTTGGTAACTCAGATAGTAAAAAACGTGAAGCAGATTCAGAGCCATCTCCGCGGAGCACAGGATAGGTAGAAGCATTGGGCAGATGCACACCGCAGACCTTTGTAATTCAAGGAAGGTGGTCATGTATTTTTGAAGATATCTCCTACTCGTGGCACCATCAGATCTGGGGGCAGAGGCAAGCTGAGTCCTAGGTACATCGAACCTTTTGATATCTTAAAGTGAGTTGGCGAAGTGGCTTATCGTCTTGTATTGCCTCCATCATTAGAAGGTGTGCATGACATATTTCACGTATCACAGTTGAGAAGGTACGTGGCAGACCCTAGCCACGTGCTCGATCATTCAAAGATTACAGTCGGGCCCAGTTTATTATATATGGATAGCCAGTAGGGATACTCGATCGCAGTGAGAAGGTTTTGAGGGGGCAGACTATTCGACTGGTCAGGGTTGCATGGAAGCATCATTCGCCAGACGAGTCTACCTAAGAGCGCGAGGTTTCCATTCGTTAACATTTTTCTCATTTATTTGAGGACCAATGTACGAATTTACGTACTGCATTTCAATTACCTGTTAACTTTTTAATTCTCGCAACTCTTATTCGTGGTTTACTTTTAATTTTTGGGGACAAAATTCTTCTAAGTTGGAAAGAATATAAAACCCTCTTTTTTCTTTTTTTATTTAAATTATTTATCCTTGGTTCTTGTGCATTTAAAGGTATACTGTGGTTACATGGCCGGTCACATTATCTTCTTGTAACCATCAAGCTCAACACAAATCAGCTACCTGGCTTTTCCTATTAAAGCTAATACACCACTTCAATGTTACCCTTACTTGTTCTAATGACTCGTTAGAGCAAAAACAAATGCCCGACCATTCAGAGAGAATATCAATTGATTTTTTCTTAGTATGTTCACACTTGAAACAGAACCCATGAGGAAAATTCCTGGCCTTTCTTTTTTGGGTGGAGCACCCATAACCTAAATCCATGCAAACTTCTTTTGAGAACAGTGCCCAACCCGACCGTTAGCATTCAAATATTACTGTTCCTTGTTCTTCTTCCCGTTACGTCTATAATCGCGGTTCTGCCAGGGCCATAACACATAGTATGGTGTGATAACCACCTACTCCGCTGGAAACCCCCATCAGACCGTTCATCCGACCACCCATCCCCCTCCTCATCCGTTCGATCACCCTAGCTTAACCTAAGCTCTCCTCTATATAATATCACATATTCCTCACCTCTCCCACCGGAAAACCTATCCGCCTCTAGGCTTTCACCCTACTTTCCTTCTTCCCTTCAATCCGTCAGCACCCACCTCCAGTTCCTCCATCGAGCCGAGGAGCGGGACTACTGCACGGAGCTTCCACCGTAACGTTCTTGACGTCGTCGGTGACATCGTGGCGAGGAAACTTTGGTGCTCCATTTCCCTCCATCGTCGTCATCTTTTCCCACGCTGGTGAGCTTTAGATGCCTCCTTATACACCACACCTCTTTATAAAATTTCCTTAACTACCATTTGTGATGTTTCACCTTGACCTCCATATTGTTTCCATGGGTTAGTAAGTGAGAAGAGATTAATATTATGAGAAAATAAACTGTGTGTGCGTGGGTGGGTTTTTATAACTGAGTATAGAATAGGTTATGATAGGAATAACAGGGAACAAATGACATCTATTTGTTTTACTAAAGTATGTTTACCTAATCATTCAAGAGTGCAAGTGGTTGTTGAGGATTCTAACCATGGTAATATTGATATTGTTGTGGAAATTATGGTGGGAATGAAATTAGCATGAATAGTAGGAGGAGTAGTGCCTTTATATCTATATTATGGGGATTATCTGTGAACAATGGAAGAAGAGTTGTCTCATGAGCGCTTGTCTTTACTTTTGTATAAAGTAAGAAATCAATTATACATGTGTATGGGAGTCCAAATATAATCATGCTAAATGCTTCATATTATTGTTGGTTAATGAGTGATGATAATATGTGGTTCATGAAACGGGAAATAAATGGAGTGTGAGTATTTGGTTGTGAGAATAAATTAAAGAGAGGGCCAATGGGTTGTCCTTGTGAATCCTTAGAGGTGGATGTGTAACAGTGAGAAACTTTGGTGTGAAGGGACATTGTAGGTACCTGGGTACGATTGTGCGTTCTTGGTATTAAAAGAAGAAAGTAGAATAGCATGCAAGGATTAGACAGTGTGTCCATAAGGGGTGGATTGCAGGTTTTGAAATGCGAAGCTGTGTGAACAGATTAGAGTATTAAGCAAACGATGGAAGAGGGGAGTGATTAATAGATTGTTATAGTGAGTGTTAGTTGTGGTTGGGAATAGTTAGGAGACAAGGATGAACCATTTATTGAGTTGGAAGTATTAATATATATAAATGAATTATTAGACATGGATCAGTAATGCAAGAGAATATTATTTTAAGGAATGGTCGGGTGATGTGTAGAGACCGGACAATAAAAACTGTTGGGTTATTGTTACCTGAAATGGTTGTATGGCACTTCATATTAATAATAAAGGAGGTTATGATATACAAAGTTTGATTCCTTGCTTTCGTACATATATATTTAGATATGCACGTAACTGTCAAACTAGTTTTTTTAAAGAGTCTCCAAATTACTACAATAGTTTAATGATAGTATTTTTTATATATAAACAAATTAGTAAATCAGGTTTTAATAATTCCATTTTTATAAGATAGAATTTTAGTTAAATATATAATATAGTTTTAAAAATCCTTTCTCTAAGTTCTTTGGGACTCAGGCTTGGACGTTGGACCAGAGCCCCATCTTCAGCTTCTGAATTTAGGCAAGTGTACCTTATCATACTGTATCTCAGTTCCAGATTTACTTATTTATTTCACCTGTACATTGTGTACGCTTTGAACCGAAGTCGTTATTTAGCGTCCGGGTCATATCAGGGTGCAGACGTTCGTCGTTAACATCTAGTATCTATTGTTAGATGTTTCTCGATACCGTTATGTACCTACTTGGTTACATCGGAATCCTATGACACATTCAGACACTGTCATCTTGCCATACTTCCTGTATCCCGATAGTGTCAGCATGACCGGAACCTGTGATGATTATAGGATCTTGATTGATCAAGTTATTTTAGTATGACGAGACTGTGTAGATAGAGGTTCAGGCTCAGCGAGCTGCGAATGCGTCTCGTTAACCGCATTGGGAGGGGAGGATAGTTACTAGATGCTTGGGCTACTACGCACACTTTATATTACCAGACTATACCCGTGATTGGAGTTACGGACGTATAATTTATTTATATACTGGGAGATTCCGTTCCCGGAGCTACGCACGCCAGATGCAAAATGGGAGATTCTGTTCTCGGATCTATGAATTTATATTTGAAAAGCCCACATGTCGAACATTGTCTTCAGGTTGTGTCTCACTTAGGCGGTTATTCTAGATTACACCTGGCTTTTTCTTTTGGTTCATTTCTGTTATACTTTGGCATATCATTTTTTTCTTGTACCTTATTACATCCCTCTAAGGACCTGGTTCCCTTCCAGGCATAGGCAAGGAGGATTACCCGGAGGAGTACGGACCGGGTGTATATCCAGGAGTTAGGATAGCTGCAGAGGACGAGATCATTTCGGAGGACTACACTTGATCATTGGTAGCGACTTCATCTTGGATCCGGATATTATTATCTAGTTAGTAGATATCGGTTCTAGTTATCTTATTGCTTTCTTTCATTCAGTACTTGTATTAGTGGGGTTGTCCCCATGTGACTCTATCCGGTCTGTAATATGATACATTTCCAGAATTATTTTCTTTCTGCACATTAGTAGACTTGTTTTCTCTATGTGTTTCATATTCTTATGTCTGTGGATGAGATTAGTTATATTGTTTATATTCAAATATTGGGTTATATCATTGTACTTTACAGCTTAGGTGCACTCCAATGGGTCCATTAGATTGGGAAGCCCATCGGAGTGTACCCGCTGGCTAAGGCCACGTAGCTCAGTTTCTTATATTTGGAACTGGGGCAAGACACATTTTATATCTCCCTTTTAGAGGAGCATATAGGAGAGTCTTAGGACTCGTCTGAAGTTCAGTAATAATTATCATCCGCAGACAGACGGACAGTCAAAACGTACTATTCAGATGATGGAGAATATGTTGAGAGCATTAATGCTAGAATTTGGAGGATCATGGGAGGACCACCTACATCTTGTGCAGTTTTACTACAATAATAGCTATCAAGCGAGCATCCAAATGGTCCCGTTTAAATCTTTGTATAGAAGGAAGTGTAGGTCTCTCGTGTGTTGGAGCGACATGGGAGAACGTCAGATTTTAGGGCCAAAGTTGGTTGTCAGCACTGTGGAGAAGGTAAAAATAATACAAGGGCACTTGCCAGCAGCGCAAGACAGACAAAAGCAGTGGGCAGATCTTCATCGCCGTCCTTTAAAGTTTAAGGAAGGTGATCATGTCTTCTTGAAGATATCACCGACTAGGGGCACCATTTGATTTGGAGGATGCGGCAAGTTGAGTCCAAGATATATTAGACCATTTGAAGTGGTGGAGCGAGTTAGATAAGTTACGTATCAATTGGCACTACCACCTTCGCTTGAGGGACATATTTAATGTATCGCAGCTGAGGCGATATGTGGCAAATAGCAGTCATATTCTCGATCGGTCCAAGATCACCATTGGGCCGAGCTTGTCATATCAAGAGCAACACATAGAGATTCTTGATCATCGAGAGAAGGTGCTAAGGAACCAGTATATTCCCTTGGTTCGCGTGGCATTGAGACACCACTCTCCAGGAGAATCCACTTGGGAGCGCGAGGATGACATGTGCAACGTTTCCCATATCTATTCGAAGTCAAGGTATGATTTACTTTACTCTTTTCTACTGTATAGTATTCTCGTTTCCCTATCTTGCTTTAGTTTTAATTTCGAGTACAAAATTTTTGTAAGTTGGATAAAATTTAACCTCCCATATTTTTCTAGGAATTTTTCTTTTATAATAATAGGAATAATAATACGTATAATGACACATACTAATAATTAGTAATAAAATAAATAATAATAATAATAATAATAATAAAAATAAATATAGTAAGAAAAAAATTATATACTAAAACACCCCTGAACCCGCGGTACCCCGACCCGTGACTGACCCTCACATCTCCCTTTCTATATAAATGCTCTAAACCAAAACCCTAACCCTAATCTCCTTCTATAATCTAAATCCTAACCCTACCCCTGCTCCAGCGTCATCGCCCCGACCCCCTGTGCACCGCAGTTTGCCGTCGGCCGATAGCGTAACCCCCTCTAACCCGCAGAACCGACAACATCAGCCAGTTCAAGTACCCTATTTCCCCTCCTCGTAACTCCTTGCACACACAACGAAAATCAAATTTTCTTTATCCTATGTAATGCCCACTTAACCTAGTTTATGAATATGTAATTTACATCATTTGGTTTCGTAGAAATCTGGTAAAAAAATCGAGTCCAAAACTCAGAAAAAAAACTATATTTTCTGATATGACAGAAACAGTCCAAGTACCCCTATTTACATTCTATTTTCTTCCAAACCACGTAGTATTTTTGAAATTTATTTGGACAAATTTCTAAACAATATATACAAGAATAATTTTGTTCTTTTAGTTTTTATTTAGTTGCTTTATTTGCTGAATTAAACATGTTCAAACTTGACCAAAAAAACTATGTTTTCAGAAACTAATTTTTTTTGATATAGAGTGCGCCCCGCCAAATGGGACCACCTCGTCGCATACCAATAGCACCAAAAGACGCGCATGGTATATCATGACGTGTGAACTTTCGTAAAAATTTTTTTGGACGTGTGTGTGCGTAGGAATCAACCCGTATCCGTAAAAAGTTCTCCGTATAAGTGTTTTACAAATTATTCCACTAATTGATGTACGCTTGTTATATCGCAATAAGACTTGCACCATTGGACTCGCAGCGTTTGACTTGTCATGTGACCCGAGTTTCGTCCGATTCTGAGACAGTCGATGAATCGCCTTTTCGTGGGTCCCATGATTCGACTTGACGAACGATTTTGTTATTTGCTCACCGAAATCAAAAATTGGACATACCGTTGAATTCGTATCGTTAATTAGGATCCTTATGACCTATAATATGTCCAATTTAGATACCTTTAGCCTTGATACTTTTTTGGTGCAAAGTGGGCCACATGTGGACCCCGCTTTGGGCTGAAATTATCGTTTTGCCCCTGTGTCCAAATTGAAAAAAAGGAAATCTGCCAATGCTTGGCCTTTGATCACCTTTTGTAGGACAAATACCATATCGTATGGCAACAACAGTATTGCCCATGTGGCTAGGCGAGAGTTGAATGCTGCGGGTTTAGTCATAAGGACCCTGGGAGGATTAACTCGCGAGATCACATGGATGGTTTGTCCTGCCACATAATATCGGGTCTTTTGAATGACGAAGACCAAAGTGAGGCACTCCTTCTTAATGGGGTTGTACCTATACTCTGCGTTTGCCATTATTCTACTAAGATAGTAGATGGCCTGTTCGTGACCTGCATTACTTTTCTGGGCTAGCAGAGCTCCGAGGGAGTGATCCAGTGCCTGAACATATATTAAGAAGGATCTTCCCACAACGGAGGCCACCAATACTAGGGGATTAATGAGATACTCCTTGATGTCGTCGAAGGCGCGCTGGCATTCTTCGTTCCAAACAAATGAGACTCCTTCTTCATAAGCTGAGTGAACGGCTGACAACGTCTAGAGAGTTTTGATATGAACCTCCTGATGTATGACAGTCTTCCTTGAAGCCACGAAGTTCTCTGAGGTTCTTCGGTGGGTGCATTTCAAGGATCGCTTTAGTTTTGTCGGGGTATACGTGGATACCCTTCGAAGTTATGACAAAACCCAAGAACTTGCCGCTGGAGACTCCTAGGAAGGATTTGGTGGGATTCATCTTGAGCTGGTGCGCACGCATGAGGTCGAACATAGTATTCAAGTCCCAAAGGTGATCATCTTTGGAGCAAATCTTGACAGCAATGTCATTAACGTAATACTCCACTGTCTTGAACAGATATTCACGGAAGATGGTGCTCATAGCTCGCTGGTATGTAGCACCTACGTTCTTCAGACTGAAGGACATGAATGTGTAGCAGTATACTCCTATCGACGTTCAAAATAATATATGCTTCTTGTCGTTAGAAAATATCTTGATTTGATTGTATCCTAAAAACCCGTCCATGAAGGACATGTGCTCGAAGCCACAAGTGTTGTCGATCATTGTGTGTGTGATCGGAAGAAAAAACTCGTCCTTAGGGTAGGCCGCATTTAGATCACAAAATTCGGAACTTTTCGTTCTTTTTGACAACTAGTACGATCTTGGCCACCCAATCCGGATGTTGTTCCTCGCGAATGAAGCTTCTAGCTATCAGTTTGTTGACTATGACTTCGATGGCGTTCATGATATCCTGCATGAACTGCTATTACTGTTGCTTGACTGGCTTAGCATTTGGCACAATGTTGAGTATGTAGACTACGATTTGGGGGTCCAGTCCCGGTATGTCTTCGTAACTCCAGGCGAAGATATCGATGTATTCCCTGACGAGCTATAGCAGGGATTCCCGACCCCCCTCGGATAGACTCTTGCTAATAAAAATTGGTTTATGGGAGAATTCGTCATCCAGATTGATTTCTACGACTTTGTCCTCAATGGGAGATTCTCGTTGTAAAAATCGTATCTCTCATTGTGCATCTAGGCGTTGGGCCCACGGTTCTACTTCAAAGAGTTCAGATAGATTCTCGTCGTCTTCCTCAGGATCAGCTGACACCATGTTGGCAGACAATATTTATTTGAGCATATCCCTGATACTAATATCGAATTCCCAAGATACAGATTCTAAAGAATGAGAGTGTAACTCATCTCCCTCATCCGAGCCTTCGGGGGTTGTGGGAGGCGTGACGTACCCTATTCCATGCTTGGTATTATGGTAGTAATCCTCGGGCTTGCTAGCAGAAACCTGCAGACGCAGGGGCAGCCGTCGGCCTTTGCCGTAGTTCAAGCCCCTAGCGTCTTTTAGAACATACCCATCTTATGAATGTGGTGCTTAGTTTGAGAATTGTACCAGTGAAATAGTATTTTGTTGGTATCAGGTTCTGTCTCCAGTTCATCTGGGACGGATAATTGGGGACTTTTTACTCTGCCGAAGATGATGAGTTTCTCTCCCCTCTTTCTTGCTAGAACTATGAAGTAGGAGTTCTGACTGGCGAGAATCTGGTTGACTGCATAGGTGGTAGTCGCCTGTGTATGCAGGTGCAAGCCTAGATCGTGCTCAATAGGATATAATGTGTTGAGATGTGCGACATCCAAGTAGTTACAAGATAGCCCTTTATTAATAAAATAAGGGATCGCATCCTTAGGAATTACATTATCGAGAGAAGGGACGTTAGAATGAGCGGCTAGGTACCCCTCTACTTCATCCTTTTTGAGATCTACCCCCAGTGCGAGTGACGGCTTCAGAGGTTTTCTGTGCAGCTTCACCAATAAAGGTTCGAAAGTCGTAGCAGGTGCCGGATCTTCCTTCATTTGTCTACTCGGTTTACGAAGGAGAACGACCAGAGGTTCAGGTGCTTTTTTATGCAGTTTCACTATGAGGGGCAAAGCTGTGTCGGGAGAGCGTGCTTTGAGATTAACTCTCAAGGGCTCGTCCGATATTATACCAGTCTCTGCCTTACCGTCGGCATTATTGCTACCTTCATCTTCGTATACTTGCTTATAGAGGATCGAGTCAGAGTAATAGGCCTCGACCCCTTTGAATGGATCAACGTCGGCAAATTTTGTCTTGACGACGTCGTAATCATCCACGTACTTCAAGTATTAGTACAAGGTTGATGACACGATCATATACTGATATATCCATGGACGTCCCAATAGGACGTTATCGGATACATCTATGTCTATGATGTAGCAGGTTACCTCTATTTTTAAGTTGCCGATCTGACACTTCAAGAAAATCTTGTCCAGAGGGTAGCTCCTATATGCGTTAAAGCCACTGATAGTAGTATTGGTTGCTCCCAGGCGATGAATCGAGATGCCCAAGGTTTGAAGCAGACTCCGCGGGATGATGCTGATTGATGAACCGAGATCGATGTACATTCGGTCTACCTTGATGGCGCCAATGTACCCTATGTAATACAGAGGATGATCGTGCCAATTGTTCTTTAGCAACATGTCTTGTTACGAGAACGTAATATTGGGTATTGCCTCTATCACATTATTGCAGTGGGGGCATGCGGCAGGATTCTCAGCTGGCGGCTTGACCTGTGCCAAGTAGGTATCGATATTCTTTAATGCCTTACTCAGAGCAACCCGAGTGTCTTTGAAGAGTCGAAGAAGCTCGAACAGTGACAACTTTGTTGGTGTATTGGCGAGCTGTGCCAAGATGTCAAAGTTGTAGGGCTTCTCCAGCCCCTGAGCGGTATCTTTACGCAGTGGTTTGTCAAAGTGAGTTTCTTTCTGCTTGGACTTGTCTGCTGGCGAAGACTGGGATGGACCCGGATCGGATGTTATAGGTACAGTGATTGGGCGTGCACTATCGTCGGGGGTGTCATACTCATGTTGGTATGCCAGGTCTGACCTTGTTTTTCTCGCTATAGCTTCTTCGGAAGGGAGATAAAATGTGTAGCAGGACTTGGATTTATTGCCCTTGGACTTGGTGGCGGAGGGTGTTACCTGCTGCATCAAGTCTGGAGCAAGGTCTGGATGAACCCACATGACCTCCCCACGTGATATGGTGAGAGGTATCAGCCCGACTGTTTGGTCACGAGCTGGCGGGAGATTGACAACCTCTATTGTTTCCCTGGGGATCGGGATCACTCCATCTTGGGTTTCCGTCGTCGGAAATTTGCCAAACTGGAGAGATACCATATTCGCGGCAACTGTCTTATCATCGAAGTCCAAGGTGAGAGCATTGGTGTCGAGCAGCCGCTGATATACCGCTTTGGTGTGTAGCAATTCTATGTTACATGGTGGACGTATCGATGGTAGTGGCAGTACTTTGGATTATTTACCTCGATTGCCTCAACAGGGCGCTTGATGTCGGGGAGCCGAAGCTTGTTTCCCTTTGTTAGTACGTCAAAGATTGTCATGACATCATCATCTTTGAAGGAATAAGTTTTCTTCAATTTTGGAGCCTCTGCGGGCTTTTGCTCGGACTTCTTGGTTATTGGCCATAAGAGCCTGCTTTTTCTTGCCATTTCGGTCACTATTGTCGTTGTTGTTGCTGTTGTAAGTGCATTTTTCTCTATCACCAGCGACGGGAATCTGTATTCCCAAGAGGCAGGCATCTTTTACTTTCTTCTCGGTCCCGACATCGTTTATGATGAACACTGTCCAGTCTTTAAACTGAGAGTCGTCCATCTAGAACCTGACCGTAGGAAGGAGATTTATCCGGCAGGTGTCCATCAGTGTGGGCTCAGGGTTACCAGGGGGTAACTTTAGCTCCGCTTGCATGTATTGCTCGATATATTCCCATACAGACCCTTTCTTCCTTTGTGTGATGTCCATTAAAGAGGACATCGTCATGTCATTTCCTTCGTCGTATAACCGAGCAAGGAAAAGACCTTTGAGATTGTCAAACAAAAAATACAATAATCCTAGAGGCTGCAGAACCAATCGAAAGCCACTCTAGACAACAACCCGACAAAGAGCTTGGTCAAATAGCATCGTTATGAGGCAGATATCCTATTGCCATCTCGAAGTAACTCATGAATTGACGGTGAGATGTCTTCCTATCAAACGGCGTCAAGTTAAAGGGCTTGTACTCGGACGGGTATGGTACATCTTTCCACTCGAGGGGATACGGTTGTCGGATCCCGAGCTCGCAGTGTGTCCTGATTGCCCATTGAGTCTAGGCGGGCCCAGAGTTCTCGCCCTCCTGTATTGCTTTTCGGGCTTCATCGACTACGAAAGAAGAAGACGATCCGGGCAGGGGATAATTGCTGCCAGCGGATGGAGCGGTAAAAATTGAATCCCTATTTGTCCCGGGGTCAAGGCTTGCTTAGCCAGAGGCCCTTGCTGGTTGTGAGGCTATATTTGCCTTGAACTCTAGCATTGTTTGAATCAAGGCCTTCATTAATGCACTCATGGTTTGCATCATGGCCTCGAGGGTCTCGAGATGCTGTCGATCGCTAGAGCTTGAGTGATCGTCCCCCGCCATATATATTATTCTTATATGGGGAGAAATGGATGGGACGGTGGATGTCTCACTTTTTGTCTCAGACTCTTGCCGTAAATAGTCATCTAGGAAAGTGGGTAGTGACGCATCCTCTTCGGACTCGGAGGGAACTCTTTCCCCAGCGTAAGAAGCTGCGTCTTCTTGGCGAAGGCAACTACCCCAGGGGTCTCGGCATCTGTTCCTTGGGAATCATCGTCTTCTCGGAATGCCGGATTGTCATAAAGGTCCGGAGGATTACAACCCCCAGCTTGCGTATCCATGTGAGGTGCTAAGAAAGAACTACCTCCAGTAGCTGATAACTTCCTTTTTGAGCGGGTGCCCAGGAAAACACCTTTCGTGGGTTTCGATGCCTGTCCTCCTTGAACCTGTCTTCTTGACTTGCTGGATGAGAGCGACGGACAGGAGGTGCTAAACTTTTGACCTCCCCTCATGGAGAGGGCCTTCCGAGCAAAATAATACGAGGCGAGGGCCAGCTCGTCTGCCTCTAGTACTTGCACCTGTACTCTGGGTTGCCGCTAGATGGGTGCCTTTG
Organism: Iris macrosiphon; assembly: GCA_036927795.1. Taxonomy (NCBI): domain Eukaryota; kingdom Viridiplantae; phylum Streptophyta; class Magnoliopsida; order Asparagales; family Iridaceae; genus Iris; species Iris macrosiphon. Next base: position 160,587,893 of record JAYESA010000004.1, read on the forward strand.
GTTGTAGCCGCTGGAATGCCGACTGCCTTTTTGTTGGTGCTGCTGCTTTGTTACAGCAGCAATTGATGATAATGTTGTCACAGTTATGCCCTGATAAGGATAATTCATATGTCGTATTTGTTTCCCTCACTTTGCGGTTGTAATTAATCACATTGCGCAAGTCGAGTGAGGGCTGATTCACCTTTGCATCCTACTTATGAGCCTGGGTAGACCGAGCACACAGGTGCGCAGGTGTTGATTTTGCTTCCTGATATGAGGTTCGTACAAGAATATGCCCCAGGTTGCTAATGGAAGACTCTTTAGACTGACCCGGTCCAATTGCCACTGCGAGATGGACGAATGGGTCAGTTCTGTACAACTTTTCGTCAGGGGCACGCATCATAGTTAGCGAAGATTGCTGACGGTCGGTCGCATGAGCATTTTCTTGAGCTTGGCGAGCACACATTGCCCTAGACTTCTTCGTCCTAGCACCCGCCGGTGAGTATTATGAAGAGTCCAATTTTACCTCTTCGCTCTTCTCCGCATGGAACATGGAGTCAGCGTATGGAGTGAGCGCAGCATGAGATTCTATCAAAGGTGAAACTTTTGTTGCTGTCCTGGCCGTATGTGGCCATCTTCCTGCGGCTACCGATCGGTGCCGCATAGTCCTCCTTGTGCAGCTTTTGACGTGGCCGTATGGATCGTATCTTAGCGCTCGAACTCCTGGCATCATAGTATTTTTCTCTGCCAAAGCTCAAGTGCTGAGCACTTTTCTTGTTAGAAGAGGTTGTCGCATGAGAGGTAGACGCATAATGTGCGATCCCTGCGGCAGAGAGAGATATGGGGAGAGCATGATTCTCAATTGGGTGAGGCACATCGGCCTTTGCAACCCATGTCCTGTGGGTCTTCAGGTACTTAGCACTCTTCTTGTTAGAAAGGGTTGCTGCATGAGAGGTGGACGCATAATGTGCGGTCCATGCGGCAGAGAGAGAGAGAGAGAGAGACAAGGAGCGCATAATCCGCAGTTAGGTGAGGCACAACGGCCTTTGCAACCTTTGTCCTGTGGGTCTTCTTAGGCTTTGCCAGACTTGGAGAAGCGCCACCCTCAGAGAGCATTTTCTCATAGGCTTGCTAGTCGAAGCGTACAACCAGCATCCTTTTGGTCGAACCCAGCTTCGATGCGTCGGACTGCATCACGACCTTCTCATCAGAGGAGAAGGAAGTCCCCAACAGAGTCGCCAGCTTGTTTTCTATTGAAGTGAGTTTGGGAAAACTTTCGTTTAATAACAAAAAAATATACAAAGAAGTCCTAAACATAAAATCTAAGTACAATATTTAATTTGTGTAATGTGACAATGGAGATCGAGTACTGCAGTGACTCCTTTACTCCATTGACGGTCCGACGAGAGAATGAGGGATGCTCTCTTCTCTTCTCTTCTCTTCTCTTCTCTTCTCTTCTCTTCTCTTCTCTCTCTCTCTCTCTCTCTCTCTCGAGCTTGTGTGCACGTACGTAGCTCGTCTGGAGGGGTATAGTCTCCCTGAAGCAGAAAAAATCTAGCCCACCCCTGGGACGTCTAAGTTGCTCCTATTTGTAGCCATCATGTTGGTGGGCTATCGGTGTCGCATATACTTCTGTTTGGTGGCCCCATTGGGCTCCTTCAATAGAATATGGTTATAAATGTAGGCACATATGATGGGCAGGTTTTCACGTGTAGTTGGGTCAGGTCGAGCCACCACGTGGACGTTTGTTGGGATTTACTATTGCTGAAGATCTGGGTGGTCCTCGTCTTTTGTTTGCATGACTTGGTCAACTTGACACTTGGTCCATAATTAATTAGAGAGAATCACTTCAGTCGCTACAGAAAAATTATCTCAGGAAACCCTGCCACATTGGACGCAAGGAGTCAGGGACGCATGGGACGCACGATGTCTGGAATGCATAGGGCCAGAGACACATGGAACGCGTGGGGTCTGGAACTTATGGGGCCAGAGATGCATGGAACGCATGTAGTCTGGAACACATAGGTCCAGAGACGCATGAAATACATGGAGTCTGGAACGCACGGGGTCAGAGACGCATGGGACACATGGAGTTTGGAACGCATGGGGCCAGATATGCATGGAACGTATTGAGTCTGGAACGCATGGGGCCAGAGAAGCATGGAACATATGGGGTATGGGACGAATGTGGCCTCGTACAAGTAGCGTTGCACGCTTGTTAGAAGTCATTATTAGTCTGACGATAGCTTCTTTTCATTTAGCGTGCTCGTGTCTTTCGAGGCATTCAGAAAATTATTTTTGTCAAGATTTTGTGTCAGACATAATCTTTGTCATGATGCCACGTGTAAAACCCCTAATCCTAAAAACTGTATTTACCATTTTAATTAATTATTTAATTTAATTATAGTAATTAGTGGCTAAATAGAAGAAATATATTTTATTTAATTTTTATTTTAGGTGTTTGTGAATTTAGGAGATTTATGGAGCCGGTATAAATTTTTTCTAATTTATTTCATGTAGGAGACCCTTTGGACAGTTACTAGCTTAATGGTATACAATAATATAATTCTAGAAATTTTTTATGTATATATATATATATATATATATATATATATATATTAAATAGAAAAAGAAAAAGAAAAAGAAAGAAAAAGAAATGAAAAAAGGAAAAGAAAAACAAAATAAAAATTTCCTATTGGATCTACCCAAACACGACCCTTTAGCTCCTAAACCCGCTGCCCCATGAAACCGGCCCGCGACAAATAAGAAGCAACATCAGCAGCCCTCAATTTGCAACCCCGTGCGACTTAAGGCCCCCTCAATTTACTTCTCCATCTCCCTATATATTACTCCTTTCATAAACCCTAACCCTAATTCATTTCCCATCTCCACCCTCTCGATCCTGACCGCCGTCAGCCAGCGAGACCGCCGAGCCACCGCGCCCAGCCGCCGAGCAACCCTGCGCACTGACAGTTTGGACAGCAGGTTACCTGTGTTCTAGTCCTGTTTTCCGTCACCTCGCTAAACCAAACTCGACCCCGTCTTCACCGGTACGTTCATCACTTAACCCTCTTCAATATCTGTATGATAGTTGACCTCGAACAGCACGTAACCCTAGGCAAAAATAGCGCCCAAGTTGACGAAAAAAGACAACTTTCGGGTCTCGCAGAAAACTGCGGTAACTACCAATGTTCCCGGATTCGTATCTCCCACCACAGAGATCCGAATTCGATTTTTATTTTTGGTATGCGGAGACCACTTAACCTAGTTTAATTTTTGTTAATTACATTAAATTATTAACTGCTGTATGTAGAATTAAATTTGTTGAAAAACCCCAAAAACCCACTTTTTCTAGATTTCCAAAAATTACGAAACAGAGCGCGCCTCGCCAAACGGGACCGCTCCGCCGTGTACCAAGTGTACCAAAAGGTGCGCGCAGTGTACTCGGACATGTAAAATTTTGCGGAAACTGATTTGGACGCGTGTGTACGTCGAAATTAGCCCGTACCCGCGGACACTCCCCGTGTCGCAACGTTTGTGAAAATCCTGCGCATTTTGTGCACGCTCGTCAGATTGCGATAAAACTTGTGCCACTAGACTCGTGGTATCGCGCTGGTCCTGTGACCCAATTTTCACGCAATTCTGAGATAGTTGACCAAGTCGCCAATTGGCGGGCCCCACGGTTGACTTTTTGGGCAAAATTGTGTTCGGCTCACCGGAATCCATATTTGGACATACCGTTGAGTTTGTGCTGACATTTAGAGTTTGTTTGACCTATAATTTGTCCTATTTAGAGACCTTTACCCCTGGCACACTTTTTGGTGCAAAGTGGGCTATATGTGGATCCCGTTTTGACTCAAAATTACTATTTTGCCCCTGTGTCCAAATTAGACGAAATTGTAGTATTTTTTAGCTATCTCACTTATTCTGGAAACGTTGGTGATGTCTATTTCAGCATCCAGAGACGTTTATTCCAAGGCTGCAGCTTCTACTCCTGTGTGCGTGACATCTGGACGTTACACTTTGCAGCTTTCTTGCCAGGCAAGATACCTTGCCAAATTGCTTACAGTATTTTGCATGATTAGTATATTTCTGTATATTTATTACATTTCTGTTTATTCATTTCATGTGTAGTTTCTTTCAGTCATTACTATATATTAGATATGTTGACACACACTTGACACTTACTATCATAGAGGACAATCAGTAGGCGTATGGGCTTTAACCACTCTGGTAAACCATAGTAACTAGCACGCACTATGGTGGTCGTGTCCGATGGTCGCTACCCCCGCGGTATGTCGATTGATGGAGTCACGAAGGTCGCTACCCCCGCGGTATATCGGCTGATGATGTCCACTGACGTGTGTGTGAGTTGTGAGATTTAGATCAAGTAGCCTACCCTTGTCCATACGTTGAAAAGTTGTCCTCATTTGCATTCATATAGATTGTCTTGTACAGCGTACTTATATATTTTCAAACATTATGCATGTTCACTGTATTCAATTGGCTTGCTTCTATGTATCTTGTTATGTCCCTCTGAGGACCTGGTCCCTTGCTAGGTATAGACGACCAGGAGTACCCGCAGGAGTACGGACCTGGACCTGACGCGTTACTTTCTGCCGAGGAGGTCTTACCTTCTGATCGTCTTTGGTTATATCTAGCGATGGATTCTTCTTAGTTGATATACTTCTGTCATCATATTATTTTATATTGGAGATTTTATACTCCTCTCTCATTTTAGTTTTGGATATAGTCATTGGTAGTAGATTTGTTTCCACCCGACTATTATTTTGGATATTTTAGACTCCTTATTCTAGCTTAGTTATTTCTTTTCTATGACTTGTTGTGTGGATGAGATTAGCATATCTGTGACTTGTGACACTATATATACCACATGTGAGTTTATATTCATATTACAGCATACGTGTGTATTATAGTATCCATATATTAGAGTTGCCATATACATACGGCTGACATGCTTACGTGTTCCTAGTCCTACGTATTTTGGGACTGTGGCGTAACATAATTTTAGTGGTGGCCCATGCAGGTCGAGAGCATATTGACTCGGTTACGTTACTGTACCGAGCAAGCCTGCAAATAAGATTAGAATATAGGATCTCATCCACTATTGACTATGATTCGCTCTCCTTCCCATCCATTCTATTTGAATTATATCCTGCTTGATTCATGTGCTTCCCTGATAATTCCTTGAGTATGGAAGTCCCTGTTGTTAGATGATAAGTAGGGTAACCTTCCTATTAAGAGTATAACTAGAGTGTTGACACACCACTAAGTTTAGAATACCTAGTGAACCCTAGCGCCCTTATCTATAGATTGGTTACCATTATCCCTTGATTTATTTATGAAGACTTGAGAGTAGTATAAACACTACTAGGATTAGTTTAAAATTTGATCATAGTGTTTGACCCTAGTATTGAGGAACCAATAGAAATCCAAGGTTAAATATTAGGGCTGGACCTAACTCTTATGGTGAGATAATATTAGAACTATAAACTTAGATCATTGTCTTATTATTAGTAGACATCACCTTAGGAATCCTAGAGGAATGTAATCAACACTTTTTCCTTGATCATACCTCGAACATAGCAACTAGTATACCACTCCCCCTTAGAAAACCATGATGCTATCTAGAGCCCTCTATTTTAATTTCATATATTATTCCTCTGCGACCTTAACGTTCGCTAATTGCATGACGACTAAATTATGTGCTTCTATTCTTTGTCTTTCAACTCGTGCCATCTGACACTTCTGATTGTAGACCAAGTGATTTTATTTCATGTTAGGATATATAGTTTGCTAGGTTATAGTTATAATCTTGAATTTTAAATTTCTGTGCTTGGTAGTTAGAACTTGATAGATGAGTATTCATTTAGATTATAATTTATGGTTATACCTTAGATTTAAATTGCGTAACTTGTACCATACCTCGATACAAGTTATATCTTATTTCCACTCAAGGTCAGTAACTTTTCCATTTTACTATTGACACTTGCTCTATAAGCTCTATGACTAAGACTTAAGACGACCATGACCTATGTAATATAAGAGGATACCCTAATAAGTACCAAGACCCCTTCTCGTCGACCTTAACAGGAGCTTCTACGGTATCCTTAAGACAATTGCAGTATTAGTTTATTGTTATAAGTTGGATAGTATACCTTACAACCTAGTATCACATAGTCTTCTGACCTATTATTGAAGTGTAACTGAATGACATCAATTGTATGCTAGCATAAGACGATGGTATTTATTCAGACTGTAGAAATTAGAGGTCCATACCCTATTTGGTTGACTAGCAGCTTAGACAAGGAATTAGTATGATAACTGTAGAGATTGTAGAGTCTTATCTTCTTTGTGCACTTGAACTATTTTGTACCCTCTTTCATCATAATCCAGCGTAATTATAATTTCTGTACTACCTTGACTTATGCTGCTATTATAGCCTAGTTTTGCAAGCTTATCCCTTATCGAGCTTGTTCATGACATATGTGTTATTGGGTCCTGATCAATCACACTAATACAAATTATCTAATCAGAATCAGTGTATTATGGTCTAGCTAGACATAGTGCATTGATTCGCCCTTCGCAATACTACTTTACGTAGATTGAGATATATAGCTGACCAGTAAAACGAATGTAGTTGCCCTCTAGACATGTATGAGCATATCGTATCGGTTACGTATCTATACTGATACGAGCATGCGAATAAGGATTTACCAAACTAGGATTTTAATCCACAACTACCTTGACAATTCCCAATTGAATTCTCTAATCGTCTTGATCTCCATACTTCTATTCTAGTACCTTTCCCTTGAACTCTTTATCATTTTTTTCTGTCTTCCCTTATTTCGGAAGGACGAAACCTCGTGCTTGGTATAAGTTTGATATACATATAGTACTAGATATACCCATAGGCCAATCTCATTATTTGGTGACTGCCTTTTATAATTGATTAAGGGCCTATCATATATGATATAATTGGTGTTAAAGTTTTGAGGATTGAATGACATGAGAAAATAAATTAAGGAATATTTTTCTTAAGTGTAAGACCTTATATGATAGATGGGCAATTCTAAGTTGGGTAGAAGTCACATTGTTAATTTGAGGTTAAATTCTTTTAGATTGTGATCAAGTAGGATTAGATTGAGAGATTAAGTTATTTTAAATGTGGAGAATTTTTAAGAAGGAGTTAGATGATGAGTATTTAATGAATTTGGAAATCTAGATGTGTCGGACCAAATATTTATACTTTAAGTACATGATTTAAATTTTGAATATTGAAGGTAAATTATTAATTCGAATTTTGAGGATAAATATAGAATTTCAGACTTGAACATTGGTGGATTGAATTTAAAATTTTTACAATTTGATGATTTGAATTAAGAGTTAAAAATTTGATTGTTGGATTACGTATTTGAAATATTGAGGATGTGAATTGAATTTAAAATTTTGAAGAATACAAAAAAAATTCGTAAGTGAAAAATAGGAATAATATTGGACTAGAATTGTTTTCTAGCAGAGATTATGATAGTGGGAGATCGTGATGTAAAATTTATATGCATATTTAATTCTTGAAGATGTTATATGGATTTAATTTAAATTTGGATATTGATAATTTAAAAAAGTGAGAAGAGATTACAATAGGTTGAATTTTGATTGGAACAGTGATTATCTTAACTTTGAAGTGATTGCGATGGATATGATTATGATTTTAATTATCGCAAAGAGATTGCGATTGACTTGCCCTATGTACATGAAGGATTAACAAATTATGCCTTATTTTAATTTTGAGGATGGCATATTTTTAAGTTGGCTAGATTGTAAACCCCCTCACCCAAGATTAGACCTACTTGGCTTAGATAGTGAGACTAGGGCTAGTTTGAATCCAAGTAGAAATAGAACACGGTATTTTTATTCCAACATTATATCACTTAGCGCACCTTACCGTTGCTTCGATAACTGGAGCCCTACACTAGCCACTGTCTTCCTACAAACTTCACATCCTTGTCCTAGACGTGTGCCCGCCTTCTATTTCTGACCTCGGTGTAACTTATAATTATGCTCTCTTGTGCTACATTTGAGTCGCACAACAGTCATCGCGAATGTTATTCTTAATTCTAAATTAATTCCAACTTGTATCATTGTGCGTTCCAATCGAAATTGGAGACACAATCTTGACCCATTTCGTGCAACCCAAATTTTTTTTTTATAATATCCTAGCCTGGGACCTCTATGTCCATGACACTTGCGTCCACCTAATTTTAGCCCCATGTACTTCTAATTAATTCCCGAACACCATTCGTATTAATGTTGATTAATTTAATCCAATTTCCATCTTTGTGCAATTTTTCAATTGTTAGGCACTTTTATGCAAAGGTGCATTAAGGTGTCCACACCATTGGACATGACACTTGAAGAAACCTATTTTTCGTTCATGTAGATTTTTCTCATGATTTTTAGAATGTGCAACGCGCAACATCGCCCCTCATTTAAATTTAGCCTTGCATTTTAAACAATACAAATCTTATACCATCCTTGACTTTCTATCGCAGCTTAGTTTTAATTTCGAGGATGAAATTTTTATAAGTTGGGTAGAATGTAAAACCCCTAATCCTAAAAATCGTATTTACCTTTTTAATTAATTATTTAATTTAATTATAGTAATTAATGGCTAAATAGGAGAAATAGATTTTATTTAATTTTTATTTTAGGTGTTTGTGAATTTAGGAGATTTATGGAGCCGGTATAAATTTTTCCTAATTTATTTTATGTAGGAGACCCTTTGGACAGTTGCTAGCTTAATGGTATGTAATAACATAATTCTAGAATTTTTCTATGTATATATATATATATATATATATATATATATATATATATATATATATATATATATATATATATATAATAGAAAAAGAAAAAGAAAGAAAAAGAAATGAAAAAAGGAAAAGAAAAAGAGAAAGAAAAACAAAATAGAAATTTCCTATTGGATCTACCCAAACCCGACCCTTTAGCTCCTAAACCCGCTACCCCATGAAACCGGCCCGCGAATAATAAGAAGCAGCAGCAGCAGCCCTCAATTTTCAACCCCGCGCGACTTAAGGTCCCCCCCCCCCCGCGTTTACTTCTCCATCTCCTATTTATTACTCCTTTCATAAAACCTAACCCTAATTCATTTTCCATCTCCACCCTCTCGATCCTGACCACCGTCTGCCAGCGAGACCGCCGGGCCACCGCGCCCAGAACCGCCGCACGACGACCGCGACCCCGCGCAACCCTGCACACTGACAGTTTGGACAGCAGGTTACCTGTGTTCCAGCCCTGTTTTCCGTCACCTCGCTGAACCAAACTCGACCCCGTCTTCACCGGTACGTTCATCACTTAACCCTCTTAAATATCTGTATGATAGTTGACCTCGAACAATGCGTAACCCTAGGCAAAAACAGCGCCCAAGTTGACAGAAAAAGACAACTTTCGGGTCTCGCAGAAAACTGCGGTAACTACCTATTTTCCCGGATTCGTATCTCCCACCACAGAGATTCGAATTCGATTTTTCTTTTTGGTATGCTGAGACCACTTGACCTAGTTTAATTTTTGTTAATTATATTAAATTATTAACTGCTGTATGTAGAATTAAATTCGTTGGAAAACCCCAAAAACTAACTTTTTCTAGATTTCCAAAAATTGTGAAACGGAGCGCGCTCCGCCAAACGGGACCGCCCCATCGTGTACCAAGTGTACCAAAAGGTGCACGCAGTATACCCAGACACGTGAGATTTTGCAGAAACTGATTCGGACCCGTGTGGGCGTCGGAATCAGCCAGTATCCGCGGACACTCCCCGTGTCGCAACTTTTGTGAAAACCCTGCACATTTTGTGCACGCTCGTCAGATTATGACAAAACTTACGCCACTGGACTCGTGGTATCCCGCTGGTCCTGTGACCCAATTTTTACGCAATTCTGAGACAGTTGACCAAGTCGCCAATTGGCGGGCCCCACGGTTGACTTTTTGGGCGAAATTGTGTTCGGCTCACCGGAATCCACATTTGGATATACCGTTGAGTTCGTGCTGACATTTAGAGTTTGTTTGACCTATAATTTATCACAATTAGAGACCTTTACCCCTGGCACACTTTTCGGTGCAAAGTGGGCCACATGTGGACCCCGCTTTGACTCAAAATTACCGTTTTGCCCCTGTGTCCAAATTAGACGAAAGGGTAGTATTTTCTAGCTATCTCGCTTATTTTGGAAACGTTGGTGATGTCTATTTCAGCATCCGGAGACGTTTATTCCGAGGCCGCAGCTTCTACTCATGTGTGCGTGACATCTGGACGTTATACTTTGCAGCTTTCTTGCCAGGCAAGATACCTTGCCAAATTGCTTACAGTATTTTGCATGCTTAGTATATTTCTGTATATTTATTGCATTTCTGTTTATTCATTGCATGTGTAGTTTCTTTCAGTCATTACTATATATTAGATATGTTGACACAGACTTGACACTTAGTATCATAGAGGACAATCAGTAGGCGTATGGGCTTTAACCACTCTAGTAAACCATAGTAACTAGCACGCACAATGGTGGTCGTGTCCGATGGTCGCTACCCCCGCGGTATGTCGATTGATGGAGTCATGAGGGTCGCTACCCCCGCGGTATGTCGGCTGATGATGTCCACTGACGTGTGTGTGAGTTATGAGATTTAGATCGAGTAGCCTACCCTTGCCCATACGACGAAACGTTGTCCTTATTTGCATTCATATAGATTGTCTTGTACATCGTACTTATATATTTTCAAACATTATGCATGTTCAATGTATTCAATTAGCTTGCTTTTATGTATCTTTTTATGTCCCTCTGAGATTTAGATCTAGTAGCCTACCCTTGCCCATACGTCGAAAAGTTGTCCTCATTTGCATTCATATAGATTGTCTTGTACAGCGTACTTATATATTTTCAAACATTATGCATGTTCACTGTATTCAATTGGCTTGCTTCTATGTATCTTGTTATGTCCCTCTGAGGACCTGGTCCCTTGCCAGGTATAGACGACCAGGAGTACCCGCAGGAGTACGGACCTGGACCTGACGCGTTACTTTCTGCCGAGGAGGTCTTACCTTCTGAGCATCTTTGATTATATCTAGCGATGGATTCTTCTTAGTTGATAAACTTCTGAAATCATATTATTTTATATTGGAGATTTTATACTCCTCTCTCATTTTAGTTTTGGATATAGTCATTGGTAGTGGATTTGTCTCTACCCGACTATTATTTTGGATATTTCAGACTCCTTATTCTAGATTAGTTATTTCTTTTTTATGACTTGTTATGTGGATGAGATTAGCATATCTGTGACTTGTGACACTATATATACCACATGTGAGTTTATATTCATATTACAGCGTACGTGTGTATTATTGTATCCATATATTGGAGTTGCCATATACATACGGCTGGCATGCTTACGTGTTCCTAGTCCTATGTATTTTGGGAGTGGGGTGTGACACCACGTCAAATCCATATGCGGCTAATATTGGGGCACATGGATGCTACTTTTTCTTGGCCGCATGGTCATTATGTAGCCTAATTTCTTCTGAGTCGGCCTTGGAACACATGTTTGTTTGAGTGCATGGAAGCTAGATTTTCCATGCTTCTACAATAAGATACATCAATAGTACAACAATCTACTTCTATAGAAGCAACTGAGATAGTCTAAGTGATAAGATCAAGCATTTTCTACCTTATACAAGTTTATAACAATCAGATTAATAATTCCATGTTCTATAGAAGCATGATACAGAGTGGGCTTACTCTCTTATTTATGCGGGTTCTTTTACTTAGCATTACTATCTCATGGCATCAAAACGTAACTAGCAACATCAGTTTTTAAGTATGAAGGAAATAGCAAAGAAGGGATCATAGAAACAATCCACCTGATGAAGGACTCTATCTAACCAAGCAAAACTCTGAATACTCCTCTGAACGAAACCAAGCCAAACGACACTTCACCAACTAACTATCCCAAGGAATCAAGCGGAGCGGGGCATTACAGATATGACCGGGAAGACATCTTCATCAAAACTAATGTTGATCACTGGCCTACAAATATAGGAATGCTAGCAAGCCCAAACCTAAATAAGAAATAACATGGTATAAGTATACATAATGAAACTGTTTAACGGAACTAACTTATTGAAATAACATTATTTCGTTCATACTTGTATTAGTGACATGCATCCAATAATATTTTGCTATATTTCGTACTCAAAAATTCTGTCAAGGAGGAATATAAATATGCTAATTTAGCTCTCCCCCTTGCATGACTGGTAGGTTCTACCAAATTATCCAAAAATGGTAGAAGACACATTTATATTATTTTCCATCCCGTTGAAAAAAAGAAGTTCACCACATAAACATAGTAAGTAGGCACTCGTGCTACACATGACATAAACAATATCTATCCATAAATGAGTTAAACTAAAATATTATAAGTTACATGGGCATTAACACGAAACTTCATACCCAAGCTTCCCACAAAACCTCTGCGTCAATAGTACGCTCTGTAGAAGCATGGAAAATATACATCCATGCGATCCTGCACCCAAAATGAAAACTCAGAAGAGATCAGGCCATAGAGTCTCCCTGCGGCCCAAACAAGGGGACATCCATGCATCCCTAATCAGCCAAACCAACTTGGCCGCAGAAGGACCTAACGTGGCATCCCGTCAGCAGGATCGTCTCTGACACAGAATCCTGACGAAAAGAATTTTCTGATTACCTCAAAATACGTGAACACACTAAACGACAAAAGTCTCACATTAGCGCAGAACATCACTCTCGACGGGGTACAACGCCACGTGGACAGCACAACAAGGGCCTCATACGTCCCATGGGTCCCTGGCCCCATGTGTCCCAGGCCCCATGAGATCCCATGCGTCTCTGGCCCTATGCGTGCCAAACTCCATGCGGTCCCTTGCGTCTATGGCCCCATACGTCCCAGACTCTATGCGGTCCCAGGCGTCTCTGGCCCCAAGCGTCCCAGACTCCATGCAGTCCATGCATCTCTGGCCCCATGTGTCCCATGCGTCTCTGGACATATGTGTTTCAGACTCCATGAAGACCAAATCTTGTTGTTATGACAAGAATGATTCTCTCCAACCAAGTGCGGACGATATGTCAAGCTGACCAAGTCATGCCCACAAAGAACGAGAACCACCCAGATCATCAGCAACAAAAAATCCCAACAAGCACCTACGTGTGTAAGCACCCTGATTTTTAGAATTTATTAATATTGGTATTCTGAATTTTTTGTGATTAAGAGAAATTTTTATTTTATTTTAGCTAGTTATAATATATAATATAATTGAATTAATAATTATGTGTATTTAATTAATTATTAATATTGTGCAGAAAATATATTTTTGGGTGTACAACTATAATAGTGTATTGTATAATTTTTCTAGAATTTATTGAGGTCCAAAAATATTTTTAAATATCCATATATATATATATATATATATATATATATATATATATATATATATATATATAAAGAAAAAAAAAAGAAATGAATTTAAATCCAAACCCATTAATCCTAACCCTACCCGTTAACCCAAACCCATTAAGCTAAATCCTAACTAAAACTACCCTCCCCACGTACACAGTAAACCCCACCCCATCCTATATATATACCTACATATATATATATATATATATATATATATATATATATATATATATATAACAAAACCCAAACCCTAATCTAATCCCACGCCTACACCACCCATCACCGCAGCCCCGCCGCCGGCGACCGCCAGCCACCGCGCCGCCATCGCCCCGCCGCCTCCGGCCGACCCCCGACCACCCCGCAGCGCCGCCCGCACGCGGCAGCTGCAGCAGCAGCCGACAACAACAGCAACAGCATCTCCGGCCCCCCTTCGCGCGCAGCCTCCGCCCTCCTCGTTCGTCCGATTTGTGTTCCGTCTTTCCTGGTATGTTCACAACCTAACCCTCTAGGATTTTTTTCAAGTGGAATGAATTTAGGCACCCCGGTTTGATCGAAAAATCGACCGAAAGTTGGCCGAAAAATTGTTCAAAAACAGTTCAGAATTTTGATCCAAACCCCCATGTTCATGCTCAATTTGCCACCAACTCGTTAATTATTTTTAAAATATAATTGAAGGGACTTCTTCAAAATATAACCAAGATTTTTACTGTTCTTTTAGTTTTTATTAGTTTGCTTTAATGATAAAATTATTCTTGTTCTAAAACGACCAAAAACTTATTTTTTTAAAACACCCAAAATCTCGCGATACGGGGTACGTCCTGCCAAATGAGGCAACTTTGTCATGTGCGAGTTGCACCGAAAGTCGCGTATAGTCAACACGGACGTGTGAGTTTCATGAAACTTTATTTGGATGTGCGTGCACACCGAAATTAACGCGTATCCTCCAAAAAATACCGTATCGACCTGTTCTGACACTCGTCCTAATTTTGTGTGTGCTTGTCATTTTGCAACGAAAACTTACGCCATCAGATTCGCCGTATTACGCTAGTCCTGTGACCAAGGTTGATTCGATTCTGAGAACATTGATGAAACGTCATTTTGTAGGCCCCACAATTCCACATAACGGGCAATTTTGTTATCGGCTCATCGGAATCCAGTTATGGACGTTCCATTGGGTTCGTATGGTTATTCTGGACTCGTAGACACTAAGTTTGACGAATTTGGAGAACTTTGTCTTTGACACATTTTTTGGTGTGAAGTGGGCCACATGTGGACCCCGCTTTCACCCAAAACTGTCAATTTTGCCCCTGTGTCCAAATTGGACTGATGGGTAGTCAATCCTAGATATTTCTAGTATTCTGAGAATAATTGTGGTGTTTGTTTCAGCATCCAGAGATTTACGTGCAGATTCTACTTTTCCAGGAGTAGTTGACAGAGTTCAGAACCCAGCCAAGTGTACCTTGCCAAGATGTATTATAGTTTCTTGCCTTTATTATCTTATTTAGTTATTATTATTATTTGATATGTGTGATGAGTGTGTTTATCCTAGGAACGTGAGACGTTGCTTAGCATCTAAACAAGATTCGGGTGTCGACGCCGTACGTGGGGTCAAGTAACGTCACTTAGAGAGTTGATTCCACGATCCTGTTTTTACGTGCTTGCTTTACCAAGTACGCTATACCCTAGGACACTTGACACTATTACATGTGACAGAACCTTTCTTGAGTTATTCATGGTGATTCTGTATAGGCTTACAGGATTCGTGATTGTAGAAGCATGAAAATACGCTGGGGAGTTATACGCTTAAACCCCCAATATGCATGAAGCCCGCGTAAAACAGAACTTCAGCGCTATGTGGCATAAACATATGACTTCAGAGCTATACGCGTAAAACAGAGCTTCAACGCTATGTGGCATAAAATATGGCTTCAGAACAGGATTGCGTAAAGCAGCACTCAAAGGTCATTTTGGCGTAAAAGGTTGCTACACCTCCCTCCGGCGTAAAATATGTCCTTTTTTAATGCAGTGTGAAGTTGTACGAGGAACTCTTCGTATTCCTCGAATGAACCTGTCTGACAGAACAGTGAACCTGACTCCTGATAAAGAGTACTACACGACGATCAAGAGGACGGCTGTAATGATGATTTTGCACAGAAGCCCAGACTATCGTTTAGTGACGTATCCTTGATACAAGTCATTTTTACGCATTCAAGGAATACGCTGCCTATTTTACACAGACAGAGATGAGTTTTTATGCTCAAGATAAGACGAAATCAGATGCCACATCAAAAGCTATTCTTCGTACAGAACTCGAGGCATATCTCTGCAGTTAATGCGCGAGATGGGGGCAGATCTCTGCATTTAATGCACGAGATTTTGTTCTATTTTTATGACTAGGAGAGCTAAAACTAGGGCTAATACGCTCACATCACCATCCCTGCATGTTACGCCAACCAGGCTATTTTCAATTATAGGAGCACGCCGTACGCTATCTCCTCGAAATACGCCAACCAGGCTATTTTTAACTATAGGAGTATGCCGTATTCTATCTCCTCGAATTACGCCAACCAGGCTATTTTCAACTATAGGAGTACGCCGTATGCTATCTCCTCAAAATACGCCAACTCAGGCTATATTTGCCAAGGTACGTGATAAGGCTACTTGGCCCAGAATACGCTCAAGACCTCAGTCAGCAAGGATAATTGGCTATCTTTACGCTGGTTACCTATTATGCAGCATCAAGCTTTACGCAGAATTTGGCTTTTACGCCAACAGACAGCTATTTGACTTTTATGCCAACAAGACAGCAACTTGGCTTTTACGCCAACAAGACAGCAACTTGGCTTTTATGCCAACAAGACAGCTATTTGGCTTCTACGCCAACAAGACAGTTATTTGGCTTTTATGCCAATCATCTCTACGTGAGGGGCAGTTACCTACGTGGCTTGCATGTCGTGATCTTCGAGAAGCAGTTATACGCGTTACCATATAGTGGGACACGCGTCACACGCGGATTCAAGAGATCATTCAGACGTGGGTAGCAGTTATTATAACTGTCGCGTAAAGAGTGCCACTCTCTTCACAGTCTGGCTTCTACGCTGACTGGACAGTTACTGTGACTGATCTCTATAAATAGAGACTCCTAGTCACAGAGTAAAAAGGGGAAGAGATCGGGCAAGGTCGGAAAAGAAAGAGCAGAGAGCACAGACAGAGAGTAGTGATTGACGGCTTTGGCAACGAGAGTCCAATCCCTCCTGCAATATTTGAAGCTTCTTCTTCTTTTTCTACAGCACTTCTTCGTCATCGTGTAGTCCAAGGGATAAAGTGATCGACCGCAGATCAGACTCCTATAGCAATTTTTCTCCAGAATCATTTTTATTGTACTTAACATCCTCGTATAGGATTAATTATACTCTTTTTTCTTGTTTGTAAACAAAGAAAGGGTTTCGTATAAACCTAGTTTCATTTCTTTCATTTATCATCAAACACAAGATGGCGACTCTGCTGGGGACTACTTTCTCATCTGACGAAAAAGCCATTGCTCAACACGATGCTGTATCCGTCGGATCAACGAAGAAGACTTTGGTCGTCCAATTCGACCAATCTGCTTATGAAGACATGCTTCATGCAGGGGGTAGCTCTCATTCCCTCTTTGTCCAGGACAACAAGAAGCAGCATAAAGTTTGGATGCCCCAGACATCCTCTACCCTTCCTGCAGGCTCTCTCTCTCCGATCAGCAAGGTTGTGACAACACAGCCTACGCGCTCTGCGTGTAAAAATCTGTCTCCCGTCTGTGACATGGCAGACAAAACTTTTGGCAATGCCCCAGTGCCAATCCAGAAGTCTAGAACGCGCCCTGCGCGTAAAAATCCGTCTCCCGTCTGTGACGTGGCAGACAAAACTTCTGGCAATGCCCCAGTGCCAATCCAGAAGTCTAGAATGCGCCCTGCGCGTAAAAATCTGTCTCCCGTCTGTGACATGGCAGACAAAATTTCTGACAAGGCATCAGTGCCAATTCGGAAATTTCAAACGCGCCCCGCGCGTATAAATATATCTCTCGTCTCTGACAAGACAGATGGACCCTTGGAGCACATCAAAGGAAAACGAGTGGTGAATCTCTCAACCTCCAAGCTTGTACGCCCACAAGAGAAGAAGTTGCCCACTCTTCAGATTACGCGTGATGCTGGAGGCCGTTTGAGGACTTTTCCTATTTTACGCGAGCCTGTACAGAACTCCAAAATACGCCAGAATAAAACTGTCTGCGTAAAGGAGACCCGTTTCACGAGAAAATATGCTCCTCAGGTGGATGATGGATCGTACGCCACTCACATGGGTGAATTGCTGTATTCTTATGGCAGAGAAAGGGTTGTGGTTTCCAATCTCCACGTTCCTACTGATGTAAAAAGGCATAATAAGCCTTCTTCTTCTTCTGTTAATCTCCCTGATTTGCGTGATTTCTTGATCCAGAAGCGCAAAGACAGGGGATCTTCTAATATGTCTATTACACCCCCTAGGGAGCATTGTTGTAATAGTCATAAAGTTGTAGTTAACTACTGTTGTTCTAAGGCAAAATGGTCAGTTTTCGATCGATTGAACTACTCTTTGCCCTTACAGGTAGAAGAACCGACATCCGCATCAGTAAACATGGCTTCGCACATTCCTAGAGGAAGGTAAAGTTCAAGACGTCATCCCTCTAGAACTCCAAGCCAAAGAAGATTTGACAGACTCCTTGAGATATTGAAGCTGGTATCTTTGAAACACCCGCTCGAGGTCGCGACAATCGGCTTCATATTCTTCTGATTCCGACACTGGGGGTCGCCAGCTTTCTGAATTTGATGCTGAAAGTATAGACTCAATCTCTACAGAGATCTATACTAATCCCTCAGTGGCTTCTAGAGAAATAGGAGTTTATGCCATTGGAGATGAACATGAAGAGGCTTCCCCATCAGGAAGTTCGGAGCAACGCATTGCTGTATTGGAAGCATCGCTTAAAGAGATGCATACCATGATGGAGAGTATGCGCCAGATGATGGTGACTCAACATGCAGCTGTAATAGCCCAAGTTCCAGCTCCAGTTCCTCCGACTCAACTACGTGTGGGGGTAGACACACCACCACCCAATGCAAGCCAGGAGCCTGTTCCAAATCAAGAGTTAGCTGCTCCTCAACCTCTCAACCCGGAGAATATATTACCTCCTATTGGAGTTACAATACAACCGGTCTCTCACCTCTCTGCGGTCCCTTTCTCAACAGAAGATCCGATACAGGCAGTTCGAGAACTAAAAGCCCAATTTGATGCCCTGAAGCATAAGGATCAGCTCAAGAAGTTGGGAATCAACCAGCCATACCCAGCTGTCTGGGACGAGACTCCTTTCTCACCAAAATATAAACCACATGCTATGGTTTTGTTTGAGTAAAAGACGTCACCAAGCCAGTATGTGAACTACTTCAGCATGATGACGGTGTTGTTACAGGGGAATGACGCCCTTCTCACTTGGGTATTTAAGGGCTGTCTGTCTGGAGTGGCCTACCAATGGTACCGCAGTCTAGTGGACAACTGCATTACTTCTTTTGAATATTTTAAGACCCTGTTCTTCGCTCGATTTTATGAGGGAGGGATGAACATGTCTATGTCATCACTCATCGAAGTAAAGCAGAAGGAGAAAGAAAACGTTCGCACTTTTATTGAACGTTTTCGTCAAGCTACTTTGCAGATGCCTCCTGGAGTTTCGGATTCAGCTTTGGTGGACATTTGTCGGAAGAACCTTCTCCCACTGATCTCAGTGTTCACAGGACCATATCAGTTCCATGATTGGTCCTCGTTTATCATATCGACGGTAGACGCTGAAGATAACTGTCGGAAGGCTCGTGACAACAGAATCATGATCTCCACCTCTGATAGAGGGAAGCGGTCATCCTCCAATAACGACCATACTCGTAGTTCCAAAGGAAAGGAAGCTCTGGCAATCAATACGTCCAGGCAACATACTCCGGCAACTACGCAGGCGAATCCTGGGACTTCCAGGCCTAAAGAAGAATATTCTTTTGATGACGATGACATTCTGAGCATATTCGATTGTCTAGTCAAAAGTGGCAAGCTTACTCTTCCCGAGGTAAAGCGCCCAAATGAAGTCGGCAGTACCAATAGCCCTAAGTACTGCATTTTCCACAGGTACATACATCACCCCACAAAGGCATGTTATGTACTTAAAAGAAAAATCCAGGAGTTGATCGACGCCAAGGCCATCACTCTACGTAATAGCGAGAAGACGGTCACTGCCAACATGATCTCACTCCAGTTTGGCAATCTGCCCCCTCAAGAAGTCCCAGATGGTGTGGTACCTATTCCACGGGCAATGATGAACATTGTTAATCTCCCTCCAACCAGGGGTCAAAATCATGACCTAGTGCCCCTAACTACTCAGCGAGGGGAGATCATGTAGGTTTACCCTGATCTGGTGTCAGAAATTGAGGAAGAGACTCAAGCTGCTAAAGTTAAGTATAAAAAGAACTCAAAATGTAAACCATGTCATATGGTTGCAATATCCCCGACATCGGAAGAAGAAGCTTTGGCAACCGAAACCCGGTCAGGGAAAGTCTACCTCAAAGACTATGGAAGGAACCAGGAGGAAGCAACGGCAGACACTTCAGCTACCAAACATCCAGAACCTGAACCTGTTATGCCAGAAGCGGGTCCTTCTAAACCAACTTCGGTGGACAAGGGAAAGCAAAGAGAAGTTCGTTTTGATAAGCCTTTGAAGAATATCCAAAACAAGGGTTTAGAGAAACCATATAACTTCGACATCTTGGCTCAGTTGGCTAATACTCCGGCCAGATTGTCCATCTTTGAGCTACTCAGGCTATCCAAAGACACTCGTCAAGCCTTGAGTGAAGCATTGATGCAAGCAGATGTATGCTTGACTCATCTCAAGTCCCCCGATAAAGAGCCCGTGGCATGTCCTCAATGTCATAGTGTGATGGAAGTGGTCCCTAACATCACTTTCACTCAAGAGGACATATTGTTGAAACATAACAGACACGATAGGCCGCTTTATTACACCGGATACATCGGCTCTATGGAGGTAGACCGGATTCACATAGATCCAGGATCGTCAATCAGCACAATCCCCCACAGTCTGCGAAGACCATTAAGGATTCCTATGAGTTAACTGGCTTACACTACCACTACAATCGTGGGCTTCAATGCCAGAAAAAGCAAACCTTTGGGGAAAATTCATTTGAGGATCCAGATAGGTGACCTTAGATCAGTGGCTACATGTTACGTCATTGATTCGGAGGTATTGTACAATATTCTGTTGGGCAGACCATGGATGCACGACCATAATATTGTTCCTTCAACTCTACACCAATGCTTTAAATATGTAGACGCTCAAGGGACAGTGAAAACAGAATTCGTTGATCTCAATCCTTTCAAAGGGGTTGAATCCTACTACTCTGATGCCATGTTGTACACCCAAGACTACATGAAGGAGGTGTCTGGCAGGATGGAGGAGGAATCCCACCGGGAGCCGGAAGAATCATCTGCTGAGCAACCTTTGTCAATCCAGGTGAAAGGGCGGACTACCCGTCCGAAAGTCATGGAACCTATGACTATCCACTTGGGCAAAACCAAATCGGGAAAAAGAAATGATCCCCTAGTGATCAGTCTGAACAAGAAGCCTCCACCTTTGGTCATTGACCTAAGGCGCAACAAGCAGCCGGCTGATGTAAATACAACCGAGAACGTGGTTTCTGACGATAATAAAGATTCTCTTTTCCAGTATACAGACGCCCAATTTCCTAATCAGGAACCTTCCCCTCATAACGATATAGAACCTATAGCACAAAAATTCTTGGAAGCTATAGACTTCTATCATCCGTATGTGTGGGAAGTAGCGTCAACATCTAATATCGTCACGACATATGGGCCACATGAAGATTCTATCTTTATTGTTCCACCTACTCGCAACAATCAGCATCCGATAGTCTTCGGTCGTATGCAGAATAGACCGTTTGTACAAGAAGATTCTCACGAGTCTGATGCTGGAAAAATACAAGTCCACAGATATAGCCCACAGGCTTTGAAGATTATGCAAAGCATGGGTTATGACTTGAAGTTGGAGCCAGGCCTCAACTATGAAAAAGGAAGACGAATGCCGTTGCATGGTGATCCCTACTGTCAACGAACTCGTTTCGGGTTAGGGTATACCGCATCTCTTACAACTTCGAACAATTCTGAGTCAAATGAGGAGACCATTTCCTCTTCTCAAGACGATTTGTCGTTCTCCGATTCAGATGATGAATTCGAACGGGCATTATCAGTAAATATGGTGTTGACAGATTCCCTCGAAATAGAGGAAGAAGAATCTGAACCATTTGAGAATGAATCCTGTGCACAACAAAAGGATACACAATGGGAACTCTGGTTCGAACAAAAAGAACCATCCATAGAAGATCAGGTTATCCAAGTCAATATTGGGGATGAATTTTCACCAAAGCCGGTATTTATCAGCAACCATCTCTCCGAAGAAGAAAAGGAAGAAATGATCCAGCTGATAAAAGAATATATCGACATCTTTGCATGGAACTATGAGGATATGCCAGGTCTTGATCCTAAAATGGCTACCCATAAACTCAACATATTGCCCAATTCAAAGCCAGTAAAGCAACACCAACGCCGGTTCCGCCCGGATATGATGGATGCCATTGAAGCTGAAATCAAGAAACTGATAGCCTGCGGGTTCATCCGGGAAGAACAACATCCTGATTGGGTCGCTAATGTTGTCCCGGTTATGAAGAAAAATGGGAAAGTCCGTATTTGCGTCGACTTCCGAGATCTAAATACAGCTTGCCCTAAGGATGAGTTATCTCTTCCCATCACAGACATCATGATCGATAATACGTGCAGTTTTGAGCGCATATCCTTTATGGACGGATTTTCAGGATATAATCAAATTAAGATGAATCCTGAAGATGAGAAGCATATTGCCTTTCGTACACCATTGGGGGTATATTGCTATACAGTCATGTCTTTCGGATTAAAGAATGTCGGGGCTACATATCAGCGAGCTATGAGTAACATATTCCATGAGCATCTACGCAAAATGGTAGAATGTTACGTAGACGATATCGCTGTCAAAAGCCGTCTCAAGGATAATCACATCCAAAACTTGAAGACAGTATTCGAGTTGATGCGCCAACATCAACTCAAAATGAACCCTACAAAGTCCTTTCTTGGTGTATCCAGTGGCAAATTTCTGGGATTTGTCATTACCTCTAAAGGCATTCAAGTTGACCCTGATAAAGTAAAAGCTATCCTGGAAAGGCGACCGCCCCGTAATCTGAGAGAACTCAGGAGATTTCAAGGTCGTCTAGCTTATATCAGGAGATTCATATCCAACATCTCTGGGAGATGTCAACCTTTTTCTCGCCTGATGAAGAAAGATGTGTCATTTGTATGGGACGAAGCCTGTCAGCAAGCGTTTAATGACATCAAACGCTATCTTACTAATCCTCCGGTTCTGGTGCCTCCCGACATAGGAAGACCATTTTTGCTGTATGTTCGAGCAATGGATCATTCTTTAGGGGCTCTCCTCGCACAGAAGAACAATGAGGGTCATGAACAGGCTATCTACTATCTAAGCAGGATGATGGTCGAAGCTGAACATCGGTACAACCCAGTGGAAAAAGAATGCTTGGCCTTAATGTTCGCCATTCAGAAGACGCAACATTACGTGATGGGCCAAACTATTTATGTCATCTCCAGAAACAATCCTCTTCGGGTATTGATGAATAAGCCGAGTGTTCTTAATTCCTGACTCGCGACTTGGGCGTGTAGAAGCATGAAAAATACGCTGCGAGATTATACGCAGTATGCGTAAAGCAGAATTTCAGTGCTGTGCAGCGTAAAGCATGACTTCAGAGCCATCGGCGTACAACAGAGCTTCATCGCTAGTACAGCATAGAATATAGATCCAGAACAACCCGCGTAATGCAGTATTTCAGACTGCTTCAGCGTAAAAAGGTTGCTAAATCGCCACTCCGGCGTAAAACCCATCTTCTTTTAATGCAGCGGAAAGTTATACGAGGAACGCTTCGTATCCCTCGAATGAGTTGTACGAGGAACGCTTTGAATTCCTCGAATGAACCTGTCAGACAGTACAATGAACCTGACTCCTGACAAAAAGTACTGCACGACGATCAAGGACGGCTGCAATGATGATTCTACACAGAGTCCCAGACTATCGTTTAGTGACAAAGCCTTGATTTAAGTCGTCGTTTACGCATTCAAGGAATACGCTACCTAGTTTTTCACAGGCGAGCATGAGCTTTTACGCTCAACATGAGACAAAACTGACCGCCACGTCAAAAGCTACTCTTCGTACAGAACTCGAGGCGCTTCTCTGCAATTAATGCGCGATATGGGAGCAGATCTCTGCATTAAATGCATGAGATTTGGTCCTACTTTCTATTACTGGGTGAGCTACAATTAGGGCTAAGATGTCCACATCACCATTCCTGTATATTACGCCATCAGGCTATTTTCAGCTATAGGAGTACGTCGTATGATATCTCCTTGAAATACGCCAACTCAGGCTATATCTGCAAAGGCACGTGAACAGGCTATCTGGTCCAGAATACGCTCAAGACTCCAGTCAACATCAGGCTTCTACGCCTACCGGGCTTCTACGCCTACTTGGCTTCTATGCCAACATGTCAGCTATTGGGCTTCTATGCCTATCGGGCTTCTACGCCAACTTGACAACTACTAGGCTTCTACGCCTATTCGGCTTCTACGCCATCAGAACCGCTATTTGGCTTCTACGCCATGGTGACAGTTATTGGCTTCTATGCCAACCTTTTCTACGCGAGGGGCAGTTACCTACGTGGCTTGCATGCCATGATCTTCGCAGCAGTTAGACGCATTACCTCTTAATGGGACACGCGTCACACGCTCATTCAAAAGATCATTTATACGTGGGTGGCAGTTATTATAACCGTCGCGTAAAAAGTGCCATACTTTCCATTATTTGGCTTCTACGCCGACTTGACGGTTACTGTCACTAAGCCCTATAAATTGAGACCTCCGGCCACGGAGGTCAAAGGTCAAAAAGAGGTCGAAAAGGTCAAAGAGGTCAGAGGGTCGAGGATTTTGAAGGATCGGATTTTACTTTTTGAGAGAGGAAATCCTAGAGCCTAGACAGAGAGTAGTGATTGACGACTTTGGCATCAAGCATCCAATCCCTCCTGCAGCCTTTGAAGCTTCTTCTTCTTCTTCTACAGCTCTTCTTTGTCATCGTGTGGTCCAAGGGATAAAGTGATCGACTGCAGATCAGACTCCTATAGCAATATTTACCCAGATTTAAATTTTGTACTTGATATCCTCGTATAGGATTAATAGTACTTCTTGTTTGTAAACCTAAGAAAGGGTTTCGTATAAACCTATTTTTATTTCTTTCGTTTATTATCAAAAATAAGATGGCGACTCTGCTGGGGACCAGTTTCTCTTCTGATGAGAAGGTCATTGCTCAACACGATGGTGTATCCCTTGGAGCAACGAAGAAGACTTTGGTCGTTCAGTTCGACCAATCTGCTTACGAAGATATGCTTCACGCAGGGGGTAGCTCTTATTCCCTCTCTGTCCAAGACAACAGGAAGTGGCGTAAAGTATGGATGCCCCGGACATCCTCTACCCTTTCTACAGGCTCTCTCTCTCCGACCAATGAGGTTGTAGCATCGCTCCCTCCGCACCTTGCACATAAAAATTAGTCTCCCGTCGCTGGCGGAACAGACAAAACTTCTGGCAATGCCTCAGTGCCAACCCAGAAGTATACAACGCGCTCTGCGCGTAAAAACTTGTCTCCCGTCGCTGACGTGGCAGACAAAGCTTCTGGCAATGACTCAGTGCCAACCCAGAAGTACACTCCGTGCCTTGCGCGTAAAACTCAGTCTCCCGTCGCTGGCGGAACAGACAAAACTTCTGGCAATGCCTCAGTGCCAACCCAGAAATATACAATGCGCTCTGCGCGTAAAAACTCGTCTCTCATCGCTGACGGGGCAGACATAGTTTCTGGCAATGCCTCAGCGCCAAGTCAAAATTTTCAAAAGTGCCTTGCGCGTAAAATCACATCTCCTGCCAATAATATGGCAGATGTTCCCTGCGATCAACGCAAGGGAAAACAAGTGGCGGAATTTTCAACCTCTCGGCTTTTACGCCATCAAGAGAAGAAGATGCCTGCTCTTCAGATTACGCGGAATGCTGATGGCCATTTGACGACTTCATCAGTTTTACGCCAACCTAAGCAAAATTCCAAATTACGCCAGGAGAAGCCCCTCGGCGTAAAGAAGGCCTATTTTGTGGATAGATACGCTCCTCATGGGTCATGTGCTGCTCATATGGCTGAACTACTCTATGCGTATGGCGGGAAAAGACTTATGATTCCCAATATCCGTATTCCGTCGAATGTAAAATGGCAGAATACACCTTCTTCCTCTTCTTCTATTAATCCTCCTGATTTGCGCGATTTCCTGATCCAGAAGCACAAAGACAAGGGATCTTCTGATATGTCTATTACACCCCCTAGGGAACACTGTTGTAATAGTCACAAAGTTGTAGTTAACTATTGCTGCTCTAAAGCAAAACGGTCAGTTTTTGACCGGTTGAACTACTCTTTGTACTTACAGGAAGAAGAACCGACATTCGCATCGGTAAACATGGCATCTCACGTTCCTAGAGGAAGGTCAAATTCAAGATGTCATCCCTCTAGAACTTTGAGCCAAAGGAGATTCGACAAACTCCTTGAAAATACTGAAGCAGGTATTTTTCAAAACACTCGTTCGAGGTCGCGACAATCGGCTTCATATTCCTCCAATTCCGACACTGGGGGTCGCCAATTTCTTGAAGGTGATACTGAAAGTGTAGACTCGATCTCCACAGAGATCTATACTGATCCCTCGGTAGTACCCAGAGAAATGGGAGTCTATGCTATCGGAGATGAACATGAGGAGGCTTCCCCATCAGGAAGTACGGAGCAACGTATTGCTGTATTGGAATCATCACTCAAAGACATGCATACCATGATGCAGAGTATGCACCAAATATTGGTAACTCAACACATAGTTGCACCTGTTCCTCCGACTCAACTACGGGTGGGGGTAGATATACCATCAAGTTGGGAGTCTATTCAAGATCAAGAATCAGCTGCTCCTCAACCTCTCAACCCGGAAAGCGTATTATCTCCTGTTGGAGTTACGATCCAGCCGGTTTCTCACCCTTCTGCGGTCCCTTTCCCAACTGAAGATCCGATACAAGCAGTACAGGAATTAAAAGCCCAATTTGATGCCCTGAAGCACACGGATCAGCTCAAGAAGTTAGGCATCAACCAGCCTTACCCAGCTATCTGGGACGAGATCCTTTTCCCTCCAAAATACAAACCACAGGCCATGGTTTTGTTTGAGGGCAAGACATCGCCAAGTCAATACATGAACTACTTCAGTATGATGACGATGTTGCTACAAGGGAATGACGCCCTTCTCACTCGAGTATTTAAGGGCTGTCTGTCTGGTGTGGCCTATCAATGGTACCGTAGCTTGGCGAACAATTGCATTACTTCCTTCGAAGACTTCAAGACTCTTTTCTTCACTCGATTCTATGAAGGAGGGATGGACATGTCTATGTCCTCACTCATCGAAGTGAAGCAGAAGGAGAAGGAGAACGTTCGTACTTTCATTGAACGTTTTTGTCAGGCCACGTTGCAGATGCCTCCCGGAGTTCCAGATTCTGCATTGGTGGACATTTGTCGGAAGAACCTTCTCCCATTGATCTCGGTGTTCACAGGACCATATCAGTTTCATGATTGGCCCTCGTTCATCATCTCAGCGGTAGCCGCCGAAGACAACAGTCGAAAGGCGCGTGATAATGGAATCATGATCTCCACCTCTGACAAAGGGAAACGGTCATCTTTCAATAGCGACCATCCTCGTGGTTCCAAAGAAAAAGAAGCTCTGGCGATCAATACGTCCAGGCAAAAGAATGCGGCAACCACACAGACAAAACCTGGGACTTCCAGGCCCATTGAAGTATATTCTTTTGACGAAGACGATATTCCGAGCATATTCGAGTGTCTAGTCAAAAGTGGCAAGCTCACTCTCCCTGAAGTGAAACGGCCTAATGAAGTCGGCAATACCAACAACCCCAAGTACTGCATTTTCCATAGGTATATACACCACCCTACAAAGGCGTGCTATGTACTAAAGAGGAAAATCCAGGAGTTGATCGACGCTAAGGCCATTACTCTACGCAATAGCGAGAAGACGGTCACAGCCAACATGATCTCTCTTCAATTTGGCAATCTGCCTCCCCAAGAAGTTCTGGATGGTGTTGTACCCATTTCTCGGACATGATGCACGCCATTGAAGCTGAAATCAAGAAGTTGATAGCCTGCGGGTTTATCCGTGAAGAGCAACATCCTGATTAGGTCGCTAATGTAGTCCCGGTCATAAAAAAAAGTGGAAAAGTTCGCATTTATATCGACTTCCGAGATCTCAATACGACTTGCCCCAAGGACGAGTTCCCTCTTTCCATCACAGATGTCATGATTGACAACACCTGCGGTTTTGAACGCATGTCTTTCATGGACGGATTCTCAGGATACAATCAGATCAAGATGCATCCTGAAGACAAGAAGCATACTGCCTTTCGTACATCTCTGGGGATATATTGCTACACAGTTATGCCCTTCGGATTGAAAAATGCAGGGGCTACATATCAGCGAGCCATGAGTAACATATTCCATGAGTATCTACGCAAAACAGTGGAATATTACGTAGACGACATCGCTGTTAAGAGCCATCTCAAGGCTAATCACATCCAAGACTTGAAGACAGTGTTCGAGTTGATGCGTCAACACCAACTCAAAATAAACCCTACAAAGTCCTTTCTCGGTGTATCTAGTGGCAAATTCCTGGGATTTGTCATTACCGCTAAAGGCATTCAAGTCAACCCTAATAAAGTAAATGCCATCCTTGAGATGCGACCGCCCCATAATCTGAGAGAACTCAGAGGATTTCAAGGTCGTCTAGCCTATATCAGAAGATTCATTTCCAACCTTTCTGGGAGATGTCAACCATTTTCCCGCCTGATGAAGAAAGGTGTGTCCTTTGTGTGGGACGAAGCCTGTCAGCAAGCGTTTAATGACATCAAACGCTACCTCACTAATCCTTCAGTTCTGGTGCCTCCCGTCATAGGAAGATCGTTTTTGTTGTATGTTCAAGCAATGGATCATTCTTTGGGAGCTTTCCTCGCACAGAACAATAACGAGGGTCATGAACAGGCTATCTACTACCTAAGCAGGATGATGGTCAGAGCTGAACACCGGTACAATCCAGTAGAAAAAGAATGCTTGGCCCTAATGTTCGCCATTCAGAAGATGCGACATTATGTCACAGGTCAAACTATTCATATCATCTCCAGAATCAATCCTCTCCGGGTATTGATGAGTAAGCCGAGTGTTCTTAATTCCCGACTTGCGACTTGGGCGATGTTACTAACACCGTATGATATGGTGTACGTCCCTCAGAAGTCCATAAAGGGTCAGGCCTTGGCTGATTTCTTAGCTGCTCATCCGATTCCGGAAACCTCCAAACTGTATGAGGACATTCCCGACGAAGTTGCAGAATGTAACTCTGCAATGGAAGGTGACACATGGCAGCTATTTTTCGATGGCGCCTCCAGGACTAATCCCAGGGGAAATATGGTTTCAGGAGTAGGAATTGTTCTGGTGACTCCTGACAAACTTATTATCTATCGACCTTATTCTCTTAGCGAGCCCTGCTCTAATAATATGGCAGAGTATAATGCTCTACTAATCGGGCTTCAAGTCGCTAAAGAATTGGAGGTCGAATATCTGGAAGCTTTTGGTGATTCCCAGCTGATCGTCAATCAGGTCAGAGGAGTATATGAAGTCCGTAATCCAGACCTCATTCCTTATCACCAAGCAACGATCGAGATAGCCATGTCTTTTAAAGGATTCTTCCTAGAACATGTGCCTCGATCTCAAAATTTGGAAGCTGATGCCCTAGCCAGTTTAGCTGCAGATCTAGCTATTCCTATAAGGAGGCAGAATTCGGTGATCCTTTTCAACAGAGATCTCTTCTGTGTGAAAAATAACTTTTACCTGGAACGCAGCTATACCACAAATATGGTTCCTCCCAAGAGAGACCGGAGAAGTCCCTTTATAGACTTCGCAGCTTATGGAATCTTACCGGAAGATCCCAAAGAAGCAGTATCGGTTAAAAGACGATCACTACGCTTCTATTTTGATACTTCTTCATAAAGTCTATATCGTCGAACGTACGATGGATTACTGCTACGATGTCTCTCCGATGATGATGCAAAACGGGTTACCCGTGAAGCTCACGACGGTATATGTTGAGCACATCAACCCGGTCCCAAGTTACAGGACCGTATCAGGAGGATGGGCTACTACTGGCCTACTATGGTTGCAGATGCAGTGAAGTATGCAAGACAGTGCAAAGCCTGCCAAGTTCATACGGATTTTATATATCAGCCTTCTGAGTATCTACATCCTACCATTGCATCATGGCCCTTCGAAGCATGGGGTATGGATATCATTGGTCCTATTCACCCGTCATCTTCCAGAGGACATCGGTTTATATTGGCTATTACCGATTATTTCTCTAAATGGGCAGAGGCGGTCCCTTTTGCTGAAGTAAAAACATTCAACGTGATCAACTTCATCAAGCATCATGTCATTTATTGTTTTGGGATACCCCGAAGGATAATCCATGACAACGGGCCTCAATTCATCAGCCAAGCGTTTCACCGATTTTGCAATAAGAATCGGATACAAAATATGGCCTCTACGGCATATTATCCAGCTGCTAATGGTTTGGCGGAAGCCTTCAACAAAACCATCATCAAACTCTTGAAGAAGTTCGTTTCTTCGAACAAAAGAGATTGGAATGAAAAACTAGGAGAATGTCTATGGGCATACCGCACAACGGTACGTGCACCGACGGGTTGTACCCTATTCTCATTGGTTTACGGGAGTGAAGCAGTTCTCCCTATTGAAATCCAGATTCCTTCACTCAGAATAGCAGTGGCTAATGAGTTGACCCAGGAAAAGAATGATCAATTAAGGCTTCAAGAGCTAGAAGGATTAGACGAGAAACGCCTTCAAGCTCAACAGAGCATTGCATTCTACCAAGCACGCATTTCCAAGGCTTTTAATCAAAAAGTGAAGGAAAGAGTGTTTAAAGTTGGTGAGCTAGTTTTAGCTGTGAAGAGGCCATTGATCATTACTCACAAGAGTAAGGGTAAATTTCAGCCCAAATGGAAGGGCCCTTATGTGATTGAGACGACGTTCTCAAACGGCGCTTACAGATTAGCCAAGCCTAATGGAGACTTGTTAATGGCTCCTATCAACGGCAAATTCCTGAAGAAGTACTATGCTTAGTCTTTCTTGTTTAAGCGGAGTATGGTGAAGATCTCATTCTGACGATACTACGTCCAAAGACTGGTTGGAGCATATTCTATCATGTCCATATAACCTCTGAATAGATATGTTTAACTAATTTGGAACTTCAAAACCTATCATGTCCATATTACCTCTGATAGTGTTTTGTATACAAATTTAGTTGGAGCATATTCTATCATGTCCATATAACCTCTGAATAGATATGTCCAGCTGAAGCTTACCGAAAGTATATCACGTCCATATTACCTCTGATATCACTTTCACCCCCAACCTATCATTCATATTCAAAAATGATGGCTCCACAAAAGTCAGATAAAAATCTCTTTATTATCTCCAGAAAGAGCAAGTTACATATAAAAGCAAGAGGTACATCATTTGGGAGGAGCAGTTAAGTCGCGAATCTGTTGCGCCAGAGAGGCCATTCTCTCATCCCTGGAGTTCAAGATGTCAGCACGAGCCTGCTCCAACCTTACCTCCTCATTATTCAAGGCAGATAGTTCAGACCTAGCATGTACAAAACTTGCGTGGATGACACCCACATGTGCCAGGTTCTGCTGAGATGCTTCTATTCGGTCCTTCAATACGTCTCGAGTTGCCGATAAAGCGAGAGCCTGCTCCTCTGCCTTAGCGAGTTCATCTTTCAATCTGCGGACCCTCGCTACCTCTTCCTCATATTCGGTCTCGCACTTAGCCGGCTGGGGAATGACATACCCCAATTCAGCACGCTCTTGATCCATCTTCTGTTGTTGTTCCTGGATAGATTTGTTCAGAAATTCCATTTGCCCAGCAAGTTCTGCAGTTAAGGAGTCATACTTAGCTTGAACGAGATCGTCAAAGCTGCCTCGAGATAGCTACAAATAATCGTTAATAGGTTGTTCCAAACCATTAACTATTTGCTCTAGCGCATCAGCTCTGTCATTATCATTGAAATATCTGATCTATGCTATACTGAAGTTGGAGGACGTCTTCAGAGCCTCGAAGCCTAGATTCTTCTCCAGTACCATCGATATCAGCATTTTCAAAGTGGCGTAGAAAATGTTAGAAAACTGCTCAACTAGCGTCGCGAGATTCGAATGGACGCTGGGAGTGGCCGCGATATCAGAAAATCCCCTTTGCGGAAGGCTGGTAGAGGATATTGCCACAGTTGTCGCTTCAGAAGATGGCGCAACAAAAGAGGAGACGCCAACAACATTTGAAGTTGCTAGCATGCTTGACGAGGGAGGCACAGCCGCTATGATAGGCTCATCCTCCATTGATGA
Organism: Iris macrosiphon; assembly: GCA_036927795.1. Lineage (NCBI taxonomy): Eukaryota > Viridiplantae > Streptophyta > Magnoliopsida > Asparagales > Iridaceae > Iris > Iris macrosiphon. Next base: position 160,620,150 of record JAYESA010000004.1, read on the forward strand.
TGTCTAAACTGCTAAGGGCGAGATGACATCCGAAAATGCTGCAGACGAAGGAGCAATATCTTCAAAACATGCCCCTTCGGTGTCAAGCACCGACGTTTCATCGGCAAGATCCTCCACAAAGTCAAAAGTGGCGTCAGATCCACCATCCCCTGAGATGTCTTCCCCTGAAAAGAAGACAAGAGAAAGTTAATATCAATTTGATGTTAATTTTTCCTAAAAAGAGGCATAAGGATAACATTTACCCATGGCTGATGGTATATATGTCTCGTCCGCAGCCAGTACAGCTAAATCAGTTCTTAATGAGGCTAAGCGAGCTGTCATACCTGGGGAAGAGACTACACCAACCGATGTTGGAGGATATTCTTCCCAATCTTCGCCAAGATCCAATCGAGGCTCATCGAGCGGAATCTCACTAGGGATACTTACAGACGCGGCAGGGGCTACTCCCGTTATTGGTCTGGATAAAGATATCCTCAAATTACTCGGCCTCGAAGGTGATCTCACTGCACTACCAGAAGCAGTAGCAGCAGCATCGATCTCGAGCAAAGATTCTCCGGCACTGTCAGCCGAAACTGTGGAGGTTCCCTCTCTAAAAGTCGAAGGACCTTCGATCAAAGAATCACCCTCAATAGGGGAAACAACAGGCTCACTCCTGGGAGCCTCATGGCTGGAAGTCCTTTTAGGACCACCGACAGTCTTCTTTTTTTTGCGAGAAAAAGGCTCTTTCGGAGCAGGAGCCCTTCGCTTACTGGGGATAACAAGAGGCTCTGCAGGCGGAGGTATTATGCCTCTCGGGACTGTCAACAAAAACTCATCTGGACCGACAGGGTCTTCACCCTCATCAGACAAGACTGACGAAACCTCCTCTCTTCCAGTGGACTTGTGAGAGGGCATCCTAAAACTCCCACACATATCAAAATCGCAATGGAGGGTATTGATGGCCACATAAAATTGGGCGTATGAATGGAGGATGCGCAACTCCATGGAGAGAGAAGTTGCGAGCACAGTAATGGTTGCTCCAGTACAACCCATTATGAAGTACCGCCATCCTCTGGCTCCATCAATAAGTCCACCTCTGGACTTGAAGCTGGTGATGGCATTGCCCACATGCAGCTGGTCATATCCAAACTGCCTAGCGAACCGACTAGGCAGATAGGGCTCCAAGAAGCAATGGTCCTCACTTCTATACAGCAAGTGGGAAGGTCTAATGCAGACCAACCAATAAAAAGCTTCAGGAGAAAGAATGGTCCTCCCGTGACCTTCATCCTTGAGTCTCGTCCCCTGTTGATTAATATGTACAGTGGGGACGACGTAGAAGATCTTCCAGCTATGAGCATAATTTAATGCTCGCCGACAATCTACGACGATCGTCACGTTCGAAGAGGAATTTTTGTAATTCAATAAGAAATTATTTCCTGAACTACTGGAAGAGCCGGGAGACATTACCCTAGGGTTATAAAGAATTAACCATCCCATCAGATATAGGAATGGTAACTCTACCCTGGGAAAGTTTTCACGCCGTGACTCATCAGCGAGAAGCCCATCAGTAAGGGCCCTCAGGCCAGCTTGTATCCGGCACACCATGGCAGGGAGCAGGCCCAGTCTTGCTCCAAACACCAGACGCACTGTAGGCCATAAGGTGTTGCGATAAATGCGATCTACAGATGCGATGCCGGGTACTACCAACCGGCGTAGCCATACAGAAAGGAAGCCAGCCAGTTGAGCTTCCCTTGACAGAGGCTTGCGGCAGTGCCTCATATAACTGTAGGCTTTAGTGCCTGCAGGATAACCCTCGATCTCCTCGTCGAGAACTTGATCTGAAGCCCCAGCATCTTCAATAAGATCATCGACTATTTGAGCATTAAGCACGCTCAGCAGATTCAAGGGCTTATCTTTGCTATCCACAACTTTGTCTGGCTTAGCAGTCCTGACCTGATGAAAGAAGAGATAGGACGCCCATTTGTTGGTATGAGCAAAATCAGAGGGCTCATTGTAGAAGGTGGTGCAGGCAAGATAGTGGCACATCAGCTCTTGGTATACTGCCACCACCCGAGGGTTTGCATCCTTCAACTCCTTGTTCGTGGGAACATACTCTTCATAAGGAGTATCCCCTATTGGCAGTTTTGAAATCTCTGCCATCTCTTGAAGGGCCAATCCCAACTCCCCTAGCGGAGTGGCGAAAGTCCCAGTGAGCGAAATATATCGCTCCATCAAAGCCAAAAACAAGTTGGGATTGAGAGGCAGCCCAACACTGGTAGCCTCCACAGCCACAAACAGACCAATTCTCTCCAGCTCCGTCTGAAATTGCTTCAGGTCCCAGGCAGTTAAACGAGCCCATCGAAGATTCCCAGGGCTAAGCCACCCGCTGGTCCGAGGATTAACCTTGGGGTATACTCTTCCACGCCCCATGAAGTCATTGCAAAAAGTCGATAATTGAAACGGCTGGAGCAGTGCAGTGTCTTCACTCGGAACACTACCCGGAAATAATCCTCTGAAAGGCATAACAGGACCCGAAGGATAGGTTACAAACAATCCTCGGTCTGATCCCTTCTGGTAAAATATCTTCCCCGGCTGGCCGTGAAGATCAGGAGTCAGGGTCCACCCCATCTTCCTGGGATGAGTGGCATAAAAGAATGCCGAGATAGGGTAATCTCTAAACATCCTTGGCAAGTACATAACCATGCCCTCAGCAGTAAAAACCCAGTTTTCCTTCTTGGGCTTCGTCTGGGATTGTTTATTAATCATATCCCCGAACAAGAAGGCTGATTTTATATATTTGTCCCCATCTATATACGTCAGGGGCTCCCCGCTGATCATACTCAACAGCATGCGTTCTCCCTGGGATGAGATCAGGATTCTCTTTCCTTCAGGATAGTTGTCTCCAGATATGGGGAATGTCACATGCGACAAATCCTCTAAATAATTAGAGTTCATCATCCCAGCAACAGAACCCATTACATCAGCCAACAGAAGGATCTGCAAGTTCACTACAAAATGCAAGAAGAATAAGTCAGTTTCTACACTAGACATCACATTCTTGCAGATTACGCCAAAGGTCAACAGTCCATGGTTTTATGCCAAGACTGCATAAACTTGATCTTACGCTGGAACAAATTTCCGAGGCGTAAAATTCAAGGTTGGCAATATACAGTCTGTGTTTTTATGCCAGCCTGCCAAAATTTGAGTTATTACGCCGGAATTTTCATCCAGAGCGTAGCACTCAAAGTTTGTAGTATACGCCAAATTTCGACAGTCAAAGCTTTTACGCTAGACTGCGAAAATATGGAGTTTTTTACGCTGACACATTAGGAATGTGGGCGTAAGTGATAAAACATCCCTGTGCATCATCTTCCGCGAAGAGGCTCTCAGCACAGAAAATGACCTAGTGCGTTCACGTACAACGTGTGCGAAGGGTTTTTCTTCGTTTTCTCATCCCAAAAAGCTTTACCTATGATGCCTGGTGCACAGCTTGACGGCGGGGCACTTCGTTCAGAGCGGGGTTCGCTCAGCCCAACGGGAGTTGCTCGTGCTGGAGCAGCAGAGCGAGAAGAAGAGGCAGCCTTCTTTCCCTTAGTGGTGAAAGATTGTTTTGGGGCCATGGCGATTCTGGGTTTTTCAAGAAAGAAACAAAGGAGAAAGGTTCTTGAAAAGCTAGAGTTTTTCTGAAGACAGATAAAAGTTTTCTCTCTCCAAGCCTTTGGCTATTTATAGAGTTTGGATAACTCTTCGAATTCCCAACCAAATTCGATATTTAATATTCGGTTATGATTTGGGGACACGTCAGCCTATCATTTGAAAGGAGAAGACGGACAGTTACTGGATCCAAAATCTACGTACAGAGCAGATCTATGATTTTACGCTCAGGAGCTTTCACGCTCAAAAGCTATAAGTCTATGGTTTTACGCCCGGATGCTTTTATGCTCGGTAGCTTTTACGCTCGAGAGGCTACAAACCTATGACTTTATGCTCAGGAGTTTACACTTGAGAGTCTACAAATCTACGATTCTACGCTTAGAGGCTACAAATCTATGGTTTTACACCCGGATGCTTTTATGCTCAGCAGCTTTTACGCTCGAGAGGCTACAAACCTACGGTTTTACGCTCAGAAGCTACAAATCTATGATTTCATGCTCGGAAGTTTTTTACGCTCGGAGGCTACAAATCTATGATTTCACACTCAGAGACTATAAGTCTATGATTTTACGCCCGGATGCTTTTATGCTCGGTAGCTTTTACGCTCGAGAGGCTACAAACCTACGACTTTACGTTCAGAGGCTACAAATCTATGATTTCACGCTCAGAAGCTATTTACGCTTAGAAGCTACAAATCTATGATTCTATGCTCGAAAATTACAGATGGCCAATTACAAGGATTTACGCAGAAATGCTCCTTCTCGGCTACAAAATATTCCAAGTGCCCAGAACATACAGAGTTCAACATTGAAAATGACTCTTCTTCTTGGGTCGATTGGAAGTTCATCCAAAATTCGGTCAGAATCTTCTACAAAAGTTCAAGTATGGCCTGTTTGACGGCCCCTTCTCGCCCTACTTTTCAAGGGATTTTCGGGAAATCATTCTTGAAGATGATGGTCTGAACAAGAATTCTTCTTATCAGAAGTGACAGTTCAGAATTCTACGCACTCCTCGTTCAAAACAGCAGAACAGTTCGGATATTTGACTTAAATGCTAAACAGCTTTCTACGCGTCTACAGTTACACGTAAAAGACGGAACGACATCAGATACGCTTTTATCAGTCGGCGTAAAGTTATTCAAGACGTGTTTGAAGCTACACATATTCAGACTTCCTCACAGCAAATATGGCAAATCATCAGATGCGTAAAAGAAGACAAATTTTATTAATCATGATTACATATGATAGAAATCTGGTTTACAAAGGGTTTTTCATCTTCATGATTACATATGATGGAAATCCTTGTTCTACCAAGGGTTTCTCATTTTCATTTAAAGATCTCACCAAGAATCTGCTACGCCAGGTTATCATATTGGTGGAGATCTTTGTCTGCTTCTTCTACAGCAGTTAATCGGCTTCCGCGGTCGATTAACAAAAAAAAGAAAATGATTAATGGCGGGAGGATACAAAACTGGACTTGTATAAATTATTTAAGTCCATCCTCCATACGCCTTGACAGATTGAGTTGGGATTCAGACCCAACTCAATATTGGGAGACAGGGCCAGTTTGTCTGCCCTCGTCCACCGTCCTGACGGGAGAAAATACAGCTTGCAAGCTGTGTGGCCAAATGAGACCCTTCCTCTCTCCTGGACGAATCGCCATATGAAATTGCTGATCATCCCGAGCAAAGGAAGCTATGATATCCTTCCATGATCCATCGTTGCAGAGGATATTTGCTCGAAGATGCCTCTTTTTACGGCTCTTTACATATTGGAAGAACATGATCTTCTTCTTCCTCAAGTCAGCATGACGAAACTCGGCAACCATTTCTGTGTGGTGAAGGTAGTATGGAAAGAATAGGTTAAACTCAGTCGCCTTTATATAGGCAGAGGAGATCACACCAAATCCCAACAAATTCTTGAATTTTTGTCGAGAAATCAGCCTCGTGGAACGAGTCAAACTTGACCGTTTCATGCTTCATTCAAAGCATTTCAAATTACGAGGAATTTGAAAGCTTTGAAGGGGGTCTTGTAGAAGCATAAAAAATATGCTGCGAGATTACACGCAGTATGCGTAAAGCATAATTTCAGTACTGTGCAGCGTAAAGCATGACTTCAGAGCCATCGGCGTACAGCAGAGCTTCATCGCTAGTACAGCGTAGAATATAGCTCCAGAATAACCCGCGTAATACAGTATTTCAGACTGCTTCAGCGTAAAAAGGTTGCTATATCGCCACTCTGGCGTAAAACCTATCTGCTTTTAATGTAGTGGGAAGTTATACGAGGAATGCTTCGTATCCCTATAATGAGTTGTACGAGGAACGCTTCGAATTCCTCGAATGAACCTGTCAGACAGTATAATGAACCTGACTCCTGATAAAAAGTACTGCACGACGATCAAGGACGGCTGCAATGATGATTCTACACAGAGTCCCAGACTGTCGTTTAGTGACAAAGCCTTGATTTAAGCCGTTGTTTACGCATTCAAGGAATACGCTGCCTAGTTTTTCACAGGCGAGCATGAGCTTTTACGCTCAACATGAGACAAAACTGACCGCCACGTCAAAAGTTGCTCTTCGTACAGAACTCGAGACGCTTCTCTGCAATTAATGCGTGATATGGGGGCAGATCTCTGCATTAAATGCATGAGATTTGGTTCTACTTTCTATGACTGGGTGAGCTACAATTAGGGCTAAGATGTCCATATCACCATTCCTGCACATTACGCCATCAGGCTATTTTCAGCTATAGGAGTACGCCGTATGCTATCTCCTTGAAATACGCCAACTCAGGCTATATCTGCAAAGGCACGTGAATAGGCTATCTGGTCCAGAATACGCTCAAGACTCCAGTCAACATAAGGCTTCTACGCATACCGGACTTCTACTCCTACTTGGCTTCTATGCCAACATGTCAGCTATTGGGCTTCTATGCCTATCGGGCTTCTACGCCTACTTGGCTTCTACGCCAACTTGACAACTACTAGGCTTCTACGCCTATTCAGCTTCTACGCCATCAGAACCGCTATTTGGCTTCTATGCCATGGTGACAGTTATTGGCTTCTATGCCAACATTTTCTACGCGAGGGGCAGTTACCTACGTGGCTTGCATGCCGTAATCTTCGCAGCAGTTATACGCATTACCTCTTAATGGGACACGCGTCACACGCTCATTCAAAAGATCATTTATACGTGGGTGGCAGTTATTATAATCGCCGCGTAAAAAGTGCCATACTTTCTATTATTTGGCTTCTACGCCGACTGGACGGTTACTGTCACTAAGCCCTATAAATTAAGACCTCCGGCCACGGAGGTCAAAGGTCAAAAAGAGGTCAAAAAGGTCAAAGAGGTCAGAGGGTCGAGGATTTTGAAGGATCGGATTTTACTTTTTGAGAGAGGAAATCCTAGAGCCTAGACAGAGAGTAGTGATTGACGACTTTGGCATCAAGCATCCAATCCCTCCTGCAGCCTTTGAAGCTTCTTCTTCTTCTTCTTCTACAGCTCTTCTTCGTCATCGTGTGGTCCAAGGGATAAAGTGATCGACTGCAGATCAGACTCCTATAGCAATATTTACCCAGATTTAAATTTTGTACTTGATATCCTCGTATAGGATTAATAGTACTTCTTATTTGTAAACCTAAGAAAGGGTTTCGTATAAACCTATTTTTATTTCTTTTATTTATTATCAAACAGGGCGATGCTATTAACACCGTATGATATGGTATAAAGTCCCTCAGAAGTCCATGAAAGGTCAAGCCTTGCCTGATTTCTTAGCTGCTCATCCAATTCCGGAAACCTCCAAACTATACGAGGACATTCCCGACGAAGTATCAGAATATAATTCTGCAATGGAAGGTGATACATGGCAGCTATTCTTCGATGGTGCCTCCAGGACTGGTCCCAAGGGAAATATGGTTTCAGGAGTAAGAATTGTTCTGGTAACTCCTGATAAACTCGTCATCTATCGAGCATATTCTCTTAGCGAACCCTGCTCTAACAATGTGGCAGAGTATAATGCTCTACTAATCGGGCTTCAAGTGGCTAAAGAATTAGAGGTTGAATACTTGGAAGCTTTTGGTGATTCCCAGCTGATCGTCAATCAGGTCAGAGGAATATATGAAGACCGCAATCCAGACCTCATTCCTTATCACCAAACAACGATCGATATAGCCATGTCTTTTAAAGGATTCTTTTTAGAGCACGTGCCTCGATCTCAAAATTTGGAAGCTGATGCACTGGCCAGTCTAGCTGCAGATCTAGCTATTTCTATAAGAAGGCAGAATTCCGTGATCCTTCTTAACAGAGATTTATTCTGTGTGAAAAATAATTTTCACATAGAACGCAGCTACGCTATAAATTCGGTTCCTCCTAAAGGAGATTGGAGAAGCCCCTTTATAGTCTTCGTGTCATTCGAAATCTTGCCAGAAGATCCTAAAGAAGCAGTATCTATCAAAAGACGATCATTACGTTTCTATTTTGATGCTTCTTCACAAAGCCTATATCGCCGAACATATGATGGATTATTGTTACGGTGCCTCTCTGATGATGATGAAAAACGGGTTATCCGAGAAGCTCATGACGGAGTATATGGAGCACATCAACCCGGTCCTAAGTTACAGGATCATATCAGGAGGATGGGCTACTACTGGCCTACTATGATTGCAGATGCCGTAAACTATGCAAGACAATGCAAAGCCTTCCAGGTTCATACTAATTTTATACATCATCCTTCTGAGTATTTACATCCTACTATTGCATCATGACCCTTTGAGGCCTGGGGTATGGATATCATTGGTCCTATTCACCCTTCGTCTTCTAGAGGACATTGGTTCATATTGGCTATCACTGATTATTTCTCCAAATGGGCGGAGGCGATCCCTCTTGCTGAGGTAAAGACATCCAACGTGATCAGCTTTATCAAGCACCATGTAATTTATCGCTTTGGAATACCTCGAAGGATAATTTATGACAATGGGCCTCAATTCATCAGCCAAGTGTTTCACCGATTTTGCGATAAAAATCGGATACAAAATATAGCCTCCACGGCATTTAATTCTGCTGCTAATGGTTTGGCGGAAGCCTTCAACAAAACCATCATCAAACTCTTGAAGAAGTTCGTCTCTTCGAACAAAAGAGATTGGAATGAGAAGCTGGGAGCATGCCTCTGGGCATACCGCACAACGGTACGTGCACCAACAGGTTATGTAATGCCCCGTTCCTCCTATTCGGGGAGCGCGGCCAAGAAATACTTACGACCGTCCGAACGGGACAGATTGAATTAAGATCCTTTCCTCGTTATGGATTGGTTTCTTCGGAATCAGGTCCCATATACAATGGATTGTGCCTCGAGGATGGACTCGGCGGCAGAGTCGAGAGGGGCCTTTCCGTTGCGTTGGTTTCTTGTCCGTTTTCGTGCTGCTTGGTTGCTTTCTTGTTGGTTTTATGACTTGCGTTTTCTTGAACGGTTTCAATGGATTTCATTGCTTTCGTTCTTAGGATTTCGCATTTCGTATCGGGCCTTGGAGACCGAAGCAGGAGGTATTGATCATCCGTTGGTGCGTGCAGGTGATCGTGTAGACGACGCGCGAGCGGAGTCTTAAAGACCTCTCCTTCTTCTTCCTATCCAACCAACGTGTGAGTGGCTCTATTTCGATAAGCACCTTCTTTCCAAGGGCTCCGTTCATAATAAAATTGACTCAGTTGTGCATTCAATCAAACGATACCAATTAAGTAACAAGTTGGATAACAAGATAAGATAAGAAGTAGGCTTGGAACACCCATTGCTTGTCATACAAAACCTTGCATAAATTCATTGATGCATGCATGTTCGTTGGGTGTTTAATGGGTTGGTATTTATTGATAGTTCAAAGTGTTCTTCTATAAACTGCTGCATGTTATTTCATATAACTGTTGGTTGATTATGATAGTACAGTAAAGCAGTTTCGTATATGATGTTCTTTAAATGGCTAGTAAGTAAATCTATGATGTAGAGTTCATAGAAATGGTCATGGGAATTCTTGTGCACAGGGGATCCAGGTTCCTGCGAACGGTTACCGGGGCACCGGGCCGTTTCGACCCGGGCGGAATCTACTTTCTTAGTCTGGGAGCGGGGAATTGTAGCGGGGCTAGCTACCCGCGCTGCAAGCGTCGCCGCCAGCCCAGACTAAACCCATGATGGCTCCTAAACAACAAAAGAAAGATGTTGTGTATATTTAAACTGTGCAGACTAACTATGTCTTCGTGACAGGGAAGGCTATGGTAAGTTGTACAGGTGGTTCAGACGGTACAGGTAAAGTCACCGAACGGTGGCATGTGGGTTATGTTATTTTGTTCTTGCATACCTGCTAAATGAAATCTGATCTAGGCAAGAATAGAAACCCACCTAAGCAAATAATTATAGCATACTCATTAGATCTCATCTCATGAGCTTGGTAAAGTTGAGCAGCTAGCCTTCACCAGTACTTTTTGAAGTACTGACCCTCGTTGTAGCAGGTTCCCCGGCGCAAGGCAACGCGGCGAGGAGCTGAAGTTCTCTTCGGACTTTTGGGACTCTTGGCGGTACGTGGCCAAGACTTTTGGAGGCTCAAGCTAGAAGCCTTTCTCTCTCTCCGTTGCTGAATATCGCTAAGGCGATGGTGCTTACTCGCACCCAAGGTGTTTTGTGTTTTCAAATCTATGTAAAGGGACATAATGTATGGATCGGCTATCTCATTTTGCGTCCAAGTTTGTAAGCCCGCGGGGCATTTTATACTTTTGAGTCAACCAATGTAAAAAGATGTTCATTATGAATAAAAGAGAAACTTTTCTATGCCTCAACTTTGTGTTATCTTATATGTCTACTCTGTTGCATTGTCCTAAAGAATATCCTTATGCCTAAGGCCTGGTGCACGCGCGCCCTACGCGTGCATGGCATCACGCCCGGGGGACGATTATCGATTAGACGAAATCGGGGCGTGACATATTGGTATCAGAGCATGCTTCAGATCCTTTGATCTCACAAAGAAAGTTTCTAAAGAGGACCTTGTTCCTTCCGAGTAGACCCTTGAATTCGCTTGGCCAAAATGAGATGCGTTCCATACAATGAGTCCATAATATACCTTGAGACTAATACAAGTTACTTTCCTTTCAAGGAACGACTTCCGAGCCGGGTGCACAAGCGCAGATGGTGGCGCAAGTGCAAGCGAGTAGTTCAGGCACCTCGGGCAGCTCTGGGAGTCCAGCTGCCGCACCCTCTGCCGTACCCTCTGCTGATCCGTTCGAGCGAATGATGCGTTTGATGGAGACGCAGCAGAAACAAGCTGAACTACGGCAGAGTCAATTCGAGTCACGGATTGAGGCTCAATTCGTGGCGCAGCGATCTCAGGCGGATACACAGCAGAAGAAGATGAATAGTCTGCAAACAATGGTGACGAATATGGTCGCCAACAATCATTCTGCATCCACCCCCGCAACCGTGCCTATAGTTGCTGAAGCCACCGGACCGCAGAATTCCCAGGGTACCTTACCCTCAGGCGAGAATGGGTCAATCGTGTCGATATCTGAATTTAAGAAGATGTGCCGTGCTACGTTTAAAGGCACCGAGGACCCTTCCTTAGCGATGGACTGGCTGGTCGAGTTGGAGGACCACTTTGAAGCACTGTGCCTAGACGAGACCAAGAAAGTGACGTGTGCCCAGCTTCAGCTCCGACAAAATGCACATGATTGGTGGGATGTGCACAAGCAAGCTATGTTGAGTGAAGGTGGCACAACGGCTATCTCCTGGTCCGTGTTTCGCAAGGCCTTCGTGGAGGAATACCTTCCACCCGCCGTCCGTCGCGAAAAGGAAGACGAGTTTGCGCTGCTGAGGCAGGGAGACATGACGGTACGTCAATACGCCTCAGAGTTCAACCGACTTGCAAAATTTTCCAAGTCTCAGATCGCCAATGCCGAAAGTCGTGCACGAAAGTTCGAGCTCGGACTACGACCTTCTATCCGTGCTCACGTCGTAGTGACTCAATATCGTACCATGCGGGAGTCCTTGAATCATGCACTGTCCCTAGAGTCGCAGTATCCTCCAGTTCGCACCGGCGCTGTGCAAAATTACAATCACAAGCGTCCTGCCAACACAGGAGGTAACAACGCGCATAAGCGCCACAATACCAACGGCGGCTCCCAAGACTCAAATCAAGGAAAGAAGCAAGGACAAAATTGTGCCTACTGCCGCAAGCCAGGACACCACGTCAGCGAATGTCGCGCGAGCAAAGGGGGATGTTTCAATTGTGGCAAGGTAGGCCACATTGCTCGTAATTGTCCAACCCGTTCCAACGATCCATCTTCACACCGTCCGCAGCAGAATAATGACTCAGCTCAGGGTCAGGGGCAAACTCAACGAGCGAACCAGGCACCGCCAAACGCTCAGGGCCGAGTCTATGCTTTGACTCGGGACGAGGCACTTGCATCGAACACGACGGTGTCAGGTATATTACTTTTTAATAATGTACCTGCTCGTGTATTGTTTGATTCTGGTCCAACACATAGCTTCATTGCGGCGGACTTTGCCGCCGAACACACATTCCCTATGACACCGCTAGGCTTAAACCTAAGTGTTAGTACTCCTTCCGGCGTAGATTTATCGGCTCGCTTAGTCTGTCGTGAAGGTAACATTTGCATCGGGGGACGGAAATTGTCATTAGATGCGATAGTTCTAGACATAAGGGACTACGATCTTATTCTGGGGATGGATTGGCTCGGCGCTTGTTCAGCTACAATCGACTGTGCGAAAAAGGAAGTCGTGTTTCGTTTGCCCGGCGAGACCGAGTTTTACTTCACGTGCAGTCCTGAGTCGAAAGCGTCGAATGCCTGCATGGTGATCTCAGCAATGTCTGCTCGACGGATGATTCACTCCGGCTGCGAAGGGTACTTAGCGTCCGTTCGAGACACTCGGCAAGATTGCGCAAACGTTGAGTCTATTCCCGTTGTGGCGGATTTTCCTGATGTGTTTCCCGACGAGTTGCCAGGCATGCCGCCCGATCGAGAGATAGAGTTCACTATAGACACGTTCCCAGAAACTCGACCAATTTCCAAGACACCGTATCGAATGGCCCCGGCAGAATTGAAAGAGCTTAAAGTACAGTTGCAAGACTTGCTAGATCGAGGATACATTCGGCCTAGTGTATCTCCGTGGGGTGCGCCAGTGCTATTTGTAAAGAAAAAGGATGGCTCGTTGCGGCTCTGCATCGACTATCGAGAATTGAATAAAGCAACCATTCGTAACCAGTATCCTCTTCCAAGAATAGACGATCTTTTCGATCAGTTGCAGGCTGCCACGGTATTCTCTAAAATTGACCTCCGTTCGGGCTATCACCAACTAAAGATCAAGCCAGACGATGTGCCAAAGTCGGCTTTTCAAACTCGCTATGGCCACTATGAGTTCCTGGTGATGCCGTTCGGACTAACCAATGCCCCCGCTGCCTTTATGAGTTTGATGAACCTTGTGTTCCGGCCCTATCTCGATAAGTTTGTAGTAGTATTCATCGATGATATCTTGGTGTATTCGAAGAGTGAGGAAGAACATGCAGAGCACTTGCGGACCGTGCTACAAACTCTTCGGGACAACCAGCTATATGCTAAGCTGAGTAAGTGTGAATTCTGGCTAAGTAGTGTATCTTTCCTCGGGCACATCATTTCTGCGGGAGGCATCTCAGTCGATCCGAAGAAGGTGGAGGCCATTGTCGAGTGGAAGCGACCTGCATCCGTTAGCGAGATTCGAAGCTTCCTCGGGCTAGCGGGCTACTACAGACGGTTCGTGAAGGATTTTTCCAAACTCGCACTACCTCTGACTCGCCTCACACAAAAGGGAGTCGCATTTGAGTGGTCCGCCGACTGCGAAGCTTCGTTTAAAGAGTTAAAGCATCGCCTCACCTCTGCCCCGTTACTTGCCCTACCAGACGAGATCTCGGGATTCCAAATATTTAGCGACGCGTCTGGGCAAGGCTTGGGGTGTGTACTTATGCAGCGAGATCGAGTGATAGCCTATGCCTCCAGGCAACTAAAGAAGCACGAGAAAAATTATCCTACACACGACCTGGAGTTAGCGGCAATTGTATTTGCCCTGAAATTGTGGCGACACTACCTTTATGTAGTGCCTTGCCGAATTTATACTGATCACAAGAGCTTGAAGTACCTATTCACCCAGACGGACCTCAACCTTCGTCAGCGCCGTTGGCTAGAATTGATAAAAGATTACGACTTGACGATAGACTACACGCCTGGCAAAGGGAACGTTGTAGCGGATGCTTTGAGTCGGATCTTCGTTGGATCTCTGTCAGTCGATCGCAGGTTACGAAGGGACTTAGAAGAGATGGGCATCGAACTCCGAATTCGATATCGTGGCGCGCGGGTCGCTCAAATGCGATTCGTACCCAACCTAATAGAGCGGGTCACATCTACTCAGAAAGACGACCCTTTCCTAAGGAAGATGCACGAGCAGATTCTAGCGGGGAAGGCGAAGGACTTTGCAGTAGATGAAAATGGGGCGTTGCGGGTGAAAGGAAGGCTATGCGTCTCCGACGATTCAGAACTTAGAAAGGAGATCCTTGCAGAAGCTCATTACGCAGCCTATATGATCCATCCCGGGAGCACGAAGATGTATAAGAACCTCCGAACGACCTTCTGGTGGCACGACATGAAGAAAGATGTTGCACTCTTTGTGTCCCAATGCATAACCTGTCAAAGGGTGAAAGCAGAGCATCAGAGGCCGGGTGGAGAGATGCAAAATCTTGCTATCCCGGAATGGAAGTGGGAGCACATCTGCATGGATTTCATTGTTGGCCTGCCAAGGACGCAACGGGGGAACGACGCAATCTGGGTTATCGTCGACCGGTTAACCAAGTCTGCACACTTCATTGCCATCAAAAGTACTTGGAGCGCCGATCGCCTCGCCCAGACCTACCTTGACGAGATAGTCCGGCTGCACGGAGTGCCAGTTTCTATAGTATCAGATCGAGACGGGCGATTCATCTCGCATTTCTGGGAGAGCCTTCAGTTGGCGATGGGGACCAAGTTGAAGTTCAGCTCAGCCTATCATCCACAAACCGATGGTCAGACAGAACGAGTGAATCAGATACTAGAAGACATGTTGCGCCTCTGCATGATCGATTCGAAGTCAAGTTGGGACGTCTACCTGCCGCTGGCCGAATTTGCATACAATAATAGTTATCAGTCCAGCATCGAGATGGCTCCGTACGAGGCTTTGTATGGGCGGAAGTGTAGGTCACCAATCTGCTGGGACGAAGTCGGAGAACGGCAAATCCTAGGGCCGGAGCTGGTTGAACAAACCGTCCAAAAGGTTCGGTTGATTCGTGAACGGTTGAAGACAGCACAAAGCCGACAAAAGAGTTACGCCGATGCTCGACGTCGCCCCCTTGAATTCTTTGAAGGGGACCATGTATTCTTGAAAGTCTCGCCTATGCGCGGAGTCATGCGGTTCGGAGTAAAAGGAAAGCTAAGTCCGAGATTTGTTGGACCGTTTGAAGTTCTCAAACGGGTTACTCCGGTCGCCTACCAAGTTGCTTTGCCGCCTGCCCTATCAGAAGTACACGATATTTTTCACGTTTCCCAGCTGAGAAAGTTTGTACACGACCCGAACCACATAGTCGACTTGGGTCAGTTGAATCTGCAAGCGGACTTGTCGTACGCGGCGGAGCCTGTCCAAGTTTTGGATCGTAAAGAGAAGCAGTTGCGGAACCGAACCGTCTCGCTAGTACGCGTCCTGTGGCGGAACCACTCGGTCGAGGAGTCGACCTGGGAACTTGAAGCTGATATGAGGGAAAGGTTCCCCTCATTATTCCTTAGTGGTAGGTTCTATTCCT
The DNA here is from genome assembly GCA_036927795.1 of Iris macrosiphon. NCBI lineage: Eukaryota > Viridiplantae > Streptophyta > Magnoliopsida > Asparagales > Iridaceae > Iris > Iris macrosiphon. The sequence goes on from JAYESA010000004.1 coordinate 160,635,630, forward strand.
AAGTTTCGGGACGAAACTTTCTTTTGGATGGTTATGATGTAATGCCCCGTTCCCCCTATTCGGGGAGCGCGGCCAAGAAATACTTACGACCGTCCGAACGGGACAGATTGAATTAAGATCCTTTCCTCGTTATGGATTGGTTTCTTCGAAATCAGGTCCCATATACAATGGATTGTGCCTCGAGGATGGACTCGGCGGCAGAGTCGAGAGGGGCCTTTCCGTTGCGTTGGTTTCTTGTCCGTTTTCGTGCCGCTTGGTTGCTTTCTTGTTGGTTTTATGACTTGCGTTTTCTTGAATGGTTTCAATGGATTTCATTGCTTTCGTTCTTAGGATTTCGCATTTCGTATCGGGCCTTGGAGACCGAAGCAGGAGGTATTGATCATCCGTTGGTGCGTGCAGGTGATCGTGTAGACGACGCGCGAGCGGAGTCTTAAAGACCTCTCCTTCTTCTTCCTATCCAACCAACGTGTGAGTGGCTCTATTTCGATAAGCACCTTCTTTCCAAGGGCTCCGTTCATAATAAAATTGACTCAGTTGTGCATTCAATCAAACGATACCAATTAAGTAACAAGTTGGATAACAAGATAAGATAAGAAGTAGGCTTGGAACACCCATTGCTTGTCATACAAAACCTTGCATAAATTCATTGATGCATGCATGTTCGTTGGGTGTTTAATGGGTTGGTATTTATTGATAGTTCAAAGTGTTCTTCTATAAACTGCTGCATGTTATTTCATATAACTGTTGGTTGATTATGATAGTACAGTAAAGCAGTTTCGTATATGATGTTCTTTAAATGGCTAGTAAGTAAATCTATGATGTAGAGTTCATAGAAATGGTCATGGGAATTCTTGTGCACAGGGGATCCAGGTTCCTGCGAACGGTTACCGGGGCACCGGGCCGTTTCGACCCGGGCGGAATCTACTTTCTTAGTCTGGGAGCGGGGAATTGTAGCGGGGCTAGCTACCCGCGCTGCAAGCGTCGCCGCCAGCCCAGACTAAACCCATGATGGCTCCTAAACAACAAAAGAAAGATGTTGTGTATATTTAAACTGTGCAGACTAACTATGTCTTCGTGACAGGGAAGGCTATGGTAAGTTGTACAGGTGGTTCAGACGGTACAGGTAAAGTCACCGAACGGTGGCATGTGGGTTATGTTATTTTGTTCTTGCATACCTGCTAAATGAAATCTGATCTAGGCAAGAATAGAAACCCACCTAAGCAAATAATTGTAGCATACTCATTAGATCTCATCTCATGAGCTTGGTAAAGTTGAGCAGCTAGCCTTCACCAGTACTTTTTGAAGTACTGACCCTCGTTGTAGCAGGTTCCCCGGCGCAAGGCAACGCGGCGAGGAGCTGAAGTTCTCTTCGGACTTTTGGGACTCTTGGCGGTACGTGGCCAAGACTTTTGGAGGCTCAAGCTAGAAGCCTTTCTCTCTCTCCGTTGCTGAATATCGCTAAGGCGATGGTGCTTACTCGCACCCAAGGTGTTTTGTGTTTTCAAATCTATGTAAAGGGACATAATGTATGGATCGGCTATCTCATTTTGTGTCCAAGTTTGTAAGCCCGCGGGGCATTTTATACTTTTGAGTCAAGCAATGTAAAAAGATGTTCATTATGAATAAAAGAGAAACTTTTCTATGCCTCAACTTTGTGTTATCTTATATGTCTACTCTGTTGCATTGTCCTAAAGAATATCCTTATGCCTAAGGCCTGGTGCACGCGCGCCCTACGCGTGCACGGCATCACGCCCGGGGGACGATTATCGATTAGCCGAAATCGGGGCGTGACAGGTTATACCCCATTTTCATTGGTTTACGGGAGTGAAGCAGTTCTCCCCATTTAAGTCCAAATTCCATCACTCAGAATAGCAGTGGCTAATGAGTTGACTCAGGAAAATAATGATCGTTTAAGACTTCAGGAGCTAGAAGGATTAGACGAGAAATGCCTTCAAGCTCAACAGCACATTGAGTTCTACCAAGCACGCATCTCCAGAGCTTTTAACCAAAAAGTGAAGGAAAGAGTGTTCAAGGTTGGTGAGCTAGTTTTAGCTGTAAAGAGGCCAATGATCATTACGCACAAAAGTAAGGGTAAATTCCAGCCCAAATGGGAGGGCCCTTATGTGATTGAAACGACGTTTTCAAATGGCGCTTACAGATTAGCCAAGCCTAATGGAGATCTGGTAATGGCTCCTATCAACGGCAAATTCCTGAAGAAGTACTACGCTTAATCTCCCTTGCTTAAACGGAGTATGATGAAGATCTCATTCTGATGATACTATGTACAAAGACTGGTTGGATCATATTCTATCATGTTCTTATGACCTCTGAATAGATATGTTTAACTAATTTGGAACTTCAAAACCTATTACGTCCATATTACCTCTGATAGTGTTTTGTATACAAATTTAGTTGGATCATATTCTATCATGTCCATATAACCTCTGAATAGATATATCCAACTGAAACTTACCGAGAGTATATCACGCCCATATTACCTCTGATATCACTATCATCCTAGCCTATCATTTATATTCTAAAATGATGGGTCCACAAAGTCAGAAGAAGTATCTTTATTATCTCTGGGAATAGCAAATTACAGAAGAAGCAAAAAGGTACATCATTGGGGAGGAGCAGTTAAATCGCGAATCTGTCGCGCCAAAGCAGTCATCTTCTCATTCCTGGAGTTCAAAATGTTAGCACGAACCCTCGCTTCATTTCCCTCACACTCGGCCTGGCACTTAGCTAGTTGGGGAATGACCTCCACCAAGACAGCCTGCTCTTTATCCATCTCTTGCTGCTGTTCCTGGATGGATTAGTTTAGAGATTCCATTTGCTGAGCAAGTTCCGCAGTTAAGGAGTCATACTCAGCCTGAACCAGATCGTCGATGCTGCCTCGAAATAGTTACAAATATTCGTTAATGGGTTGTTCTAAACCATTAACTATTTGCTCTAGCGCATCAGCTCTTTAAGCGTCATTAAAATTTCTAATCGGCGCTATAGTAAGCTGAGAGGACATCTTCAGAGCATCAAAGCCTAGGTTCTTCTCGAGCACCATGGATATCAGCTCTTTCAAAGTGCGATAGAATATGCTAGTATAGCAAAGATCGGATGTACGCTGGGAGTGGCTGCAATACCGGTAAATCTCCCTTCTGGAATGACTGCAGAGGATGTTGCCACAGTCGTTGCTTCAACGGATGGCACGACAAAAGAAGGGACACCAGCAACGGTTGAAGTTGCTGGCATACTCAACGAAGGAGGCACAGTCGAGATGGTAGGCTCATCCTCCTCTGATGTTATTTGAACTGCTATTGGCGGAATGACACCCGAGAATGTTGCGGATGAAAGGTCGGCAGCTTCAAAGCATGCTTCTTCGACATCGGGCACCGCCGTTTCATTAGCAGGATCCACAACAAAGTCAGAAGTTGCGTCAACTCCGCCCTCCCCACAGATGTCTTCACCTGAAAAGAAGACAAGAGAAAGTTAATATCAATTTTATGTTAATTTTCCTGAAAAAAAGCGTGAAGAAAATATTTACCCATGGCCGATGGTAGGTATGTTGCGTCTGCAGCCTGTACAGCTAAATCATTTCTTAATGATGCTAAGTAAGCTGCCATACCTAGAGAAGAGGGTGAACCAACTGACGCCAGGGAGTAGTCATCCCATTCATCACCCAGATCTACCCGAGGCTCATCGGGTAGAATTTTGCTGGAAATACTTACAGACGAAGGTGGGGCTAGACCCATTATTTATCTTGATAAAGGTATATTGAACCTTATTACACACGACCTCGAAGGCAATCTTGAAGCACTACCAGTAACGGTGGTAGCACCAGCAATCACGGACAAAGAATCTCCAGCACTGTCAACTGGGACTGTGGATGTTCCCTCTCTAAAAGGCGAAGGACCCCTGATCAAAGAATCACCCCAACAGGGGAAGGAATAGACTCACTCCTAGAAGCCCCCTTGGTGGAAGCCTTTTTAGGACCTCTGGTAACCTACTTCTTCTTGCGGGGGGAAGGCTCTTTTTGAGTAGAAGTCTTTCGTTTATGAGGAATGACGAGAGGCTCTGCTGGCGGAGCTATTACGCCTCTCGGTAAAATCACCAAATAGTCATCTGCACCGGTGGTTTCATCACCTTCATCAGAGGAGACAGATGGTATCTCCTCTCTTCCAGTGGACCTATGAGATGGCATTCTGAAACTTTCATGTATATCGAAATCACGATGGAAGGTATTGATGGACACATAAAACTGCGCGTACGAATGAAGAATGCGCAACTCCATGGAGAGAGAAGTCACGGGCACAGTAAAGGATGCTGCAGTACAACCCATGATAAAATACCGCCATCCTCTAGCTCCATCAATGAGTCCACCTTTGAACTTGAAGCTGGTGATAGGATTCCCCACGTGCAACTGGTCGTACCCAAATTGCCTGGCGAACCGGCTTGGCAAATAAGGCTCCAAGTAGCAGTGGTCCTCACTTCTGTAGAGCAGATGGGAAGGTCTAATGCAGACCAACCAGTAAAAGGCCTCAGGAGAGAGAATAGTCTTCCCCTGACCTGCATCCTGAAGTTTAGTCCCATGTTGGTTGATATGCATGCAGGGGACGATGCAGAAGAGCTTCCAACTATGGGCAAAATTTAGTGCTAGACGACAGTCTATGACGCTAGTCACATTCCAAGAAGAATTCATGTAATTCAACAGAAAGTTATTGCCCGAACCACTGGAGGATCCGGGAGACATCACTTTGGTGTTGTGAAGGATCAACCATCCCATCAGATATAGGAATGGTAGTTCCACTCTGGGATATGCTTCACGCTGTGTATCATCAGCCAGCAGTCCATCAGTAATGGCTCTCAGGCCAGCTTGTATCCTGCATACCATAGCAGGAAGAAGGCCCAATCGGGCTCCAAACACCAAATGCACTGTGGGCCATAAGATATTGCGATGAATGCGATCCGCAGACGCGATGCCAGGCACTACCCATCGGCATAGCCAGATAGAGAGGAAGCCAGCCAGTTGAGCTTCCCTTGACAGAGGCTTGCGACAATGCCTCATATAACTGTAGGCTTTAGTGCCTGCAGGATAACCCCCTACCTCCTCATCGAGAACATAATCTGAAGCCCCTGCGTCTTCAATGAGATCATTGACTGTGTTGGCACTAAGCATGCTCAGAAGGTTCAAAGGCTTATCGTTGCTATCTACAACCTTGTCCTGCTTAGCATTTCTGGCCTGATGGAAGAAGAGGTAGGATGCCCATTTGTTGGAATGGGCTAAATCAGAGGGATCCCCGTAGAAGGTGGTGCATCCAAGATAGTGACTCATCAGCTCTTGATACACTGCCACTGCCCGAGTATTTGTGTCCCTCAGCTCCCTATTTGTGGGAACGTACTCTTCATAAGAAGTGTCTCCCATTGGCAGCCTTGAGATGTCTGCCATCTCATGAAGGGCCAGTCCCAACTCACCTATCGTAGTGGCAAAAGTCCCAGTGAGCGAGTTATACCGCTCCATCAAAGCTAAGAACAAGTTGGGGTTGAGAGGCAGCCCAACACTAGTAGCGCTCACAGCCGCGAACAAGCCAATACTTTTCAGCTCCGTCTGAAAGTGCTTCAGGGCCCAGGCAGTTAAACTGGCCCATCGAAGATTCCCAGGGCTAAGCCATCCACTGGTGCGAGGGTTAACCTTGGGGTACACTCCTCCCTGCCCCATAAAGTTATTGCAGAAAGTCGATATTTGACGCGGCTGGATCAGTGAAGTGTCTTCACTCGGGACGCTGCCCGACAGTAACCCTCTGAAGGGCATGACAGGACCTGAGGGACTGCTTACAAATACCCCTCGGTTTAACCCTTTCCTATAAAAGATCTTCCCCGGCTGGCCGTGAAGATCAAGAGTCAGAGTCCATGACATCTTCCTAGGATGTGTGGCATGGAAGAACGCAGGGGTAATCTCTGGGCATCTTTGGCAGATACATGATCATGCCCTCAGTAGAAAACACCCAATCTTCCTTCTTGGGCTTAGTCTAGGACTGCTTATCAATGACGTCCCCGAATAGGAAAGCTGGTTTCCTATACTCAGTCCCATCTATGTATGTCAGGGGCTCCACATTGATCATACTCAGCAACATGCGTTCTCCCTGGGCCGAGATCAGAGTTCCCCTTTCTTGAGGATACTTGTTTCCAGTGATGGGGAATATCACATGCGACAAGTCCTCCAAATAATTGGAATTCAGCATCCCAGCAGCAGAGCCCATCACTTCAGCCAAAGGAGGGATCTGTAGGTCCACTGCAAAATGCAAGAAAACAAGTCAGTTCTTACGCTAGACGCAACACTCTTGCAGTATACGCCAAAGCCTAACAGTCTGAGCTTTTACGCTAGACTGCAATAACTTGAGTTTTACGCTAGAACCTATTTCCAGTGAGTAAAATTCAAGGTTGGCAGTATACGCCAAAAAATCTAACAGTCTGAGTCTTTACGCCAGACTGCCAAAATTTGAGTTTTTTTACGCTGGAATTTATATCCAGCGCGTAAAACTCAAAGTTTGTAGTATACGCCAAATTTCGACAGTCTGAGCTTTTACGTCAGACTGCAAAAATATGGAGTTTTTACACTGACACATTAGAAATGTGGGCGTATTGTTGCGCATACACGTACAACGTGTGCGGAAAGTTCTCTGTTCCTCTCGAAGTCTTTATAGAGTTCAGATGACTCTTCGAATCCTTAACCATATCCGATATTTAATAGTCGGTTATGATTTGGGACCACGTTAGCCTATCATTTAAAAAAAGAAGACGGACAGTCATACTGCGTAACAAATCTATAATTTTACGCTCAGAGGCTACAAATCTACTATTTTATGCTCTGAGGCTACAAATCTACGGTTTTACGCTCAGAAGATACAAATATACGGTTTTACGCTCAGAGGCTACAAATCTACGGTTTTACGCTCAGAAGCTACAAATCTACGGTTTTATGCTCAGAAGCTACAAATCTACGATTTTACGCACAGAGGCTACAAATCAACGATTTTACGCTCAGAAGCTACAAATCTACGATTTTACGCTCAGAAGCTACAAACAGCCAATTACAAGGGTTTACGCAAAAAATGCTCCTTTTTGGCTACAAAATATTCCAAGTGCCTGAAACACACAGATGTCAGTATTGAAGATGACTCTTCTTCTTGGGCCATTGGAAGTTCATTCGAAGTCTAGCCAGAATCCTTTTCATCTAAGTTCAAGTATGGCCTGTTCGACGGACATTTCTTGCCCTATGTCGAGGAATTTTCAGGAAACCATTCTTGGAGATGATATTCTGAACAGAAATTCTTCGTATCAGAGAAGTGACAGTTCAGAATTCTATGCGACTCCTCGTCCAAAAACAACATGACAGTTGGATCTTCAAGACAACTTAATGCTAAAGAGCTTTTTACGCATCTTCTATTACGCATAAAAGTCGGGACGTGACCGGATAAGCGTTTATCAGAGTCAGCGTAAAATTACTCAGACGTGTCAAAGCTGCAAATTATCAGCAAATATGGCAAATCAGCAATGCGTAAAAGAAGACAAAGTCTATTAATCATGATTACATATGATGGAAATCCGGTTTACAAAGGATTTTTCATTATCATGATTACATATGATGGAAATCCTTTTTTATAAAGGATTTTTTATTAATATTCAAGATCATGATGGGAATCTATTGTGCCAGGATTCTCATTTGATGGAGATCTTTTTCTTCTTCTACGGCACTTTATCGGCTCTGCGGCCGGTGAACAAGAAAATGGTTAATGGCGGAAGGATACAGGACTGGGCCTGTTTAATTTATTCAAGCCACCCTCCATATGCCATGGCAGCGACGCCCTAGAATTGTGTTAGGGATTCAGACCCAACACAATAATGGAAGACAGGGCCAAACTGCCTACCTACGTCCAGCTTCATAATGGAAGAAAATACAGCTAGCAAGCTGTGTGGTCCGATGAGACCCTTCCTCTCTCCTGGACGAATCGCCATAAGAAATTGTTGATTATTCCGAGCAAAGGAAGCTATGATATCCTTTCATGATCCATCGTTGCAGAGGACATTTGCTCGAAGATACCTTCTTTTACGGCTCCTTACATGCTGGAAGAGCATAATCTTCTTTTTCCTCAGGTCAGCCCGATGAATCTCGGCAACCATCTTTTTGGTGAAGGAAGTATGGAAAAATAGGTTCACTCGCTTGTCTTTATATAGGCAGAAGAGAACATACCCAATCCCAAAAACTTCCTAAATATCTCCGAAAAATCAGCCTCGCAGAACGAGTCAAATTTGACCGTTTCATGCTTCATTCAAAGTATTTCAAATTATAAGTAATTTGAAAACTTTGAAGGGGGTCTTGTAGAAGCATGAAAATACGCTGGGGAGTTATACGCTTAAACCCCCAATATGCATGAAGCCCGCGTAAAACAGAGCTTCATCGCTATGTGGCGTAAACATATGACTTCAGAGCTATACGCGTAAAACAGAGCTTCAGCGCTATGTGGCGTAAAATATGGCTTCAGAACAACCTGCGTAAAGCAGCACTCAAAGGCCGTTTTGGCGTAAAAAGGTTGCTACACCTCCCTCCGGCGTAAAATATGTCTGTTTTTAATGTAGTATGAAGTTGTACGAGGAACTATTCGTATTCCTCGAATGAACCTGTCTGACAGAAGAGTGAACCTGACTCCTGACAAAGAGTACTGCACGACGATCAAGAGGACGGCTGTAATGATAATTTTGCACAGAAGCCCAGACTGTCGTTTAGTGACGTATCCTTGATACAAGTCATTTTTACGCATTCAAGGAATACACTGCCTATTTTACACAGGCAGAGATGAGTTTTTATGCTCAAGATAAGACAAAATCAGACGCCACATCAAAAGCTGTTCTTCGTACAGAACTCGAGGCATATCTCTGCAGTTAATGCGCGAGATGGGGGCAGATCTCTGCATTTAATGCACGAGATTTTGTTCTATTTTTATGACTAGGAGAGCTAAAACTAGGGCTAATACACTCACATCACCATCCCTGCATGTTACGCCAACCAGGCTATTTTCAATTATAGGAGCACGCCGTACGTTATCTCCTCGGAATACGCCAACCAGGCTATTTTCAACTATAGGAGTATGACGTATGCTATCTCCTCGAAATACGCCAACCAGGATATTTTAAACTATAGGAGTACGCCGTATGCTATCTCCTCGAAATACGCCAACTCAGGCTATATTTGCCAAGGTACGTGATAAGGCTACTTGGCCCAGAATACGCTCAAGACCTCAGTCAGCAGGGATAATTGGCTATCTTTACGCTGGTTACCTATTATGCAGCATCAAGCTTTACGCAGAATTTGGCTTTTACGCCAACAGACAGCTATTTGGCTTTTACGCCAATAAGACAGCAACTTGGCTTTTACGCCAACAAGACAGCAACTTAGCTTTTACGCCAACAAGACAGCTATTTGGCTTCTACGCCAACAAGACAGTTATTTGGCTTTTATGCCAATCATCTCTACGCGAGGGGCAGTTACCTACGTGGCTTGTATGCCGTGATCTTCGAGAAGCAGTTATACGCGTTACCTTATAGTGGGACATGCGTCACACGCGGATTCAGGAGATCATTCAAACATGGGTAGCAGTTATTATAACCGCCGCGTAAAGAGTGCCACTCTCTTCACAGTCTAGCTTCTACGCCAACTGGACAGTTACTGTGACTGATCTCTATAAATAGAGACTCCTAGTCACAGAGTAAAAGGGGGGAGAGATCGAGCAAGGTCGGAAAAGAAAGAGCAGAGAGCACAGACAGAGAGTAGTGATTGACGGCTTTGGCAACGAGAGTCCAATCCCTCCTGCAATATTTGAAGCTTCTTCTTCTTCTTCTTCTTCTACAGCACTTCTTCGTCATCGTGTGGTCCAAAGGACAAAGTGATCGACCGCAGATCAGACTCCTATAACAATTTTTCCCCAGAAACATTTTTATTGTACTTAACATCCTCGTATAGGATTAATTGTACTCTTTTTTCTTGTTTGTAAACAAAAAAAGGGTTTCATATAAACCTAGTTTCATATCTTTCGTTTATCATCAAACAGTGATATGAGACTTGCATATTATATAGATATTATTATGACTCGTTGCACTAGCTAGAGGTCATGATCTTGCGTGTTATGGACATGAGACATCATGGACATGAGACGTGAGGTTACATTGGGTGGGGAGAGACACACCATACTACAGGCTGATTATTGATATATATACTATACTACTGGAGGTGTTGTGGCATATACGCCGGAGTCGCAATACCCTAGAGGTGCCTTGGACTCTGTCTCATATCTTTGATACCTATACTGAGTCTTGATACTACTTGATGCTATGGGCTTCCCGACACAGAGCCTGTAGTGGTTTCAGCCTGAGTACGAGTGATGCTCTCACGTGCATATCACATAGTTGGTTATAGTAGTTTACCCTTGAGTATGTGGCATTATACAGTTTTACTTTTTGCATGTTGTTTCTTGTACCTTGTTACGTCCCTCTGAGGACCTGGTCCCCTGCCAGTTTTTGCAGCATCGACGGTTATGGAGCCTTTGGAGTTGCTTATCTTGCAGGCATTGGTATCAGGTACTTATATCATATCTACCAGAGTTATGGTTATTTATTTATATTGTTTATTCATCTGCTGATGTAGCCTATTTTTATATACTCATATTTCTTTCTCGAGTCTATTCGAGTTTGTGTGTTACTGGACGGCCGACTTTAACACATGTAGCTCATTCTTGTGTAATCTGCTCATTATGGATTGAGGCATAGATATTTATATTTACTTGATTATTTAGATAATGACCATTATAATATAGCTTATACGTATTCGAGTCGGACCAGAGTCTGGTCGAATGCGTAGCTGGCATGTTACGTATTCCTAGTCCTACGTATTTTGGGACTGGAGCGTGACAACGTGGCAGCTTGGCCTGCTCATGGTTATAGTTGTACCCTGTTAAGAAGGGATATGTAGCACCCTCCAGCATCCATGCGGCCCAACATATGCACGCCCAGAGATGACTACAAATAGTAGGGTACCATACCCATACAGAAGACTGGCTGGCTATCTACGAACCTACACTCAAGCGAGAGAGAAGAGCCCATGCATCGGATCGTCCACGGAGTAAAGAGAGTTGCTACACTCCTAACCCTCCATCGTCACCCTCTAGAAAATAAATTTGTACTTATATTGTCTTCTAGGACCTCTCTGTACTCTATTTTTATTTGTTTATTAAATCAAGTTTTTTCTTAAAGACTTTCGAATAATGGCGAACAAGATGACGACTCTGCTGGAGATCTCTTTCTTCTCTGATGAGAAGTTGGTGACGTATTCCGATGCAGCCAAGCTTGGCTCAACATAAAAGATGCTGGTAGTTCGCTTCGACCAGCAAGCGTTTGAGAAAATGCTCTCGGAAGGAAGTGTTGGTCCTTCGCCAAGGCTATCCAAGCCCAAGAAGACCCGGAGGACGTAAGTAGCAAAGGACATTGTGCCTCTCCCAAATGCGGAGCAGACGCTTCCCAGATCTCACTTTGTTCCTGATGATGGTCGTCAGGCGAACACCCAGGACGTCCACGTCCACGCGGCATCCCCGTCTGACGCAGAAACTGCTCAGCACCCAGACTCTGGCAGAGGAAAACACTACAATACCATATGTTCTGGTGCTGAGGCATGTGCTATGCGACCAAGAAGGAGGCCACATAAGACTCACCATGCGGTACCATCTCATATCCGCAGGCACACGGCCGCATGCGACCCTGACAGCAACAGAACTTCTATTTTTGACCGCATCTCATGCGACGCAGATCCTATGCGGTTCGTCGAGAATGGCAAAAGTCCAAACTTAGACTCTTTGTACTACGTGCCTGCAGGTGCTAAATCAAAGAAGCCCGGGGCAGTGCGAGCTCATCAGGCTCAAGCAACTTTCCAGTTAGCTGACCATCAGCAGGCACCATTAACCGTTATACGATCCCCTAATGGGAAGCTATATAAGATAGCCTCGTGCGTCCAGTCCGTAGCGGCAAATGGACAACGTCGGTCTCAAAAGTCTTCCGTTGACGATCCAAGGAAAGTTCTTGTACGAATCCTGGATCAGGGAGCAAATACAACACCTTCGCACCTGTGTGCTCGGTCCTTCCGGGCCCACAAAAAGGGTACAAAGGTGGAATAACCCTCGCTTGAGTTGCGTAATGTGATCAATCATAAGTGCAAGGCGAAGGAAACAACTCTGGTTGGTGAGATATCCTCTCCAGGGCATCAATGTACCAAGATCATTATCAATTGCTGCTACAACAAAGTAGCAACACCCACAAGCAGGTAGTCGGCCTTCCAACGACTGTACCAGAAAGCACCTATCCGGCAACAACCCGGAGAGCAGGTGCAAGTACCAGAGGAGGAGGAGCTGCCCTTCGCCTCTACTCGACTCAAAACCTTCCCGTCACCAAGGAAGGAAAGAAGTCGGGTACCTCCAATCCGTCGCTCTCTACCAGTATGTTGCGAAGGCGACTACCAGAAGGACTAGCAGCGGGACCTGCAGAAGGTGTTTTCCAGATAACCGCTCAAAGAAGAAGCTCCTAGCCGCTGGGGTAGTTCTTTCTCAGAACTAATAGGGTTGTGCAAGCTGGGGGTGGTAATCCCCCGGACCTATACAATAATCCGACATTCCGAGGAACTAGTGATTCTCAAGGACACCGGGGGTAGCCACCCTCACAAAGGAGGCACAGCCTCCTACGCTGGGGGTAGTATTCCATCAGAATCCGAACAGGATGCAGCACTACTAGCTCTCCCCGACGACTATTTACCGCAAGAGTCCGAGGCAAAAAGTGCTACATCAACTGTCCCTTCCTACTCGCCTCATGGAATAATGACACATATGGCAGAGGACGACCTCGAAGGCCCAGTGACTGGCAGCGCCTCGAGACCCTCGAAGGCATGATGCACACTATGAGCGAGTCAATACAGGTCTTGACCCAAGCAGTTGTAAACCCCCTGACCCAAAAATAGGTATCTTGTGTGTATTTTGTATTTCTTGTATTTGTTTTAGATTATATTTTTTATTAAATAAAACTCAATAATTTTATTAGGATACTTCATCGTGGTTTGGACATTAATAATATAGGATGGCCCCAAAATCTGTATCTCCCTTCATAGGAAGTAGCCTACACAGGAGACACTACTTGTGAGATCTTTTTGTGGCACAAGAATTTGATCCCTTGGTATTAGTATGACATTAGTGTAACAACCATAGATTATGTGTTAAATATTTAGATATTATATATATAATTTAATTGTGGTTATTTTCTAATTTTAACTTTTCTACAATTAGCATCACATAATTCTCCATGCCAAATTAGGCAAATTCTCTTTTTGTAAGAATGCACATTATTTACTATTATCTATTTTGTTGGATAACCATTTAATTATTTACATAGTTAATTAGATAATATAATTATTTAATTTATTATAACTAGATAAATATCTAATTATTAATGACAAATATTTCATAAAATATTTTGGGTGTAGTATTTTATTAAAACTTTACAAAAGTAAATTTTTTAGAATTTATTTTGTGTGCAAATATTATTTTTAGATTTTTTTACCTCATATATATATAAAAATATATATTTGATGATGATGATAATAATAATAATAATAATAATAATAATAATAATAATAATAATAATAATAGAAAAGATAATAATAATAATAATAATAATAATATTATTATTATTATTATTATTATTATTATTATTATTATTATTAATATTAGTAATAATAATAATGATAATAAATAAAAAGAAAAAGAAAAAGAAAAAGAAAACAAAAGAAAAGAACAGAAAATAAAATAAAATAAAATAACAAAACAAAAACAAAACAAAACAAAACAAAAACAAAAACAAAAACAAAAACAAAACAAAACCTAATACAAATACCCACGACCCCTTCCTTATACCCAGACACCGCGGACCCGAGCACCTTAGCCACGATTCCCCTACTCTCCCTATCTCTCTCTATATATATACCATCAAAATAAACCCTAACCCTAACCCTAGTCTCCTCCCCCGACCGCCGACCTCCGACCGCCGCACCGTAGCAGCCGCCGATCAGTAAGCGCGCACGCGTGCAGCAGCACCACTCCGACCCCATCTTCAAGGTACCATATCTTCTTCATATTTGATTCTTTTTGCGAGCGGTTTGTCCATGTACATTCACAACCTAACCCTCTAGGATTTTTATTCAAGCGGGGCGAGTTTTCATATCCCGGATTGGTCGAAAGATCGACCGGAAAATGACCGAAAAACTGACCAAAAATAGTCCAAAATTTTAACCCCAACCTCCATGTTCACGCCTAATTTGCCACCAACCTGTTTAATATTTTTAAATCTAATTAAAGGGTTTTTTTCCCAATATAACCGAGAATTTTTTTGTTCTTTTAGTTTTTATTAATTCGTTGTATGTGTTAAATTATTCGACCTCCAAAACGACCAAAAACTTAATATTTTAAAACTGAAATTTTGTGATACGGAGTGCGTCCCGCCAAACGGGACCCCCTCGTCGCATACCAATTCCACCGAAAGCTGATTCGGATGTGTGTGCGCGTCGGAATCAACCCGTATCCGTAAAAAAGTCTCCGTATCGCAACTTTTGCAAACACCATCCCATTTTGTGTACGCTCGTCGAAATGTGACGAAACTTAAGCCATTGGATTCATGGTATCACGCTGGTCCTGTGACCCAAGTTTCACGTAATTCTGAGACAGTTGACCAAGCCACCTATTCGCGGGCCCTACGGTTTGACTTTAAGGGCGAGTTTGTGATCGGCTCACCGGAATCCAAAATTGGACATACCGTTGAGTTCGTATCGACGTTTAGAATTTGTTTGACCTAAAAATTTTCCTATTAGAGACCTTTACCTCTGGCACGTTTTTCGGTGCAAAGTGACCCACATGTGGACCCCACTTTGACCCGAAATTACCGTTTTTCCCCTGTGTCCAAATTGGACGAAAGGGTAGTATTCTCTAGCTATCTTGCTTATTCTGGGAACATCGGTGATGTTTATTTCAGTATCCAGAGACGTTCATTCGGAGGCCATAGTTTCTGATCCCTTGTGCTTGACGTCTGGATGCTTACACTACGCAGATTGCTTGCCAGACAAGTATACCTTGCCATTGTACTGTAATTTACATTCCATATGGTGCATATATTTTATTTCTGTTATTTAGTTCATATATTTTAACTTCTATATAAACTGCGTGTCCAAGAATAACTTGGGTGCAACGACGGTGACGTCGTATTTTGTCTTTATTATATATTATGCATGTCGACTTAGTTTTACGAGACCACCACATGATTTGGAGGCATCATTATGTTTATTTGGCCGTGATACATTTCTTACACGAGTTGTGAGTCTCATATAGATCACGGACTTACGTATTGACTGATCATCAGTACGTATGGGACGTGCGATAGAAAATAACTGCTAATATAGATATGTTAGAGGACTTGGCAGTTATTAGAAGTCTCATCGTGTCATGGATATGGCATGTATAGAGCATGGGGTGGGGAGGACAACAAGTAAGGCGTTTGGGCTCCTTTGCACTTTCCTTGTGTAACCCGTACGCTCCGCCGGAGATGCCTAGTCAGATGACTCCTATATATTATCTACAGGCGGCCTCTGACGTTCAAAAGATGCCATGCTTTTTAGGCCTCTGACTCCAACAACAACAACTGTTACAACAACATCCGCGACGGAAATGGGAAACAGGCTATGGTCGCCAAGGTAACCAAGAGGCCTGAGCAAAAATAGGCGAAAGCTCCAAAACCAAAGGAGACTTACTCTTTCGAGGATGAGGATGCCATGCCCATCTTCGACATGCTGATGAAGGAAGGAAAACTTTGGCTCCCCGACGTCAAACGCCAGCCGGAAGCAGCTGACTTAAATAACCCAAAGTATTGTCACATCCACCGCTACGTCCATCACCCGATGCGGGACTGCTACACCTTGAAGTGGTACATCCAGCGTCTTATCGATACCAAAGCTCTCTCAATGGACTTCGATAACGTAACAGTTTTTGCCAACATAGTATCCCTCCACTTTGGCAACTTTTTCGCAACGAAAGCCCAGGACGGAGTCACACCGATCCCAAAGGCAACAATGGAGGTTGTCAATCTTCCCCCAGCTCACGACCAAGCAGGCGGGCTGACACCTCTTACTACCCCTCGAGGCGAGTTCATGTGGTTCCACCCGGATCTTGTCCGAGACTTGACGCAGCAAGCAGCACCTTATGTCGTCAGGCCTAAAATAAGAAAAACCAAGTCCTACCTCATGGTTTCTTCCATCGCTGAGGAAGCCTGGGCAGGGGCAACCAGGTCGGGCCTTGCTTACCAGCGAGATTAAGAAGCTCCCGACGTTAATGCACCTCCAACTACTACACCTGTCATGTCTGATCTGGGTCCATCTCAACCCCCACCTGTGGACAAGTCCAAACAAAAAGAGGGATGCTTCGACAAGCCGTTGCATAATAAAATAGCCAGGGACTGGAAAAGTTCTACAACTTTGATGTCTTGTCTCAACTCGCCAATACCCAGGCAAAGTTGTCATTATTTGACCTTCTGCAGCTCTCCAGAGACACTCGGGCTGCTCTTAGCGAGGCATTACAAAATACTGACACCTACCTGGCATAGGTCAAACAGCCAGCTGAAGATCCGGCTGCTTTCTCCCACTGCAATAGTATCATGGAGGCAATGCCCAATATCACGTTCTCGCAACAGGATATGTTGCTAAAGAATAATAAGTATGATCGTCCCCTATATTACACAGGGTACATCGACGCTATTAAGGTGGAAAGGATGCACATCGATCCCAGTTCATCAATCAGCATCATCCCGCTGAGTCTGTTTCAGACCTTAGGCATCCCGATGCATCGGCTGACAGCCACTAATACCGCCATCAGTGGCTTCAACGCAGAAAGAAGATACCCGCTGGGCAAGATTCACCTAAAATGCTAGATTGGCGACTTGAAGACATAGGTCACCTGCTACGTCATTGACATGGATGTATCCTATAATATCCTATTGGGACGACCTTGGATACATCAATACATGATCGTGCCATCAACTCTACACCAATGTCTAAAGTATGTGGACGACCATGGCACGGTCAAGACAGAATTCGGGGACATGGACCCGTTTAAAGGGGTCAAGGCCTACTACTCTGATTCAATCCTCTACAAGCAAGTCCACCGAGATGAGGGTGACAGTGATGCTAGCGATGAGGTAGAGGCCGGGACAACACCAGATGTACCCTTGAGAGTTTGTCTAAAGGCACGCGCTTCCATCACAACCGCTCCCCTTGTCATAAAACTGAACAGGAAGGCACCCGGAACTTTGGTCGTCCGCCTTCGTAGGCTGAATCGGCTATCAAAGAAAGATCTGATACCGTTTACAACATCCGAACCTCTGGTCATTCGCCTTCATAGGCCGAATCAACCACAGAGGGAACATCCAGTACCATCTACGCCTATAGTAGTTTGCCTTTGAAGACCACCAAGGGAAGCTCTAGCACCTCCTACAAATTTTGAACCCTTGGTGGTAAAACTACACAGGAATCCACCGAAGTCTTCGCTCGCACTAGGGGTAGCCCTCGAGAAAGATGAACTGGAGGAGTGCGTGGCTGCTCATTCTAACGTCCCTTCTCTCGATGATGTAATCCCCGAAGAGAAGTTACCCTATTTTATTAATAAAGGGTTATCTTTGAACTACTCTGAACTTACACATATAATAACCTTGTATTCCATGGAGCACGGTCTGGGCCTTAATTTACAAACACGTGAAACTACCACCTATGCAGTAAACCAGATCTTCCCTAGTCAAAGTTCCTACTTCACGGTTCCAGCAAGGAGGAGGGGAGACAAACCTATCATCTTCGGCAGGATTGAATGCCCCCGGTCCTTCACCCCGGAGGAACAAGAGCCAGAACCCGGCACCGGCAAAATAAAATTCTACTAGTTCAGCGGTCAAGCCAAATATATCATCCAGAAGATGGGTTGTGATCTTAAAAATAATCGAGGTTTAAACTACAGCAAGGGTCTTTGGCTACCACTGCGTCTATCTGCTCCCATAGGCAAGTCCGAGGATTACTACCATAAAACCAAGCATGGCTTAGGGTATGTAATGCCTCCCACAACCCCCGAAGGTTCAGATGAATAAGATTAGGTTCACTCCCACTCTTCGTAATGTTTCACTTGGGACTTCGATGTCAGTATCGAGGAGATTTTGAAGCAAATATTGTCGGGTTCTGTAGAGTGACAGTAAGGGTGACTTATCTGTCAACTTTTCCACTATCATCCCCAAAAAACCAAACTTTGCCTTACGTAAAGTTGCCAGAGTACGATGTTTATCCCCCAAATATCTCTATTATAAAATATTTACTTATTATTAAGAAAGGTCCATAGTTGTATTCAGTAAGTTGGGTAGCTCAATTCCAATCTTTCGGCCGTTGAAGAGATTGAAGACTTGTTACACCCAATCCGACGACTATTATGACTCTTACCCTAGGTCTCACCCTTGCCCTAGACCTAACAGTAGGAGCCCGGCCCACTTGGCATGGAGACCTTTGGTGGTCTGCTTTCACTGTCCCACTCTTTGGTGCAAGCCCAAGGAGAGAGCAAAAGCCTAGATACCAGGGGAGGCCTACTTCACTTCTTTATTCTCGAATTGAAAGAACGTGTAGCGCTATAGGGTCGGTTTTTTGGGGGTGAGGTTCTGAAAGAAGCTTTCTTCTTCACAAGCTTATCCCCGCCCCATTTCATGTCCGTCCCGACCGGCAGTAGCTGGGTCTCCCCATCATTCCTCAACTTCCCCCGGTCTTCGGCCCGAGCTGTATGAGGCAGGTTTGAAAGCGGTTGAAGGGGATCGTAGTCGGATAGAAAGGCGAACGAAGTGAGTAGAACTGATCAACCCATTGTCTTTCCCCCTTGTCGAAAGTGCAATGAAAGACGATCTTAGGTCAATGGCTAGACTTATTAATCCATAAAATGATTCGGGTTTAAGCATATTTAAATTATATAAAATTTTGCCAATATGGTGTCAGCTAACCCTGAGGAAGACGATGAAGATCTACAGGGACTCCTTTAAGTAGAACCGTAGGCCCAACGCCTAGACGCACAATGGGAGATGCGGTTCGAACAACAAGAATCTCCTACCAAGGATGAAGTACAAGTCAATCTGGGCGACGAATCCTCCCCTAAACCTATCTTCATCAGCAAGAGTCTGATTGATGAGGATCAAAAATTTCTGCTACAGCTCGTCAGAGAATACATTGATGTCTTTGCCTGGAGCTACGAAGACATGCCAGGACTGGAACCCCAAATCGCGGTCCACAACCTCAATATCTTATCGGGCGCCAATCCTATCAAACAGCAGCAACGGCGGTTCCGTCCGAATATCATGAACGACATCGAAGCTGAAGTCAACAAACTGATCGTTAAGGCTTCGTCCGTGAGGAACAACATCCAGATTGGGTGGCCAACATCGTGCCCATCGTAAAAAAGAACGAAAAGATCCAAATCTGTATCGACTTCCGTGATCTAAATTCGGAGTGCCCTAAGGACGAGTTTACTCTTCTGATTACTGACATTATGATAGACAACACTTATGGCTTCGAGCACATGTCCTTCATGGACGAATTCTCTGACTACAATCAAATTAAGATGTCTCATAAAGATGAGAAGCATACATCATTTAGAACGCCGATAGGAGTATACTGCTACACCATTATGCCTTCGGTCTGAAGAACGCAGGTGCTACATACCAACGAGTTATGAGCACCATTTTTTTGTGAACATCTGTACAAGATGGTGGAATATTACATTGATGACATCGCTTTCAAGAGTCGCTCCAAAGATGACCACCTCAAGGACTTGAAGACTGTGTTCGACCTCATGCGTACGCACCAGCTCAAGATTAACCCTACCGAATCCTTCCTGGGAGTCTCCAGCAGCAAATTCCTGGGCTTTATCATCACTTCTAGGGGTATTCACGTAGATCCCGACAAAACCAGAGCAATCCTGGAGATGTAGCCGCCGAAAAACCTCCAAGAACTCCGCGGCTTGCAAGGAAGGTTGGCATACATCAGGAGGTTTATATTAAATCTCTCTGGGCGTTGTCGACCGTTCACCCATCTCATAAAGAAAGGTGTCTCCTTTGTTTGGAACGAAGAATGTCAACGCACGTTCGACGACATCAAGGAATACCTATCAAACCCTTCAGTGCTGGCAAGCCCGGTCGTAGAAAAGCCCTTCCTACTTTATGTGGGTAGAAAGGATCACTCCCTTGGCGCTCTATTAGACCAGAATAGTGATGCAGATCACAAACAAGCCATATATTATCTCAACCGAATGATGATTGACGCGGAGCATAGGTACACCCCCGTCAAAAAGGAATGCCTTGCTCTAGTATTCACTATCCAGAAGACTCGGTATTACGTGACAGGATAAACCATTCATGTAATCTCATGAGTCAATCCTCTCAGAGTTCTCATGACCAAACCAGGACCGCTCAGTTCCCGTCTGGCTACCTGGGAGATACTACTGTCTCCATATGATATGGTATTTGTCCCTCAGAAAGCCGTCAAGGGCCAAGCACTGGACGACTTTCTGGAACCACATCCGGTGCCAGAAATCTCGAAACTCTACAAAGAGATTCAAGACAAAGTGGAAAACTCAAACGTGACATTGTACGAAGCTGTCTGGCGGATGTTCTTCGACGGTGCTTCAAGAGCAGGGCCCAAGGGCAATATTATCGCCGAAGTTAGGATAGTATTAATCTCTCCCTATATTCTGGCCATTAATCGAGCTTATTCCCTCACGGAGCCATTCTCCAACAATGTGGCAGAATACAACGCTCTCATTATTGGACTCCAACTTGCTAAACAAGTGGGGGTAGACTATTTAGAGGTATGCGGTGACTCCAAGCTGATAGTCAACCAAGTCCGAGGAAAATATGAAGTCCAGAATGAAGACCTAATTATGTACTAGCAAGCTGTGCTTGGCATTATCTCAACCTTAAAGGGATTCATGATTTATCACGTCCCTCGGCTGTAAAACGTTGAGGATGACGCCATGACCGGCCTCGCTTCCCCCTTGGAGGTTTCAGACATATCCCATCAGCTAATCACGGTGATCGGTCAAGAGCTGGTCTACCCCAAAAATAACCTCTGCCTATGTCTGAGCCATGCGACAGAAGTATACACTGATACCCAGGACTAGAGACTCCCATTCATTGACTACGTGGTCTATGAAATTCTCCTCGAGAACTCAAAGGAAGCCACGTCGATCAGAATACGTTTCCTTTGGTTCTATTACGTTACAGCTACCGAAATATTATATCGTCGGTCCTACGACAGCCTTCTGCTATGATGCCATTGAATGCAGAAGCGAAGAAGGCCCTCCGCGAAGCTAATGATGGCGTCTGTGGTGCACACCAATCCGGCCCAAAACTACAGGACCACCTCCGGAGAATGGGTTACTACTGGCTCACAATGGTAGCAGAGGCCATTGATTATGCGAGAAAGTGCCAAGCGTGCCAAATCCACGCAGACTTCATCCACCAACCATCGGAGTTCCTACACCCAACGGTAGCATCTTGGCCGTTCGAGGCATGGGAAATGGATATCATCGAACCAATAAGTCCACCTTCACCTAAGGGGCACCGGTTCAACACCACCATCATACTGATCCCTATTCACTTCATCCTCTGTGAACTTCGAGACCGAGATAAAAAAAAGAATACTCCACTACACGAGCAAGTGCATGCCGACAGGCGGGAACCTCAGCATGAACCCAGGGCATCCCACCATACTGGCGAATAAAATCATCAGCCTCTGTCGTCGTCCCCGCTACTCCAGGATGCATCAAAGACGGGTAGTGCATCAACAGCCAACCCAGTAGATAATGGTAAGGCATCTCTACCCGGTTGAAATCCCCAGGGCCGCCATGAGCCATCACTTTGCTCGTAAAGGTACGGAGCCCGCAATAGATGTTGCAGACCATCGCTGGGATTAAAGCTAGCTGATGGCCGAAATCTAACTTCACAGCAGGGAGGATGAGATTGCGGCTAACCCTCTGGATTGACCCGGAGCCCCCGGGGACTAAACAAGTTTGCAGCCATATTATCAAGAATCCAGGCAGCACAACCTTATCAGACAACGACTGGGTGTCTTGATAAAAGTAGCTGAAGGTGTCACCAGAGCTACCAAACCCCTCACCGGACACGGTCGTTCTCTTAGTACCGTGCACTAGGTCATCGATACTACTCGAAGTTTGAGGGCTCCAGACAATAACCCGACCTGAAGCGTAAATATTGAAGAGGTAATAGATCCAGGCCTTGGTGTGTGGTAACATCCCCTCAGTGCTTCTGTCCTTCTTCTTTGAAATCTGCTGGCAAGTGCTATGGTGGCACAACAACTCCTAGTACACTGCAATAAACCCCGGATGTTGACTCTCCAACTCCTCAATTTTCTCATTGCCAGGCATGTACTCCTCATACGGCTTACTGTCCTAGGGCAACCATGAAACATCGTACATCTCGTGGAGAGCTAGTCCCATCTCCCCATCAGGAGTAAAGAAGGTCGATGTGCGACAGTTGTACATCTCGGCCAAAGCTACGAACAACCTCGGGTTCTTCTCCAAACCGTAACAAGAATCCCTTATGGTGTAATAGAGATTGGCCTCCTTCAGGGGCTGCTCGAACTTCTCTAACACCCACAAGATTAAATTTACCCAAGAAGACGAGTGGTGCACCCAGTTGAGCAGGCATATTTTCCCTTTGGGATAAGACCCCTTGTCAGCGAGCTGGTTCAGAAAAGTGTCAGCTCCGTAAATTCGAACATTCGGCCCAATCTCACTCGTAAAAGAGCCAGGCTCCAACCCGCGAAGGAAATAAGAAAATGATTCCTTAGACGTCGCTTCCCTCTTCAGTTTTGAGTTAAAACGAATGTGGCCGACATGAGCTCCATTTTTGTCTGGCGTCAGGGTGCCCAACATCTTCCTTTGGCAAGATACCATGTTGAAGGCCAACAAAGGCAAATGGTGTTTCATCGTAGGTATATGTATCTGTACCCCGCTAGAGAAAAAGGTCCAGTTCTCCCTTTTCTTCACTACCTGAGCATACGAAATAGTGAGGGCATCCCCAAACAGGAAGATGGGCTTCAAATGAGAAACGCCCTTCGAACCCTCAATCAGCCCAGAGTTCATCTGGCTAAGCAAATATAATAAAGATTGGTCCGTGATCAATTTTATTCTCGCCACAGTTTGACCCTTATTTATCTGGGCCTGGACATTCGCCACTATACGGTCGAACCTTACGCCCAGTGCGGCCTGAGCACGACACACAAGTACCTCCCCTGACAAAGTCACAGGTAAAGTCACTACAAAACTAGAAACTAAAAAGACGGTCAGAACCCTCGGGATGACATGCACATCAGAAATAAACTCAAGCGTACAAAAAGATGCATAGGATACATGCGACCGAGTTACAACAGGATCTCCATGCGGCCGAGTCAAGACCAGTGCATGCGGCCAAAATAAGACCTATGCATAAAGCATGAGGCATGGTCATATGGACGGATCCGCACATGGTCTAAATCATGCAGCGGACCATATGCCAAGTGACTAGGCTCTGTACTTCTCCCCCGCCAAAACTTACCCTTGATGGGTACTTGAACGTCCTCGTGGAAAGAGGAAAAATCCTCTTGGGCATCGGGTGCGGAAGTTGGACGCTTCCCCTTGTCGATCTTCTTCGCGGCGGATGCATAGGATGAAGCTTTGGGGGCCATGGCAAATGAACAAGCGGTTAGCGGCAGGGATACAAGGTTGAAGAAGTGGGAAGAGAAAAGTTCTCTCTTATCAGCGGAGCCCCTATTTATAGGGGATGAAGGTGACCCTTCAGCTCTCGTTCCACGCTGGCAGCCTTAATAAAACGGTGGCCTCTCGGGACCCACGTCAAGGGATGGCCCAGAATCCCAAAGGAGATCCACTAAAAGATCAAAACAAATCCGTTAGTTAATGACAATTTGACAGCCTGGAAGTGCCCGCCCATTCGACCCAACGTCCATGCGATCCAACGTTCATGCGACCTTCCAGCCATGCGGCCAAAAGTGCTTCTTCCTCCATGCTTCTTATTCAAAGTATTCCAAACTTATCAATTTGAAAACTTTGAAGGGGGTCTTGTAGAAGTATGGAAAATATGCATCCATGAGACCTTGCACCCAAAATGAAAACTCAGAAGAGATCAGGCCGCAGAGTCTTCATGTGGTCCAAACAAGGCGACATCCATGCGTCCCGAATCAGCCAAAGAAGCTTGACCACAGAAGGACCTAACGTGGAGTCCCGTCAGCAGGATCGTCTCTGACACAGAATCCTGACGAAAAGGATTTTCTGATTTTCTCAAAATACGTGAACACACTAAACGACAAAAGTCTTACATCAGCGCAGAATATGACTCTCGACTGGGTGCAATGCCACGTGGAGAGCACAATAAGGGCCTCATGTGTCCCAGACTCCAAGCGTCACATGCGTCTCCGACCCCATGCATCTCTGGCCCCATGCATCCCAAACTCCTTGCGGTCCCATGTGTCTCTATCCCCATACGTTCCAGACTCCATGCGGTCACATGCGTCTCTGGCCCTATGCGTCCCAGACTCCATGCGGTCCATGCGTCTCTGGCCCCATGCGTCCCAAACTCTATGCATCTCATGTGTCTCTAGCCACATGTATTTCAGACTCCATGAAGACCAAATCTTATTGTTATAACAAGAATGATTCTCTCCAACCAATTGTGGACTATGTGTCAAGCTGGCCAAGTCACGCCCACAAAGGACGAGAACTACCCAGATCTTCAGCAACGAAAAATCCCAATAGGCACCCATGTGGCAGCTTGGCCTGCTCACGGTTACAGCTGCACCTTGATAAGAAGGGATACGTTGCATCCTCCAGCATCCATGCGGACCAACATATGAGCATCCAGAGATTACTACAAATAGTAGGGTACCACACCCATACAAAAGGCTGGGTGGCTATCTGCGAACCTACACTCAAGCGAGAGAGAAGAGCCCCTATATCGGATCGTCCATGGAGTAAAGAGAGTTGCTACACTCCTAACCCTCCATCGTCACCCCCCAGAAAATAAATTTGTACTTAGATTGTCTTCTAAGACCTCTATGTACTCTCTTTTCGTTTGTTTATTAAATCAAGTTCTCTCTTAAAGACTTTTGAATTTAATGGCGAACACGCTCTAGATCCATGAAGTTACCACAAAGCCAGCTTAACATAATGTTACTGGTATGACCTAAATCAGATGATAGCTCCACACTAAGGTACCTTCTAATCAGCTCACCAGAAGATAACTGGTCTTCAAAATATATAGGTTCACCTGTAATAGGTAACCATAAAATATTTGTCATATCCTAGAGTGTGATCATTATTTCTCCGACATGGAGCTGAAAAGTGTTATGCTGGGCCAACCAACGATTAACGAGACTTAAGATCAAGTCTCTATCGTGTTGTAGAAAATGTAGCTCGTCTAAATATTGAAACGCAAAGGATGCACCAAAGCCTTTTGGGAGCTAGCTAGTTAGCTCATATGTGTTGTAGTGCCTCTCGTACTACCACATCCCATGCCACATTCGTAGATCTGGACGATAATCATATTAATATATATAAAATATAAAAAAATTGTTAATATTAGTTACGTGAAAAATATATAACAAATAATATTTAATTTAGAAGAATTATATGTCCACAAAATATCAAGCTAAATATATGGTCCCCACGTTGCTGATCATATTGATGTCAATAGGGGGCGCACCTGGAACACGTCCATCATTTTGGTCAGTCATCTATACAATGACTGTTGTTAGGGTTGCTAGATATTTTAAAGTTATATATAGGGTTAGGGTTTTACGATTAGGGTTAGGATTTTAGGGTTAGGGTTTTAGTATTAGGATTAGGGTTAGGCTATTAGAGTTAAGGTTAGGAGGGCTAGGATTTTATGGTTTGATAATAAGGCAACTAATTTTATAGAAGTAATAAATCAACATTAAAAAGAAAATAAAGATAAGGCTCCGGCTCCGGTAGCCACTTTTTTCCAAGGCCAGCCAGATGCTCAAGCAGTCAGCAAATCCTTCCGTAGGGCATCTTTCTTTCCTCCCGGCATGGTTGTCTCACTTCGCTCGCCTTCCCTTGGACCGCGCCTCTCGGTCTTATTGAGCTTTCGGCTCTCATATGCGATAGGATTACCTTATTGTACTAGCACATCGCCTATGGCATAGTATGACGTATCCGTGTGTAAATAAAAAATTTGTTAACAGATTAAACTAACCAGCTCTCCCTCCTTTCTCTTCTTGTTGTTGTTGCTTCTCTTCCTCTTTCTTGCTTCCTTCTCATTTCTCTTTCTTCTCTTTATGTTTTCACATCTCTCCCCTAACCCGCTATTTATAGATACCATCACCCCCACGATCCAAACCCACCACCCACATCCAATCAAATATTTTAATATAAAAATACAGTGCGCCAACAGAGTTAGCACATCATAGTTTCCCATAGGTTGGAACCTTGTCCCCCCAATGTTATTTCCCCAACCTTCTTCCCTTCGATATGCAATTCTTCAAAACGTTTCCCTTCCTATGATTTTTCTGTTATTATTATTAGTGGCGGCTAAATTTAGTAGTTTAAGTTTTAAAATGTTGAATACCATAACCAATAACTGTAAAGATAATTCTAAGAGGATTCTTTATATACAAGTCCCTCAAATCATCTTTTTATTTTGACATAAGTCTCTCGAATGTTATTATTTGGAAGAAGATCCCACAATTTTTGTCCATTTCAACATAATATCTTATGTTCAAGTTAATCTAATCATAAGGTTACTCTTAACCATGTCAGATAAATGACAATATTGTCCTTTTATGATTTGTAATGATGGGTTTTGTGGTTGTGAGGTTGAAGAAGAGGGAGGAAAATTATCAAGGGGTCATCGGAAGAGGGAAAGAGGAGAGGATGATCAGGTGGATGAGATATAGAAAAGAAGGGGGTGGTTGTGTTTATGGGTTTAAGTATGTTAGATTTTGGGTTTTGGTTTATTATGGTTAAGGTTTAAGGAGTGGTGGAGGGAGTTAAGTGGATGAAGGAGGAGGTGAATTGCCGAACAAGTTGTGGAAGAAAAATTAAGTGTTTGTTTGAATAATAAAAAAAATGATGGATTAGGGTTTTGATTGATTTCAGGATTAAGAAGGGAGCAAAATCGTATATATATATTCGTTAATATTTTTAAACATGGGAGATTATGAATAATAATCCTGATAATTGATGGATCTCCCTCTGAATAACAAGATTCGAAAGAATTATATCAAAATAGAGAAGTTTTGAGGCACTTATATCTATAAAAAACTATTATAAAATTGTTTGATATATGAGTAATTGATAATGTTGACCATGTGAGCAAAGTGGTGCAACTAAACATTTTTTATAATTTGAATTATAGTTATTTGTATTTATCTCCATTACTAATTTTTAATTCTATTTTTTTCAATATTAACTTTATTACTACTACTCCCATTTTATCTCATTTTCTAGTGTTATTTGTATTTACTCCCCCCATTAATAATGTCCAACTCTTTTTGAGAAATGGAGGATATTATAATGAAATTAATATTAGGGGGTGAGTTAGGGGTCAATATAGTTAGGGATTAGCAATTGGGGGGGGGGGGGAGGAGGGGATCGGTTAAATACAAATAACTCTTTGGATTATTTTCTTTTTTTTTGGGAATGAAATTAATATTAGGTGGTAAGTTAGGGGTCAATATGGTTTTTTTTTTTTTTTTGTGTGGTTTTTGCCGTAAAATTTTATAACAAAAATGCTTGCCCTCCCTCGACAAACCATAAATCTAAACTTTTCTGGGTCGGAGTCTTCGTCCCGCCTCCAAATTCGAAGTTCAATGTAATCATAAGTGAATCCGAAGTTCATTCAACCTAAAGTTCATATTGAAACTAAAGTTCACATGAAGTTCATACTGAGCTAACGAAACATCACATATAGTGAACTAGATATTTCACATAATTAATCTATTTTTTAGAACCTGAAGTTCTAACATAGCTTGTTTTTCCTTCAAATGCAATGTCTCATTGGAAAGCTCTGATAAAACTATCTAGAGTGGGTACAATATGTCAAACTCCATCTTGCTACAAATAAGTTGAGAGAGACCATTGCAAGTAAAGCTCACTTATTATTCTTCTTCTTTTTTATTTTTATTTTTTATCTCCTTCTTCGTCTTCTTCTTGATTTCTTTAGCCAAAACATTGTTAAGAAACACAATTGTTATGGACAAAAATTATATAAATTTGTTATAGAATGAACTAAACTTTTGTTGCTAAATAATAATAATAATAATAATAATAATTTCTACATAAATCTTGACATTGAACAAAAAAAAATTATATTTTCAAACACAACTTAAGAAAAAGAAGGAAAACCATGAATATCTCTCTAAATTCTGCTGTTGAATACTAGGCTCGTATCCATTGCAATTCGGGTTTGTTTGGTTGCTTAAATATAGGCAATGAAAGTGAACTATATATCCAACATGAAAAACATGTATGTTTCTTAATATGAAAGTGGAAGTCGAAAGTGGAAGAGTTTTCAAAATCCATTGTTTTGTTCAACTTGGATTTGATACTTAAGTAATTAATAATACATAATTGTCATTAAATATTTAAAGTAATAAATTAATATCATAAATATATTATAAAATAATAATAAGTAATTGAACAGTATAAATAACAATAATTAAATAATATTTAATTTATAGATATTAAATAGTTATGGCATGTTAACTAATAAGAAGAAATCGAGATAGTTAATTATTAAGAACAATTAACTAAGATGGTTAGATAATAATACTTAAATTATTTTTGTGCTTATTGTCTAAAATAAAAAAATTGGTTAAAGACGTAATATTAGTAATTATTTAACAATTTAATCAAATAATTAATTAGTATTTGATGTATTTACAATAAAAATTATTACTTAAGCTGATTAATAATTAGCTAATAATTATTATTAGTACTTGTAATTATAAATTATTTAATTATTTACTATTATTATAATGTACTCATCTTTTTCTTTTTCACGTTCTTAACAAACCAAACACATTTTTGGAATTACAATGGACAAAATTTATGCACTTTTGAAAGTGCAAAATCAAATTCTCCTACATTTACTGTTTACCAAATAGGTCTGTTGCTCTGTCAGAAAATGCAAATCCAAAAATTATTTTGTTATCAACTATGATTTTAAGGGACCGTTGGTTGTTTGAACTTAGCTAAAGAATTAAGAGAAGTTGGAGAAATTTTGGAGAAATTTTCTTGCTTGGTGTTGAAGAAGAAGTGAAACTTTGGACTACAAGAACTTAGTCTATATGGACTAGTTCCCATGCCACGTGGACATCGAGTTCTCCAAAAAAAATTTGACTAAGTTCCAAGTCAAAATGGTTGAATTATTTTTCCAATTTTTGTTTTCTTTCAATAGATTGCAATAAGTCATGAAAGAAGGAACACAAAACTTGTTTATGGGATCCTTAGTATAGTTTTTTTTCCCTTAAAATTTTCTATTAATAGGTTTCAAAGAACTAAGGGGACGTTTGGTTCAAATTTTGGAGACTAGAAAATAAATTTTAGATATTTTTATTCTTGTTTGGTATGTCTAGGATTGGAAATAGGAGAAGTTTCATATTTTCATTGTTGTGGAAAAGTAAAACCCAAGTCCCCCTTGGGAATAGTTTTATTTTTCTACGAATTTTATTTGGATATTTTGTTTGGACAATAATACCTTTCTTTTACTTTCAAAATTTTAACTTCTATCCCAAACATATGAATTTAGATAAAAGAAGCATTATGAAAGTAATCAAAAGGTATTTATGAATAAATAAGTAAATTAAGATTTATTTTCTTTATTCCTAACCTAACATAACCAAATATGGGTATGGAAATGTTAAATTTATTTTTCATAGAAATGAATGGAAAATGAATTCTTAGGAATACAAAACCTTCATCCAAACATCTCCTAAGCGACTGTTTGGTTTAAGTTTTAGTGACCTGGAAATGGATTTTGAATTCCTTACTCATGGTTGGTAAATATGAGAGGGAATATGGAGGGTTTTATATTTCCACAAATGTAGGAAAATAAAATCCAAGTCCTTCCTAGAAATATATTTATTTTTGTAATAATGTTTGTTGGGTGCATTAATTATTTTTTTTTTTTACAGTAATACCCTCAATAATACCAACTAAAGTTAGATAATAATAACATAATAAAATTAATGAAAGGACATTTGTGGAAAACTAAACAAATTAAGATTTCTATTCATGTGTGAACCAAACATGAGAATGAAAAAAAAAAAATCGGACTACATATTTTCAATCTAACCAAATATGGATATGAAAATATTGAATTATTTTTCATGAAAAAGAGATAAAAATAGATTTCTTAGGGTGTGTTTGGTAGGAAGAAAAAGTGGAAGGAAGAAAAATGGGACGGAATGATTCATTTTTTCTTGTTTGGTAGAGAATGAAAAGTTGAGGGAAGAAAAAGTTGAGGGATTGCTTTTCCCTCTCAACATAAAAATTTCAATTCCTCCAGAAGTGGAAAAAAATTGAAAAAAAAAAAATTATAACTTATACTAATTGACCATTATATTCATAAAAATTATATTATTTAAAAATTAGTCAATGAAGTCAAATGGTAAATGAATATTTTAGTTGAGAATAATTTTGATTAAGTTCATTTTTTTTCTTTCACTTTTCTATCCATACCAAATAAAAAAAAAGTGTATCTCTCATATTTTCTATTCCTCTTACCAAATACAAATAAAAGAAATAATCTTTCTTTTCCATATGAAAAAATATATATATTTTGTTAGTCTCCTGGAGAATCAAAGATGGTAGAACGCGGGCCATAGCAGAGCTACTAGCGAGACCCGAATGTCCACTCTCTACTGGAACCCAAGTTGTCGTCGAGATCAGAGATTCACACAAGAGTTCCCCATCTGGTATATCTTGATTCCAACGAAGGATGAACTAAGAAGATGTTACAAAAAAACTCCAAAAAAAAATGAAGATTACAACAAGCAACAAGAAAACGTTCTTCACTTTACGTTCGCAGACGCTACAATGAGAAAGAACGAAGCAAAAAAAAAATGCTGAAGAAAAGCTCATTGCTGGAGTGGTCAAAACCACCGTTTCTCAAAACAAGATTCGCCGTACAGACGATCTGCCCCCAGGAACCAGCAAGTTCACAAATGAACTTCTGGAACGCTCAATGTCACCTTCGAAAAACACTCAAAAAAATATCATGTGAGAGGGAGACAGTCTGGGCCGCACATGATCTGGTGTTCTCAATTTTTTTATCTGTTTTCTCTCTCCTCAAATAAAAGAGGAGGTCATCTATATATAGAGGAAAATAATATATATGCGGCCTGAGGAAACTCCAGGCCGCATATGCGCTGACAGACCAGATCTCCCAAAATTTGGGTGTCAGAGCCACATGCGCCGTCCGCGCCGCATGTGCCATCTCCGCCGCCTAACACGTTGTACTGCACGAGGCAGATAGTGCCGCCAAACGCAGAAAGCAGTCATTCGTGCCGCATGCGCCGCATATTCCGGAAGGCACAAAAAATCATGCGCTGCATGCGCCGCCCAAAGCATATCATGTCCCTTCCACATGCGACTCGTTCATCCAAACGTAGCCGCATAGCGCCTGGCCACAAAGACCCTGGTCGCATAGTGCCTAGCCGCATAGCCCCTGGCCGCATAACGCTAGGCCGCATAACCCCTGGCCGCATAACGCCTGGACGCATAATGCCTTGCCCGCATAACACCAGGACGCATAGCGCTTCGGCCGCATGTGTCCGAGCTAGCAACCGTGCATGCAACTCGCGCATAAAGGAGCGCATGGTTTTCCTCCAACATCCGCAACATTCGTTGGATGGGATCGATGCTTGGCATGGCTCGCTGGCTCCTTGAACTTCCCGAAGTGCCCGAATGACTTTCTTGTGTTTCGTTCGGTGCTTGCGCTGCAGATTGCGCTGGTACCATTCCTTCAAGAAGAAGGTAAATTACATTAGAATCATAATGTATTATGGACTCATTGCATGAACGTATCTCATTTTGGCCTAGCGAGTTCAAGAGTTCGCACAGGAATTTGATCGTTAAAGGAACTTTTCCAGCACGAGTCTAAGGAACTTGAATCTGTGCTCTGATACCACTATGTCACGACCCGATTCCTTGGAATCGTTGAGGCGTCCCCCGAATCGTGACCGCCGTGCGGGCCTGGGGTTGCGCCCGCACAAGGCTTTAATGATTTGCATAGCAAGCACATATTCAGAGTACGCAGATAAATTGAAACACAGATTTAAAACATAGAAAAGTTCTCTTTATTGATAATGAACATCTATTACAAACTCCTGAACGAGTCAGCTAATTTGCCGCACGGGCTTACAAAAGTGTTGACTCAAAATGAGATAGCAGTCCTGTACATTACATCCTTTTATAACTTCAAAATGTATAGACCTCCAGGCTGGAGGACGGCTTCGCCACGGAGCTGCATTTGTGTATGAAGAGTTGCAAGCTCCTGGTTCAAACTACTTCAAGGGCGGCGCGATCAGGATGCGCCAACAGCTGGACTGGATCGGGAAGATGACTTCGCTCCTCGCTCGGTTCGCCTTGGTGCGGAGAACCTGTTTCAACGAGGGTCAGTATGTCGAAACATACTGGTGAAGGCGAGCTAGCCTGACTATACCAATCAACACGTTGTTTTAATGAAGCATGCATATTTTGTGGGTTTCTATCTTGCCTTAGTTCATTTACAAGTAAGCAGCATATAGAATTTACTGAAAATGAACGTGCCACCGTTCGGTGGATTTTACCTGCCCGTCTGATTCACCTGCACAATACTTACCCTGCCTTCCCTGTCACGAAGACACAAGTTAGTTTACAACAGGTTTAAATATACACGATGATCACTGGCATGGTTGCCATAGTGGACGATATAGTCTTGACGAGAATGGTTTGCAACGAAAGTACAAGAGGTGCTGCAAGCCATTCCGCCGAACAAGAGACTAGAACAATAGGTCTCGCCCGGACCGGATCGATGCCAGTGCCCCAGCATCGTCTGCGAGACCGTGACCTGTGCACAAGTTGTCCATGATCGAACAAGATACAAGTTAACCGTTTTTATGCATTTGAGACAACAAGACTACAAGACAAGCAATCGTACAAGACAAGCAACAATTCATGATTTATTCCCAAACGAACAAGCATGCAGTTCAGTATCCGTTCATGAGTTATTGACAAGCATAATGAACCAAGTCTATTCTCTTTTATCTTGGTTTCTTTTAGTTATTACTTGGTATCGTTTGATCGGGGCAAAGAAGAGTTCAAGCTTTTAGGGTGTGAAGCTTGGAAGCAGGGCTAGCTAATCGGGTTGGTAGCCACTCACTTGGATTGTTGGAAGGGAGAAGGAAAGAGGCGCTTCACGACTCCGCTCGCAAGCCGCCTACTGCTCGTTCACCTGCACACGAACAGCTCGATCAATACTCTTTCCTCTCTTTCCAAATCTCGGAAATGAAGTGCAGTTCAATGAACGAAAACAATGAAAACTATCGAAACCGTTCAAGGAAACAAGCAAATCCCAAAACCAACTCAAAGCACGAAAGCAACAAGCGACATCGAAAACCGAGGCAATAAAAGATAGCAGCGGAGAGGTCCCTCCTGACTCTGCCGCTAAGTCGATCCCGGGGGCACGGTCCACTGAATATGGGAATCGATTCCGAAGAAACAAATCCATAACGAGGACGAGTTCTTAATTCAATCTATCCCGATCGAACAATACCGTCTTGTGTTTCTTAGCCGCGCTCTCCGCACCGGGAGAACGGGGCGCTACATCCTACCCAACTAATTGGAAGTTTCGTCCCGAAACTTAGGATAGAACTTACCGTCAGGGATTATTTCGTTGGGGGCGATCATGACTCAAGGAACAAGTACGAACAAAATGATCTGATCCGCCACAGGCTAGGCATAACCCAAGTTTCATACGACATTTGTCGATTGTGTGCCCCGCCTTTTTGCAGAATTTACAAGGATGGTTTGCTTTCTGTTTCCCGCCGTTATTGTGACGCTTTGTAGCGTTGTTTCCTCTCTCGTCGCTTTGGCGTTTGTGACTGGATGTATGCACAGCGCCGGCAGGAATGTGAGGATAGTGTGGTTCAAGCGATAGGGCGTGATTCATGACTTCACGCATTGTGTGATACTGAGGAACGACTACGTGCGCATTGATGGCAGGGCGTAGTCCACCTTCAAACCTTCTAGCTCGACTCGCTACATCAGGTAAATAGGCCCTAGCGAATTTAGAGAGTCGGTTGAATTCGGCGGAGTACTCTTTAACTGTCATGCTGCCTTGCCTCAGCTGCACGAACTCGTTCTCCATCTGACGTTGTACTGGAGTGGGTACAAACTCCTCTTCGAACGCGGCACGAAAAGTCGTCCACGAGATCGCCTCCTCTCCGTGATCAACTTGGAGAGATCGTCGATGCACGTTCCACCAATCGTGTGCGTTGAGGCGGAGCTGTAGTTGCGCGCAGGCGACGTGCTTCTCTTCGGGGACCTCTAGCAGAGCGAAGTGATCTTCAAGTTCGGCCAACCAATCTAGAGCTACGACTGCGTCCTCAGTCCCGTTGAATGGGATGTTGCAGACTTTCTTGAAGTGGCCAAAGTCGAAGGCAGTCACGTCCCTCGCCCTTGGTATTTGCGGTGTCTCTACTTCAAGCACGGGCTGTTCCACCGGAGTCGTTGTTGTTGCAGTGGAATGATTGGAAGCCAAAGTCTGAACGATCTGTTGTAGGGCATCCACCTGCTTCTGTTGGACTGAGAATCGAGCTTCTACATTGTCTTGAAACTTGAGCTGACTCTCCTCCGCCCGCTTCTCGGCCCGTTCGTAGCGAGCCTCGTCCCTTTGTTGGTTTTCCTCCAACATCCGCAACATTCGTTGGATGGGATCGATGCTTGGCATGGCTCGCTGGCTCCTTGAACTTCCCGAAGTGCCCGAACTACTTTCTTGTGTTTCGTTCGGTGCTTGCGCTGCAGATTGCGCTGGTACCATTCCTTCAAGAAGAAGGTAAATTACATTAGAATCATAATGTATTATGGACTCATTGCATGAACGTATCTCATTTTGGCCTAGCGAGTTCAAGAGTTCGCACAGGAATTTGATCGTTAAAGGAACTTTTCCAGCACGAGTCTAAGGAACTTGAATCTGTGCTCTGATACCACTATGTCATGACCCGATTCCTTGGAATCGTTGAGGCGTCCCCCGAATTGTGACCGTCGTGCGGGCCTGGGGTTGCGCCCGCACAAGACTTTAATGATTTGCATAGCAAGCACATATTCAGAGTACGCAGATAAATTGAAACACAGATTTAAAAATAGAAAAGTTCTCTTTATTGATAATGAACATCTATTACAAACTCCTGAACGAGTCAGCTAATTTGCCGCACGGGCTTACAAAAGTGTTGACTCAAAATGAGATAGCAGTCCTGTACATTACATCCTTTTATAACTTCAAAATGTATAGACCTCCAGGCTGGAGGACGGCTTCGCCACGGAGCTGCATTTGTGTATGAAGAGTTGCAAGCTCCTGGTTCAAACTACTTCAAGGGCGGCGTGATCAGGATACGCCAACAGCTGGACTGGATCGGGAAGACGACTTCGCTCCTCGCTCGGTTCGCCTTGGTGCGGAGAACCTGTTTCAACGAGGGTCAGTATGTCGAAACATACTGGTGAAGGCGAGCTAGCCTGACTATACCAATCAACACGTTGTTTTAATGAAGCATGCATATTTTGTGGGTTTCTATCTTGCCTTAGTTCATTTACAAGTAAGCAGCATATAGAATTTACTGAAAATAAATGTGCCACCGTTCGGTGGATTTTACCTGCCCGTCTGATTCACCTGCACAATACTTACCCTGCCTTCCCTGTCACGAAGACACAAGTTAGTTTGCAACAGGTTTAAATATACACGATGATCACTGGCATGGTTGCCATAGTGGACGATATAGTCTTGACGAGAATGGTTTGCAACGAAAGTACAAGAGGTGCTGCAAGCCATTCCGCCGAACAAGAGACTAGAACAATAGGTCTCGCCCGGACCGGATCGATGCCAGTGCCCCAGCATCGTCCGCGAGACCGTGACCCTGTGCACAAGTTGTCCATGATCGAACAAGATACAAGTTAACCGTTTTTATGCATTTGAGGCAACAAGAGTACAAGACAAGCAATCGTACAAGACAAGCAACAATTCATGATTTATTCCCAAACGAACAAGCATGCAGTTCAGTATCCGTTCATGAGTTATTGACAAGCATAATGAACCAAGTCTATTCTCTTTTATCTTGGTTTCTTTTAGTTATTACTTGGTATCGTTTGATCGGGGCAAAGAAGAGTTCAAGCTTTTAGGGTGTGAAGCTTGGAAGCAGGGCTAGCTAATCGGGTTGGTAGCCACTCACTTGGATTGTTGGAAGGGAGAAGGAAAGA
The DNA here is from genome assembly GCA_036927795.1 of Iris macrosiphon. Lineage (NCBI taxonomy): Eukaryota > Viridiplantae > Streptophyta > Magnoliopsida > Asparagales > Iridaceae > Iris > Iris macrosiphon. The sequence continues at coordinate 160,672,304 of JAYESA010000004.1, forward strand.
GGCGCTTCACGACTCCGCTCGTAAGCCGCCTACTGCTCGTTCACCTGCATACGAACAGCTCGATCAATACTCTTTCCTCTCTTTCCAAATCTCGGAAATGAAGTGCAGTTCAATGAACGAAAACAATGAAAACCATCGAAACCGTTCAAGGAAACAAGCAAATCCCAAAACCAACTCAAAGCACGAAAGCAACAAGCGACATCGAAAACCGAGGCAATAAAAGATAGCAGCGGAGAGGTCCCTCCTGACTCTGCCGCTAAGTCGATCCCGGGGGCACGGTCCACTGAATATGGGAATCGATTCCGAAGAAACAAATCCATAACGAGGACGAGTTCTTAATTCAATCTATCCCGATCGAACGATACCGTCTTGTGTTTCTTAGCCGCGCTCTCCGCACCGGGAGAACGGGACGCTACAGGTAAGTTCTTCCACTTTAGAGAATTTATTATCTGGCATAAAGCCTTGCGCTTCTGTGCGGTGCTACGACGCATGACATGGCCGTCCAAGGCCGAGGATCCCCCTCTTGTGGTGTCATACCACTGTAGCATGAGGACACAGGCCTCTTATTATTGTCGTTACTACACACAACATGGAGCCTTGCGCTCATGTGCGATGCAACGCCGCTGTGACATGGCTTAAAGCCGAGGTTCACTCCCTCATGTGGTGTCACCCACTGCAGCATGAGGTCACAGGACTCTTAGTAGTGTTGTACTACCTCCCAGCATGAAGCCTTGCGCTTATGTGTGGTGGTACGTCGCTGTGACATGGCTCAAAGCCGAGGTTCACCCCCTCATGTGGTGTCACCCACTGTAGCATGAGGTCACAAGCCTTTTTGTAGTGTTGTACTACCACTCTCTATTTCTTTTCTCCATTAGGCTACCTGCCTATGTGTGGTGCTACCGCCGCTGTGACATGGCCCGAAGCCGAGGTTCACTCCCTCATGTGGTGTTACGCTACTGTAGCATGGGATACAAGTCCCTTGTAGTGCTGAAACTACTCGTGCTTCCTGCATCGCACGCTGGACATTCACTCTACCCGATAACTCATTAAGGCGTCAAAGCCATCCTCCCACAGGAAATATTCGGATTAAGAACAAATAGTAGACCACAGTGGTTCCGGGTACGTATCCCACAATGTCCCTGAGGATAACCCACTGTACCTGATATTCTCCTGGTCAATGGTGCTCCCTTGAACCAATAGCTATATGCCTGATAGACTTTTCTTTGAACCAATAGCATAAAAACTAAATGGTAGGATTGCAGAGACGTAATAGCAGAGGTCCTCCAAGCCCATATATGTTGTGTCCTTGAATATATGCGGTGTTACTGCCGTTGTGACCTGGCCTGCAGCCGAGGCTTTATCCTATCGAGGTACCTCATAGTGGTGTCACCCTAAAGTAACATGGAATACTATGCTCCTTTATTGTACTTAACTCTGACTATATGCGGTGCTACTGTCGCTGTGACATGGTCCGAAGATGAGGCTTTACCCTGTCGAGGTACCTCATGGTGGTGTCACTCCACTGTAGCATGGAGTACTACGCTCCTTTATAGTTCTTACGATCAGCTGGCGCTTGAGGCCTATTATGAACGGTTCTACCATATTCACCTGACTCCGATCTTTAGCTACTGTAATGATCGACGCTAGCTTTGCTCATTTAGTGTTCTATACTAGTCCTTGAGGCCTATTATGAATAGATCCGCCAGAATTATCTGGCTCCGAACATTAACCACTGTAATGATCCACGCTGGCTGCGCTCATTTAGTATTTTGTGTTTTATCTATACAGTTCTCTTCAAACCCTTGAAGCGATGAATATATGCCACTGCTACAGCTTCTTGGTTTTTTATGGTATATCGGTATCACCCGAATCTGAGTACTAACCATAGAAAGATCATATGAGAGATTCCAGAGCCATCTTGCTTAATATGTTGCAGCTGATAGTGCAAAAAACTCTTAGAGAAAAGACTGCTTCTTCGACTTACACGATATAGAAGCACCACTCCTGGAGAAGTCACGTCCTCCTGTGGATCTTTCACTCTTCTTTTCTGAGCACCAACTGGAATCACTGAAGCCTTTCATCATATCTGGATAACTGCTGTAGTACAGGATATACTATTGAGTCCACTTGAGAATTATGACGACTCCCTTCATAGCTTTCAGTGTTCAAAAACACACATACTGCTCGTGAACTGACTCAGCATCCCTACAACGTGAGCTATATCAGGTCTGGTGGTACTCGCAGCTTGAATCATGCACCTGATGATGCTCGAGTATACCAACTATCTGATACTTTTCCTTGGATTAGGCTTCTTCATATTCATGTTACACCTGAGGAGTATCGACCCTGATACCCAAAGCGTGTGACCAATCTTCTTATGCAGAGAGCTTGTGACTGAGCAAGCCCACCTGGCATCCGGATTATCTTATAAGGATGAAATCTGCAATCCCATGTCCTGAGTCTGGACAAAAGGACAATTTTGTTCTAATGAAACTTCTATATCCACAGCTGGGATTTAGCAAGTCGTCCATATAGATACAAAATATGAACCCTTTCTTATAAGCGAACTTTGTGTACACACACTTGTCTGTCTCGTTGATCCTGCGATAATTTTGACTACATGACTTAACAAACTTCTTCTGCTACATCCTGAGATTTACTTCAGGTCGTATTTGAGATGTCACAAACCCGCAGACTGTCTTCAAACCTGAATGACAATAATTATGACTGTTGTCCGTGAATCTCCCATGATTGTCATCCTCTAAGACTTATTGTCTTTCCTTCATCTGATAAACAATCAGCTTATGAATAGCAGCTATGGCAATCATCATCTTGATATATGACACTTCAACGAGGTGCCACAAAACTCAATCTCTTGTATCTGTGAAAACCCCTAGGCTACAAGTCTAGTCTTGAACTCAACTGTTTTATCTTTTTCTATTTTTTTCTACTGAAGATATATAAGCATCTGATAGGTTTAGCTCCTTCAGGCAGATTGATCAACATCCAAGTGTTGTTATGGACTGCCTCCTCCCAGCAGACTGAGTCCTTGGTCTTCATTACCTCATCATTGGTAAGTGGAATGACCTCCATATAATAGGTAATCAGATCATCTTTGGTCCTTCAACCTCCTGATCCTTCTAGCTGACTGCTCTTCGAGTTCTGGTTTAAATGTTGTCTCTTAAAAGATAACTCTTTCCTGGACTACGTCTTCTTCTACGGAAGTGTCAACAACTCTGGCTGATACGGTCCTCCGAAAAAACCCCACAATCGAACGATATTCATGTGGATCTGACTTTGAACCAGAGTTACATCAGAAGTAACGAACGGTACTAAGGACATGACCGTAAGTGCAACCTTCTCCCATAGACAATCTGGAAGTTCCTTTGAACAACGATATATAAGTCATCATTACTGTTAGCTGCTTGTCCTTCCTATCTACACCTTCAAAGGACTGGGAGAGTACGAAGATGTCGTTCTATAGTCAATTCTATGTTCTAAGCTGAACGATGCGAATCCAAAGAATGATGCATGTTCCATAGTCAATTTCATGTTCTAAGCTGAACGATACGAATCCAAAGAACGATGTATGTTCCATAGTGAATTTCATGTTCTAAGCTGAACGATGCGAATCCAAAGAACGATCCTCTTCGTATTAAAAACTTCTGAGTCTATTGAGTTGTAGACCGATATGATGCTCAACTCTTCTCGAATGCTTCATCCATCGATTATGAGAAGATACGTGAATGCGTTTCCCGATAGATCGTCAAAGAAAGAAGTGATAAATTTATCCCGGACCTTTGTGTAGAATAGAAGTCACAGATATCTGAGCGCACCAGCTCCATAGGATCTGTACTTGTAGTCATCCGTCTAAACGGCTTCCTGACTACCTATGTCTGAACATAGCCATCACGTGTCTCTACCTCCTTACCCCCACATCTTGGAGATATCCCTGAAATATACATCTTTGTTGAGAAAGATATGTCTTAGTCAGATGCTTCACAACTCAATAAGAGAAATCTCTTCCTCAAGCCGGAAGTCCAGTATCATAATCTTGATCCCGACATCTTCTGCTTGACACTTGATCGCCATAGAGACCTTCTTCTTAGATAGTGCTCTTCCTTGGTGAACCTCTCTTTCACAGAGCATGCGTGGTCGATTGCACCAGTTTCTACCTACTAGTCAGTAACCACGCTTGATAACTCAACCTGCGCAATCATAGCAACCAAGTTAAATAATTAAAGGAACCAAGTTTAGCTATACCTTGCTATATTGGATTGAATTGGTTCTGCTTTCAATCTCCAATTCCAGCCATGCGCCAAGTCCCTTATAGTGCAGTGACTTTTATGTACCTAGGCCACCATGCGCCAATCTTGCCATGCGCAGAGACGTCCATGCGCATAAGCCACTATGTGGCCAGCTCTGCCATGCGGCAGGACCTTCAATGCGCCAAGAGTCTGCCATCTGCCAAGAGTCTGCCATGCGGCGTGAGTCTAATATTCGGCAAGAGTCTTTCATGCGGCAAGAGTCTGTCATGCGACAAGAAATTGCCATGCGGCAAGAAACTTTCATGCGGTAAGAGACTATCATGCGGCCAAGTCTTACCAAACGCCAAGAACTGTCTTGCACTAAGTCCTGTCATGCACAAACTCTACAATCCTTGGTCATCTTGTAATCTTTCTTCCAACTGGATGCGCGTCCTTCAAATGCTAACTCCTCCATCATGGGAAATGGTAGGTTCCGACAACTCACTTTCAATATTTGACAAAGGACTCCTTCCCTCATCCAAATGTTCGAAGTGTATCCCGTCAATCTCCTCAAGTTTGTGAAAACTTGTTGCCGAGAAAATTTAATCGGATTTTCTACATCTATCTTCAGATCTTGCTTTGAGATTGTTAGTCCCCAAGCGGATCAAAGATGGTAGAACGCGGGTCATAGCAGAGCTACTAGCGAGACCCGAAGGTCTGCTCTCTATTGGGACCCAAGTTATCGTCGAGATCAGAGATTCACACAAGAGTTCCTCATCTGATATATCTCGATTCCAACGAAGCATGAACCAAGAACAGGTTACAAACAAACTCCAAAGATAATGAAGATTACAACAAGCAACAAGAAAACGTTCTTCTATTTACGTTTGTAGACGCTACAAAGAGAAAGAACGAAGCAAAGAGAAATGCTGAAGAAAAGCTCCTTGCTGGGGTGGTCAAAACCACCGTTGGTGAAAGCAAGATTCGCCGTACAGACGATCTGTCCCCAGGAACCAGCAAGTTCACAAATGAACTTCTGGAACGCTCAATGTCACCTTCGAAAAATACTCGAAAAAATACCATGTGAGAGAGAGAGACACTCTGGGCCTCACATGATCTAGTGTTCTCAGTTTTTCCATGTGCTTTCTCTCTCCTCAAATGAAAGAGGAGGTCCTCTATATATAGAGAAAAACAACACCTATGCGGCCTAAGAAAACTCCAGGTCGCATATGCGTTGACCGACCAGATCCCCCAAATTTGGGGTGTCAGAGCCGCATGCGTCGTCCACGTCGCATGCGCCGTCTCCGCCGCTTGACAAGTTATACTGCACGAGGCAGACAGCGCCGCCAAACGCAGAAAGTAGCCGCTCGCAAGTGCAAAGTGCACCAACAAAGCATCACTTTGCGTCCTTGAGCTCGTGCCCGAGTTGCTTAGCCCCTTCAGGACTTAACTCCTAAGAAAAATCTTCCAAAGGTGATGACAAAACAAAGATTGACATAATAGAGTTCACACGCAATCCCTCTTGGAAAGTCAACCCACATGGCCCTCCACACATGTGCATATGTCAATATTAAACATAGCTATATATTGAAATATACATATTGGTGATTTTCCAATATAAAACTAAAAACTCTTAAAGCTAAGTAAAAAATACCAACATATTTTTATCATTTTTTTTTCCTACCATTTTTCTATCTTTCATAACAAACGGAGCCTTAATCTTTAGTTGCTAGTTGCGGAAAGAAAATAAAGAACAATATTGAAAAGTGCACTTGCAATTGAATTTTCACTTGCAGACACTTCCTATGAATATTCTAAGAATAGCCTCTTTCACCGACTTTGAAAGCAACAAACCGTCCATTTGTCAAACCCAAGGAAGCAAACAACATAGCCAATTCATGCATTCACTAATTTCCAGTGAAACTTTTGTTTTTTTTTACATACACGTCGACAATGTACTTTTGTTTTTCTTCCCAATTTTCACGTGACGAATGACCAAACCATTTGTCCGGAATTTTGTGACACCTACTACATCTTTCGGTGAGTTGTGAACGGTGACAAAGACAGAAATATAATAGAGGTGGTGAAAATTAAAAAGTCTCATGCAGTCAAATTTTTATATTAGTTTCTATAACTAAACAAACTATTATATATACACGTGTAATTTATAGATTATTATTAAAAAAATTTAAAAATAAACTGTTTAGAAAAACATAATCAGTCCTGAACTTATGGGAGTTTGAAACAAACTTCAAAAATAGGACCCAAAAAAAATTAAAAAAATATTTGCATAAAAAATTAAACTAAAGATCTCTAGTGTGCAAGTCTAATTTAATAACCAACACACCACCGGGGTCGTCTCAAGCCATTTGGAGGCCCTAGACAAAAGTTCAAATATATGACCATTTTTAAAATATACCTATATACTAGTATCCCATATTTTTAAAATATACCTATATACTAGTATTCCATATTTTTGAAAATATACATATATACGAGTATCGTCCTTGCAGGTGCTTGCAGTTATATGAGAGAGAGAGAGAGAGAGAGAGAGAGAGAGAGCATGGCTTCTACTTTTTTTTCTCTTTATATAAAACTGGAAAGATGAAGAGGCGAGAACGGTACGATAATTTCTATAAGAGAAGAGAGAAAGAAGCGGTAACTGATCTTAATTGATTGTCACGTTGTACCAAGTCAGCTGTATCATTTTCCATATTCTTCTTTTTCCATCCGGATATAGCTTGTCCGGACCTTTCAAAGAAAAAAAGGTAAAATTTAATTATTACATATATACCTATATACTATTATTCTATATTTTTTGGGCCCCTAAAAAAGTGGGGCCTTAGGCAGCTGCTTCCTTTGCCTAAAGGAAGAGCCGGCCCTGCACACCACAATTAATTTGTGTTAAGGAAGACCCATGGTACATACTAGTTCTATTTTAGATACAAAATTATTAATATATTTATGTTTAAACTTATTTATTTTGGGCCCTCCTGATCCGTGGGTCCTGGACGGTCGTTCTTGCTGCCCTGGGCCAGGGCCGGCCCTGTAGAAAGACTAAAAGACACTTTCTTAATTATTTAAATTTAATATTGTATTATTATTATTATTATTATTATTATTATTATTATTATTATTATATATATATATATATATATATATATATATATATATAATTTTATTACTTACTTGTCTCTATTAACTTTAGTGAATAATTTTATTCAGTAAACATAATAAAAAGCATATTTGAAAAGAGAAGTTTTACGGCAAAGAAGATTTTTTCTCATTAGACGAATAATTTTAATTAGTAAACATAATAAAGGAAATATTTGGAAAGAGAAATTTTGTCACTACCACATTCTAAAAACAGGAGTATTTTCGACTTTTTATATATTATTAATAATGTGGTATTTATATTAAATGATTTCATGATGGGTGTATTTAAATTAAATAACTGTGTGGGATGTGTACTTAATTATATTATATATATACGGTGTTCATTAATGTTTGAGCTGGTAGACTTGACCTAGAAGCCCACTAGACGAACACCTGACCGAATTATAGGACTATGTATTTAATTGTTTTATTTAGAATTTAATTATTGGAGGTAGTAATTAATTACCGTAATTTATTTAATTGTTGCGCCTTGCCGTTGCTTCGATATTTGGAGCGATACCCTAGCTTTTGCCTTCCAACAGATTTCACAACCTTGCCCTAGACGTGCCCGCCTTCCATTCTGCCATTTTTGTAACTCATAATTATGCTCTCTTGTGCTTCATTTTAGCCGCACAATATTCGTCGCGGACGTTTATTTAATTTCTAAATAAATTCCAACTTTGTATCGTTGTGCGTTCCAATTGAAATTGGAGGTAATCTTGACCCATTTTTCGTGCAACCCAAATTAGGGTAATATTCTGTTCTGAGTCTTCTTCACTAATGATATTGGTGACCCAACCTAATTTTGGCCCCATGTACTCCTAATTAATTTTAGAACACAGCTTGCATTTATTTCTAATTAAATCGAGGATACCATTTTGACTAACTCCGTAAATCCCGATTAAATTCCAGTACCCTATTAATTAAGCCCATACAAAACACACAACGCCCCCTCACCCTACAAAACACCAAACACCAAATCGCCCACCAAATTTTTATCATTTCATGTGTCTGTGCAAATACCCAAATTTTAGGGGCTAATTTGCAAATATTGTATTAGGTGTCAACACCTCCATTGGTTCAACTAAATGGAGAGCCCCAAATATTGATTAATCAACAACCCTCACCCTTACATGAAGGAATTTTCTCCATGTCAAATCTTGACCACCCATTCAAGATGGGTGCATCATCACCACTCATTCTCCTCTCACCTCTTCCTATTTAATGTCCCATCACCCACACTCTTCCCAACCTAAACCCTAATCCCCAAACCTAGGGAAGCCCCCATCATCCTCCCTCCCTACACACAGCCAACCAATTTTTCCTCCTCCCTTTCTCTTCTTCTTCTTCTTCCTTCTTCTTTCTCCTCCTTCCTTTTAAATTCAAAAAGGGGGGGGGGGGATACTGCATTGTTCACCCGGCCTGTACACCCGACCACCCCAGCTCCTTTCCTCGGCGGCTCTTCCCTGCTCCGGAACGGTCAGCCACTCCCCTTCCCTCGACTCACGCCGAGCCAACTCCTCCACCCACCGCCTCGATACCCCGGCGAGCCAGCCTCGACATCCCGCTCGACCACACCGGAGCCGACCGTCTTCCCACTGCTTCTTCCCCGACTCCATTCTCCAGCAGCCCGACCCCGCTTCACTTCCGGCCAACCACCACCATTAGAGCCGCCACCACCACCTCTCTACATCGACAGCTCACAGCCGACCTCCTTCCGAGCAACCCCCCGCCGGACTGGACCTCACTGCATTTCCCCCCCCCCCCCCGGCTTGAAGCTCTCCCCGCAGCACCCGAAGCTCCTCCATCTTCTCCCTGCGTCGAGCCCCGACACCCTACTCCGGTCGACAACTCCTCCAACTCCCGACCATACTCCACCCTCTCCCTCTCCGCTCATCCCTCATCACCGGCATCATCACCATCGACTCACCACTGCCATCTTCGTTCATCCCGAGCTCCGACCCGGCCGTCCCAAGCTCCTCCCCTCTTCACGACACTCGGCCGACAATCCCTCAGTCCGGCCATCCTCCCCCGGCCAGGCGACCCAGCACCACCACCACCCTCCTCCGTGAGTATCCTCTCCCTCTTCCCTCCTTC